>JAHFWJ010000630.1:0-638089 GCA_028555115.1 Himalopsyche japonica
GTATATTAAAACAGACAGTAACAAAAAAATTATAATTTAAAAATCAATAAAAAAACAACATCACATTCGATTGTTTATCGAAAAAATATCACATCGCGGACCACCTAAAAATCTCCGCGGACCACTGGTTGAGAAACTGTGTTTTGAACATATATGGTAGTTACTATGAAAAATGAATTCAGTGAAAACTGTCATAATTATTAATAGGGGTATTAATTGCATTACAATAGAATGTAATCGGAGATAGAAATGGACATTTCGTGACTCCGTGTGCATTTGTCATGTGTAATTTCGCTGTGATAAAAAATCAGGACTGTAGAGTCGGAGTTGGCGTCGTGAAAAAGAGCGACTCCGCCATTTTTTCAATCAGACGATTATGAAAAATATTATTCATGTACAGTGGTACCTCGATCAACCGTTCTCGCATAATACGTTTTCCCGGATGGAACGCTTATTTTTTATAGCCCCGTCAAACTCCCATAAGAAAAATGTTAAATAATCCCGCATTGACCGTTTCCCGATTTCCTCGATAAACCGTCTAAATATTTTGGTCCCGTCACAAATATTATCCCGATTGACCGTTTTTATTGCATATTTCTCCGTATCTCGACAAGCAAGTTTGACACAGCCGAGTGCAGGTGTTATGTCTGGACAAGTTGGAACCCGCTGTACATATTAGACGTAACGCATTGGACGCATGTGTTATTTTTTGGGTTGAAATCCACCACACGCGTATTATTGTTTATGATGGAAATGAGTTGTTCAAAATTCATGTTAATAATGATTCCTGTACATACAAACTTTTAGTGACAAGTTTAGTAACAAGTCTTTGTTCCGATTAAAGTGCCAAATAACAAAGAAGCAAACTAACATAAAGGACTTTTTTAAACAATAAATTTTATATACAGTGTGTACAAGTAACTAATAAATAAACATTTTTTACGATTTTACTTGTTTATTATTATTTGAAGCTTTCCCGCATTCACCGTTTTCCGCATTTACCGTTATTTTTTCAGGGTCCCTTGGAAAACGTAAAATCGAGGTTTCACAGTATATATGAACAATAAGAAATAAATTTTCCTCCTAATGTAGTAAAATTTGGCTGTTTGCCGGATTGGTTGATCGAGTTTTACTTATATGTACAAAAATAGGAAAGGTTAAAAAATTAAAAAACAGGATTAAACTTTTTTTTGTCGTATTTTTTTAACTTCTCCACAACCCTGTAAAAAAGGTTGCCCACATTTGGTCTGGAACAATAGCAGGTAGAAATGGGATATATCTTTTGAATGCGTTTGTCAATATTTTTCACGGTGTTTTTGTGAATATCTTGTCTTATTTTACAAATTATGTTAATTGCCAACAAGGAAAAATGTATTTTGAGACATTTCATAATTTTAAAAATATTTCATATTTTTTTCATAGAAAAAAATTGGCGACTTATGTTCAGAAACACTGATCGGATTAATCATAACATAATGAATGACGATAAGAATTTTCACTCTATATTTTTAATAATTTATTTAAATTTTTTAAAAAGTTTTATAAAGTAGTTTTTTTTCTTTTTTTCAATCAATAAATATTCTTTATAGATGCCCCAATAATTTAGACTACCTATGCTTCAACCGTTTGGCATACAGAATATTCACACGATTTTGAAAAATATCTACGACATCGCAGCAATAACCTTTTTTTTATAATTGTTTCGAAAAACAAAAAAAAAATGAATTGTTACATGGTTGTACGATTCCACATGCTTTGTCACTAAAGATCCGGGTTATGCCTATGGGCATCTTCAGGCATTCTATCACACGAATGCAACAGAACTGACGAATTCACTGAACACAAAATTAATTGTTTTGAATAAAAATCAATTATATAAATATTTATTATTTTCACTTTTATGGTGTTAACTGTCACTTCTTGGTGGAAAGGCGTGATATTTTATTAACAATATTATTAAAAATATATTATATCGACTGAACGCGCTTGACGGAATTTCAATATCAAATTTGAATTGTTACAACTTTGTACGATTCCACATATTTCATCACTAACGATCCGGTTTTCACCTTTCGGCATCTATAGGCATTCTATCACACGGATACAACAGAACTGACACACAATAAACGGTTCGCATCGTTCAGATCCGGGTTTCGCCTTGAATTCGTCAGTTCTGATGCATCCGTGTGATATAAATGCTTGAAGATGCCGAAAGGCGAAAACTGGATCGTTAGTAACAAGACATGTGGAATAATTCGAATTTGATATTGAAATTCCATCATGTACCTTTAGTCGATATCGTAAATATAAAAAATATATTAAAATATGGCAACAGCGTTCAATGTTATATAATATATATGGATGAACATTAAAAATATTTATATGTACAAAGTAAACGAAATAACTATTTTTTCTTGACATCAAGATTCATTAATTAATACATGCAAAAGTTGACCAAGCAATTCTTCACCAGCTGGATTCCTTGCATCTCTAACTTTTCCATTCCCTTCTGTCATATTACACCAAATAACCAACTATCTTCTCAAAGATACAGCCAGTAAAAACAGCTCTAATGAAGTCGCAAGCCGAAATACAATAATTATCAACTATGTAAACCTAGGCCTCATATAACACGGTTTCGTACAAGACGCTTTATATAACACGGTTTGTGGGGAAAAAATACAATTAAAATAATCGATGATTAGGAAAGCAGTTGTAGCGAAGTAGCTACATGTTTCAAATTGAAAACAATAAATGACGGTTTGGAATTGGCTAATAAATTAGATTTTTTTTTATTGATAATGATCCTATAATGGAATAAAGTTCGAAATTAAAGAGGGAATTACAAAATATTTTGAAACCTTATAAGGAAATACGTAAATATTTATACGCTAAAAGCAGACAATCGCTTATTAAAGATTTTTTTTAGCCTAAAACCACAAAAAATTCAGAGTCCTCCGATGATAAAAACTCACAACCGATCTCTAAAAAGAGTAAAAAGTATAGAATTTTAAGTGATAGCGATGATGAATGAATGGTAAATTATGTTATTAAAGTTTCTTTCAATTAATATGTAAATGTGTATTTGTTTATTTTAAAAAATAAAGTACTTACATATTTATATAAACTATCATCGATTGTTTTTTTTGGAAAGCATACTTTAATTTTGTACGAACTTCAAGCCACGTATAACACGGATTTTTATTACACGAGGTTTCTGTGGAACCATATAACCGTGTTATACGAAACCCAGGTGTATCTTATAAAATTTATAGAACTAAAATACATTGCTATTTTTTTTTTCACCGTGTGGGAACAATCGTTTTTTTTTTTTCGGGAAGCACCTATATTTGCGTGCCATGGTTTTCTTTATTAAAACTAAACAAGTCTCAACGCAGAAACCGCTTGAACAATGATGAACTCATTGCTGTTCTGACGAAAGCAATCAAAAATATTGAACCCGACATCAAAATGCTTGATGCCAGCGTTTGGTAGAAGAAATCTCACTTCAATTGATCAAACCATACTTCAACATAAAATAAGGCAAATGTCGAATATTTTTAAGTGATATTTATCAACAGATTAAGTGTCAACTATCAACAGACTACAGTCAGCCGTCTAGGCAGTTGAGACGTCAGCAGCTAGGAGGTTAATCCGAGTATCTCAGCATAAGGATTTTTGGCATCATGGAAACCACTCGAGGGACGTGTCGATTTTTCATCTCAGTGTCACGCGGGAAACTTTGATAGATGTTACTGTTAACTAAAGTGAACAGCTGAAGGAGGTTAAAGCGTTTAATGTTGTCTTCGTCTTCTAGGATGGTGCACAGAGCGTTGAGGTATCTGGACCTTCCGTTGAGGAGTTGAAGGCTGCGATCTGCCGGCAGTAAAATTAAAATTACGATATAATTTACGATATCGACTGAAGGTGCTTGATGAAACTTCAATATCAAATTTGGATTGTTACAACTTTGTACACTTCCACACGTTTCGCCTTTCCGCATCTTCAGGCATTCTATCACATGGATGCAACAGAACTGACGTAAAATAAACAGTTAGCATCGTCTATATACCAAAGTTATTAATTACGGGAAAACACTTACCCCAAGGCAAGCAGTAAATTGCAGCCAAAACAAATTTAATAATATTAATAATCTACACCCAGTCCTTTTTTTACGCGAATTCGATTATACGCGATTTTTCCATTCCATATTTTTAAATACACATACAATTGCCAAATGTTAACAAGTGAATCGGATATTATGCGAATTTATGTTTTAGGGTGTGTAAAAAAACATAATGCAATTGCGAGAAATCATTTTTTTACGCGCCTTTTTCTAGAACCAATGTATCGCGTAAAAAAAGGACTGGGTGTATTAATAATTAACACAATTGCCTGTGATAATTTTCATTAACGATCTTGTTAATGAGTCATTCTTGAAAGGGTTTTACAACAAATATTAATCAACTTACATTAAAATATAAATGGGGTTTTTTATATAGAGATACCTACTATCAAACATCTAGTGATGAAATATAAAAATTTACGTCATGAGATTGTCGATTCATTGAACTGATCTCACGTAAATGGTACAACAAGGGGGAGTTGGACGGATGACGATGCTAACTGTTTATTGTACGTCAGTTCTGTCGCATCCGTGTGATAGAACGCCTGAAGGTGCCGAAAAACGAAACATGTGGAATCGTACAAAGTTGTAACAATGAAAATTAAAATTACGAGTTAAAAAACTGACACAATCGCCTACAAAAATTGTATTGATTTATTGAAATATAACCGTAATCTTACCAGCGTATGAAGCAAGGACGTAAGCATAGTTGGTCATATCTGGCTCTCTCAGGAAAACAGTTTGACCACATCCATCATTAAGGACTTCTATATGGAAATTCTGGAATTAGAAAACGAGATATGAAATAATAATGATAAAAGATTTTTACTAATTTTTAGGCAATTAAAAAAAAACTCGAATAGCGCGGTACCGATATGTCTTCCGCGTAATTCGAAAACACGCTAATTGGATTTAGTTGCCTATAAAAATATGTGCTAATGGAATTTGGGAGTGTTAATCGAATATTTTTTTCACACATATACCACCTGGTGGCACGCGTGGCAAAATTTGCCAACAATTGGGATAAATGAACCCACTTCAGCGCGCTGTTGCTATGCCTTTTAACTAACGTGATATTGTTTTTTCCTCAAAACGCGACATCTTCTAATTATTCGTAATACTTTTTTAAATCAAGAAAATGCATATTTCTTCATCGTTTTAATTACATTTTATACATTTCATTAAAAGAAAAAATAGCAAAATAAAAATATATATGGTGTTTCTCAAAATGCGTACCTCTTATTTGAGAGCATTTCTAATTGGAATTGTTACTGTGGATAGCTCATTTTATGAAAACGGAACATTACGGTGTCCTGATACAGTGCTTGGAGACAATGGGACAGGCAAACTTAAAATAGGACACACGCAATCCTTACCTCAATAATGAAAATTTTCGGGATTCCAATCAGAACCTTTTTGTCCACAAACGTCTTCCAAAGGTCCTCGACAAAGTAATTGACGTCATATGCCAATATTTTATCTTGAGTTCCACATGACAGGGCGATTACCAGAACACAGTTCAGCGATTCTGTAGGTATGGCCGCAACTGTAACAAATATTTGATATTACAGATCAGTACTCCCCAACCTTTTTACAACTGCGGGCCGGTAAAAAAAGGGACAAAAAGTCGTGGACCACTAACACTGACAAAAATTGTTATATTTTTTTAATCTTATATTGTGACAGTTGGACATAAATATAATTAACATATGACAGTCTGATATAATAAAAATATAATAAAAAAAATCAACCAACTAATGCTAAATCTGCTATTGGGTCTTTGTTATTATGACACGGTGAAAAAATAGCAACGTATTTCAGTTCTATATATATTTTTTATAAGATATAGTTGATAGCTATTTCGGTTAATTACAAGATTACAAAAAAATCATTCACATTTCATAGATACATTTAAGACAGCGGTCTTCAACATAAGTGTGGAATTTTTTTTAAGTGACCATTATGTGACCTCGAGCATAGTTTCCCAACCGGTGGTCCACGATGTGATATTATTTCAATAACAAACGAATTTTATGTTGTATTTTATGGATATTTAAATTGAAAATTTTATTATTGAAACCGGTACTAATCAAAAAATGTATTGCAGAAATAGTTATTAAAAAAATGTGTTTTTATCATTTAAAATGTCATGCCTTTCCATCAAGAAGTGGCAGTAAAAGTGATTTATTATTTTATTCCAATGGCGGGTCGTAGGTTTAAAAAGGTTGAGAAACTATTAATTAGATGGAACACTGGTCGCCGCCTGCTACTAGATTTTGCATATGTTTTTATTAGATATTTACCTCTGTCCAGTTCACTTTTTATTTTGTATAGAGGTAAATTTTCATGGTATAGAACGGCAAAGTTCATTTTCTGCAAGCACTTTTTCAGTCGTAGAATATCGTCGTTTGAGTGCGCCCTGTTTTTTAGCATCATTTTTTTATCGAATTCAAAATTGTCAAAGACAACTGCCAAATTTCCTTTAGACGGTTCAATACGATAATTAGTTTCAGATATGTTTACGCTGTGAGCATATTCTGCAGTTGACGATGGTCTGTCTCTGGAAAAAATATAAACAAGAAGTTACGTAAAAGATCTTTCAATAGGGACGCTCAAAAATTGTTTGTTAATAAACGCCGTGTTGGCAAAGTGATATATATAAAATTTCAAGTTGTTAGACTTGCAAATTACAATAAATCACCAAAACCTTGAACAAACTGTGAATATTTACCTTATTTTACTTTTAGACTTCTTAATCCAGTCAACAAATAGCAGTGTATTTTAGTTCTAAAAAATGTAAAAGGACACGGTGAAAAAACAGCAATGTATTATATTTTGGTTCTAAATTTTTTTATTAGTTATAGTTGATAATTATTTCGGCTCACGCCATCGTCAGAAGTATGTTTAAACGTACATTTCCTTATCTATCTAAGGTACACAATCTAAAAAGGTCTACACAGCTATATGAGCTATAAGAAAATGTGCGTTTAAACATAGTTCTAACCAGCCAAAATAGCTATTAATTATATTATATTTATATTCGCGCGAATGTACTTAAGAAATTCGTTAAGTTCCATTCGAGTTTAAGGGGTTTGGGGGGTGGGGGGTATAAAAAAGCCTTTGTGGGAGTGTCCTCAATTTTTATTTAAAGTTTCTTGCCGATCAGATGAATGGTGTACTAATACATAAAGGACAAACAGACACATATACATTGATATAATATATATATATATATATGGTTGGTAGCTATTTCGGCTTACGCCCTCATCAAAACTAGTCCTGATGCTATCAACCATATATCTTATAAATTTCGTTCTGATGAGGGCGTAAGCCGAAACAGCTATCAACTGTGCACCTTATAAATTTTGTAGAACTAAAATACAATGCTATTTTTGACCGTGTTAAAAACAATGTTACAATATCTTCCGTTTATGTATTATTGCAGTGTCATAAAAAATTGAGAGTTAAAAATGGTGGCGTCCAAACTGTAAAAAGCAAAACGAACATAACGTTTTTTTCAGACAAAAAAAACTTCAAAGGAACTCAGCAAAGCTACAGATTCCACGGAATGTTATAACTGGAAAAATAATACAAGATTGTTTATTAAAGTGCCACACAAAGTATAGATACTTGAGAAAATGGGATTAAGACAGTGATGGCGAGCCTTTTTAAGAATTGGGCATTTTTTTTTCATTTTTTTAGTACTAGCTCGTTAGTCATTATGTCAGTAGCGTCATTTGGAAATGAGTGGCTAAAAACTAATTTATATATTTCTCAATTTCAATATTCCATAGAAAGTATACATTTCCTTTTTGTTTCACATTTTTTTTTATATTTTTGTTTTATTTATAATATCAAATGAAAGTGCTTGATGGAATTTCAATATCACATTTGATTTGTTAAAACTTTGTACGAATTCACCTTTTGTGAGTGTTAACAAGTGTTAACCATCGCTTTTTTTAAAGTGTTAACCATCGCTTCCTGATGGAAAGGCATGATATTTCAAATAATAAAAACACAATCTTTAGTACTTATTTCCACAATATATTTTTTGATCGGGACTGGTTTCACTCAAAAGAATCGGTCCTGATCAAAAAATGTTTTGTGCAAATAAGTACTAAAAATTTTGTTTTTTTCATTTAAAATATTTTGTTTCTAATGACGCGGGTTTTTCCTTTTAATATCTTCATGCATTCTATCATATGTATGCAACGGAATTGACTATGTTTTATATTTTTTTTTATTGTCTGTTCTCTCGTTTGTTATAAATAAAAAAAAGGTTTATAAAAGTCAACGTTTCGATCATTTAAAAAACCTACGTGGATCAGTGACTGATTCGCGGATCGTAGGTTGGCCATCGCCTGTCTAAAGTATATTTATAGACATTTGTTGATACTTCTGTAGCCCGACGAAACGATTTTTTGTAGGAAACGTTCTCAATAGAAAATAGAATTCGTTTTTGCTATTTTTTCACCGTGTTAGAATTTGTTTTATTATATTTTGAACTAAAATTAACAATTCTTTTATTCTATTTGGTGTGTACGTGTTTCTCTGCCTTGAGAAACATGTTAAGACCAACTCTATTGCAAGTTATGCAAAGTTATATAAAAAAATAGAGTTGATTCTTAACACGGTGAAAAAATAGCAATTTATTTTAGTTCTACAATTGTTTTTTTGTTATTTTTGTACGTTTTGAATATTTTTAGCTTATTTTATTGTTTGAATTGACATTTTATTTAATACATTATAACACGGTGAAAAACATAACATAAATTTAAAGTCGGTGCCTAATTATATGTTTAAATCTTTGTTACTACAAAGACCTTAAGCTAAATGCATTGGAACAATTAGAAATTAATAGATATCAGTAATCCAATGACATTCTCAATGAACAAACAAATATTAATCTATCATCGTTTCTCAAACCATTACGGAAGGTTAAGTTATTAACTGGCCTATTTGATGAATAAAATATTTTAAGATAAAACTAAATTCAAGCCTACGCATAGCTTAGAAAACTCAATAGATTTAATAGACAAAATCAAAAATAGACAATTGCCCCCGAATACCAAACTCATCTCATTAGATTTCACTAACATTCCTGTAAAGGAATGCTTGGGAACGCTACATGACAAATTAGAAAAATCTAAGTTACATCCATTTGAATCTGAAGAGATTTACTCTTTAATTCAAGTGTGTATTGAAACGAATTACTTTAAATTTAACGAAACATTTTACCAACAAAATGACGGGTTGCCAATGGGCAGCCCTCTAAGCCCATTACTTGCAGAAATTTTTATGGACAACTTCGAATCTAAACTTCTTGAATTAGATAAAAATAATATAGTATATTACTACCGCTATGTAGACGATATCTTGATTTGTTGGCAAGGCACAGATAGACAACTAGATAAATTTCTACAGAAAGCTAACTCTATACATAGTAATATTAAATTCACACTAGAGATAGAGGTAGACAACTCCATCAATTTCCTGGACTTAACCATTAGAAGAATTAAAAACAGACACACTTTTAAATTTTTTAGAAAACCTACCTTTTGTGATACCACAATTCACGCAAAGTCCCTCCACTCATGGAATCATAAGCTTGCGGCTTATAACTCCATGGTCCATAGGCTAGCAACTGTACCTATGAGTCAGGCAGATTACGACAAAGAACTGCATACTATTAAATCCATAGCCCATAATAATGGTTATGAGATAACGAAGATAAATAATTTATTACATAAAAAACAATTAAATCTAGCTAGAAAACTCATTTACCCGAACCCAATACAAGATAACCGCTTCTATAAATCTATTAACTACCTAGGTAGCATTAGCGAAAAAATTCATCGGGAGATTAAAAACTCAATAAACGTAGCTTTCAAGGTCAACAATAACTTAGGCAGACATCTTAAAAATAGTAAAGATAAAATCAATAAACTGGACAGAAGCGGTATTTATAAAATGTCCTGTGGCTCATGTTTATCCGTTTATATCGGACAGACAGGTAGAAGTATATCTACTCGAGCTAAGGAATTCAATAATAAAAAAACAGATTCACAATTCGCTAATCACGTTATTAATGAATCACATAATATAAATTCAAACTCAGCCCCTAAATGTTTGCATCTTTGTAGTAAGGGTTGGAGAATGACGGCTTTGGAACAGCTGGAAATCAATAGACACCAATTATCACAAAGGATTCTTAACGAGCAAACTAACATAATAGTATCGCCACTTTTCCAGCCGTTATACAAAGGGGTGGTCTAATTTGCTTCCAGAAGGACCACTTCCGTCCCACATATAATCTTATTGTCATAGACACCTATTGTTTCATTTAGAATTTTGAAAATGTTGAGTCATTGTGTTGAAATAACAGGCTAGGCCGTTGGAACAGGAGAGAGAATGTGTTGTGTGCCTTTTCTGCACAGCTATATATAGATAAGCAAATGTTAGTTTAAGCATAGTTCTGACGATGGCGTGAGCCGAAATAGCTATCAACTATATTTGTTAAAAATAATTTTGTAGAACTAAAATACATCGCTATTTTTTCACCGTGTTATTTATTTACAATTTACATTAGTTCCAAGTCGATAAAAAAAACCAACATTAAATCTTGTATCGAGAAATACATAAAATAATTTTGTCACATTTAAGAATTTAATATCACAATATAAAACTACGATAAAATACAATACCATTCTATCAAGAAGTGACAGTTAACACCTTAAAAGTAAAAATATGATGTAAGCAGAGAAGAGAAGATATATTGTGTATCTTTTCAACACTCCTGTATATAGATAAGTAAATTTACGTTTAAGCATAGTTCTGATGAGGGGTAAGCCGAAACAGCTATCAACTATACAATTTATAAATTTTGTCGAATTTAAATGCAATACTATTTTTCGCCGTGCAATTTTTACCATTTTTAAAGTGTTAACTGTCACTTCTTGATGGAATGGTATGACATTTTAAACAATAATAATAAAATTTACATATTAATTGAAAGATCAATAAAAGAGGATCGGTTGTGAGTTTTCATCATCGGAGGACTCCGAAAAAAAAGCAAGATTATAGCAAATGGACAATTTTCATATTTAAATATATTATTATAACCACTGTGCAAATTGTTGTTTTTGTTAATAAAATGGCATCTTTTGACTAACTGTATTATAAAATGCTCATATTTGCATTTTATTTTATTTTTATTTTCATAAATGATTTAAATCGGGTCTACTCAACCTTTTTTACTTTGGATCACATACCGATTTTTTTCTAAAAGGTTCAATAAACCTGCACCAGATGCTAACGTCTCAATTTTTGAGACGATTGACTGAAGTATGTCGATCATTGGTGCCCGAAGGATTTCAAAATATTTAGATAATTATTGTATTTAAATATTGCATAATTTGTACAGATAACTTCAATATAAGTATTTAAATATATATATATATTAATTGTTTAAATATCCTCTACGTCAGCGGTTCGAAACCTAAATGAGTATGCGTGCTGGACACTGAAATAAACCTAGCAAATCAGTTGTTTAATACATAGGCTCCCAACCTTTTTCAGGTGGCGACCCCTTTTCATAAACTCCATGTGACCCGCGGCCACAATCCAAAAGCATACAAAAAAATATTTTTTTAGTTGACCGTATAAGTTGGCGACCCCCCAAAAAACCCTTCGCGATCCCAGGTTGGGAACCTATGGTTTATTTATTTATTTATAACTACACGGTACAAAACTTACAAATTATCAATTTATTGCTTTTGCAACGTTAACATATTTAAATATAAAGTATTGGAAATTCAACAAATACACAGCAAAACAATCAACAAGGATAACAAAAAAAAAGTCAACCAAGTAAGCTCATGAAATATCTACTTTAACTGAAAAAATAGCATTCGTCTATGTCATCGTCATAGTATAATATATTTAGACAATTTGATTTGAGAGATCAATTGCAGTGACACAAATGCCCGCAGATTTGCAAAATATCATTATCATTCTTAACTTGTGGCCCAATCAGCTCTTATGTGCGGCCCAAAATAATTAAAGATTTTGGACACATTGGTATTTTTGTGTACTTTTACTTTTTTATATATATTTATATTTAACAAAGTAGTTTTATTTTGAAATCAAAATACATACATATGCATGCAATATAATATGTGTTACTATAAATATGTTGTGGCTCATAAAGATAAGCAAAAATCTGAATGCGGCCCGGAGGAAAAAAAATGAGTATGGATGATTTAAATAATAAAAACACATTTTTTAGTATTTATTTCCAAAATATTTTACTGTGAAAATAATTACTACATACGTGTTTTTTTATTATTTAAAATACTAGGTAGATTAATAAAATAAAAACGTTTAGATTGTTAAATGTGTCGAAAATTTTGATAAATCGTCTTTTTCACACTTAGTGGCACGCGCGCCATAGGTTGCCTACCAAGGCAAAGTGAGAAACAGGTCAAAGAAGTGTTCTTATATGTATGTATTGTTGTAGAGCTGTTGTATATGTTAGATAAGATAAGAAACACATGTTACACACACATGTAAGAAAAACTTCATAACTGTACATGTATTTTAACATACATACACTAAACCTGTGAGGAAATATGCAAGTGTGTTTGCTCAAAATTTTGAACAAAACAATCACAAATACGTGACATGTTTAATTAAACATTTCCGGTTAACGATCAAAATCAAAATGCAAGGCGTTGAATAATTGAAAATATTAATGGATTGACTTAGGCACGGGTTAATTATAAAACTGATTTCCAATCCCACCAAAGTTTTGACTGCTAATTTATGGGCCAACCAATTTATAGGTGGCCATGTTCACTTCGCTGGTTACATAACTCTTGCAACTTTGTCGGTTAGTTGATAGTCTTATATGTAAATGCGGCAATATATTCCAGGATTTGGGAATGTCCAGAAATAGACAATGAACGGGACAATATGTTCAAGACCATTGATGTCAAACTTTTGGGATGAAGGGCCAAATTCAAGAATTCAAAATGATCGGCGGGCCGCAAATAAAATACCATTTTTAATACATACGTTAACTATTTATTATTATAATGAATTGAACAGGACGCGAGATGATGAAATTACAAGATTTTTTTTTAGTTATTATATTTGTTTTTAATCTTTTTTCAAAAAGCGTTGAAAGATAAAAATGTGAATCTTTTCACATTTTTACGCTCGCGTGCCACAGAAAAATACGAGGCGGGCCGCGGTTTGCCCTTGACTGCTCAAGACGATACGATGCCAGTTGGATGTGTCGACCCCATTGGATTATTATGACGACTTGCATCTCTGACAAATTATAAATTATTAAAAAAGTAATAATATTATAGTATTATTTTTTTATTATAATTATTTAAAACATATTTTATGTGGCTCAGCAGAGAACAGGGTAAAAGAAGATGTTAAACAAAAATAAAAATAAATAATCAATAATTTTTTGCTTTATATAACTATTAACATTCTAATATCAGATTTCCCTATCATTACAATAATATGTCACATATTGATTTTCGAATCAACAATTCGCGGCGAACATTTCTAGCCAGCGCGAAATTCGGAGTAGTGTAATTGGGGGTTACACTGTATGTATAATACATATAGATTTTCAGAGAACAAAAAGTTAAGCTAAAAAAATCCATAATTAATAAATTCTTGCCTTATCTCAACTATTAACATTCTAGAAACATATTTCCTTATCCTTACAATAATATGTCACATATTCATTTTTGATTCGCGGCGAATATTTGAAGCCAGCGCGTAATTTTAAGTAGTGTAATTGGGGGTTACACTTTATGTACATATGGATTTTTAGAGAAAAAAAGTTTGAGATGTTTTATTTTAAAATTATATTAGAACGGTGTCCATGCATCGCTTTTTGAAGCTTTACTATATCAAGTAAATAGGTACGTATTTTTAATTGAATACATAATTTAAATTTTCATCCGTTATTGGCATGCAACTAATATGGTCATATGCTGACAGGCTAAAGATTGATAAGCAGTATGACGTTCGAGTTGAAGTTTGTTCTGTTGTTTGAGATGAGGTAAAATTGGAGTTTATGTCCGACAAGCCGCTCCTGCCGACTCTTGCTTTAGGTCTAGTACAAAATCGCCTATGACGCCATCTATAATAAATACATGGAACATTCTGGTAACGCAACTAGTACATTACACAAAAACGATTCGTGAGTGACGGAACATGTGAATTGTACACAGTTTCAACAATTCAAATCTAATACACCCAGTCCTTTTTTTTACGCGATATTTTATGACGGAACGGTTACATTTTTTACGCGCTTCACTCGTTTTTACGCGATTTGTTCCCCAAATTTGAAGTAATTTATGTATGATGCTAGGCATGTACGTTTCATTATTTTTTTAAATAAAAAAAATATGTGTATTTTTAAAACTTAAACTTGATTTATACAAAATTCAATACTTTCGTTCAAAAAATCGCAAACGACTACATTTCGCAACCAAGAGTGACAGCAGCGAATAATTCATATAAGTGAAAAAAAATATATTTTTATAGTCACATTATATTTTCATAAGCAATAAAGACATGAATATATATAATTTCTTTTGCACGAATTTTAAAGAGCAAATTTTTGTTTTTCATACGTTTCTGGTACTTTTTTACGCGATATTTTAACTTTTGGAACCAATTTATCAAATTATATGAAACTTGTGATTTTTTTACGCGATGTTTTTTACGCACCATTTTCGGGAACCAATGTATCGCGTAAAAAAAGGACTGGGTGTATTGAAATTCCAATAAACAACATCATTCAATCAATTATAGTGAATACTAAAATTTTAACTAATAAAAACAATGCTATTGTTGTTGTGTTTATTATTTAAAATATCATGACACTGTCTATTGTATTGACTGAATTGGCATTTACTTGGCAGAACTCCATTATACTACGGTGAAAAAATAGCAATGTATTTTAGTTCTACATTTTTTTATAAGATATATTTGATAGCTATTTCGGCTCACCATCGTCAGAAAAATCCATCAGAATTAAAAATATATCACAATTTTCATACAGGATGTAATGCAAACGTACATTTGCTTATCTACAATATATATAGTTGTGTAAAAAAGGTATACAATACACCTTCTCTTCTGTTTTAATAACCCAGCTTATGCCGTGCTAGCAAAAAAAACATGAATTTCCATCAAGAAGTGACAGTTAAAACCTCAAAAGTTAATACTAAATAATTCAATGAACTCTATTTTTCGTGTCTATGAACAAGGTCACTTTCTTCAAATTCCTGTACTATTTAACTTTGATATTTGATGACACATTTGAAGCTAACTAATATTTCAATACAATACAATATGTAGAGATTTTGTCATGACATTGTTTCTACAGGGATAAATACCGGGTCGTGATTGACAAAACATGTGCGAATGTAGAAAATGTCAACAATTCATTGAAATCAGAAATTCCAATAAGCAACATCAGCCGATATCATAAATCGTAACATTTAAGTTATTTCTAGTACGGTTTATCAAATAAAATCCCACAATTCAAGCAATAATTCAGCATTTTAATTGTTTGTTTTTAAAAATGTTTGTCGGCGACGACATTTTTTTTTCTTATCATAAAAGACGTTTGCTAATCAATTTCAAAGATACGATACAAGTTTTCAATGTTAGAACATCGATATATTACTCACTTGCTTTTATAGGCGCCCATTTTATATAACAACGTTTACTTGCTGATTAATATAAGATATTACAATATTCACCACAAAAATAATACTAAATTAATTCTTAAATATCTCAAACGTCTGTATTTATGTGAGAAAAATGTTAATTAGAATGCATTTAGCAC
Organism: Himalopsyche japonica; assembly: GCA_028555115.1. Classification (NCBI taxonomy): domain Eukaryota; kingdom Metazoa; phylum Arthropoda; class Insecta; order Trichoptera; family Rhyacophilidae; genus Himalopsyche; species Himalopsyche japonica. The sequence goes on from JAHFWJ010000630.1 coordinate 16,014, forward strand.
TTTTTAATTCACTTGTCATTCAATTATAAACTTTCACGACACGCGAATCTTCCTGTCACGCACACACGCCGATAGAGATCGAGTCGAACTGGCCGAATAGTCAAAAATCGCTTTAATATTTTTATCAACGCTGACCCCTGGTTCAAGGTTAGATAAAAAAAAAAATGGCCTCTCCCGACCGTTAATAGACAGATGCCATAAAACGTTAAATATAACTATAACAATTTAACTAGAATAGATTCGATATGAATATGCTCTTGAATTCATAATACGATGGAATCCCGACTAAACGTTTTCCCGAATGAATCATTCATTTATATTTATTTTTTTACGTATACACGTTACAAAAATTACAAATTAAAATTGTTACAACTTTGTACTATTCCATATGTTTTGTCACTAACAACCTTGTTTTTGCCTTTCGGCATCTTCAGGCATTCTATCAAACGGATGCAACAGAACAAACGTAAATTAACAGTTAGCATCGTCTATATACCAAACACTTACCCGAAGGCAAGCAGTAAATTGCAGCTAAAACAAATTTATTAATATTAATCTAATTTTAATTGCCAGTGATAGTTTTCATTAACGATCTTGTTAATGAGTCATTCATATTAACTGTCACTTCTCGATGGAAAGGCATGATATTTTAAATAATAAAAACACATTTTTTAGTACCTATTTGCAAAGAAAATTTTTTGATCAGGACCGGTCTCGCTCATCGCGAGCATAATCAACTGATAGAATACAATTTACAAACAAGTCTATTTACACAAAATATTTGTTTTATTCAAAATATTTCATACTTTCGGATGTACATTATGAATATCTGTATATACACATATTTACATATTTTTTTAAATTCGTTCAGTTCGGCGGGCCACGCGTTGGCCACCTATGATTTAAATCATTTCAACTATATATGCTTTAGACTATGTATGCTTTGTATCTCGTGACCTAGGTTTCGCCGCTCGGCATCTTTGAGCAGTCTAGTACATAGTACCTTAACCTTTTTACATCCGCGGAGCACGAAAAAATCGAAAAATGTTTTACGGGCCATCAACATTGGATTAAACAATAAATAGTTATATAATTGATATTTTATTCAAAACAATTAATTTTGCAACACCGTATGCTGATGGAACAATATTTAAGTATATTAAAACAGACAGTAGCAAAAAATGTAAATTAAAAATCCTAAAGTACAACAAAAAATTCGATTGTTTCGGCTCACCCAAAAATCTTCGCGGACCATTAGATGAGAAACTATGATCTGGTAGAGATATTGACAGTCAATTGAGTGACTACTAGAGCTTCTGAAGACGCTGAAAGGTGAAACCCAGGTCGTGATTAGGAATGCCAATTTTTCTGAGATAATTCCGGGATATATTGTCCAAAGCTAAAATATATTTATTTATAAACATATATATATATTGTAATTAATTTAACAACATTCTCCTTTAAAACACCATTTAACATAACACATCAAGAATCCCGAAGATTTTGTTTTACTTATATATATATAAAGAGTTGTTTTGTTTTTTTTTGTATATGTGAACCTAACGATCATATAATAAACTGATTTATTGATTTTGACTGACATTTGCATATTAATTGAAAGAACCTTTAATAGCATAATATACCATTCATTGATCATCGCTATCACTTAGAATTCTATATTTTTTACTCTTTTTCCAGATCGGTTGCGAGTTTTCATCATCAGAGGACTCTGATTTTTTTTGTGGTTTTAGCCAAAAAATCTTTAAAAAGCAATTGTCTACTTTTAGCGTAGAATAATCTAAGTTTTGCGTTTTTCCCGGAAAAAAACAAAATCCGTAATTTTGCATGAGATTCATTCCCTCAATTTCACGGTCTCGATATTAGTGTGAATTGGGGTTTTTATATGTAATATGCAGAAATGCCACATTTCGTCTGAAATAAAAAAGTTATCAAATTTTACTTAAATTGTTTCTCTTATTATTCATTCAATCGTTTTGCGATAATCTATATTATCCTCCATTGAAAGCTGTATGCTTATTATTGGTGGCATTTCTACGCAAAGCACGTATACGTCAGTTAACACCTTGAATTCGTGTGTACATTTTTATTATCTTTTGATCGATTCTAAAACAACCATCCGATAGAAATAGATAAACATTTAACACTGTAATTATGCGGGTTAACTTATTTTGAAAATGCAGAGGCGTACAAATTAGCCTTTGACTCGGTAAAGTAAGTACTGAAATTTTGGCATAACAATATTTGCTTTTGTCAAATAGGTACAGTTAAATCCCGACGTTTTAAAGTCCCATCAAACACCAATAAAAACAATTTTGAATAATTCCTTGATCTATTGTCTGAATATTATGGTCCCGTCTCAAATTTTATCCAGATTGATCGGTTTTGATGGGTATTTCTCCGTATTTGTATAAAAACAGCAATCTTATGTACTAACCAAATAAATTAATGATGAAATATATAGTTTGGTCAAATGTTTCGAGACCTTATACAGAATTTCACAAGAAGAACTTTAAAACACTCTTCGACTATTTCAATAAATAAAATTTAATTACTTAATACAACCAGTGCCGTGAATAAAAAAACACACACGTCTCCGAATCCGTCATTGACCAAAAACACAACTCAGGCTAAAAAAACTTTATTTTAGTCAAGTTTTTTTTTACTACCTTTCCTATTTAAGAACCTTATATCGAAAATTGACCAATCAATCCGACAATCGTACATTGAGATATTCTTCAAAATCGTCTTATCATAAAAGAAATCGGAGTCGCTCGTTTTTCATGACTCAATGACAAAACCTTCTCATATTTACCACATTTTAAATCCCATTTTTTAATTAAAGTGGGGTACTGTATGTTTTTTTTATATATTACTTTTTTACTATTATTTGAAGCTTTCCCACATTCATTATTTCCCGCATTTGTCGTTTATTTTGGGTCCCTTAAAAAATGTGGAATTGCGGATTTGCACTGTTTTGCCGTTCCGCCCGCGTTCGCTACAGTTTTCGCGCTAATTTTACGTAGAGTTTTCTCTCTATAACAGTTTTTTTTGTTAATTATCTTCAAGTTTCATTTATAAATCTGAACTTACTTACTACGAATACTTATTTCAATTTGGCAAAAAAAATAATGAAGAAAACCAATTATATTAAATTGATAGTTGATTATTATTTGTTGTAAACTCTTTCAAGAATGACCCATTAACAAGATTGATCGTTAACAAAAATTATCTCAGGTAATTGTGTTAATTATTATTAGATCGGTATTATTAAATTAATTTTAGCTGCCTTTTAGTTTTTGCCTTGAGGTCTGCGTTTTCCTATAATTAATAACTTTGGTATATAGACGATGCTAACTTTTTATTGTGTGTAAGTCTTTTTGCATCCGTGTGATAGAATGCCTGAAGATAGCGAAAGGCGAAACCCGGGACGTCAGTGACAAAACATATGGAATCGTACAAAGTTTTAACAATTCAATATTTTATTTCTATCTTGGTTGAGAGAATGAAAAGGACAAGGTTTTTAAAAATATCCAAATTCCTGATCACGAATTTAAACCCTCTTTTTGTGAGTAGCATGTTTTCATTCCAACTTTTCATCAAAATAACTAATTAACCGCCAACTGTTGCGTTGATAATAAATATACGATTATGGTGTTGTTTTGTTACGAAAACGTTGTGTCATCACTGCTTTCAATAAAAATAATCCACTTGCCCAACGGTATGGTGATTTTTAATTGCAGTTTTAATCCGAAAAAAATGCGGGATCGATCGAAATGGATTAATATAAAATGGCCGATCCTGGAACAGGACGGTACACTCGTAGTTTGACAGTTCACCGGATACTACTGTTCCATATTTGAATTTTACAATTCAAAAAAGAGCGGGTAAGAAAAACTTCAAAAAATATATGTAAATTAAAATTTTCTTTACGTATTTTTGGTATTTGTTCACCACATTTTGATTTGGGCGATTTAGCCGACCAGGTATCCTTAAACATAACATGGTTACATCCATAGACAAGTATACTATGTTACATTTAAAAATCTAATTACCGGATGTAACGCCAGATTTTATTCTCTATGGATTTGAAAGAGAAAATTAAATTCTAAAGAATCTAATAAAATATCGTTATATAAGTACTTAATATTTATTTTGTAAATATATTTTAAAAATTTTCGAGAATTAAATTCTCATAAAATCTTCAGTTTGACCATGCTTGAATTTTTTTTTGTGCTTAGACACTCGCTCTAACTGCAAGATGATTTCATTTCGTTCGTTTCGTTTACGAAATAAAACGTATTTTTTATACTTATTCATAATTTCATAATATAGTGATCAGTACCGGTTTCGCACGTCACGAACATACACCAAGGCGTCGTATAACAATGTGATCTGGTTCCACAAAAACCTTGTGTAATATTATACAAATCGGAGGACTCTGAATTTTTGCAGTTTTAGTCTTAAAAAAATCATTAATAAGCGATTGTCTGGTTTTAGCGTATAAATCTTTATGTATTTCCATATAAGGTTTCAAATAGGATCATTATCAATAAAAAAATCTAATTTATTAGTCAATTCCAAGCTGTCATTCGTTGTTTTCAATGTGTAACATGCAGCGACTTCACTGCAACTGCTTTCCAAGTCATTAATTGTGGTAGGTTCATTCAACATTTCATTTTAATTATGTTTTTTTCCCTTAAACCGTGTTATAAAAAGCATGCTGCGTAAAAACATGTCACAATGTAAATATCCGTGTTGTGTAAAACTGTGATATATGAGGCCTAGGTGTATTTCCAAAATGCATTTAATGATCAAAACTGGTTTTGCTCATTGCAAGCATTATCATCTGAGATCAGAAAACATCAAGTTTAATACATCTATAATTGATTGAAAAACAAACTTACTCTACCATATACCCAAAAATAATATACCAAAAATACTTTTAGTTCAATAAGACCTTAAATTTCACTTATGTCTATTTTTATTTCACATGACATTTCTAGCAGCCTTGTTGTATTTTCTTTTGTTTAAGATTTTAAAAAATGGTGTTTTCATTTGCATTACTATGTATGATGATTGTGTCAGCGCATGCATACAGACCCGGCGATGTCAGCTCATTTTTTCTAAAAGCGCCTAAGTCTGTACCAAGAGCTGGTCGAGCAGCGCCAGAATCATTCGAGAGCTTTTTCCTAAAAGCATCAAAGTCGGTACCAAGAGTTGGAAGACGAGATGGTGCTGTGGTAAGGATCAATGTGGATTACAATTTAATATTCTTAGATATAGTATTGTCATAAATGGCATTTATCTAAATATTGAGAATAAAGCATAATGAAGGCTTAAATTTTTTTATTTTAATTGTAGCAACCAGATACATCGGACAGCTATTATCAACCTTGGGCACCAGCGGAAGATTACAATGGCCCCAGAACACAACACCCAGGCCAATTAGGTAACAATTATTAATTTAGTTATGGATTCGTGGTCCTTTTCAACATTACCTTCTCATACTTAAATAAATGTTAAAGAACAGAACACTATGTACTACGACTCTCTAGGAAAGCAAACGAACTATGTTAATTACTGAATTATGATACACATTGCAGAAATCTATTAGTCAGCTAATTTCTCAACTGTTGAGACACCCATTTGCATTCTACCAGTGCTGCTTTATAGTTGCAAATCATAGCAACAAATTCACCAAATCTGAATGATTTATTTTAAATAATAAAAACACATTTTTTTAGTACTTATTTCCACAATATATTTTTTGATCAGGACCGGTTTCGCTCACCGCGAGCATTATCAACTGATAGAATACAATTTACAAACAAGTCTATTTATACAAAACAAAAAATTAATTTGAGTTAATTTATTTCAATAAATTTGATACAAATTTATATTGTTAAAACTTTGTATGATTCCATATGTTTTCTCACTAACGTCTCGGGTTTTGATTTTCGGTATTTTCAGGCATTCTAATGATTTCATTCATAATGATCAGCTCAATCTTCCCAACTCACCCTTGTTGTATCCTTTACGTGAGATCGGTTCAATGAATCAGCAATCTCATGAAGAAATTACTTATATTTCATCATCAGATTTTTAATAGTTACTTGCAAAATTGAAATAAGTAGGTATTTCTTATAAAAAAAATTGTATTGTATTTTAATGACAGTTGATTATTATTTGTTGTAAACCCCATTTCAAGAATGACTTATTAACAATATTAATCATTAATAAAACTTATCACAGGCAACTGTGTTAATATTTATTAGATCAATATTATTAAATTCATTTTAGCTGCCATTTAGTTTTTGCCTTGGGATCCACGTTTTCCTTTAAATAATACCTTTGGTATATAGACAATGCTTATTCTTTCTTGTGCGTCACTTCTGTTGCATCCGTGTGATAGAATGTCTAAAGATACCAAAAGGCAAAATTCGGGTCGTTAGTGGCAAAATATGTGGAATCGTACAAGTTTTAACAATTCAAATATGATATTGAAATTCCATCATACACCTCCAGTCGGTATCATAAATTAAATCTGATATATCTCAAATAACCACTTTTAAGGCACATTGAATTTATGTTTTCTCATATTGTTTGTAAACTATTTTATGCGCAAATAATACTTGACATGTCTGTGTTCAAAATGCTTCTGTAGAGGTATTTCAAATTTTCTAGTTTGTGTCTATATTACAATGTTACAGAATACTGGCAAAACAGCGCTGATATCCAGAACGAACACACACCAAACACCGATTTTCCGGAAATGAATGAAGAAATGGCTAGAAACTTTTACAATTATCTATCAGAGTTATCTACGCGGTCTGAAGATCAAGACGAGTCACACAGTCAACGCAGGAATCGTTTTCATCAAGAAAAGAACGGTGATACCGATTTAGGTAAACAATTAGAAGATGCTAAATACCAACGACATGTTTAAAACAATAACTTTATTAGTGTTTATTCATTGTGATCAAAGATTTCTTCATAAGCCAACAACATTTTACAATTTATAACAATTTAAATGAGTGAAACAAAATTTTTTTAGTATTCCTTCTATCATTTTAATCATATAATGATCGGAACTGATTTCACTTATCACAATCATTGTCAATTTTGGCAGGGTTAATTATATAAAATTAATTATCAATAAATACCAAGTATTCATCAGGAACATTAGGAACCACAGGGATTGGTCATAATTATTATATTTTACAATGTGGAAGTAATATTATACAAATTGTATTTTATTTATTTGTGACAGTCAACATATTAACTGCCATGAAATTTTCGTATATTAGACTGGTAACTTCTTCGAAAATCAAAACCTAAAAGCAAAGTTCTTTTTGAAATCAATATAAAGTCAATTATATTTCACAGTTTGACATGTTTGAGTATTAAACAATTATTTCAAGAGATGTCATTGTGAGTACAAAACGTAACATGACTTAAAACAATCAACATTGGAGAGATATTGACATGTAAAATCTTTATCACCAGACTTGTGAGCACAGGGTTTTGAAACATGTTATCTACTTATTAGCATTCAACTCGTAAACCCCTAATAAAGAAGTTCTGAACGGGTTTATATACTTTAAAAGAGGAAAATTAATGCTAACCATAATTTTACATAGCAATCATTTGTAATTTTCAATTTGATGTCAATGAATCAAAAACTCTCCCTGTCTCTCTGATAACAATTGTTAAGCTCCTTCAAAACCTCCTACATCTCTTTGAAATAATAAATAAATATCCCCATATTGTAAAATGCAAAACATTTATGGATGTCTTGCAATGTTATGAGACAAACTAATAGTATTTTTGTTTGTTCAAAGTTTTTTTCAAATTCTTTGATCACATCATAAATACTTCCTTCGACACTGAAAATCACGACATGGCTAGTTTATCGAGAAACTTGGATTTCTGTAGAATATTGTAAATAATAATTGATTATACATCTCATATAATAATTATAGTTATTTTGATCATGATTTGTTGTAATTAATTTTAAGATTTCATCAATAAAACAATTTTCAATTGACAATTTCACTTTTATTCGATTTGATTGACAATTTCTACACCTCAATAGCAAAAGGGCACTTGTACAAACAAAATGAGTTTTGATAAAAACGCATTAAGTGTTTTTAGAGTGTAAAACACTATTTAGAGGTTATCTATTAATATTGTCTAATGAAAATTGAATCACATTAAGGCTTTTTAGGAGTATGACAATTATTTGATAAAAACATTCAATTGAGATTTTGATAAATAAAATTGATTTTATATAACTGATGATATCGACTAAGGGTGCTTGAAGGAATTTCAATATCAAATTTAAATTGTTACAACTTTGCACGATTCCACATGTTTTGTCACTAACGGCCCAGGTTTCGCCTTTCGGCATCTTCAAGCATTCTATCTCATAGATGCAACAGAATTGAAGTACAATAAACAGGTAGCATTGTATATATACCAAAGGTGTTAATTACAGGAAAACACGTACCCTAAAGCTAGAACAAAATGGCAGTGTAGTAACGTAGCAAAGTAACGGTTCAAATCTATATTATATACTTAATTCTTGGATGTTTGATGGAGACTATCAAAAAATAGCTATTAATTAGACAATTAAAGAATTCAAAAACGATAGATCATAGTTTTTCTTTATTATTTGTTATTTTTTCAAATTAAAGCAGAAAAATTGATTCTACATTGTCATTAATGTGCCTTCAAAAATTACCTTTATGTTCACAAATATTCGCCGAGCGGAGTTTATTGGCTTTGCCTTTCTTTTACTCATATTGCCACACCAATGTTCTATTTTCAAAAATATACTAAGTTTCGAATACAAAAATCTTGTATGCTTCTATATTTGAATTGAATAAACTACCAATAAATACGTGTGTCAAAATGTTTGCGTGTTGCTGCTCTAAAAGGAAGATGTGTTGCCACTCTAATGCCCTACCACTCGAATCATAAAAATGATAATAGTGGCATATAGGATATAATAAATTATTACTTCAAATCAACTACCTATATAATGCAATGACAACCTCGGATGATAAAAGTGAAAGTATTGTTACACAGATGGCATTACCATGAATACAGTTAAATCTATTTTTTTCTAAAAAAAGGATGTTTTTCCTAAGAAATGATTAGAGATTGGTAATCATTTTGGATTGATTTATATGAAATATGTTTACTGGTAGTAAAAAGAGAAATACTATATTTGTTTGTACAGTATATTTGTTTTTTTTTTTATCAAGAATAAGCTTTAGTAAGAAAGAAATGAAATTTATTTAGATGTCCAGCATCTAGCCTATCAATATCAAATGAATATTTTTCTCATTTCTATTGTGTGTTTGCAAAAGGTATGACAAGTAAGTCTACGTCCTCAACCCTGCATGCCTCTACCTACTGGTAAGTGTACAGGACAAACATCAAGTACAGTTGACTTTCTTATACTGTAAAGATTTAGGAATACTGAGTTGTAGGGGACTAGGCACCTATTCAAAATTTGAGGTTAAGTTCTTCAATTGTATTTTGTGGATCGCCTGAAGTTAGCAAATTAAACATTTTTCCCATTTTTATATATTAAAGACCTTGAATATCTCTGGCAATGTCAAAGAACAAGCAGCTAGTAACAATTATGTTTTTAATGCACATATATAGACTATGTATTCATTATATAGTATATTTAGAAAAAATCTAATTGATCCTTGAAAATTTAATGTTTTATAATATGTATGCCATGGGTAGGTTAACTGTACTATAAATGTAAATTATTCAACAGTAAAGCTAAACAATGCTGGCATATTAAAAAGAGCACTGAGCAATTAACATGTTAAATGGATGTCTGGAAACAAAAAATGGTGGTCATATCATTAAATGACAAATTGATACAGTCAGAAAACTAAATAATTTTGTCACCGTCAAAATCTACTGAAATCATGTTTTTCAAAAACTAATACAACTTATTTCATAAACACAAACATTAAATTAACCCTTTCCAGTCCTTTGCTAAAATCAGGGATGTGAAGTAGTTGAAAAATAACATGACTCTGATGTTGACCAACAACACGACTCCGACTAAAAATAAATCATTTTCTCAGGTTTTCTTCGTACCTTTTTTATTTATTTGCATTAAATTCAACAGATTGGCAGATTTAACAATCAATCCGGTAAATTGTTCATTGAAATATTTTTCAAAATCATCTAATCAAAAGAGTTGTTGGGATCGCTTGTTTTTCTCGACTCTGGCAAAAACCCAGCAACTCCATGACTTTGTCCCTACAGTACTGGTCAAACCTCATTAATTAGGATTAAAGAGAATGTATTGTTTTTTTTTTTTACAAAGATTGGTTAGGAATACAAAAACATTGTTTTAGTGGCTAGCGATTTTAGTTTATTGTGTCTACGGTGACGTCTTGCAAATTGTAAATGTAAACAGCTTTAAATTGATTACCAACTTTTACCATTATTTTGAATGTTGGTTGTGAAGACAAATTTGAAAGTAGTGATAAAGAATGCTTATTTGAATTAAAAAATGAAATTGAATTAGTTTTAATCAGAAATAAAAACTATCAGTGTGAAATAATACGAAATACCTTAAAAATCTTTACATATACTTATTTTATAATTTCTACCTTAAAGCGATTTCTATTGAGAAAAGAATGCTTTGTGCACTGCAAATGGTTAAAATGTTACTGCTAATCAAAAAAAGGTGTATCAGTCGATAATATAATAATTATCAAGGAAATCATATTAAAAAAAATATTTTTTGAGTCTCCTTGGCGGTCTAGTTTGAGAAACACTGTTAAATAACATAAAAATGAGAAACATGAACTACTTTATTATGTAAGTTGAAAAGGAACACCGAATGTGAGTTTACAAACAAAAATAATATTGACATGTTATCTGGCAACACTCCAATTTTGTCAAGCGATATTTTTCGGATTCAAATCATGTACAACCTAATTTTGTAAAAACGCAATGTCATCTTTTTTGATATATTTTTTTTTTCATTTAAAAGTTTTTTTTTTCTTATAATACTGTTCGTGATATGTGTGCATCATATCAGCTTGTCATGTAATAAGGAAGAGAATTTCTAAAGCGATTTTATTATCAGTATAATACCTATCACTTCCTTTATTTCGTATCTTCGCTCTCAGTTTACAGTCGCGTCAAATTAAAAACTTTTGTATAATTTTATCAGTATTTAATAAATTAATGAATCTTATTAATTTTATCGTATTATTTTACATCGTATTTGTATCACCAAATTTTATTTTAAACTAAAATTGATGACATAAAAATAAAAAGTAATCTCATTGAACTGAAACGTGTCCGCCCGTTCGCTTCCCGCGCGCAGCATGCTCGTTCATGGTCGCTCGCCAAACGGAAGGCCGCCATGATGGCTTTCTGTATGGCACGCTCGACATGTAAAGTTTCAATGTTGTTTTTCCACAATTGTGACTGAGTGTGTGCAAATTTCAACCATGGGAACGAACTAGGAAACACCCAGTTTATTTTTGGGTCCTTTAGGGCCTCTCGAGGGACCTATAAAGTGTTTTTTCAGTGCGTTTTTGTTTCGACGCTAGCGTGTTTTGTTCTGTCAACAAAAATGTCGAAGCTCTCGTTTCGGGCGAGGGCCCTCGATGCCTCGAAACCGATGCCCATATACCTCGCCGAGGAGCTCCCGGACCTCCCGGACTACTCGGCAATTAATAGGGCTGTGCCCCAAATGCCTTCTGGCATGGAAAAAGAGGAGGAATGTGTAAGTAAAAGATGGATTTAGTTGGAAAATGTGTAAAAGCATTCCATATTTTTTCCGCCATGATGAATTAGGATAGTCGTCCCTTTCTACCGCTGGGTGCGCTGCTTGTTTACAACACGCTATTTTCCAATATTTTCATATTAATTCAGCTCTAAATTACGTAAAACACACGAAATCTGTCGTGAATAATTACAATTTAATAACATATACTTTAGTTTTCCCTCCGAAAGATGCGCGAATCTGTCACCTGTCAAAATCCAAAAACACGATGTCGTCACTACATTGCTATGTTGTCAAACAATGTTTATTTATTTACATCAAAATTTCGTTTCATCAAACAACTTAATCTATATTTATTAATAATAACATAGTCTAATAATGCATAGCAAACACAAATATTTGCAAAGTAAACCGCAGGCTTCACAAAATATGCGTCTATAAATTGACAATACCATTGGTCACTCCTGAAATTCTACTCGAAATATTCTCATAATCTTACTTATTAAGTTACACACCACCCGAATGGGAACATAAATATGTATATATTAATATTTGTAAATCATTCGTGAAATTTAATATTTTACACGCTATCAATAATGACTCCGTTTTCTATCAAATTATTGGTAAAAAAATTGTCGGATGGTTTCAAAACGGTCCCAGTAAATTAAAATATTGCGCATTTGTTTGTTTTATAAATTGCACTGTTTGTATTTATATGACATGATAAGCAGAAACGCCGATGACCATTTTTATTTTGATATGTAAACATAACCTTAAAACCTAGGTCAAACGATTGATAGGTTAAGATGCTTCAATATAATGTATTGACATAACTTTTAAGTTATATTACATGTAATGTGAAGATTGCGAGCGTATGTACGTAGGAAGACGAGCAGAAATGGATAATTGATTTTTTCAATAAAAAATAATTTCATTTTAGGGCTATTTATTAATCTAAAGAAATAAAAATGATTCACACTGACTACACTTGTCCTTTCCTGTCAATTATGATTTATTTAAATTATTCGGATTATCTTCATACTCAATTGGTCAGGACAATCGAGGTTCTACTGTATATTATAGAGTTCAGAATATTTTCGATAAATTGTAAATCTACAACTAAATAAATCTCAAAACTATCTCCTAACATTTATTTGAAGGGACTTTATTGAAAGAAATACACTTACTAATATACTAAATCCAGGAATACATAAACCTTGATTATGAAAATAGTCTGCAATCCATCAATTTTGTGATGATTTTCAATCTTTCGGCGATTCTCCCTGAACTACATGAGACATATCCTCGCTGTTAAAATTTATAACCTGTTACTTTTAGAGGAATATGGTCACACATTCGCATCCAAACATATAGATATATTTTGATCAGTATTATTTCTTCAGATATGCATATTAAACACGTTAATAGCTACATTATTTTTAATTTACATCAAATAAACAAAAGAATTCTATAGGAAGTTAATATCTGGAAACAAATCAATCGCTGTATAATATGGAGCGTAAAACTCCATTTCAGTTGAACAACCATTCTGCGTTACGCTGTCCATTCACACGAATTTGGATATATCTCATACTGATCTTTGAAAATAGGTGTTAGTAGCAACAACTAGAGATCAGGTTATCAGACGATAGCAGTAACAATAGAGATGAGCTTTGTTATCATCTTAGTGATACTGCTTCAGATGTCGGCGTGAGTGCGCCCAGATATGTACCATTCTTTTGTGCTTTAAATATACCTTCTTGGAACTATCTCAATAGAATTCTTTATCTTAAAATTTGACTATTTTGTCTATACTGTCGAACGTCGATCAACTGTTGCATAATACTTTTTCCCTGATGGAGCGTTAATTTTGTATAGTCCCTTCAAACACCCATAAGTGCAATGTTAAATTATCCCGCATTTATTGATTTCTTCGATCTATCATCTAAATATTATGGTCCCGTCTGAAATCTTATCCCGATTGACCTGTTTTGGTTGATAAATCTTTCTATCAAATACAATTTGTGAGTTTGAGCACATTAAATCATATATTAGGTGTAGTAAAAAGTCCTGACGTTTTTTTCAAACGCGTGTCTTAAAATCGGCCGACTTCGGGCCTTTGGTTAAATAAGATGTCATAATATTTTTTTTCGTGTTGTGTGACATCTCAAGTTACATTCCATATAGAATAAAAAGGTTCATTCGCCCCAAAAAGAATGACGACCTTTGCCCTTCATAAGAATATCTGCGCGGTTGCATGCTTTTTCAATATTACGCCCAGAACAGTGCAGTCGTCGCCACTAAAGATATTTGCGACGTTTTTAGAGACGCGTTAAAGGTTCGAAAATGTCAGATGGTTTACAAATTTTTAATTTGGCAATTTAAGCATTGAAAATTACCCTCGAAGTGGATGAAGTCGCCCTGAAGCTGAAATCTAAAAAAATCCTATACCAACAAAAAAGGAATTGTCCAATATAGTCGGTACTAAATGGTCCATAACACAGAAGTACCTGAAAAAGCTGGGAAAAAATCGAAAAACAGGAATTCTGGTGCCACACACGTTGAGCGATTGGAACAAGGCGCAGCAACTAAGTGCGTGCCAATTGCTGCAAAAAAACACACTTTACGAACATTTTTTCTAAACCTGATTATCGGAGATTAAAAGTGGGTGTTATATACGAATATATCTAAGAAAAAACAATATCTAAATCGTGGACAACAACCAATTCCGACCCCTCGAACTGGTTTACACCCAAAAAAACTCTTACTTTGTGTTTGGAGGGATTTCAAAGGAATAATTCATTATGAAGTGATAAATATGGTGAAACTATGATGGCACAAGTATACTATGACCAATGGAACAAATTAAATGCAGCTTTGACAAAGAATTGCCCGAGCAGGATGAATAGACGCAACATTATTCCTGCAAAACGATAACGCGCGACCGCATGTGGCGAATATGGCCTGGGAAAAATCCAGGAGTTGGGTTGGATAACTTTATTGCATCCACCTTATTTACCAGATCTAGCACAATCGGATTACCATTTATACCGTTTAATATAAAAAAAAATTAGGGATAAAATATTTCAAACACAAAATGAAGTGAAAAACGCTATTTCCGACTATTTTAATTCCAAACCAGTAAAGTTTTTTACTAAATGGATTTTAGACTTGTCTAATAGGTAGCAGAAGGATATAGATAGACAGGGAGATTACTTTTTATAAAAAAAATACTAAAAAAAACACTGAGTTTCATTAAAAAAAAAACCTCAGGACTTTTTACTACACCTGATATTTTAACCAAAGAAATTTATGAGGAAATATATAGTTCGCTCAAATGTCTTGAGATTTTCTTTAATAAAGAATTTCACAAGAAGTTTAAAACACTATTCGATAATTTCAGTAAATAAGATTTCATTAATATAATGTTTACAAAATGTCTTATATTTATTCTCCAATATTTGGAAATTAAAGGGGGAGGTGGAATTAATGTTTTTTTAAGATTTTACTTATACATTATTATTTGAAGCTTTCCTGCATTTTTTAAATTATTTTTTGGGTCCCTTGAAAAACGTGGAATCGAGATTTCACTGTATTCCAAATACACTCATAAAAGTAATCAAAACTAGATTCAGCCAGAAAAGATTTTGTAAAGAATGGACCATCCGACTAAACGTAAATTGAACCATACTTTTCATTATATCTCCATTGTGGAACATCTGAAGATTTTATATGAGATAAAATCGGTGAAGATTATTTGTTGAGGGAAAATTTTTGATAATTTTTGTGGCCAGATACGGACCGGCCCTGTCTAAAAAAAGAAGATTATACTGACTCTGAAGATGCTTCTTGTAGAGCAGTGATTCTCATGTGCGGCCACCAACAGTTTTATAGTAAATATTGATATTTTTGTTGTTACAAATGTTACAATTTGTAAAATTATTGTTATTTTAAAATTGATTGACTTAACCTGACTTATCTAGCATTTAGTCGAGTTTAAGTAAAGGACGGTTTTAATAATAAAACTGTTGAAATTTTTTTGTCGAAGTTTTACATTGACCATGAATCATGTCGATTTAAAGAATTAACAACAATTGCTTTATTAATTTTGTCGCTTTTACCTACAACTGTATATTGTGAAATATCATTCAGTGTAATGCACTATATAAACGAAACTATTTTTATCGCATTTGGTGCGGCTACGAGACACTTCCATAGGACAGCTGATGTTTATAATGCGACCACAATGAAATTTCATGTGAGGACTACTGTTGTAGAGCCTCAAGACTTGTTGCTAGTACAATAGAAGCCCCATTTATCACTTTTCATAGACTCCTTAGCTGTTGAGACTGCATGTCGCAGTGTGTTAATATACCAGAGGATTTTCCTGTGGCCACCGCCAGTTTCATAATAATTTACACCGCAAATTTGAATTGTTACAACTTTGAACGATTCCACATGGTTTGTCACTAATGACCCAGGTTTCGCCTTTCGGCATCTTCAGGCATTCTATCACACAGACGCAACAGACCTGACACACAATAAACAGTTAGTACCGTCTATATACCAAAGGTATTAATTACAGGAAAACACAGACCCCAAGGCAAGAACTAAATGGCAGCTAAAACATATTTGATGATATTGATCTAATAATAATTAACACAATTGCCTGTGTAATGCGAATAATCTTCATTAACCATTAACCTTGTTAATGAGTCGTTCTTGAAAGGGTTTCATAACAAATAATTTAGTTTTTTTTCCCTGATGATTCCATGCCTGAAGATGCCGAAAGGCGAAACCAGGGTCATTAGTTACAAAACATGTGGAATCATATAAAGTTGTAACAATTCAAATTTTATATTGAAATTCCATCAAGCACCTTCAGTCGATATCATAAATAAAAAAAATTACACTGCCTTCATAAATTCGATATTACATCTGAAAAAAAAATAGTTTGGCCACTGGACATTTCATGTCTGCTGTGATAAAACTTTCTTGTACAAGGTAATTTTTGCATTAATAAATTCATATAAATTTTATTTATTATTAAATTATATTATTAAATTTGCATAAAAAAAAAACGTTTATTCTGACTCCCTGACCAGCTGACTGTTGTTGACTGAATTGTTTGTTAAAATATAGCCTGATTTGTATTTATAATCTCCGATAGTTTATCTACCAACATTAACGATTTATTTTTTTAAATATATGGTGTAAGTATATCATGGTGAAAAAAATAGCAATGTGTTTTAGTTGCACAAAATTATTTTTTTAAATATAGTTGATATCTATTTCGGCTCACGCCATCGTCAGAACTATGCTTAAACGAACATTTGCTTATCTATATATAGCTGTGTAGAAAAGGTACACAATACATCTCCTTTCCTATTTTAACGGGCTAGCTTGTTTCTTTCTCGCAATAAAATTAAATTTTTCAAAAATTGTAAATGAAACTAAAAAGGCGGCTATGACAATAAGTATACATGTGGCACGGAAATGGTCTATTACGGAAGCAAATCAGACCCAAAGCGAAGAGGATTAATTAATGGAGAAGACTATATATTAGTTTGTTCGTTAAGAATTCTTTGTGATAGTTGATGTCTATTAATTTCCAGCCGTCATCCTGCGACCCTCACTACAAAGATGCAAACACTTAGGCGCTGAGTTTGAATTTATATTATGCGATTCCTTTATAATGTGATTAGCGAATTGTGAATCTGTTTTTTTTTTTTTTTACTGTTGATTGATCTTACATGTTTCTTAGCTTGAGTATAGTAATATCATGTAAGTATATCCTTTACGCAACTCAGCAGAAGATTGATTAACTCTGTTCAACACCCAATATGCTGAATTATTTTTTGAAATATTAGGTGTTTAAATATTCTTTACGCTGCTCAAAGGGGTATGGGTTAAAAAATTTCATCAATTTAAGAAAATGTAGAATAATTATTTCAGCCCTCTCGGCTAGAGTTATAAGTCTAAATTATTGCTACAACATTGAATGAGTAATACGAAATGCTAAGCAAAAAGTCTGACCAACATGGTGAGTCACGGATGCAACCAAGTCTTTTTCAAGGAATTTTCCTCGGACATTCCTGGCCAAATTTGATACACACATAATCTTGTGGAATACACCCTGTAAAAGTGTGAAGCCATAATGACTGGCGGTGGGTACAAAATTGAGTACCCTTGGGAACTAGATAACTGAATTCTGTACTTAGGTAAGCCATAACAGAAACAATATTAGCTGATATCATTACAAGACAACACTTGCAATTTTGCTCATTGTCTGATTTATTATAGTGGAAGAAAATGGTCTTTGTGTTTTCACAGGACTGTAAAAAATTTACAATTTAGGGTTCCTCAGTTAGTGTAGTTACTCGGCCAATCAAATCTAATTTTATATCAACAATTTATACATTGATAATATCTGACGAGAGAAGCGTATTTTTGCAATCTGCATATAATAAAATACTAAATCTGGAAATAATTTGCTTATCTTACAAATGATCTTAAAAAGACGTAATTTATGATTTTTTTCTTTAACGCTAACAAAATTCTGTTCAAAAGCATTTTCGAATGATATTCCTCGTTGCGAAGAATGAAATTTATTAAAACCATCATGTGGCTTTATATTTTGTTATTTATTTCCAGGAGCATCATCTCCAGCGGGCGATATGCGCCGGCCTGATAATTCCAACTCCAGAAGTGGCAGAAATGGCCGACCCGGATGCCTTCGATCGCCTCTATCCCTCAGACTACCGGATGCCCAGGCAGTTGATTCACATGCAACGTAAGTATGCCTATCAACGTAGGCATAACTATTTTAAAATGATGTCATGTCAATTTTAGTTATGGGGATTCCTTTTACCTGATATGGGCTCTTTCATTTCTTTATGTTACTGTATCCAAGTCGATCTCTATTTGAGCCAGGCCACCTAGAATATCCAATTGCGGAACCAAGTTGTATGGCTAGGTTCTCAGGCTATTTACTCGAGACCAAATTGTAACAATCAAGAGGGTGTTCATTTTACCGAGTTATCACGCAACCTGAACAAATGCAACAATGAACTTCCAACCAATGTTACCCAGTGTGTAGCGGCTCTTACATTCAGTTTTAATTAACCCTTCTTTTAAAAGAATCCATTCTTGACATGCTTAATTTATTTTATACAGCTGTGAAACGGGTGTTGAATAATTGATTGTAGTTAAAGAAATGAAGACTTCAGCATCATTTGCTATATCCTCAGAACTGCAGTGAATGTAATTTCATATAAAACACAGAGTACACAGAATAGTCGTGAATTCACTAATAGGATCTTAACTCATTGATTACAGGATGCACAAATTTGTGCGTTTCAAAAACTTTCTGTTGTGGCGGGATGCACATTTTTGCGCGCTTCGGTACACTCGACTTCATATATAAAAGACAAATGTTTAAACTTCATATTTCTTGTCGATTTTGTTTTTGCTGTGTTGCGGGAAGATGTCACTAAAAAAAGCCCACAATTGTTATCGATCCTTCACTGGATCAAAACACGACTAAAAATTGTCCTGCTTCATAGGTAGCATTTCAATATTCTTTTCAGTCAAAAATCAGTCTAAAACAAAGATGACAGTTGGTGATGTTTTTTTATATAGTATAATTCAGTATTCCCCTTTTTTCAAAAATGACATAACATACTAATTCCATGGCCTTCGATATTAGTCCTTTGACACCGATGAAGACATCATGTCAAGTGCGGGGCCGATACGTATCATTTTTTATTCGTGTTACATTCGACTTTATCGTAATATATTATATCCAGTGTATTTTGGTTTTTTTGATACGCGCTCCACAGTTTATGCTTGCTGATGTTCTTAGGTTGAGTAATTAATTGCTCAATGCGTGGCAATCTCGCCGGCCACAACTCATAGTTTTTATACAAACATATCCGTAATCAATGAGTTAAAAATGTGCATACACTTTAAACGTACGTTTTGAATCGAAAGTTATGTATTCATTCCATAATTTATTGTATAGAAAACTTATCAATTGATTGATTTCCAACGTAGTACGATCAAAACAAGCATTCTAGTCTCTGCCATGTTTCTTGTGATGTAATAAATTAACATGAGATTTTTTATGACGCTTTCAGCGTTGGGCCTGGAACAAGATGTCCCTGACTATGACATGGACTCTGAGGATGAAAAGTGGCTAAAGAAACAGCAGATCGCCGCCGGAGCCAGAAGATCAGACCTCACAGGTATCTAATGAAGATTTAAAAATAAATATTGCACTGTGAGGATACGAAAATATTAAATTATTATTTGCGTTAAATTGTTTGAATTCATAAATTACCTAATTTCCTACTGTACTTGGACTGTTTACTAATATAATATACTGTAATATTTTTAACCCTTTGCACTCGTATTTTTTTTTTTGGTGAGGGTAGCCTCAACTCGTAATTAATTTCACGCATTTTCCAGGATTCATAATCAAAACTTAAAATGAAAATAAATCGTATTTTCAACGGATTTTTGTTCAACAAAAAATTTACACAGCGTGTATGAGAGTGTTTTTTAGTATTTTTATAGAAATACAATCGTAAAAAGTTTTTAATTTCTATTTTACGAAAGTTTTAATTCTAGTGTATGAATTTCAAACATGATATTTTTAAAAGCTATAAAAACACTAGATACAGAATATATCATATATATCGTTTATTTTCATAAGGATTATTTATAAAACTCATATTTTTAAAGTCAAAACAGACATTTCAAATACATAAACTTGAAATTTTTTAATAATAATAATTATAAGGTACAATCCAATTCGAAACAAAAATCGAACCTCGACTTTTGCTTTTAGGAGAGGACCTTTAGGAGAGTATGGTCGTATATATACGACAGCGCGATTTTTCTTTAAAGGAGTATGGTCGTATATATACGACAGTGCATTTGTATGGGTGACTGGTGTGTTTATGCTTCAAGTATGAATTAAAATGCCATCTGTGGACAATATAGAGTATTATTCCACCATTCCAAAACAGATTCCAAATTTAAAAACCGCGAAAATCTACTTTATCGAATGTCACGTGATGTTTGTATGACGTCACACGAGCAAGCTTCAACAAGTCATACTGAAGTTTTACTGTTTTTTAGCGTGTTCTAGTGTGATTTTGTTGTTTTATATTGTGTGTTTCTACAAAATTCTCGTAAGGTTCGGAGGTTTATTAGTGTTTTACGTAGTTTAATGTGAATTACAGTTTTATACGGTGTTTTATCATACTTTTCTTGCAATTTTTATAAGATTTACAGTACCATACTGTATTTTAACGTGATTTGAATTTTTTTTTATCATATCGCCTTCTTTATTTATTTTTGAATTTTTACTGCCGTGATTTATTTTTACCGATCTATATTGCTAAAATGGAAAGAGACTTAGGAATTGAGGACATATTTATGAATAGTGACAATGAGGAAGAAAACATCGAAGATATTGATGATATATCAATGGAGTTTTATGATTCTTCTTCTGATGATGATGAGGAACCACATATTCAATCTAGTGCAAAACGCAGGCGGGAAGAATCAAGAATATGGAACAACTCCACATTTACTCCAACTCTTCACGATTTCGATGAATTTCAGTCTGGGGTAAAAACACATATAAATGTACAAGGGGATTACGTCGAGTTGGAACTTTTTAAGCTCTTTTTTACCGATGATGTTGTGGACATAATAGTTAGAGAAACAAATATTTATGCCGCGGCTGTATCCCAGAAAACACCTGAATCGTCCAAAATGAAAAAATGGGTAAACACGACAGCGCAAGAAATCTTTGTTTTTCTGGCCTGGATTATGATACAAAAAAACACTTCTAAGTTGATATTGTTTTTATAACTGCTTTTTTATTTATTTTGTATACCTACTATAATAGTGAAAAGTGGAGTGTTTTTAGTGTGTATCGATGGTTTGCGATCCCTGAAATCCGCAATCGATTTTTTAATGATAAAACTTTAAAAACGTGAGTAATATTTTTTTGTACTATTATTTAATATTTTCATATTCTTGTATTATGATTTGATAAAAAAAAATGTTTGTATTTTCCATGTCAAAAAAACTCACTCCCCATAGCTTTTACCATATAAATTATCCTACTCCCGGAAAGGTTAAAATATCTATTCAAATTAAACATTTTCATATGAATTTTAATCATAAGATAGAGAAAATATTATTTGCACGATATATATTTTATGATAAACAGCAATGAAAATCAATAAAATGTGGTACATAGAAAATATTCAAGCTTAAAGTTTTGGCTCCCCAGTGAGGACATACGAGTAGAACGCTTTTCTTATTTGGTTCCCCAGAGGGGACATACCAGTTGAAAGGGTTAAAATTAATATCAATCTGTAAATTGTCATATTGTTCACAGATTAGAATGTTAATTCCTTCAAAAAATAATTGCGAATAAATTGAATATTCAACCAAATTATTATCTATGACAAAAGCAACCAAATGATATTTTTTATTTATGATTTGTGTTTTCCAGAACTAAAATTCGAGGAGACGATGGAACGTCTTGAGCGGGGATCGGGGCAAACGGTGGTGACGCTGCGAGAGGCGCGAGCCTTGGCGGGCAGAACAGGCCCCGCCGACCACTTGCTGGCCGCCGTCTACGACTACTGGCTCAACAAACGACTCGCCACGCAGCAGCCGCTCTTGCTGGCCGTCAGAACCGAAGCGCGCCCGGGAGCGCCAGCCGCCAGTCCTTATTTGGCATTCAGAAGGCGGACGGAGAAGATGCAGACTAGAAAAAATAGGTACAGTTTTAAACATGTCTTTTACTTCTGATTTTCAATTTCCTGTTTCTATTTACGGGCAATATAAATTGATTAAAAAGTGGTTTGATGATAGTCAAACAATTACATAACATGGCCACAACGTAATATTCTTTCATACTTTCATATCAGTATCGTTTCACAATATAAGACTTTGATACTCTGATCAATCTGTTGCATGCGCACTTTTTGAATACCAAAAGATTTCCATAATGTATGATCAGGACCAGTTTTTCTTCGGTTAGTTAATAATAATATATGGTTTTTAAGAGAAACATTGCTCAAATTTCTGTAATATGAGACTGATTAATTATTTTAGGAAAAACGATGAGAGCTCATATGAAAAAATGGTTAAGTTACGCCGAGAGCTCTCTCAGGCCGTTTCTCTTCTAGAGCTCATCAAGAAAAGGGAGAAGATGAAGCGCGAGATGATCCGATTGGCCGCAGCCCTCACCGAAAAGAGATACGCTATCAAGGACTTCAATGGACATCTGCTTGCTGAAGCTGCCGCTGCAAGGTGATTGATTATTTGATTGTATTTTGGCATCGTTGAGTTTTTTTTAATTGCGACATGAAGGTAGTTGAATCTAGACCACCTGTTGCTGACTTTAAATCTGCGTCTGATACGACTGTGTGTTAAAATACAAGAATCGCACTCCAGATATGAGTAAACATTGACAGATTGTCTTTATTGACAAATCATCATTGCCACATGTTGCAGTTGATATCTTCAAAAACAAAATAAAGCAATATATTTTTACTTTGAAAATTTCACTTGGTGGATGAAAGTTTTAAATCTTTCGGATAACAATTGATACAGTTCTTGTCGCAGTCCGGTAGAACCTTTTTGGAAATTGACATCTCGATTCGATCAGAATATTTTTTTGTAATTACAAATACCTTGACTGTTGAGATGGTTGGTTGTCATATATTGATTTTTTGACATTGTTACAACTGATTGAAAAACTAATTTTGAATTGTCGTTCAGCAGGGAACAGATTAAAAAAGAACTTCTACCGAATCTATCTAAAATATATTTACTAATTATTTATGTCATCAAAATTTCAAATTCGTAATCGTCAAATCTTATTCAGTATATTCTGTTTCTCAAACAGTGGTAGATAACCATGTTTTAAATGCTCTAATTTATTTTCAGAGTTGCGGTGGCGCCCCCCCTGCTGGCTCCCCCTTATATTGCACCGCACCACAGACCGACACTGGATCCAGCAAACAGACAGGTATGCACTCCATTGATCACTCGACTGTTGTAATATAAATTGTTTGTAATATTTATGAAAATGATTATTTCTTTAAATAATTATCTACTAATTTATTTCAGAGGGAAAAAAGACAATACAAAAGACGGAAACATCGACACCACTCCTCTACGGTTCCAGTTCATACTTTACATCACGGTAATAATATTCACTGCTCTTTATGGTACCAAATTCAGCTGAGACTCGGAAATGCGCCGAGTCTTAGACTTTTATTTCTGTTTGTTTTTGAAACGTACAACATGTAGATGTCGTGTAATGTAAACAACACTGCAATATACAATGAAATTTTAATTTCAATCTATAATTATAATCTTAATTTTTTGAATATACCACAATAATGTTATTTAGTTTTATTTTTGATAACAAAACAACGAATATGAAACATGACATACCTGGAATGGTGTGGATGGCCTTTGCGACAGTTCATAACTACTTCTGTAGGATATGTTCTGCACCTCCATTGTATCATTTTTTGACAATTTCTAAACTTATTAATTAGTATTTTTGTAACTGTAATGACATTATTTATCAAAATGTTCATACTTTGTATTTTATCAGTTGGCGGTGTATCTGGATCAAGTAGTTCATCAGAAGGAGAGGCGGCGTCGGTTCCTGTACCTGATCCTTGCGGCCCTTTTGCATTCCGAAGGAAACCGGGATGCCAGTATCACATGGTATATGTCATCTTAAAATACACTCATGCCATTAAGTCGTAAAGAAAACAATAATGAGAACTCATGAAATTTACTCTCAATGCTATCGTTTTCAGCCTACAGCAAGTTTCGGCCCATCAGTGGAAGTACCTTGGAGAAGCGGGCGAAGCAAAGAAAACACGTCACCTGCAGACCCAGACCACAGATTCAAGTAAGAAATCATACCCACAGCTCAATTTGTTTTAATGCATTTTGTATGGGGAGGGATGTGTTTATGGTTTTTCAGTGTGCTTCTTATCACCGGGAAATGTAAAACTAGTATCTTGTTTAATAGCCCACTTAATCCACTAAAACTACAGGTTATTTATAGAGAAAATATAATTTTTTTAATGGTTTATATCGGTGGATACTTCTGGGAATTTTAACATGTTGAACGCTGGGTGATTTTTAGTTTGAATTTTGATAAAGGGAAAGGAAAATAGTAATCCTTTTATGACATGTATAGTTGTGTAAAAATCCTAAAATGTGTTTATTTTATTTTTGTATTCACAAGCTTAAAATCTTTTCAGGTATTCATTAACGTCGCTGTCGTATCCCACCCCGCGCTTCATCGGATTGGCGAGACGACGTTTGGGCAGAGGCGGCCGTGTCATTCTCGACCGCATCACCAGTCCTTCCACCCTCGATCAGCTGTGGGCGACCATGGACTACACGCTCACCGACTCTAACAACGAACTGGCCAACCGAAGACTGGACTCCGATCACCTCGAGAAATCATCTGCAGAAATCGACACCGTCAAAACGACTCAGAGGCCTGTAGTGATAAAGCAGGAACCGGCTGATACTTACGGCGATGTTGCGATAGGAGTCAAGCGGGAAAGAACGGATGATCAATACGAGTGCCAGTCGGAACGGATCGATTCGGTGTTGGGCAGCGTCTGCGTGGAAGACAATCGGATGCGGAGTTCGGACGGGCCGAGCTTGAGACTTGAACCGAACGACGAGCGTCTGAGGCCGAGCATAGACGACGACGACGACGACTTGAAGGCGTCGAGTGTCAATAGTATTATTAGTAAATACGCAAATTTGGATCGAATAGTGGACAATAGTGATAGTGTTTCGAAAAGCGGCTGCTCCGGCGGCAAGTTCAGTTGGACTGCGCGCGAGGGAAGTCGGAGAGAACAGATCAAAGTATTGGACGAAGACGTGAAGTGGGTGACCGAAATGCTCGTTAAGAGGGGACTGAGGAAGAGGTTAATCGCCGGACAGGGATTGGACAGAGCTCACATAGACGATGTCCTGAAAGATTGGTGAGATTCTGTTACTTATGTTTCTTTTAACCACTTCTGTTAAATGAGAACTGCATCTGGATGTGAATTTAGACACATTTCCCTGTTTCTCAGGCATGGATGGACATGATGATTTACTTAACATAATTCTATAAATCAATATTTCCTGGTGTTGGTTGTTAATGGAAAAATATACTATTTTGAAAATTTAGTGTCATTGTGTTAAAATAACAAGCTAGGCTGTTGGAACAGGAGAGAGGATGTGTTGTGTGCCTTTTCTGCACAGCTATATATAGATAAGCGAATGTTAGTTTAAGCATAGTTCTGACGATGGCGTGAGCCGAAATAGCTATCAACTATATTTGTTAAAAATAATTTTGTAGAACTAAAATACATTGCTATTTTTTCACCGTGTTATAATGGAGTTCTACCAAGTGAATGCCAATTCAATCAATAAAGAAAAATATACTATTTTCTGCACAGTGAAAATACATTTGATCTTTCCCATAACATTCATTACCAAAAATTAATTTTGTCTCCTGAAATCATTTTTTTTCGATTTCGATGAAACAATTTATGCGCCAAATTTGTGTAATAATTGTCGCACAATGCACTTATGATTAGAGATTTCAAAACTAAGTAACAATCACTCAAATGGAAGCCAAAGACAATGATATGATTCACGCGTTAAAGTCGGACTATCATTCTGAAATTTTAACATTCGTCAAGCAACTCAGAAATATTTCTTCATAGATGGGAGTCCATAAAATATGAAACTGTATAATCTTATCACCTGTCATTGAAATCTAGTGAAAATTTGCTCCATCTTTCTTTAGAAAACTTGTTCACCGGAGATTTATTTTTTGGCATGGTTGTAAGCCGACATTTATTATATACAATTTTGTTAGGCCTTAATCTTATCTTGGTGAATTTTTGTATTTCATTACTGTGGTATGTATTTAACAAATGATGGTTATTTCACATCCTTTGTACTCGAAAATCAATCATATACAATTTTTTTTTACCACCTAAAAAAATAACGGAAAACAATTCAAGTTGTTGCTTTGATGAGTGAAACCGGTCCTGATCAAAAAATATATTGTGGAAATAAGTACTAAAAAAATGTGTTTTTATTATTTAAAATATAATGCCTTTCCATCAAGAAGTGACAGTTAACACCTTAAAAGTGATAAAAATTTATATAATTTTAAATAATTGATTTTTTGAATAACCCTATTTGCATAGTTTTAGATGAATTTAAATGCATAAAACTAATTTTGACGATTCGTTATTATTATATTGCCTTCATCCGAGATTTTATTGAAAAGATTTTAGCCTCGCTCAACTGTTCCAAAAATTAATGAACGTTATTAGTCTCATCTGACTTTTTTCCTTATGGCTTCTTAACCACTTGGACGAAAATGATGTACTGGCATGCTAACTCCACAGCAAAAACATTTATAAATATACACACATTGGATTATTTTTATTTTTTTGTTGAATTTGAAGCAGAGTCATCTATATAATGTCATCTGATGTACAAAATTTTCAAATGTTAAACCACTGTCGCAAGGTCGCACCTATACATTTCTTTTTGTGTTTACCCTCGATGCATTTATATACACAATCTATATTTTTTATTGAAAATGTTGAACGATAGCTTTGAATGATAAAATACTTTATATTCAATAAAAAATCAGAGAACAAAGTAATAAACAATTTCTTTGGAGAGTTTTGAAAATGGGGTCATGTAATCTCATAAATATTTGCTTTTATACACAATTTTAATTATTCTATTTATTTTTGTCGAAGTTGAAATAAAATTAAGATACTTATTGTATTGATTCATAAGTTTGTTTTTAATTTTCAGCATACACTTTAGGCCACAGTCACCGTCAGCAGTGTCACCGAATCAACCCATCCTGACTCCCCAGAACCCTCTCGACCCGCACGAAAACGAAGTCAAACTCACCAAACACGCCCCCATTACTGTTCACGTCCGATTAGCACTACCCGAAAACACCAGCCCTCAAACTGATAAACCTTCAGATATCCTGTTCCGAGAAACCGCATCGCCGTACGTCACATCGGAGTTCACTCTGGCCGACCTGTACGGCGATTCATTGCTTCCCGACACGGAAATATTGAACATCAACAACGCAGACCAACCAAAAGTCCCCAACTCCTGGGGGCACACCAACGGTCCCGAACACCTGACCGAACCATCGGCAAAGTTGAACTCTTGGAATGACGTATTCAAAGCTTCACTGATGGATGAAACGAATAACGTAGACATGGAATCCGCATCGAAAGCGGCCAGCTTCAAAGCAGACCTTTCAGAGAATTCAAGCTCTAATCATACTAGTGTCTTTATCTCCTCGGAAGGGCCTCCTTCAAGTTACAGCAATTCTGAATGCGATTCCAATCACGCCCTCGCAACGAACGGACTCAATTCCGAATGGAACGACTCCAACGGGAGCGATAGAAAGTTCAAGTCTTTAAAATTAAATCACGACGACGATGAACATCAAACCCGCTGTGACAAACGCAAGCGTTCATCCGATTGTATCCCAAGATTAGGCTCCTCCGTTTTTAAAGTGGGAGTAAATAATACCTCAGACGAGCGAATATTCTTAACAGCTGAAAAAATTGAACCCTCTTCTGTGGTCAGTGTACCGGAGCAGATAAGTAGTAATAAATCATTAGTTAACATTAGTCAAAAAACATCAAACTCTGAACAGAAACGAATAGTAGTCACATCGTTGAGCGACAGCGGGTCGACATCTTCAGTGACATCATTACCAATATTTCAAGTCAAAAATCAAGGATCCACTCAATCTTCACCGTCTCTCGTTCAAGTGCAAACGACAAATTCAGCCTCGTTGGTCGTCAACAACAGTTTAAACAATATTCACGGCGGAAGCAACAAAGTGAAAGACATCCGGAGTCAGATCGTGATGCGGGGAACAGGCGGCTCGTTTCAGTTGGCCAATGCGGCGAGCCAGACGGCCTCCATCGTCCAGGTGTCGAGTGCGTCCACCGGGCTGGGCAATCTTAATCTCCGTCAGCTCATGCAAAGGAAGGTCGTCCAGGACGCGACGGTTCGGAAGAATCAAGACGAGCAGGTAAACACAAAAGTAATTTTCTTTTCATTCCGGTTTTGCCGGATCAAAAACATTTATATTCTGAATATACTGACAGTTGCCTATTTACTCTCTTTTTGATTATTTCACTCGTTCAAATATATTTGGCACACTGGTCAACGCACAACGTCGCGAGGTCTGCCCCGTAACTTTTTACTCGCATGTCTAAATTTTTCCAAAATAATTTTCAGGTTCCGATAGCGAGTATCGCTTCTTTCGTACCGAGCAGCCAATCGCTTGCCGTCCAGGGTAATCAGAATCAAAAGCGGTCATCCCCTCAGCCCTCGCATCAGGTGGTCACGGTCTCGATCCCCCCCGAAGCGCTCAAACTTCGACTGTCTTCGGATCTGTTAGCTCTGGTCCCCAGATTCAAGACGGGCGTCACCGGCGCTAACGTTATATCCAAGGATGGTTAGAAAGACTTCTGGTTACAGAATCAAATAATCCTAACTGTTAACAGTGTATTTGTTGGTCTATAGTAAAATAAGACTAGAGAGTGAAATATCAGTGCATGCTTAGTGTTGGCATCTAATGGTTTTCAGTAAACTATTATATTTAGCACTTTACTTACCGCAAACTTAGCATTGGTATCCTGCATTATGTTATCATTATTTACCGCGGACGTAACGTTATCTTTCTACGTGTAGGATTTCAGGTATACAAAAATAAATTCGATATTCAATATTGGCTTCGAAGATTTATCAAGAGATGTTTCAGCAAAGACTCACAATATGAAATCGTGACTTTAATTTTTTTTTTGGACTTTTATATTTTGTTGGAGTTGTTTACGTTCAATATTTTTTTCAGCGTATTATAGATGTATATTCCACTGTAGGATGAGACTCGTTCTAACACATATTATGTGTCACAAATCAGAAGCAGTTTTATATTTACGACCCATTTCAATGGCAGTCAAACATTGATTCAAATGTACATTTTTAACAAGATGACATTATTTCAATGAAAGGTGATAAGATTTTATAGTTTCATATTTTATGGATTCCCATCTATGAAGAAATATTTCCGAGTTGCTTGACGAATATGAAAATTTATGAATGATAGTCTGACTTTAACGCGTGAATCATATCATGCTCTTTGGCTTCCATTTGAGTGATTATTACTTAGTTTTGAAATCTCTTATCATAAGTGCATTGTGCGACAGTTATTGCACAAATTCGGCATATAGATTAATCGATTTTTAACATTTTTTTGGGATAATATTGTGTTATTTGAATCAATTTCCCTTTTCATTGTGAATGGTATACATTTCATATTATTACAATATATTTATCGTAGTTTGACAGTCTTCAAAAGTAAATATTTATAAAAAAAAACTAGGAACAAACCAAATGCTAGTAAAAAAATAATTTTCACCTTTTGATTCAGTATTACTACGTAATGTGGAATGTAACCCCGCCACACAAAAAAGAAATCCAATAGGCACAACTGAAGCTCATTTTGACATTGTAAATTCTAATGAAGTGATTTATTTTGCTCCCGGTCGTAAATAATCAAAAAATTTAATTTTTTGAGTATTTGATTGAGGAGTCGTTTATTTCAAACTCTACTATGTACTGTAGATTATTATGAATTACAGTGGCTGGAAAACTTTTTGGACGAATAAAATAAATTCTTTTAATTCAAAACAAAAAAAACATTTAATAGACTTCACTCCTTACGTGACAAACTTTGGATTGCAGTTATGTTTCATTCATTCAAAGCTTTCTTTCATTTTTAGTGTTTTATCTTCGTCTTTGACACGACTATCACCCATATATCATATATGCTCATGTTACTGGGTAGCAATCACTAGTTTCTTGCGAAATATGGAATACAAAACTAAAAAATAATTACCAAAAATGTATGTAACTATAAAATTTACCTTTTTGGAACGCAAGCCAATAGTTGATGATTAACAAGCAAATATCTATAATTGATGCATTGTATTAATATTGACTGAAAATTTCACTGAAATATACTGACGCATTTTAACTGAACAATCGAATTTTTATGAATGTATTATTACGTAATTGATGCGGTAAGTAAAGTGTTTAAATGGAAGATTGTCACTCCTAAGAGGTTATGAAGAATAAATGATGGATCATCATCGCTTGTACATGGTTTTCCCGGAGCAGTGTTTCTTAAACTTTGTGTTGCAAAAAAGTGTAGGACATTGTTTATAGTACTTTCTAACTAACATACAGTTAAATTGATAACTTCTTTATTCTACTTGTTACATTTCGAACATGGTTTCCTTCTTTGAGAGGTATCGTATAAGACTGAATACACTTATGTATAAATGATTGTAAAGGTGGTACTTTTTTTCTATTTATTGGACTCAAGGGGAGGGATAATTCACCAACAACAAACTATAACCACCGTTTACAATGTTTATTGTGGGAATAATATATCATGGGTAACAAATTTTACATCCACATTTCCCATTTAAAAGTTAGTTCAACAGATGCTAGAGTGCAGCGATATAGAGTGTAGAAAGACATTTCACGTTTTATTTAATTTTACTATAAACTGTTTGAATTAATATTCTTAATATAAGGAAAGGGGCACGTCTTCCAAAAGGTTAAGGATCACTGCTTTACAGTCTTATCTACTGTTTACCCTTCAATTGTAGGATTTTTCAATTCTTTTCTGTTAAAATCAGGCTTCTGGCAATAATGCAAGTTCGCAAAACTTTAAATATGTGATTTCTGTTATATTTGATGTTAGAATTAAAATAAAGTCAGAAAATTAAGGTTATTTATTATACACACTAATAACCTACATTCACATACCTTCACGAAGGAAATGAGTGGTCAAACTTATTTCAAAATGGTGAATGAGAAAAGTTCTGTGCTGTACCACTGTTTTACATGCTGAGAATGTAAGCATAATTCTAATGGATGAAGTGCTTTCGCATTTGACACGAACCAAACTGTATAAAAAGAAAACATCTTAGCTAAAGATTATACTGTATATCATACTTGTGTTACAAGAGGAAAAAAATAATACACTGATACTGTTCAAACAAATTAAATCATTAATTTAAAAATGACAATACCGAAAGCTCTGTCTGATAAATTTTGTACACTTTCATTGCAAAATTTAATTGAAAATATCACCATATCTGCTAATATTCACGCCAAGAGGTTTTTCCTGCACACAAAATCTCAAGAGTCCTTGCCACGCTATCCTGTGTCAAAAACTATACTCGAAATACAACAAAAAATCATTTATGCCATACTAGAATATAATTGCCTTATTATAAAACGATAGTTTTTGCAAATTTTACTGTAACTCTCGTAAATTTTTATTGTAAAAGAGAGCTGCTGCAGCTACGACTATTTCACTAAAAAAATGTCAAATTAAACCCCACAGTATTGCCAATATTAAATTAAAATAAAACACTATTTTTAATCATACATTGATACCAAGTAAATGTCAATTCACATTTACTTGGTAGAACTCCATTATAACACTGTGAAGAAATAGCAATGTATTTTAATTCTACAAAATTTTATAAGATATAGTTGATAGCTGTTTCGGCTCACGCCATCGTCAGAACTATTTGAATTAATTGAATTATGCTATTAGTTCTGACAATGGCGTGAGCCGAAATAGCTATCAACTATATCTTTAAAATTTCGTAGAATTAAAATACATTGCTATTTTTCAGTGTCAATATTTTTAACACTATTTTAGTGGATGGGCTTCAATATCTTCTTATGAACAATTGTGGTGCATTTGAATTGTGAATCAATAATAATTTAAAAATTTGCAATTACTATAGTTTTCCACTTGTATTTAAACCTTAAATCCATGGTTTCCCTGTTTAACTACAGAGTACTGTTGTACAAAATTTTATATCATTAAAGTTTCATTTTAACACAAAATCATACTTACGTTAGAGCTGATGTTAAAATCATGGATTTGAACGTTAAATATTGTGATCAACAAATATTTTATATTTTATGAGTAGTGCTTGTTATGTGATTTCTTTTATAGTATGCTCAACACAAGCAATTAGTTCAATTGCTTTAGTTATACATTTAATACAAAAGTAAATTTGTAGTTTTCAAATTTTAATAAGGCGGTGGTTTATGGAATATTAAAAAATTTTGCCGTGATGGGGCACGCATGTACAAATCTTCAGCCATCCATTTCGAACGTATCGCACCTCCGATACAATAATGCCGCAAGTTTTATTTAATCAGAAAATGACACAACTCAAAATTTGTACATCAAATCCACATATGTCAAAAAAATGAACGCAGCTCGATGAGTTATTTCAAAGTTATTTTATCGGAGGTGTGATGTGATATATTACAATAATGTTTACATGAGGTGTACGCTTAGATACAATGATTTTGTTGCAGTATTTTTTGAACTTGTTTATTTGACCCTTTAACTACGTAGCGATCTTGTATTCCGTATTAAAAAATTGGCTTGACGATTTTTCTATAACGTGTTATATTATTTTTAACTCCATATTCATACTTCTTGTCATTCAAGCTCTCTTTTTAAACATAAAAAAAATAAATACCCCATAATTTATTATATCGACTGAAAGTACTTAGTAGGAATTTCAATATCAAATTTGAATTGTTAAAACTTTGTACGATTCCACAGGAATGTCTGTAATTAATACCTTTGGTATATAGATGATGCAAACTGTTTATTGTCCGTCGGTTCTGTTACATCCGTGTGATGGAATGCCTGAAGATGCCGAACGGCAAAACCCAGGTCATTTGTGACAAACATTTCGGATCGTACAAAGTTGTAACAGTTCAAATTAAATACCTCGTAGTCAAAGGATTAAAATACACTTATTTAAGACTTATGTTGTTTTCAAAGGAACGATCATGCCATAGTCACAAATTGCCTTTCTGTAAATACATATACATGTCGTTTGACTTAAA
Organism: Himalopsyche japonica; assembly: GCA_028555115.1. NCBI lineage: Eukaryota > Metazoa > Arthropoda > Insecta > Trichoptera > Rhyacophilidae > Himalopsyche > Himalopsyche japonica. Next base: position 49,918 of record JAHFWJ010000630.1, read on the forward strand.
TCCTTATTCGCTTTGAAAATCATTAAGGTGACGGTGTTGTATAATAAATGTGAATACCCTTTAAATAACTAACAATCTGCCTTAGTTATTTAACTTAAAATGTCAACTTTATTCTCAAAAGAATTAAATGTATTTAATACTTTTTTTTGTGAATTGAAATAAAATAAAGGCACGTCAATTAATCCATACAAAGTAAAGAATGTAGGAAAAAAAAATGGTCTGCCATGCCAATAACCGTCGGAATGAGACAAACTTTCGTTTCATTCAAATCAAATAAATGAAACACGAAAGCCAATTGGTTCTCTTTAAAAGTATAAATTGCACGTGTTTTAAAGTGACAATCAATCTGTGGTGTGTGAACAAAAATGTTAACAGCTGCGTGTATCTTATGTCAAACTGTTTGACTGACAAATCTACATATGTAAATTGTCTTCGAAACGACAATCTATACATATGGCACACAGAATTAAAATATACAATTCACCGTTGAAAAATGTTAAATATTTAATCGTTTGACTATAATTCATTTAAAAATAACGAATTGAATTCATAGTTGTCTTAAATATTTTTTTAGCACGAACACTCCTCAACAGATATCACTAGCGCAAATTTGAGACACAGAACCCTCCGTGACCAGCCTTGTTTATTTAGATCTCAATGTGTTAAAAAAATGCTTCCATTGTGCTTCTGCAAATGCTTTACATCGTTAACCATCTCTTCATTACCCGATTTCGGTACATTTATGTATGTAAATAAATATTACAGGTCTAGTGACAGGTTCTCCGCGTCGTGCGGTAGTTCAATTGCCCAGCGGCGGATCCACTCCGTCCGGTCTGCATCCGAAACATGTGAAGCTGCTTCACACCAGACCTTTGACTACCTCCTTTCACCGGTCTAGGATCATTACCTCACACCAACATCCCAATCAAATGCTGCACATCACTCAGCAGGTATTTGATAGTTTTTATGTGTTATTTATAGTTGATTGATGACACGATACATGATACACATGATTTTAATCTGAAGTGTCTAATCTAAAATAAATATTATCTACTAATATGGACAATTCATATTGTATTTGCAAGTGCCTTCGAAATCTACATTCTTATTGTATGTATTACAGGATAGGTGGCGAACCTTGTCAAGTTCGAGTGCTAAAAGTTTTTTTTTTTTTTTTAATATAAATAAAGAATTAATATAACATATCGAAAAAATTTATTCAGTACTTGTTAATCCAATCTGTGGCTGTTTTTCATACAAATTAAATCTGTCCACGTTGCTATTTTTCAAAACGTTTTCTTTCCATATAGAGTTATAAATAGAGCAATAAAAAATAATTCGGCTGGCTTTTGTGGAAGCCAAATGCATTAGGAATGTTTCAGAACATTAAAAAACACAAAGAAATGTTCTATGTTGTCACAATCACTTATACAAATATATCCCTAACAAATAACTCACTCGTAATCGCCATTACTGTCTCATGTCATGGAGTGTCAAATTGTGAAACCGCGAAGTTTGTGCACGTAGTTTCAAACTGATTTGTGACTGGCGAAGATGGCAATAAATTTAAAAGGTTCGAAAAATCGATGTTTTAAACATTTAAATCTAATAGTTTTGACAAGTGTACGGAGGTGGCAGTAGCAGGACAAAATAGACGGTATTTTGAAATCAAAATCAGTCCTAGATGCAAAATATTGCCTGCATTATCAACCATTGAAAGTCCGCATCGCAGGGTTTGCGATGCTCACGCACTGGCCCCGCACCTTGCCGTTGTAGAAAGGATTCATAACAAAATAAAAAATAAACATCTAAAACACAGACTAAATTTAAAAAATGTATGATTCTACATTTTCTTCTTTATTATCAGTGAGATTTTTGTCATCGGATGCTAGATGTCTAATTTTTTATATCGGGTTCATAGTAAGTTCATCGAAGAAAATTCTTCAAATGCCGATTGCTATTTACTAAGCCAAGCCAAAATCACCGTATAAGTGGAAAGATGTCGTCTCAAATGATGGAAATAATATATTAGGCTAAATTTTGATAATAAATATTTAAATCGGATTAAACTGTTTCATTAAAAAATACGGTATTCTTTTCTGGTACACTTAATATATTTTAAAATCACAACAATATGATTAGATGTAACGAGAATGCGCCAGGATGTGATTTCACTGTAAGATATATTAATAAATAATTTTATAACGTTTCAATTGTTAAATTGTTAATCTGCATGATTTCAGCAACATCACGTGGTCCAGCAGCCTGTCGGCGGAACTGTCACAGGACGCCCTGCGCAATTTCGAGGAATGGCGGGTCTGCTTCAAGTGCAAGTCCGGTCGCCGCATCATGCTCACAATAATAACAGGCATCAGAGAATGTACGCTGCAGCGCAACCGTTAGTTTTGTTCATTTTTCAACATCCGGGATATAATTATGAATTTTAACCCAAAATAATGGCAACATCAACACTAAAAGTATAAATATAAATTTAAATTGTTACTGACCTCAGTTCTGTTGCATCCTTGTGATAGAATGCCTGGAGATTCCAAAAGGCGAAACCCGGTTCGTCAGTAACAAAACATGTGGAATCGTACAAAGTTGTAACAATTCAAATTTGATATTGAAATTCCATCAAGCGCCTTCAGTCGATAACATAAAATGAATATAAATAGTTGCATCGATTGCTAAACAAGATCAGTTCTCCAGACGTAATCCGCACTTTCTGTGCGACATCATGTAAATTAGAACACAGCGAAGGCTAAACGGTATTAACCTTTCCTTTCAGGGATACACTGGAGAATGCATCGCCGCAGCTTGTGGAATCGATCTCAACCGCCAACGCTACGAATGCAGTCACCCCGCAGACGAGTCAAACCTCCATCATCACGGCTACGTCTTCACCCGCTTCCGCGGCCAACGTCAATAACATCGCGATGGGTCAGTCGGGGAAGGGAGGCGGCGGCGGAGGCGGCTCCCAGCAAGCCGGATCGGCCTCGCAGGGCTCCGCCAACAACAACAACACCGCGGCCTCCAGGAAGGGACAGGCGCCACCTCTGCCCATGGAAGTCACGTGATGTCGGGCCCCAGCTCAATGAATTCACTACTACATTATTGCCAACATTTATGGTTGATCTTTCTGAAGAGAAGAAATCGCAAGACCACCGGAAGAATAATGAACGCCGCTATCGTTATGGTGCAGCCGAACGTTTCAATATGATATCTTATTGACAATGTGTATTATTAACTAGTTACCCTTCTGCAATATATACCGTCTCGAATGCTTCAATCGAACCGAAGTGTAGATAGGGCGACCGTGTCAGCTGGGGCTTTTGAACACGCGACTTTTACATAGACCTTACGCATTTTCGTTGACAAATAATGCCTAGCTGATCTGAGCATCTGAAGAAATTCGCTGTTATACATGTGAGAGCCGGAAACCTTGCATGGAATATTAAGAAATATCGCAGCAACGAGGATATATTTAATCGACTTAGATAGTAGGCTTTCATTATTGGATAACGAATTGTTTTTTTCCGGTTTCTTATACCAAGAATGTGTAGAAAAATGAGAATCCGAGCAATACTATCGGCACAAATAACAAGAAACATAACATGAATTTCTCATAGAAGCTGTGATACAATTCGCTTCATCGTACTGATCGGTGTGCGCATTGAAATCTTATTCAGTTTATGCCAAGACCTGCAGTGTTTCTGCCATTTTCGTCGTTGACTACATTAACATCACCGTTTTTTGAACTCCAAGATATCTCCGATGGAAATAATCCTGTGGAAAATTTTCTTCAGTGTCGCATTGGATGCCCTAATAACAATTTTATTTGTTGTATGAAATCAGCCCGCCCTGCTCTTTATTGACGACATTGATATATTCGATGACACCGTATGAAAATTGTTGTGCTGATTGTTTCCCGCATAGCGTAAACTAGCAATGCTAATAATTGTGTATCGAGCGCGGCGCTAACTGACTTCACTTTATTTTTGTGGGAATATGTACCGTCGGTTTCGCAATTAGCTGCCAATAATTTTTTGTTTTCTAAATTAGATTGAAGTGGCTTTATGTCTCGGATGTTGAATTGGTGTTTAATAAAACAGTAGCTAGGATTCTTGAAATACATATAATATAACACACATTTTAAAATTTGACACTTTGGCATTGGAATACAAGAGGCAGATTTTTTCATCACACTAAACGTTCATTCATTTATAAATAACTACGCCAAGACATTTTATTGTTAATTATTTACTGTAATTCAATACATTTGACATTTTATCAGTAGAAATTAATTTTGTACAGTAAATATTAGCAATTGATCAATGATCAGCACACATTTTCTGTTTTTATTCAATAATTTAATACCTAATTTTTATGGTTTCTTTTTTCACTGGAAATATAAAAAATAAAAATTAATTGGCAATAGTCATATAATAATTATTGGAAGATATTTTTTCAATATTCCTAAAGAATTTGCTAGCATTTTTATCGTTTCATCACTTCTTGGTTGGGTAATTATTAAAACACAACGTTTAGTACTCTTTCCACAATTTTATATTATTTGTATCAGGACCAGTTTCTTCATCGCGAGCGTTATTGATTGATAATGCTTCGTAATGTAAATATTGTGATTTATTATTTGAATATTGCTACCGAATGAACAAAGTTTATTACGACTCTGATTTTATTCTGTGCTTTTCTATTCCGCTGTCAAAGTGCGACATCTAATACGGGTTTTAGGATAGTATCAAAATGTATGTGCGCATGACTCTTAAAAAACCATTAAAACTATAGTGTTATGATAATATCTAATTCTAAATTACCTATTTTATAAAATGGCTGCCCTACAATCAGTAATTCTACCGAAACTAAACTCGCTAAAGAATTTATAATAGGCTATTGAACGCTGAACAGTAAAACATTTGAGAATACATAAATTGTTTCCGTTTTTATTTTGCTCTGTTTTTAAAAAAAAAAAAAACTCATCTCGAATGCTTTAAAAATAAACCTAACCGTACTTCTCATTGTATATTAAATCGATTGGCTTTTTCAATTTTATAAAAATCATTTCTTTGGACTTAATGCATTCCATACCTCAATTATTGCCGTCGACAATATTGATGACTTAAATAAAAAAACAAAGAAATGAATATTTTGAAAAACATCCGCCTAATTCGCTGAGGATTGTGAAAATATCGCAGCGTACTTTTTCGTTGATATCCGTTTTTGTTTCTGGTTCAGCAATATTTTCAATAGTGGCTTTGTTTGCGTCTTCGCTTCAAGTGAAAAACTTCTAATTTTTAAATTGGCATGTAATTATTTTGATTTAACAGACGGATATGGTGAAAACTTCGATGAATCGCTGCAAAAACTTTTCAAAACTGTTATGAAACATTATGGCTTACAATATTTCTCCTACACAAAAGTAAATGTATTTGTATGTTGACTTGATAACCTCTACCCAAATTCGCTGTATTTTATATTAAACAGCTTATGAGAAAAACAATTTTTATACCAGCGTTATAAACATTACGACTAAATTGTATATCACCATATCAACGCAAATACAAAGTGAGGTTATTTTAATAATTTAAATATTTCAAAAAATCCTCACTGCAAGAGATTTGCAACACAAAACTACAATAATAATGTTTAATATCTGCAAATGAAATTGACACAATTCGTTAGTTGGATTAATACCTAATCTTGTATTTGACACTGTGCGGTATTTGATGTACAAATAAACAGTGTTTCCGGGGTTCCGTGATTATTCACAGCGGCGTTAAATTATTTCATTTATTCTAGAAAGTTGTCTGGACGATTTTAAAATAAAAATGAAATAACTTCAATGATAAACTGTATTCGGCTTTTCAAAATTATTATAGATGCGGATCGAGAGTCGTAATGGAAACATCTAAATTATCTATAACCTTTTCATTATTTGTATATTAACTGTATCATGGTGTAATGTTTACAATCTAAATTAATCATTCGGTCTAAAATTTGAAACATTTCCCAAGTACAATTCTTTCTTTCATTTTGAAGGCTCTCCAGTTCGGTGTGTTACCATCATTGTTTAGCACAACAAAGTTATCACTTCATTCCTTTCGGTTTCTTTAACTGAGATTATTTACTCCGTGAATATTAAAATGATCAAACATCAAAACCTTTCGTTCACTCCTGCTTCAATGCCCAGGGCAGGAGTTGAAATCAACTGACATGTTTTGATGATGTATTTTTTTTTTTTAAATATCGCTCGTATTTCATTAGCAGCTATAGATTTGGCATTCAGCGTTCAAGATTCTCGATCCATATGTTTATTAGAAAATAATAAAAAAAAAACATGTAAAAAAATTGTCTTCAAAAAAGGAAATTTATTGAAAAAAAAACCTTAAAAAAATATTCAAAAACAAATTGCGATTACGCTTAGGGTCTATATGTGTATTCATAAAATTAAAAAGTAATTCTTAACAATTGCTGTATTACAAGGTATAAGATTAATGTTCATAATGTATGTATATTTAATTATTGTTAATTTTAAAAATTAGGGGCCGGCCATGGGGGACAGCTCTCGACCATTAAAATGCTACAATTGTGGTGTAATTTTCCGAATAGTTGCCAGTCACACAATTCATTGAAACCGTTCCTGCCGAGCCACATAAAAGAAATTTCACCACTGAATATTTCAATATTTTTAATGAAGATTATCAAGACAGGATGCTATATTTGTTCGTTGTCTCTATTATATTTTTGAGTGTCAATTTTTAACACACTGCAATCGGTCGCTTCAAAAATTGAAACGTTAACAGACAGAAGGTTGAGTTTAACTTCCTGTTAATCTTTCAATAACATGTTTGAATATTTGTTCTTGGTATATGACGAGCAACGATGGAATCGCCGTGTACCTGCCGCTTGGCACTTGCTCTTCCTAAGGGAATGAACATGGTCTTAAAAAAAGATTTCTGATTAATTGATTTTATCGAACTGATTTCACGATGTGTGACAATAATTGTCTCAGCTAAATGAGCTCGTCACTAAAATCATTGAAAACCATTTTGTGATTCACTCTGTTGGTGAAATTGTTTAAGCCGGCAACGATTGGAAAATTACAACTTAATAGCGGATTAGGTTTCGAATGTACATTACTTTTACAAAACTTTAATGGCTACGAAACCGTTTGGCCCATCGAAGATAGCAGCTTTCTGTTTTAAACGTTATCCTCCGTGCTCGACGGCAAGTATTTCTAACATCTAGTCCAAAGAGAGATTTTTCGCTTACGCTCTGTACCTCTTACAAAGTCGATGCTCGATTTTACAATCGCGTATTTGGCTTCGATTTTAATTTATTCACTGGCTGCATTTTATATTTCGCGATTCAGTGTTTACTTTTTTTTTTTCCGGCTACCCCCATGACTGCGTGATTGATTTGCTTAAAAATTGTTACTTTTTCTTCTTCTGTCGCATCACACTTAACCGCTGTTCCCAATATGGTGATCTGTTACAACGCATCGAATATATATTTTTCGAGACTAAATCTATAACATTTTGAATGTAAATAAGGTATTATTTTTAACTATAGTCAAAAAATAATAATATTTAAAAAAAAAACAGCCAAGAATCGTGTGCTTAAAAATTATACTTTCTATGATTGAAATATTTGCAGATACATATAGAAGCGATTTTGTATTTCCAAGTTTTATTACATATGACTGATTTTATTTGCGTAGAATCCGGTAACTTGTCAAAACAAAACTATTGCAAATGCTCCTTTTGTTTTTCTTATAATTATGTCAGGAAGGCTACAAACATTTTTCGGATAGAAGCGTCTTAAAATAGAAAAATTTCATCATAAAATATAAACCACGCTATCAAGTGAACGAATTCATGTTATATTTATACCGTCACTTTGTGCTATATGACTACTTTATATGTCATTTTTTTTTACTTTGAGACTGATTACAATGATATATCTCATTTGTATTGCAATTGCTCGTGTTTTTTTATTGCCAACACTTTAATTAAAAACAACTTCCGTAGAAAATTGAATAGATACTAAACAGTTGCAAGAAGTTTGTAAAAGAAAATATTTTTCTTGTTTGATGGTTTTGTGAATTCTACGATTTCGTAACAGTCATCAACGTGGATAGCTAAATATCGGAAGGTATTTAGGTATGAAGCAGCGGATGTAAGCAACGATGCCCTTTTTTAGATCAGACACGATTCCTTGTTAAATTTTAGGTATTTATTCTCTCGTTTATTTTCAACACAATTAATATTATTATTCCAAGTGTACATTTTTTTCCCTTCGATTTTGTATTATGGAGGGTTTTTTGTATATATTATGAAAAATATGTACAGCAATGTTGTTGTCGTGTTGGATAAATGTGTGAAGTAACCTGCTTTGCGGCTCTTTCTAAACGGCCGGCCTGTGCGTGTACTGCCGCCCGTGAGAGTCCTGACACTGCCAACTAATTTCAAATATCGTATTCAGGTTATTGGAATGCGTATGTGTGTATGTCAAGCAAAAATACGCACATATTTCACTCGTGTATACCGTTTTAGAAGAAAAATAACGTTGCCATTACGAAAGTGATGTACAAGGAATATTGTTTTATCGTTAGGATTTGTTTTAAAGTCCCTTTTTGTCAGTTTGACACAGTTTAGTTTTATTTCATTTTGCATGCTTCAATAACTCTGGAATGAGTTGTTTGATAATTGATTGAAAATGCATCTGAAAGCAAATTTGGACAGTTTTTGATCTATCTGGATTATTACATACATAATTCATAAAAAAATATCCAGTTGTGTTTTTTTGTTTTTTTTTTTTTTTTTTCTTGTATTCCTTACTATCACATAATAATGCTAATGTTATCTACCAGTTGCTGAATATAGATTTTCTATTTTCGCATTCTGTTTTTTATATTGTAAAAAGTCAACCGTGCTTATTTTTCGATGTCAACCAATGTGTCACGGCTCGTTCCTCACGGACCGCAGTGTATTATGTGTGAATGAAGTAATCTTTAGGTATTTAATTAATTGGAGGGTGGTGTTGCCGCCTTTGAAACGGCAGAGTGTAGGTCAACTAATACAAAAGTGTTGCCAATCATTACGCCGGAAGAAAATAGTCAAATTTAATATATCCCTGCATATATAATATCCAAGCATCTGTGTTCATTTTTTAAAAATTATCACGTAACACGTTACAGTTGTTTGCTTCGATGAATTTACACCAAATAGTGTGATGGAAGAACTACCTTATTATTATCATTTTGTAATTTTGTTACCAATCAATTTACACAATAATTAATGCCGTAAAGAAAGGTTGCCATGATTTGAATATTGATAATTTTTTCCATCGCAATTCTTTTGTCTATTATAACATTCAAAAATTTATGCCTATATAAGATATTTTAAGTACTTTAAGTAAATTTTTTAGTACTTATTTCCACAATATATTTTTTGATCAGGACTAGTTTCGCTCATCGAGCTCATGAGCGAAATCGGTCCTGATCGAAAAATATATAGTGGAAATAAGTACTGAAAAATGTGTTTTTATTATTTAAAATATCATGCCTTTCCATCTAGAAGTGACACATTAAAAGTATACAAGATAACATTAACGTATTTGGCCAAATTTCATGTTTTCACAACTATATTTTTTTATGTTATATATAAATATTTTTGGCTTGTGAGATAAATTTTTTCACTCATTGGTAATCATCGATGAATACTTATTCTTTTAGGTGAGTTAATTTGGGTATATTTTCTTCCGGCTTGTATTCAAATGCATACATATTATCGTCGTCGGAATGTGACGGCTCTGTGTGGAAGGATGAAGGCCGGAATAGGTCGGCTAATTGTAAATATAAAATAATAAAATAAAAATTGATGAAGCGACGAAGTTGTGTGATGGAGGCTTGCGGCCGCGGTCTCGCAAGCAAATAAAGTGATAATAAAAATTATTAAAAAACCAGTAAACCATGCCTTGTTTTATTCAAACATCTCTTTTTTTATTACAGCACTGAAGAGTTTTATACCAATGAAACTTGGACTTTGAAAAAAGTTGTGAAATGTACTGCAAGGCTTATTAGATATTTTGTTGGTTTAAGTAAAAATCATTACAAATTTGAACTGTTACAACTTTGTGCGATTCCACATGTTTTGTCACTAACGTCCCGGGTTTCGCCATCTTCAGGCATTATATCACACGGTTGCGACAGAACTGACACTGTTCAGAAAATTCTGCAAAGCTTACATATATTAATCAGTGCTGTGGAGGCATTAAAAAAAACACAACTATTAAGTAAGGCTTTTTCCTACCTCTCCTATACATTTGTGTTACATTAAACATTAACCGACCGATCTGTCAGTTCTACTGCATCTGTGATGCCTGAAGATGCCGAAAGGCAAAACCCGGGTCGTGTGTCGATAAAACATGTGGAATCGTACAAGGTTGTAACAATTCAAATTTGATATTGAAATTCCATCAAGCACCTTCAGTTGATATCATAAAAATCATTTCATCGCTATAAGTTGACAAATGAGGGTGCTAGTGTCTCGTGAACAATTAAATCCTATCATGGCGTTAAGTATGTCGCATGATTTTTCAGGAACATGATACAGGAATTTTCATTTTGGTCCCCTATAAGCTGATAAAATTAATATGGGACCAAATATGGTTATGTAACATGCACAAGAGTAAATCAGTTGGATAAATAAACTTATCTTCGAATATGAACAACAGCATAACTGGAAGATACATCCAATTACCCAAATTGTCTGTTTTGTATAGATATATGTGCAGTGCTTAGAATTTCCTTGAGCTCTATAACTTTTTATCTAATTCTGTCATATCTTTCCCTACATTCTCAGTGTACATGCATACAGTAGGACCTCGATTATTCAGACTAATTGAGGATGAAGATAGTCCGGATAAGAGCAAATTCGTATAAATCCCAATTGACAAGGAAAGACAAGTGTATTCATAATGAATTATTTAAATTGATAAACTGCTTTAATATTAAATTATTTTTATTGAAAACATCCAATATTAATTTCTGCTTAAGGCTAGCTCTTCTTTTCAATGCTGCTGAATCACGAATACTTTTAAGACATATAAGTTGTCCTGAATTGGTCTCTTCTTGGCTCTCAAACCACTCCATGGCTACATCTAAACGTTGAAAAGCTTCAGAATATATAAGGACCAATATCTCACTCCTAGCAAATGTCTTTTTAATCCTGATCATCTGAATGTAGATATTTCTTTAATTATTTCATCATTAAAAATTTTCAATCAAGGATCATGTGCAATGCAATTAAATCATTCGGTTACATCTTCTTTGTAGAATTCAACACATATTGAAATTTGTCTCATTGCTTCTGCAATGTCTCCTATATCATTTTCTACTTCGTTACTGGATACAATCAAAATGTTACATTCCAACATGTACATAAACAGTGAACGCAATTTGCTATATGCCACAATCAGAAAAGTCATAATATTTTTGTTTATTTTGACCAATCCTGATAATGGAGGTTCTACTGTATTTAAAATACAAAATATATGTGTGGTTACAATTTCATAATACATGATAGATATCTAAGTAAAAAAAACAAATTTAACAAGTCTCCATGAATAAAGAAATAAACAGTCTTAACAAGCTCAATTGTCCGGATTTACAAATAAACAATTCCATAGACGATCAGGTGGTTTGTTAATGGTTGATTAGAATCCAAAGCCAACTATTAGTGAATTTGTATATTATAGTTTAGGAAAAAAAAATTGTGTTTTAATCAAAACGAAAAAACACAACATTTTTGAAGTGATCAAATAAAAATTTATAGCTTACGTTAATAACAATTATAAACTGATATGACTTAAAGATAACAATAATGTTTCATTTTTTCGAAACGAATGGTCAACCTACATTTAACCTAACTTTGCCGCAATATTATTTCATTTGTTGTTAGTGTATCGAGATGTTGACAGCCCAATCTAATAATGTTAGGCTTAATGCGGCTTCTGCCATAAGATTTACATCCATGTGGAGAGGTGGTGTAATGGGTCGTGCAATCACCCGGGAAGTGAAAGATGTCGGATCGATTCCCGCCTGGGGCGAGGCTTTTTCGATTTCGGCAAAACATTTATTGTTTGGGTGTTTATACCTGTTGAATGTAATTTGAATTAAGAATTGGAATTTGAATTGAATTGAATCACTTCGAATGGAATTCGCACTATATTGGCAAATCACATATTGCTTTGTTACGAGACGAGGCTTCTTAAAATAAACATTTCCATTAATATTTTACATAACAAGCACAAAGGAGCAGTGTGCAGGCATTATGAAAGCAGTAATGGGCCAACTCCACTTTTTTTATAAATATTAGTTAACTTGTAAGGTGTCAGCTGTCACTAATAGTAAAAAAACATATTGATTGAATTGCCATTTACTTGACAGATCTCTATTATTATGATTTTTGAGCATTTGTTATGTTTACCTTATTAAATAATTCAATTATCAGGAACTTTTCGCTCATCACCGTGAGTTGATAATGCTCTAGATCAGTGGTCGGCAACCTTTTGAGAAACTGCGTAAAAAAAATTCAATTTTGAAAATTTCATTTGATAAGTGGGTAAAAGTAAAAAAAAAAATACAATTAAAAAATTAAATATATATAGTTCTGACGATGGAGTGAGCCGAAATAGCTTCAACTATATTTTAAAAAATAATTTTGTAGAACTAAAATACATTGCTATTTTTTTCACCGTGATAAATATATACATGTACGTATGTGTTAATACAAATTTATCTTATAAAACAAACATACACCCAGTCCTTTTTTTACGCGATACATTGGTTCCAGAAAAAGGCGCGTAACAAAATCGCGTAAAAAAATCATAACTTTCATACAATTTGATAAAATGGTTCGAAAACTTAAAATAACGCGTAAAAAAGTACCAGAAACGTATGAAAAACCAAAATTTACTGTTAAAATTCGTGCAAAAAAAAGTTATATATTTTACAATTTTATGTACACCTATATGAATTATTCGCTGATGTCACTCTCGGTTGCGAAATGTAATCGGTTGCGATTTTTTGAACGAAAGTATTGAATTTTGCTAGGACTCTTGCTCGAAATCTTGAATTTTGCTCGGAGATTCTTGATACGAGTCAATTCTTGATACATGGATTTATTCTGTTGTTCCACGGTTGAATTTTTTAAAAATAAATTCCGTTATAAGTTTTTGGGTTTTTTTCTGCATTTTCTTTGGCTGTAATTCTTTATAAAGTTCGGTGTAGTTCATCATACAGAGTCATAATTCATTTTGAAATTTTCTAGCACACTTAGTATCAGGATCTTTTGTCAAAAAAAACTTTTTTGTTCTTACGGTAGATTCACCAAGTCCAAGTATATTCCCTACTTTAGTGGGACCAAAGCCTTCTTTTAGATGGTTCAAAACTATTTTTTTTGTTTCAAACGAGATTCCTTTGCGCTTAGAGACTTTCACTAATTTGCTTGCCATTTTGAAGGATCAAAAACTAAAAAAAATATAAATATGTTTTAACCCCCAGTAATATAATAATATTTGTTAACAATCTAAAAATTTTAACATACGTATTCGGGAGTCACGTGAAGAAGTGAGAAATGCTGGATTAATTAAGTTGTAATTAAAAAACAGCGCCTGGGCAGGGTAAATCAGGAAACACGACCTTTATGTATCAAAGCCAAGTTAAGACTGTCTTTTTTTAATACTCATGCAAGTGTAAACTATTTTATTTTTAAATGCTTTTTACTTGAAGAGTAATATTTTTATCGCATATATTATTTAACATTTAAAATATTTGGACGTCATTGGAGGGCATTTATTTGACATAATAATTCAAAGTGGTAAAATTTATGGCCGAGAAAAGTGCTATTCAACGAATTTAATAAATGCATTGTGTTTAAACAAGTTTACAAGTGGACATTCATCCCATGATTTTACGCAATTGCATTATCTTTCTTTACACATCCTAAAACATAAATTCGCATAATATCCGATACACTTGTCAACATTTGACCGTTGTATGTGTATTCAGAAAAATGGAATCCTTTACAAAATTAAGTTTTAAAAATACACATATTTTTTTTATTTAAAAGAAATAATGAAACGTACATGCCTAGCATCATATACAAATTTCTTCTTTAAAACAAATTTGGGGAAAAAATCGCGTAAAAACGAGTGAAGCGCATAAAAAATGTAACGGTGCTGTCAAAAAAAATCGCGTATGATCGAATTCGCGTAAAAAAGGACTGAGTGTATATAAAAACATATTTTTTTTAGTGGCTACCTTGGTTTTGATTTTTTTAACCTCTACTGTGCTAAAAAAATACGTCCGCCACGGAGACTCAGTGACCGATTGAAAAAATATTAATGAAATATGAAAATAACACGTTCAAAAAATTTATATATGTATGTGGTGACAGTAAAGTAGAATGCCTACTGGGTTCAGGACAAAAAATTTTTTGCTTCTACTCTGTGTATCAAATACACCGGTCCGTTGTAGATACTGCAAAACAATTTTGTACTTTTTATGGAATCTTTAGAACATAAACTACAGATTCTTCTCTTCTAAGCCTCACGGGGTAAAACTGAGATGTTACTTTCTACCGTGTCAGTTAGCACTTCGCCACAATACGACAACACCGTGTTGGAGGGATTTTGTAGTTGCTTATGGTGTTTGACGTTTGCATTTTTCCTTTTTATAATATTGGGCTTTGCTAATTATAAGCTTAACTCCCTAATAAAATGCTTTTTTTTAAAAAAAAGTAGTAAATATAAAGACATTTTATGATACCGAAAGAAATAATAAATACAAATATTCAAGACCAAAATTCAAAGTTGACTATCCCTGCCCGGCAGAACTCGCGAATGGGTGGAACACACACACACACTTCTACATGTACTCACACCGATACGATGAAGTACGCATACATACAAGGTGCTTCCCGATTTCATTGCAAAAGTTGTTTTTTTGCGGGAATCGATAAATGGATTTAAACTAAAATATTTTTATTTAAGCAATAAAGGTTAGTCAGTTCTGTTGCATCCGTATGATGGAATGCCTGAAGATGCCGAAGGGCCAAACCCGGGTCGTTTGTGACAAACATGTGGAATCGTACAAAATAAAAACAATTCAAATTCCATCAAGCACCTTCAGTCGATATCATAAATTATAATAAAGGCTTAGTCGAGGAATACATAGAATATGAAAACCCAGGATCAGTAGATTTAGAGAAAAAAAATGTTAAAAGCTTCATTTCATGCATAATAGATGGCATTATATTCCAATTTAATGAACACATGTAAGGTGAAATCTAAAAGCTATAAGAACACATTTCTTTCACTTTCTATTTCATTCCCTAATTGACTCTTGGCCGAGCAACACTTGTCGTAAACAGTCGATACGACTCGAAGCTTTCTCCAGTGCTGTGATGTGAAGTGCGACTATATTTATAGTGTGAATTTTGTGAAAGTTAAAGTGTTGTGTAAATTTGTTGAGTGTGTGTGTGTTGCCGCCGCTGCTTAGTGTCCGGACTAACTGAAGCCGTGGCACCAATCCAACAGGTATGAACAATCCTTTGTTTTAAATTAACTGCGTAATGATCTTGTTCTAAAACTATTTCACATTTCAGTCGAGTGCTCTGTTACCGTCAAAAGCCACGTGTTCGTGAACGCATTAGCTTTCAAACTTTCTCTTTACTCGTTGCTTTCACTGCTCTCAAATGCAATATATGCAATCCTTCGTGTATTTTAAATTCATTTAACGTAAAATATATCCAACGGATGAAATCCATTGCTTTAAATTAATTGCGTTGTGATCTTGTTCTCAGACTATTTCACACTTCAGTCTAGTCCTTTACTACCGTCAAAAGCCACATGTTCGTGAACCCATTAACTTGCTCGTTGCTCCCTCTTTATTCGTTGCTTTCTCTGCTCACAACTGCATTTTAAGCAATCCTTCATCTATTTTAAATTCATTTAACGTAAGAAAATCTAACTTGACTGCCTAAAACTTTATCTTCCTGAGCCCAGTGGCAAAGTCCGGCTGGTAACTCCCAGTGGTAAATTCCATACGCGAAATCCCAGCGGCGAATCCCTAATGGAAAAATCGAGTGGTAAATCCCAAATGGTAAAGCCCAGAGGTCGAGACCGAAATGGTTAAGCCCAGCGCCTAGCTCCAACTGGTGATGTCATGAGATAAATACAAAATGGTAAAGCCCAGTGGTAAAGCTCAAATGGTAAGCCCCAGTAGTAAACCCAAATGGTTACGCCGAGCGGCCAAAAATGAAAAGGACAGCGGTTAAGTTATGACATTCATTTTCACTTAGAAGAGTCTTTTTTCATCGTTTGTCACGTACGAGATATTGCTATTGAGTCGTCATGGTCTCTTCGACGTTTTTTCTTGCTTCTGAGGATGTGCTGTCTTTTATACCTGATGATATTTTGGTTTGACGGTTCGGACACTCGCCGAAGCCGTCGCAGAGAAACAAACGCCAGCCGACGATCAATCCAACTGGTATTAACAATCCTTTGTTTTAAATTAACTGCGTTGTGATCTTGTTCTCAAACAATTTTACTGTTCAATCGAGTCTTCTGATTCCATCAAAAGCAGCGTATTTGTGAACGCTTTAACTTTCAAATTCTCTCTTTACTCGTTGCTTTCTCTGCTCTCAACAGCATTACAAGCAATCCTTCATATATTTTTAATTCATTTGACGTAAGAAAATCTAACTTGACTGCCTAAAACTTTATCTTCCTGAGCCCAGTAGCTAAGTCAGGCTGGTAACTCTCTGTGGTAAATCCCATACGCAAAATCCCTGTGGCGAATCCAAGATGCAAAAATTGAGTGGTAAATCCAAATGGTTACGCAGAGCGGCCAAAAAAGAAAAGCACAGTGGTTAAGCTATGATATTCACTTTCACATATCTGAAGATAAAACCGAGGAGTCTGTCTTCTTCGTTTGTCACTTACGAGGTATTGCTTCTAAGCCGTCGTGGTCCCTGCGATATGCTTTTCTTGCCTCTGAGAGGGTTCTTTCGTTTATATATATGATGATAACATCGAGGAGTCTATCTTTGTCGTTTGTCACTTACGAGGTATTGCTTCTAAGACGTCGTGTTCCCTGCGAGGTGCTTTTCTTGTCTCTGAAAGGGTTTTGGCCGTTCATATCTGATGGTAACATAGAGGAGTCTGTTTTCGTCGTTTGTCACTTACGAGATATTGTTTCTAAGCCGCCGTGTTCCCTGCGAGGTGCTTTTCTTGTCTCTGAAAGGGTTCTGCCGTTTATATCTGATGTTAACACTTCCACTACTGTAAAAAAATACGTGCATCATGGTGATGGACACTCAGTGACCATTTGAAAAAAATATGCTTTTAATTGGTATAATGCTTACATGGGTTCTTAGCTGTATTTTAACAATATTATATTTGTATAATGTATATTATTCCCTATAATGCAAAAATTCATGAAATTCTGTAATATAATGAAATAATCATTTCGAGAAGACAACTCTCGGCTCTCCTCCCAATGCACAGGGACGACTTAATAATTATTCCAATACAACGCAATGCACCGCTTGTGCGTAGGGATTTGAAACATTTTAAATAAAAATTCATTAAAAGAAAGCAAACAAATGTAGTTTGTACAATTATTAAATAACTTAAAACATTCTACAATATATAATACTTCCAAATTAGGATATTTAAAAATCACAATAAAAAGAATAAAACCTGCAAAAAATATATTTATAATATGTATATGGTTACTCTAAAGTAGAATGTCTACTGCGTTCACGACAAGGAATATTTTGTTTCGACTCTGTGTATCAAATACACCGGTCCCTTGTAGATAGTGCAAAACATTTTTTTTATGGAATCTTTAGAACGTAAACTACAGATTCTTCTCTTTTAAGCCTCACGGGGTACAACTGAGATGTTACTTTCTACCGTGTCAGTTAGCACCTCGCCACAACACGACAACACCGTGTTGAAGGCATTTTGTAGTTGCTTATGGTATTTGACGTTTGCATTTTTCCTTTTTATAGGAATTGGGCTTTGCTAATTATAAGCTTAACTCCCTAATAAAATGCTTTTTTTAATATAAAAATAGTAAATATAAAGAAATTTTATGATACCGAAAGAAATAATAAATAAAAATGAATAAAAATATTCAAGACCCACATTCAAAGTTGACTATCCCTGCCCGGCAGATCTCGTGAATGGGTGGGGGACATACGAACTTCTACATGTGCTCACAACGATACGATGAAGTACGCATACATACAAGTTGCTTCCCGATTTCATTGCAAATGTTGATTTTTTGCGGGAATCGATAAATGGATTTATACTAAAATATTTTTTTATAAACAATAAAGTTTTAGTCGAGGAATACATAGAATATGAAGACCCAGGGCTCAGGATTTAAAGAAAAAAAATATATATACGTGCTGGACCCTAAAGGTCCATCATCGGGCGGCAGGTGTTAATTATTCTTGTTTTCAATGAATAAATAATTTTATAAAACATAAAAAAACATCATCGTATTTTCTTGGTGGATAATTCAAAATGTCAGAGTGGGTAATTCAATTACCCGCTGGTAGTAGGTTGCCTAGTTTCTCAAACAATGGTCTGTGGAGATTTTTGGGTGTTCCACGATGTGATATTATTTCGATAAACAATCGAATTTTATGTTGCATTTTATGGATTTTCAATTAATTTTTATTTTGTTATTGTCTGTTTAAATTTTGTTATATCAGCATGCGGTGTTGCATAATTAATTGTTTTGAATAAAATAACAATTATATACACGTTTATTATTTTATTTCATTGTTGATGGTCCGCAAAACATTTTTGGACTTTTTTGTGGTCCGCGGATGTTATAAGGTTGAGAAACTATGAGAAACACTGCTCTAGATGAGCAAACCCAGTCTTGACAATTATTATTTAATTGTGGAAATAATACTTACTAAACATTTCATTTTATTATTTCAATAAAATTCATTAGTATTATTGTCACCATCCAGCTATCGAAGGTGTTTCTAAAACTAGTTTTCAATTCGTCTGTTATTAAATTTGAATCCTTAAAACTAAGTACGATTCTACATGTATTGTCACAAACGGCCCGGGTTTCGCCTTTCGGCATTTTCAGGCATTCTATCACACGGATGCAACAGAACCGACGAACAATAAACAGTAAGCATCGTCTACACAGCAAAGGTATTAATTATAAGAAAACACAAACCCCAAGGCAAGAACTAAATGGCAGCTAAAACAAATTCAATAATATTTATCTAATAACAACAATAAGTTATAAGAATTCAAATTTGATAATGAAATTCCATCAAGCACTTTCAGTCGATGTCATAAATTATAAAATTCTATCCATTGTTATATTTTTCCGAGTGAAAATCAATTTCAGTTCATCCGCGCATTTGAATGTATAATGTTACTAAAAAGCAATAACCAAAAAATCTAATTGTATTGTGGTACGCAATTAAGGAGTTATCGTGTATTAAGCCACAGTTTCTCAACCGGTGGTCCGTGGACCACTGACGGTCGGCAGAGATTTTTGGGTAATCCGCGATGTGATATTATTTCGATAAGCAATCGAATGTTATGTTGCATTTTATGGATTTTTAAATTATAGTTTTTTTGTTACTGTCTGTTTTAATATGCGTAAATATCATTGTATAAGCATACGGTGTTGCAAAATTAATTGTTTTGAATAAAAAATCAAGTGAATGTTTCACAGTCCGTCGTACGGTTGTGATTTAGCGACATTTAAATTCGAATCAAGATGAATTAAATCAAAATGGCGGTAGAACACTTTTAGAAGTGAAAAAGTCAATTTCCTAATTATTAATAATCTTTTTAGGTTTCTATTGTGTCACTTTTGCTTAGTATTTCAGACGTTTGATAAAAATTATTAAATGTTTTAAGTTTTTAATTATCAAAGAGTATTTGTAATAACACAATAGCCTCATTTTTACAATTTGTAACAGCGTTGGTGTCCACATTTTGTTGCCAGTTTGAATATTATTATCGGACTTGTGACAATTAAAATGTCAAACTGTTAACAAATATATAATTAAGCTGTATTTTTTTCATTGATGTCGTACAATAGCTCCATTTTAAAAACCGTAAAACTAAAAATGAGAATGATAAAAATAATTCTTTCAAATGGCTTAATACGTGTGTTTTAGACTATCGCAGTCAGTGTTAGTAACATAATGAGTTTTGACTTTACTAGACATATTCAAGGTCAATGACAAATACCTGGTCAAATTTGAATTATTGTTGAAATTTGAAAATTTGAAGCACGTACATAAAATTGTAAAATTTTATAGCTCATAAAAGAATAATATATTTTTTATATTTATGACATCGACCGAAGGTGCTTGATGGAATTTCAATATCAAATTTGAGTTGTTACAACTATGTGCGATTCCACATGCTTTGTCACTAACGACCCGGGTTTTGCCTTTGAGCATCTTCGGGCAATCTTTCACACGGATTCAACAGAGCTATCAGTTCAATTTCAGATGCAACATTTAGAATCGTATAAAGTTTCAACAGTTTAAATTTGATATTGAAATTCCATCAAGCACCTTCAGTCGATACCATAAAATACGAGGTCATTTATAATATAAAATGGGAAAAATGTTTGATTTGCTGATATCGGGCAAATCATAAAAAAATACAATTGATAGAACTTAACCTCAAATTCAGTACGTAAAAATTAATGTTATGAAGTGATTATAAAAATATTTCATTTGAAGTTTTTATAATCTTTTTACGGAATTTATTAAAACGTAGAATCGAGGTTTCGGTGTATATATTACATGCTGAAATGTACACACACACATCATATGCATTTAAATATATTGTATTAACCCTCCATGAGATGTCATGCGACCAATGTCCCATACAGAATTTCTCTCTTCGTCGTCATAGAGTCTTAAGCTTTCTTGTGCTGACTCTAGTTTAATTCCGTCAATCAAACGGATGATCAGTAAAGGAGGAGGGCTTAGAAGGTTTGAGGGGTAAAACTCTCCTTGCTCGTGTGCCATCTGTAGGTATATTTTCGTTAAATCATTCCGTGCTAGGGACACGCCTAGCGTGGCCATACGTATAACCACCATGTGCTCAGGACCTGTCAAGCGTGTTCATGCACGAAACGTAAAAATAATAATTTTACGATCGTTGATATTGTTTGTATTTTTTATTAGCCGATAATATTCATTTATGATTTCTTCAAACAGTCGTTTGTATTGTCTTTGAAATAATGCATATTATTAATAATTTGAAATACATTTTTATAACTCAAATATAGTGTGTTTTTTTAGAGGTATAGAACTTTCAGTTGGCAGCACTTTTTTAACTGGCGGCCATTTTGTCAGCTGTCAAATGATGTATGGTAAGTTTGGTTTGGCATTTTAAGAATTGAAGCCACATGATCACCTAGCAAGGCGTAAATTCGGTGAATGGGCCCAAAACAAGATTGCCGTTGATCCCGATTTTCATAAGCGAATTTTGTTTAGCGATGAAGCTCACTTTTCGTTGAATGGATACGTCAATAAACAAAACTGCCGTATTTGGAGTGATGATAATTCTCAGGTGTATGTTGAGACACCTTTACATCCAGAAAATCTGACTATTTGGTGTGCTTTATGTGCTGGTGGAATCATCGGTCCGTACTTCTTTAAAAACGATGCTGGCCAGAACGTTACAGTCAATGGTGACCGCTATAAAGCCATGATTACTGACTTTTTCGTTCATCAATTGAACAACCATGACGTGCAGGAGCTATGGTTTCAACAAGATGTCACAGAGCTCGCGCCCCAATCGGTACATTGAAGGAAACGTTTGGTAACCGCATAGTTTCACGTTTCGGACTCATGAATTGGCCTCCAAGATCGTGTGATTTAACACCGCTAGACTATCTTCTGTGGGGATATATGAAGTCGCTAGTCTACGCCAATAAGCCCGATACGATTGACTACTTGGAGGACAACATTCGCCGCGTTATTGCCGATATAGGCCACAAATGTTGGAAAAAGTCATCGAAAATTGGACCTCCAGATTAGACCACGTCCGAGCTAGCCGTGGCGGTCATATGCCAGAAATCATATTTAAATTATAATGCCAGAAGATTATCTTTCGAATAAAGTAAATTTCATGTCTTTTTAAAAAGTTCATCTATGTTTTATTCTATTTCAAAGTTCTATACCTCTAAAAAATACTCTATATATTCAGCATGACACTTTTACATGGGATTTTACATTAGCAGTGAAAGCGTTAAGCGAAACTTGCTCTTGTGGGGTATTTCGCCGATCGCAGTACCTATGCAAATTGTTGAATGATCCTTGGGGGATGTCACTGACTATGGTATACAGGGTTTTACCTAAAGGCTATGGAATGGCCGCACTCTTGAGACATGTTAAAGGCATTTCATTATTAATATGCAAGGCTCTAGTAACCCCAAACACTTAAAGGGTTTGGACGCCCCAAAAGTAAATACGAATACATCAGGCATATAAAACTATTTTACTGTAAGTTACTTAAATATTAAGGTGTCTTTAATATTTAAATTAACACCGCACGTGTTCAATCATAAATACAATGTGTACGGCGAGCGATTAGTTAGCTACCAGCCATTTACTAGCCCATTATTCCATCCCTACTTTCTCCTTTAATGAGAATTTGACATGCTGAATAATAAGGATTTGAGTTGAAATTTTCAAACAATGCTAACTTTCAGTTTGAAAGTTTAAGGAAGAGGTTTGAAGGAATGACGGCTGTGATTGACTAGTTCAGAAGTAAGGAACCTGTGGCCTTTTGGCCATTCTAGTGCAGCCTTTTGACTGATGCTAATTTGAATGATTTTTTTTTTTAACAATATACGATTTAATAAATTAGATTTGAAAATGTGTATTTTTCTCAAAAGATTTTTTAAATTGCGTTTTGACTAATTTATATTGTGAATTCAAATATTTAATTTATATCTTGTCAACGTTTTTCTTTACTGCGGCCTTATGTTGAATCAGACAACAGAATGTGGCATTTTGAAATGAAAATGTTCCCCCACCCCTGGTCTGAGCTGGCACTTTTTGGTAGAAATGCATTATAATGAAATAATTAATACACAATTTTTAGAACAATTTCCATAATTTTATAATGCAATGGTCAGAATTGGTTTCGCTCATCATGGGCATTATAAACGTACACAATTCTAATGAAAAAAAAAATATTATATATTGATCTGTATACCTAGATTAAAGATATATTTTTAAATTTATATATATATATATTATAATATATCATATTGACTGAAGATGTTTGATGAAATTTCAATATCAAATTTGAATTTGAATTATTGAATCTTTGTACGATTTCACATGTTTTGCCACAAACAACTCGGGTTTCGCCTTTAGGTATCTTCAGGCATTCTTTCACACATTAAGCTCTGAGTCAGTTATGTCAGTAGAATGCTCGAAGATGTCACAATGCGAAACCCGATTCGTTAGTGACAAAACATGTGAATTCGTACAAGGTTTCAATAGGTCAAGTTACATATACATTTTTAAATTTAATAACTTGTTAATTATTTTCTTAGTTCTTTTGCAAACCTTTTGTTTTGTATACCTGATAATTTTTAACTCTCAATATGTATAAATGGCATTGCTTAATTTGCATCTTATCAGTTAACAATGCTCGCGATGAGCGAAACCGGTGCTGATGAATTGTGTTTTGTTTATGCCATTTTTTTCTCCTTAACTCATATCAAAACCACAAAATTTCCCGACAACTTTTTGTAAACTGGACACAACCGGGACATTTGCATATAATGCTTATCTGATTCATAAAATTTTGTAGGCAGTGGCGTAACTAGATATCTCGGAACCCTACAAAAATGTCACGCAAACCCCCCTCCATAATATAATAATTTTAGGCTCTATTTTCGCTAAACCGCTGGTGTAGAATTCCCTTATACCACTCTCAGTACTGCCATTAAGAATGATCCATTTAATATGTCTTTCCGAATGATCGTGTAAACATTGCTTTAGACATCATAAACGAGACATGAAAACAATACACGTCGCGAAAGCTCTTGTCAACTGTATTAAACTCGTCTCATGCAAGCGCTACACTCTATAACCACTTGTACATGGTCAATAACTAGGGACAGTCACTGCGGTCAGTGACTATCTTCTCTACTCGACTCGTTCAGATAACGTTTTATATAACTCTATAAACTGATTTTTAATAAATATGTTGTTAATGTGTTACGTGATTTGAACGCGTTGTGTCATTGGAGATGGTGATAGACGAGTATGGTCTTTATGACAAATGTTGTCAAGATTTATTATAATGTAGAAATGTCATCTCATCCAATTCGAATGAACTTGTTACAAGCAGGTGTACTTGGCATAAAAACGTAAGAGTGTCAAACTGTTCATGAATAAACATGAACTCTACTAATAGCGTTTTATCATACAACAAAAATGTAATGTCAAGAAAAATTGCTTAGCGAAATGAATTATTTTTCAAACTTTAATCAAAACAGGACACAATGCTTTCGAAGGATTCCACAAAATAATCAAATAGTTCAATCTTATTGGGAGTGATTTTTGAAAAAGTTTAATAATATGCAGGTCATTCAATGAAACTGTGGAATTTCTTCAAAACATTGTTTGGACGAGTATCCTTCTTTTAGTAACAATATTTTTCCAACTTTCCGAATTTTCTAGAACTAAAATACATTGCTATTTTTTCACCGTGTTATAATGGAGTTCTACCAAGTACATGCCGATTCAATCGATACAATATTTTTCCACAAATAATTGATAGTTAGAAAGGTAAACAAAATTGTTTTTCGGTCTGATAAATTTGAATCTTATCACGACAATAATACATATTTAATATCTTAACGTTGAAAGTTGAAAATGGATATATAATAAATAAATTTTGGATTTTATTTATTCATTTAATACATCATCATCAGCCGGGGTCGATCCACTGCTGGATGAAGGCCTCCCCCTGTTTTTTTTTTTCAGGGGGGGCTTGGACATAGCAACACCACGCTGCCCAGGCAGGCGGGTTGGTGTTCGGTTTTCTGTCTGGGTTTTCCTTCCCATCATTTAATACATATATATATACACGATGCAAAAATGATAAACTACAATTTATGACTAAAAATGCTTGATGGAATTTCAATATGAAAATTGAATTATTACAACTTTGTACGATTCCACCTGTTTTGTCACTAACGATTCGAGTTTCCCCTTTTGACATCTTCAGGCATTCTATCTTCAATAATATTAATCTAATAACAATTAACACAATAACCTGTGAAAAGTTTTATTAGCGATTAATCATGTTAATGAGTCATTGAAAGGGTTTAACAATGAACAATAATCAACTATCATTAAGACATAACTGGTTTTTTTTTAAAGAAATGCCTACTGATTTCAATTTGGCAAGTAAAGATTTAACATCTACAAGTTTATTGCTTTTGCCAGAAACGACTTCAAAAGGTTACATTGGAAATTCACGAAAAAGTGAAATAACTCAGGCAAAAATTACTTTAACACATTGAAAAATAGTATTTCTCTGAACTCCCTCTCGTCCACGTGGAATATATTGACATCCAAAGAAACACCGTTGAATATTGTTAATGATATTACCAATGACATCCCCATTGAAAGGCAGGTTCTACGCTTTGAAAGAACATATAATTCATAGAATATATGGAATATATGAGTTGATATTATCAAGGATCACAGAATTTTCATTTGGTCTCGTATAAGTTGAAACACATATATGACCAGGTACGAGTTTTTGAACTATTAAAAGTGAACATGTCTATTATAAAGTTAACTATATAAATACATGGACCATAGCAAAAATTTCTGCTAAGCCTTTTCCTCCAAGAGAGTATTTTGAAAATTGCTTGAGGCCCAAACAATAAAGGCACTCTCGAGTCTTCATATAGTAGAGCACATATACAATCACATAGATACAACCACCGTTATTTGACAAAATGGAGCAATAATTTTAATGATGACCCACTAAAAACTTTATTTTAGGTTATTAACTCGATTGCCAGTCTAACTCTTAGACATAACATTGTAGCCTTGCTACATTTTGTAACATTAATATTTTATTACCTTCAAGGGTTTCAAAATCTATATCGGTTGATAAATATCATTTTGTTAGTGCAAAGAGTATATAACACACATATTCTTGATGTTGTCATCAACAAGTGGGTATAGAAAGCATATTAACCATGTTCTAAGAAAATGCATTTAACGCACACCCTATTAACTGTTCCTATCAACAATTTAATTGCTTTTGCGGTAGTTATGAATAAATGGAGAAAACAATTTCTCTGTACACAATAATAATTATTAAGTACCTAAATTACCAGGAATAATCACGAAATTTTTCCAGTTTATTTATTACTTTCTTCGACAATTTAGTTTGATGAAATGGTTTTTTTAAAACAACTATGTTTTTTTATATAATCAAAAGATCTCATTTTATAAATATGTATTTATATTGTATAAGAAGTCAATAGAATATAGAATATGATGTAAAAGTATTAGACAGCTAACTAAATATAAACATTAAACATAAGTTTTTTTTAAACATCACACTTTACAATTATAATATTAATAAATTTATTAAGAGATTTGGTTTATTGTTTCGATTTGACAGATCCTGGGCAAAATATCTGGAACGTGTAATGTCAGTTTTTTCATTGAGTTTATTTTTTGTTTCATCCATATGGGCGAACCGGTGCAAAAAAAGGAATAAATGTGTTTTTTCAATCGGAGATTTGCCCCTCTGTCCCTGCCCCATTGGACAACTAAATGCATGGGTAAAATATACGAAATATATAAATTAATAATGTTCGCTATGATCAAAATCGGTTTTGTTTTTAATATGATAAAGTTGTGGAAATAGTACAAAACATCGTTTCTCATTACTTTAATAAAGTTCCTTTCCCCCAATAGGTAACAGTAAATCGTAAAAATAAAATATTATATACCTAGAATATGTTCCGCGTATTTTTTTTTCGATTCTCTTGCTGTCAATGTTATTCAAGAGAAATTAATTATTATATTTGATAGTTTCTTTTCGACATGAACAAACAACCGTTAAACTTTTTAAATTAGTATAATTTACTACGTAATTAATATTCAATAATATAATATATACCAAATTATTCTTATAGTTTAACAACCAATGGCAAATGGATTGTGTGAAAGGAGATTTTAGAGTTCAATTCGTAAGAGCTGAGGAGTTACGCATTATAAAACTAATAAAAAATCCGTTTATAATAATTTTTAAATGAATTTATCAGTGTAATAATGTAAAAATGCGTAGTGTTTTACAAGATTCTTTTTTTAATATTTGTTAGAACGTTTTAATTTACGTTGTATGAATCAGTTTTTTAGCGTGTAAAAGTCATGTTTATTGAATTGTTCTATAGTGAGTCTATGCAGTGAATCAACGAGATGGGCAACCGTTAGTTTGGAATAACATTATTTTTGATTAGTTGATAGAGTCAAAGAGTTCAAATGATTCAAATCACGCCAAAGAAAAAAGTTGCTGCAATATTCATTGATAATAACTAACGAACGCTAATATTGTTAATCCAGTAAAACTATAATTGTCATTATTTGAAAGTGTTATTAGAATTTAAGTCCACCGAGAAAATCGGAATAAAGTAAGAGATAACAATAAAAATTTACAAGTTTTTAAGATGTCAAACTATATTTATAAAAAAATATAGTAAATGCATGCATGCAACAACTAGAAATAGTAGTATTTGAGTATTTATAAAAAAAAAATATTTTATTTTATAAAATAGCGATTTCAAAAAGCATTTGAATATTTACATAAATAAAAAAATAGAAAATAAAATAGCTGTGAAATTATTTCAAAGTATATTATCATATGAATGTGATATAACTCATATCAAACGTATGAGAGAATCTCAAAATAACTGGAAACTTTAAAAAATATTATCGTCAACTGATTGATGTTTTGACCGTTTTATTCTGCATAATACATCGAAAACTTTTACATTATAATTAAGAAAATTAGAATGGATCAATGAATCGATTCAATGTGTCATGTTCATTCAATATAGCTACGTCATTGATTCGACTCTTGTGACTATCAAATGATCGTTCAAACGCGGAGTCGCACCTCTATGCCGTTTCAGTCGGTGTATAGCTATCGGTCGAGGTGGTGATATGCGAGCGTTTCTCTGCAAATTTAAACAATCGTATCAAACTTGCACTAAAAATTGCATAAAACGTCGCATATTTTAAACTATTGTTACGCTGTTTCGGAGAATATTGTGCACACGCAAAAGTTCGCCGGCATTTTTCGAAATTATTGTTGTAAAACTAACAAAATAAATGACAACAAAAGTTAGATCTACGTCAAAGTTTCGCTCGAGTTGGAAGTAGGAACGGTAAAAGTCAAGCGGATATATACAGCTGCTATTCAACAATAAACCTCTTCGAATCGAATACGAAATCGTGTACAACAATTATATAAACTTTAAATGCATTAAATTGGATCCGAACCAATTATTTTACCAGTTTTATAAGTGTATTCGATTTTACCTGGACGGTTTTGCAGAAATTTCGTGATTTTAGATTTACCTGTAGGTAGTCCGTTCATTGTTGCATGATTTTTTTTATATTGTACCTAACTTGTATGAAGGTTTTTTTCTTTCCGTCTCTCCCAGTTGAATACCGGTTATCGAAGCTGTGAACAACAAAACTTCTGTTATAAATTTATAACATATCTAACTATCATTGCCAAATTTTGAAATTATTAATAAACATTTCGTGTTTTTATTTTGTGCTCCTGCTGTCGAATAAATTGTTTGGACTTTGTGAAGATATCTCACACTGGTAAGTCAATTTTAATTTTATATAGTCGACTCACTATTCCAACTACCAACTTTCAAAATATATTTATTTGAAATATTTAAAAATGTTAAATGACTACGATTCGCTTATTCAAAATTGTCTATGATACTGATTGAAATATTCTTTCGCAATAAATAACTTCAATTGGGAACTTAACAAGATTACTGATTTTTTTAGTAACGGTTCATAATTCTCACTTTATGTAAAATAATTTCGTCCCGTACATAAGTAAATATGAAATTAAACCTTTATATATATATATATTAAATATCATTTAAAAGTTTTTTATATATACCGTCTTCGAATTTATATAAAAAAAAAAACATCTTTTTACAATTATGTAATTTGCCTGTTTGTAAATTAATATTTTTGTATAATCCATTAAAAATACACATTTTGTTTGTAAACTTGAAACAAGGACTTGTATTTGTAAGCAAAAATATTCATTTTGCATTTCAATGTCGAAACTACTGGTTTAAAATTGTTGTCACGATATTTTTTTCTCAATTAGAAAAATGGCAAAGGTACGCCAGCAATTTTTACATAATATTTACTAAAATAAATATATAATTGTGTAGGTAATGGGCCATTCGCAAAGATTTATATCTACTGAAAATCGCTTGTACATATTTTTACCATTATTATTTGATATTTCGTGTTATTTAATACCTAAAAAATACACGGTGAATCGAATTAAACATTTTTAAAAAGCGATTCTTCGAAAATTACGTGATCAAAATTCAAAAAAAGTATACATATCGCTTATAGCCAAATTTATAAACATAACACTTTTTCTATTGATAGAAAGATAATATTTTTTATTTTTTTTAACAGTGGAGTTTTAAGAAATCGTAGTAATTAAAAAAATACACGTCGTCGATTAAAACGTGGTGAATGTTCGACCATTTTTCTGAATTTCATTTCCTAAAACACTGTTATCAAAATTTTACGTAATCCAATAGTACTGGATTTTTTTGCACTGTTTGTTTATTTATTTTTAAATCGTTTACATAATCCGCTCTGCGTTTTAATTTATTTTTACTTGAAAAGCAGCGTTCATAAAATTAGTCACCTGTTTTTGCGATGAAGACATTTAAAAAGTTTTATTATCTAAAGTAAAGTTCATCAGAAATTTTATGAGAATAAAGTTTTTTCGCCGAATCAAATCAAACTTTTTCTTTACTTTTTAAAGATATTGTCGGAAACTTCTTGTTAATAATTTCTAGAATTTACAACATAATAATTTATTTATTTAATAATGAATTTAAAATTAATGGACTGTTGTGAATAAGATATATATTTAAAATAATCCAACTAACTGTGAGATGATCGCGTCTTGTTTTACATACGAAAACGGCTAGCAGAAAAATATCTATGGTAAAATCCTCCATTATTATTCTCAATTACCACAGTAAATGCACATTTTTAAATATTATATACAACGTATTTACGTGAATTTAAAGATTTTACGCCATTTAACAATATATGATATTTGGAACGTATGAAAACTTAAACTTTACGTTACACTTACGTTACGTAACGTTACGTTTACGTCTACAGTTATTTATACTTCTAAAATACATTGTATTTGTTTTTTATACGAGCATTAAAAAAATTAAGTTGTTGGTTGTTTTTCTTGACAGAAGGACATTATGTTTCAATAATTTAAATATCGTTCGCAATAAGCGAAACCGGTCTTGATAACGTGAAAATTAAAGTTGCGAACAGACTGTTTCCATTTTTAATAAATACATACAATAAATGTTATTCAAGCAGTTGATAATGCTCACGCTGATCGAAACGGTCCTGATTAATGATTAATGTAAAATCGTGTACGTGGCACTAAACGCCGTGTTTTATTATTGAAATATAAGAACATTAAAGAATGAAACGTTCGTATAGATTACTTCCAATTTTTATAAATATGTCAAATTGCACTCTAAAAGCGTTAGCCATCACGATTTTAATAAAACCGTGAATATTAATTAAGTTTTAATAAGTTTTGACTTAACAAAACTTTCCTTCAAAGCCGGTAGATCGACTGAATTTAAAAGGCGCCTTTTCCTGATTTTACATATTTCATGGTTTATCGAATGAAAATTATTAAATGTGTATTTATTTTATGGTAATTTAAATTATAAAACACATTTTTTCACTCATATTTCCACAGTTGTATGTCATTCGAATACCACCAGTTGCTGAAAAATAACGCCTTTCCACTATAAACTGACAGTTTACAGTGTTGACACTTAAACATGATTTATTATCGGTAAGCATTGAATCAGTGATTGTAAATGCTGTCGAATCAGTCAAAAGAGTCACTGATCAGTAATTTTCGATGCTATAAGAAGTTGACTGATCTGTCATTAAACTTTTCACTTGTGAATCGCGAAGAAAATTATTAGAAATAATTCTACCACAGTTCAGTAATAAACAATAATTATAAGTGATAACAAAATCCAGTATTCTATTATTAGTAACTTCTAGCAGAGCCAACCCACCGGCAATCCGCAATCTGTCATAATAATATAATTACGCGATTCCGTATTTTTTTAATACTTTCCCAGCTGATTTCTAATCTGGCGGAACGTTCATAGCAGGCGTCGTGAACTAAAACGAATCATTAGTGTCATAGCCAACAACAATCTGCCGAATCATCTATGACCAAAACATGCTATTGCAGCATGTACACGAAGCTAATGAAAACGACACTAATAGAAAAGATAGTCACTAACGCTAGTCACTATCTTTTGACAACTTGACCTTGACTTAATGTATAATATTTAATTCGACGATACAGAAATATAAAACCGATTGTATACTTGGTCAGTTGATGTCGATTTGAGGGACAAATATTAATAACTATAATATTGAGAAAAAATGATTTAATTTCCACGTTTCTCAATATATTGCTTCTAATGATTTGACTGAGGATGAAATTTGAAAATGGAAAAATATGACTTCTAAAAAATTATTACTTTTAATTTGTTAACTGTCACTTGTTGGAAAGGTATTATATTTTTAATATTAAAAACAACTTTTGAGTACTTATTTTCAAATATATTTTATCCTGATGGTCCTGATTATAAAATATATTGTGGAAATAAGTACTAAAAGTGTGTTTTTAATACATAAAATAATTGCTTATTATTTAAAATTGCCAAAAGATGTCGTATCCATGTTTATATTAATTATACCGTACCTGTCATTCTAGTTGTAAAAATAAGTTGGTTAATTAACCGACGTTAGATTTTAAAACTGCTTTTAGCTGCATCCGTTTTTAACTCATTTCAGAGTTCCCTGTTTCACAGCATTGCATGTATTGCATTCGAGTATTCGAAATTTAAATTTCAGAGGCATTCAAGTGTTCACAGTAGCTAAAAAATAATCCAACTTTATTTAGTTAGTTTGTCAAAATAGATATTAAGAGAATTTCTATAGAATATTACAATTGATCATTTAAAAAAAATATTGAGTGCTAAAATGTCTTATTGCTAGCCCACCTCTGTGCGTTCATTTGGGAGTTATTTTGAAACCGTTTCCTTAAGTTCCCTTGTTTCGTTTTCAATCGCTATTAATTCAAAAGCAATATCCTCCATTGAGTCGAAATTGTTTACCCCGCAATGTCACTTTTTCTAATATCCGCTACCGGATACCACCGTATGCCAAATTTCTCGTTTCAATCATTTAACAGTTATGGGTTTAAGTATTAATCGAGTCGTTTTTATATTTATATTTTACAGTGAAAGCACATTTAAAGTTCAAATGCTTTTTATGTTGTTGTAAAGATATGAAACATGTACCAAGCTTGTCAACAATATTATGACATTTTCTATGTTATCACTTACAGTTCCGAAACGAATGTTATGTAATATCACAGGAAAGTACATTAAAATTTATTTGATGAGAATGTGCAAGAACGTAATATTACTGAAACACCAGGAAAAATATATATTGTAATTGCATTACAAAATCGCTGTTATAATATATGAATTCAATTCTTTAAAAAAATGCGGTTTTCTGTTTATTGTAGAAAATTAACCACAAAATGCAAATTATTCTTAAACATTGTATAAACTACAATGTAAGAACTAATCTTTTGTAGTGAAATATATTCAGTTCTGTTGTTGCACCCGTGTGGTAGAATGCCTGAAGATACCGAAAGGCGAACCCGGGTCGTTAGTGACATAATATGTGGAATCGTACAAAGTTGTAACAATTCAAATTTGATATTGAAATTCCATGAAGCACCTTCAGTCGATATCATAAATTATTGGGATACGGTTTGATTTGTCGTGATAATCTACACAAATTTGATTAACACTAACAATACTGATTTTTTTTTTTTAATATGCAGTGTTTGTATATAATATTTTTTGTAGTTCAGCAGGGTACAGTTTAACCACCTGTGTCATAAATCCTATATTACAATATGATGGTTTTTCCACCGAGCTATTTTAACTTGGCCGGTAAAATTTTATATTTTAAATGTTAAAAAAACCTTAACTCTACAAAATTTTATTTAAACCGAAAACTATCCAAATCTATTACTTATAATTCTATGTGTTTTTAGTTCATTTTATGTAATGGAACCTATATACAATTTTTGTATCTTCTTTTCCATGATAGTATTTAAAAGTTTCCAAGTTCTATAAGGGGATTTGGTGTGTAAAAATTTTGTTTGAAAACAGTCAAATTCAATAGTTCACGTCTTACAAGGCTATCAAAGCGGGTTCCAAAAACTATCCCGAGATGTCACTTGATTATCTCATACTCATAGACCGTTTCTAACCGCATCTATGCTCAACTCATAGACAATTTAATACTTAAAGTATCTCATAATTCATATTTACAAAACAATCACTGCGTATATTTATTTACAGAGAAAACATTCTTTTTACCGTTGTAATGGTCGAGACGGAATATTCGTGCAGCCAAAAAACCGCAAATTAGAATGAATCGTTCTCAGCGTTTTGATATCTGGGTATCTAACGAGTTAAATATTTCATTTGTAGTACAGCTCACAAGTTACCTTCTCGCAACTAACTTCATATTGTATTGCCCGAATCTAGTCGTACCTCGTAAGGTGATACGTTCCAAAGACTAATATATAAAAATAATCGTTACTCAAACAAAAATCGTATATAAGTTTCATTACTAAAACTCAAAAATACATCGAATGTATTGATTATTTACAGATACGTAAAAATATTTTCATAATTTACGCAAGATAAATACTTCCTTCTACTTTGACATTGACCAACAATACGATTCCGACTAAAATAAGTTTCTTTTTGACATCTTTCCTATTTATGTGCATTGAATTATAGATTAACTAACCAATACGGCAAATTGTTCATTGAGATATTTTTCAAAATCGTTTAATCGAAAAGGTAGTCGGAATCGCTGTTTTTGCACGAATCCGGCTCCGACTTCATAAAAAAAGTAATAAATTTTTAAAAATTTATTTAAAATTTAATTTAACATGGTCGCATGCTTTGCGATTCTAAAACGTAACGGTGTTTTATATATTTGTATTATTTATTTAATTACAGTCTATGAAAAGCGATAGTGTGACGCATTTTTTTCGAGTTTGTACCTACATAGGTATTTTTATGTTTTCTAGCCAAAGAAGTTCTTAAATAAAATAAAACTTTATTCTATAATTTTTTAAATTCGACCTGTCGCTCATACAACCAAGTCTATTTTCATCGTAATATTTATCCCGCCATTTGTACTAAAACCTTTGATGATTATATGCATCATTCATTCCGTCTGATAAATTTATATTACTTTGGTATTCATAGAGTAATTAGTTTTTATTGTGTCGCCATTTTTTTATTTCTTTTATAATGAACTTCCAAGAATTCGTCATGCGTTTGTGCTGGAAACAATATTCGGTCGTCTCGTAAAATTAGGCCAAAATTCTAACTAGATAAAGAACCTACTCACTAAAAATTAGTCAAAACCACAAATATTATTTCGTGTGGTAACAAACAATTTATGTGCTATTTTCACTCTCTGAAACTAAATGAATGCTTTTGAGTTTTCATATTTTCTTATATGTGAATAACAAACCGATATTTATTGAAAGGGAACTAACCTAGCTTAACGTTACATTGTATTTGCTGTCAAAGAAGTGGAAAGACATTTTGTTTATTATTTTTACGCCAGTGCATCAAATTTACTTGCGGCTAACTTCACTGGAAAAGTTTTTACCGCTGTATGAACGCACCTACGTCTCGGCAGAAACAGTACCGTTATAAGCTTCTTTTCATACTAAGCGATACGCGTGTCTCGCTCGCACACTATTTGAACTGTCATCTTAAAAACGCAACATGTCTTCCTCATTAAATGTTACTATAAAAGATTTGCCTTTGTCTATTTCAATTACATTATTTTACGATGAATAATAAGTATTTTTCGTTTGATCTTTCAAAATTTCAATTAAGAATTAGGATGACATTTTGTAGAATAACGTTATTATTATAGTTAATCTAAGAACAAAACATTGTTTATTACAGAGCTCTGTCGGCAAAAGTGCATAGATATTATTTCAGCTACCAAATATTTCTCGAATTAATTTTAAGCACGAGCAATTAACTTTCCGTTCTTCTTTGTCTACGCTGCGGAAAATATCGTTTGTATTGCTTCAGTAAACAGCCACGAGATAAAATGGAAGTAAAACAAAAATGGTCAAACCTGTTATCATTTTTTCTTCGTATGATTAAAATAATTGCAATATACCTCCACCATACTCGACTACAAAACATTGCCTCAAAATAGACGCGTCTTATTTGTGTCTTATTCGCGTGGACTCTAATCGGACTCTTGATTGATCAGAGCCATTAAAAGTAGAAAAAAATCCTTCTGATGGTTTATTTGATTTTGTATTTTTGGATTACCCTAAGTTGATTGGTAAAATCTCAACATTTATTCATAATAGTCAACCGAACAAACACATGTGAAATCTTCTTTGATACGTAAAAAAGGTATTCGTCTGAACTCACTCTCTCCCAAATCTGAATCCGGAATCCGAAGCAAACTTAAAATTAGATAATGCTCTTATTAGTGGCATTTCCATTAGCCGGCTGGTTATATAAACTTTAAAATAACAAATAGTTAATGTCCACGACTTATCAAGAAATATGACAAGGAATATAAAATTTGACCATTATTAAGAATGGCAGAGTTCCAATTTTGGCCTTGTATAAGTCGAAAGAAACGTATGCCCAGGTATATTCCTCGTTTTTTTTTGAAACCTATAACACATATATTAACGTAATTATCTACCAAAAAATAGCTGTACATATTGCTTCTAATATATTTTTAAAATAATGTAAACGGGAGGGCTTGCTTGACGTTTACACGAGGACCCCAAATTTATTGCTACGCCACTGTCTAAATACGTAGTGTAAAAAAATATATTGCCGCGTTGAAAAATATTTAAACTGCTTATAGGTCATTCGTCCACCCTCCTCTTTATGTAAAGCTACAGGAAACCCTTCGTAACATTATTCAATAATCTTATTGAGTCAAGAAACACCCTATGGTCCCCCCGTGTTTGGGATCGCGTTGGACTATTAGTAAATTCGTCATACGTATTCAAACCAATCTGTTTTATTATTTTAATGTAATCTTACCTGTCGACTTGTTCGACTTAAGTTTGTACACCCGCTTTTATGTACAACGCAACTCCCTAGTACCCAGTTTATTATTAATTGCCAATGTATCAAAATCCATGTTTACTTAGAAGACACGAACGAGATAATAAAATATTGTTCGTGAACAAAATAAACAGTTAATAGATAATTACATACCTGCCTTTTTTATGCAATTGATTGGCTATCATTCCGTCTCCTTCTTTGCCAGCCGAGAAGAATGAGTAGGGAATATTGTTTGAACGTCTTTTAGCAATCGGAGATTTTCCAAAGGCTGCGAGAAAACTTTCTATGAAGGAATATATTTTTAGTTGAAGTGAATTTTATTTAACCATCAAAATAACGCGTACATGATTTTCAAAAATGGAAAAAAAAATATTCAAACACAAAATTGTGGATCGGGCATTTAGATTATTTGAACTTATTTAAAAATATAAAAAATTTAATTGATTGAATTGACATTTACTTGGTAGAACTCCATTATTAAATAATGTATAAATATCATTACGCTCGTGTTATAAAACACTGTTTACTACTATTTCTACATTTCATAATATTAGGATTAAGACCGGTTTCGCTCACCGCGAGTATTTATTATTAACCAATGCATTCAAGTGACAGTCAACGTCTTCGAAGTATCCACAAGTCAGATATAGTTTATTTCGTGTAACAATTTGATGTGATGTATATTAAGTTCATATCATACGTTTTCTACGCGAGTTGATCTAAATCACAAATTTCTATGTGGAAATTATTTTTGATATTATAATATATTTATATTAGAATAAATAATGATTTATGAACTTTTCAGGAGGATTGAGTTTTTTTTACTTCGTCTATGTGTTTGCTTCAATATAATCAGGTACTGTGCTGAAAAGGTTAATTAGGAAGGAGGAGAGAGCATGTATTGTGTACTTTTTCTACACAGCTATATATAGATGAGCAATTGTTCGTTTAAGCATAGTTCTGACGATGGCGTGAGCCGAAACAGCTATCAACTATATCTTATGAAAAACTAAAATACATTGCTATTTTTCCACCGTGTTAATTATGGAAGCATAAAATAATGATCGACATTTGCAGTACAGCTGGGATATTGTGATACCCCAGTAGGTGAGTGCAGTGTTAAGGAGTAATTTAACCCGGCAAAGCGCCTATGTTGTGACCATAGGCTGACCCTTTCGTGAAGCCGTTCGATGAAAGTAAGATCACTTCGTCATAGACTGGCTTAGTGGAATTTTACCTTTATGTTTGATATTTACTCACCACGAAAGTTAATCGATTCGAAATGTTTTTTTTTATCACAATATTTATCAAATATAGTTTATGTATATTTTTTATTCCACAAGGTGTGTGTGTGTGTGCTCTTTTCATCGATAAACATCTTCAGACTTTATTATGATATCGACTGAACGTGCTTCAAGGAATTTCAATATCAAATCTGAATCGTTACAACTTATTGTTAACCGATTGTCGATTTTCCATATATATAAGTGGGTTAGAAATTTAGTTTTAGTTCGTTACCCGAATATGTATTCGTTGTCCGAACACGAACATCTTTCGTGACGGTGTTCGTTATCCGATGTGTTTGCACTGTTCATTAACCGATCAACCACTGTATATGACTTCCCAACGGAGGAATCTTAATACATTTCCAACGAGAATTGCTTGTTAATCGTTTATTATTATTACATACAACCCAATACACCATTTTTTTTAATAATAGAAACACCTTTTTTACATATCATACCTTTCCATCAAAAAGTGACAGTTAGCGCATTAAAATAATTACAGAGTTTGAATTGTTACAACTTTGTACGATTCTGCATGTTTTGTCGCTGAAGACCCGGGTTTCGCCTTTCGGCATCTTAAGGCATTCTATCACGCGGACGCAACAGAATTGACGAGTTAGTAACAAAGCATGTGGAATCGTGCAAAGTTGTAACGGTTCAAATTTAATACTATTTCGGCAATTTTGTATATTTAGGATCAGGACCGGTTTCGCTCATCGCGGGTATTATCAGCTGATCTGCGTCAATTGACAAGCATCAGTGGGCAATAAAAATATGTAGCATTGAATCTAATTATTGACTGAAAAATAAAGTAATTTATGATATCGGCTGAATGTGCTTGATGGAATTTCAATATCCAATTTGAATCGTTACAACTTTGTACGATTCCGCATGTTTTGTCGCAAACGACCCGGGTTTCGCCTTTCGACATCTTCAGGCATTCCAGCAGAACTAACCAAAAGTTAGTCCAGTGTCAGTTCTGTTGCATCCGTGTGATAGGATGTCTGAAGATGCCGAAAGGCGAAACCCGGGTCGTTTGTGACAAAACATGTGGAATCGTACAAAGTTATAGCAATTCAAATTTGAAAAATAAAGAGTGCGGTGGTCCTATTATCTTTGTGATGGCGTGGAGAAAGGGTTACAACAGTACTGATTAGCAATCAAAATAAATTAATCAGTTGAATATTAGATGGTCCTTGGTATAATTTCAATATGAAATTTGAATTGTTGGAACATAGTAAATTTCCACATATTTTTTTCGGTCATTTAATGCCGATTATCTGAGACATTCAAGGACGGTAATTTTACAACAACCCCACTCTATGTCGCCATTCTATCTGGGCATATATTTTAATAAAATTATATTCATCTTAATCTTGTATAGAGATCTCCTTTCGTGGCCAGATCTATAGAGAAATAACGTTTTGAGTTTGCTGATAAGCAGTTTAATTGACCGATAGGCAGTGATTGTCAAGGTGGATATTCTGGCGCCATTAAATTGATATCCACTGTTTTAGAAAGTATTTTTTATTTACCTAATTATCGCATTTAATTGGAAACTATGAATAGTTCTACGAATATCAAACTTTCTTATTCACGTTACCTTACCGGAATTAATAAATATTTATAAATCCTTCAATTTAACCTTTTCTCTGCTGAGCAGCGCAATGGACATTCCAAAACTAAACTTTCAAAAAATAATTCAGTAGTGTTGTTACTGTTGAATAAACTAATGTAAATTTTCCGGACATATCCTACCATATTTTGATGCAAAAATTAGCTTTTACTCGTTGGTTTTAACACTGAAAACACTATTATTTTTTGTAACATCTATCAATACACAGAAAACAGCCGCCTCATCTGAGTGTTACATTAGCAGTAAGTGGGTTAAAAATGATTTTTAATTCGATTTATGAACTTGTATTTGATTTATTTAATGTTGGATAAATACGCTATAAATACAAATTATTAATTTATTAATTTTATAGCGTAAAATATATGTATTTAATAACAAAGAAATCAACCGAACAAAATCTGCTTAAATGCATTAAAAATAGTATTCGTCTGAACTCATTCTCGTCCACGTGGAATATGTCGACATTCGAAGCAATGCTGTCGAATAAACCCACTCTCAAGCCTACTCGATTCTAAAGGATTTTACAATACATTAATATCAAACATCAGTAACAGAGACTCTCTTAAAATAAATCTTGTCTAATTTTACACTTCAGAGTTTTAGAATTCACTTTAACTCTAATGTCGAAAACATTGTAAAATTAGTCTCATATATATTCACGCGTGTGTGAAACGTCAAGGCACGTGTTCAAATTGAAAATTACCGCATGATAATTGACGATCGGAATCATAGATTTAAAAAAATATCCGGATATGAAATGATAGAAAGTCATTCGTCGCAAACACGTGAATATGATTTTAATGTTTCCATAGCCTTGTTTTTACCGACACAACGAGGACTATTGCAGTAAACCCTTCTACAGCGTACGCGGCATTCCCCTGTACAGCACTCTTCCATTATCAGATAATTTTTTACTCGCGCTAATTTTATTGGCTACATCATCATGAAATCTTAAATAATAGCGTGTGTGGCATTGCCTCGTATAAAGCATTTTTTTTTAAATGAAAAGCTAAATGAGAGTTTTCACATTCAGTGGAACCCCGATCAAACTGTTCTCGCATAATACTTATTTATTGATTGAATAGGCATTTACTTGGTAAAACTCCATTATAACACGGTGAAAAAAATGCAATGTATTTTAGTTCTACACAATTTTTATAAGATATAGTTAATAGCTATTTCGGCTCACGCCATCGTCGCAATTACTTATTTTTTATAGTACCGTCAAACACTCATAAGAACAATGTTAAATAATCCCGCATTAACCGTTCCCCGATTCATCGATCTTCTCGATTTATCGTCTAAATATTATGGTCTCGTTTTAAATATTAGCCGGTTTTGTAGATAAATCTTTCTGTCCAATACAATTTGTGACTTTCAGCATATTAAATCTTGTATTATATATTAACCAACGAATTAATGATGAAATATATAATTCGCTCAAACATATTTAGATTTACTTTTTATAAACAATTTCACGTAAAGAAGATTATAACACTATTCGATTATTTCGATAAATAAAATTTTATGTTAACAAAACCTTCTCATATTTAGCAATTTTTGTCAGACCTCATTTTTAGAAAGTTAAATTGCTTAAGATTTAAGTGTTTATTTTAAGCTTTACCGCATTTTTCGTTCTTTTTTAAGATCCCTTGAAAAACGCAGAATCGAGGTTTCACTATATACAAATTTTATATACGTGCATTGAAAAAATATTTGTAAACACCTGCTGCTCCCTTGACTTCGCTAGATGTATTCAATGCCAATGACAAATATAAGGTCATTTAGTATAATATATACAAATGGGAACACTTTTTTTTAATATTATTTCGGGCAATACAAAAAATACAATTGAAAGAACGTAACCTCCAATTTTGTATAAGTGCCAAGTCCCCTATAACGTAGTTTTTCTATAGCGTAGTACAAAATTCTCACTGTATGAGGTCCTGATGTCAAATTATTAAATCGTGGAATAGTGCCACACTTAGTTTTTTTATTATTTAAGTATGGAAAATAATAATTGCTATTTCTTTATTTTATGATATCGACTGAAGGTGCTTGACGGAATTTCAATATCAAATTTGAATTGTTACAACTCTGTACGATTCCACATGTTTTGTCACTAACGATCCGGGTGTCGCATTTCGGCATCTTCAGACATTCAATCACATGGATTGTCAGATCTGTTGCATACGTGTGATAGAATGCCTGAAGATGCCGAAATGCGACACCCGGGTCGTTAGTGACAAAACATGTGGAATCGTACAGAGTTGTAACAATTAAAATTTTCTATTTTTTTATTGATTCTACTTTAAAAAAAATCTTGTGGTGTGCCGTCTGTGAGAAAAGGTTGCGCATTACTGACTTAAATCCTCTCATCTGAACACAGTTCTGTGTGATGTATTTACATGTATTTATTTACATAATTCAGCAATGGTTGACATTATTATAGTACCGCTTACAAAATGCAATCTTACAATGTTATTATTGCAAAAGTGAATGCGTTTTACTTCCCCATATGAAACACTTAACTGCATTGCAAACGGAAACGTCTTAAAGTAACAGAAAGAGAAAACAACACTATATAATCTAGTTCTCGAGCTATCGTTTATCATTTAACTAGCCATGCGATGTAATGAGATCTTAGAGCGTGGGAGTGGGAGTGGTATCCATGCTTACCAAACTTGGGAACAGCTGTTTGAATAAATTCGTGACACAAATCACTACCTGAAAGCAACAGTGAAATAAATCAAAAATAAAAATTTCGAGATAATCAAACTAATTGATTACTGGTTGTATAATAGTATGTTGATTGTTAATAGATATTCAATAAAAAAATATCTACAGAAAGCAGTGTTAAAGCCTGGGCTGTGGTGTCGTTAAGAAAAACATGGCTAAAAAAGGTTAAAATTTGTGAGGTTTTTTTTTATATTTTTCCTATTTATGTGTATTAAATTAAAGATCAACCAACCAATCCGGTAAATTGTTCATTGAAATATTTTTCAAAATTTATGATATCGACTGAAGGTGCTTGATGGAATTTCAATATAAAATTTAAATTGTTACAACTTTGTACGATTCCAAATGTTTTGTCACTAACGACCCGTCAGTTCTGTTGCATCCGTGTGAAAGAATGCCTGAAGATGCCGAAAGGCGAAACCCGGGTCTTTAGTGACAAAACATGTGGAACCGTACAAAGTTGTAACAATTCAAATTTATCAAAATTGTCTAATCGAAAAAGTAGTCCGCCTCCGCTATAATCTGATTTGTCATGACAAATCATTGTTCATTTGTAAAGGTTCAATTGTCGTTTAATAAAAACATTGAATTTAATTGGGCTTCTAATATTTTTAAATTTCTAATACAATTGTTTATGGTCCCCCATATTTTGATGCAATAATTTAACACATTGATATCCACGTTAAACTAGTGTTTTTCCGAAATTAAATGTACATAGACAATTAGTTATGCTGTAACATACTTATTGTTTATTATTATTCTAACAAAAAACTTAGAAAATTTCCATAATTTAAACACACCTCTTTCGAAAGCCCCCTTAACCAACCGCTCAACACTTTGTGCAGCCGTTAATTACGACACCGCTCTAAATTATTATTGTTTTATGATCGATGGTTGGTGTGAAATATTCTCTTTCGTCAACATATTGGTAATGCGATGAAAAAATTCTCATGACCCCTCGCGACCCGATAGCAATAATAAAATAGTTCTAAAGCCGACTCAGTCACGAAAGGTCACGTCGGCCTGCAAGGGGTTATCTCATACAAAATAAAGCTGAATGTAAATTTTGTTATCTATTCGGCGAACGCAATGGATTGCTCAAATAGGTCACATCAAACAAAATAATGTTTTGTCTTATTTCAGGCATAATCTTTTTAAATATTACTAACTGCGTCTTACTTTGAATTCAAGTTGTGACAAATTTTGTTCAGATTAACGTAAATAATCTTCGACCTTCGTACATAATTTCGATTTACGTGACACTTTGTACCGACGTTACCAATAAAGTAAAAAGTTCTTTACATTAAACTAATATGTATACAATTTTAATTAGTATCGTCGAATTGGTCAGTGATAGTTTTTACCCGTGAGTTATTTTGTTTTTCAACTGAAATGACTCACTTTTAATCATTTGGCTGCCAGAAAAAATATACGTCTGTACACAGCACGCCAGCCATAATTTATAACAAAAAAAAATGAATTTCCGATGGTTTTTTAATGTCATATACAAA
The DNA here is from genome assembly GCA_028555115.1 of Himalopsyche japonica. Classification (NCBI taxonomy): domain Eukaryota; kingdom Metazoa; phylum Arthropoda; class Insecta; order Trichoptera; family Rhyacophilidae; genus Himalopsyche; species Himalopsyche japonica. The sequence continues at coordinate 93,769 of JAHFWJ010000630.1, forward strand.
AATTAATATTAAAATCACCAATTGTTTATTGTTATATCATAGAAAGCAGGTTTTATTGAAGAATTTTGAAGAAAACTGAAACTATTGACATACGTTAAGTGACAGTTGAAACATTTGAAGAAATCGCGAAACATCGATGTAGAAATCCATTACAGTTATGGTAAAATGTTTTTAAACCATTCTCATAGATGTCCGTTTGTGTACTGTCAAAGAATCATTTTGATAGAAGGAATATTTTTGGAGGAAAAAATGTACCAGGCGTGTCGATCACTGACAGTTTGAAAAGGTATCTCGTCTCTGGCAGCCATCCGGTTAAATTGTTTACTGTCGCCTGTTGGTGAAAAGGCACTATGTTTAAATTTATTGATTTAAATGGCATTTGATTGGTAGAACTCCACTATAACGTTGAAGAAATAGCAATGTACTTTAGTTCTTCTTATCTAAGTATATTAAACGAGCAAGCAAACGTATGCTGGTCGCCACTTCTCAGACATAGTGATAAATCCGTAATAAACCATAACAACCATTTCACCAATACTTAAGCTCACTGATACAGCCGCCTGTTTAGTTTCATTCACATTTTTTTTTAGTTTTATTGCTAGCAGGAAATAAGCTAGGTCGTTGGAACAGAAGAGAAGATGTATGATGTGCATTTTCTAGACAGCTATATATAGATAAGCAAATGTACATTTAAACATAGTTCCGACGATGGCGTAAGCTGAAATAATTATCAACTATATGCAAAAAAATAATTTTATAGATCTAAAATACATTGCTATTTTTTCACCGTCTAATATTACTATAGGTATAAATTTTATCAAACTAATAGCATAATTCAATTAGTTCTGACGATGGTGAGCCGAAACAGTTATCAACTATATCTTATAAAAAAAATTGTAGAACTTAAATATATTGCTATTTTTCCACCGTGTTAATTATTAAAAAGCACACCAAAGTAATTAACATTGTGTTTTTATTATTTAAACATAAAATGGTCCATATAAAGAATGTCTAGCTGAGAGATTAAATGAGCATTTTTTCGCTTTTTTTACTCGAATCCAAATCCACATTATCGTATTGTTAATTGTGTGTGACACTAATGAAGTCAACCGCAATAAAGAAAATAAACTATCCTAATTTAATGAGGTTTTCATTGAGGACGATGACAGGGTCTAAATATCAGGTCCTTGACCGTCTTAAACAACTGAGCTACGATTTGCAATCAACGAGTAAAATATTTTATTTCTATCGTCTCAAATTCTTATAAACAAATATTATTTTATTTTATTTGAATAAAAATAATAAATTTAAATGTAAACAAACAGGCGGCGACGTCTCGCGTGTGAACTATCTATTGCACATAAATTATTGAAAAAATAAAACATATTTAGCATATACGTATTTATTTGATAAAATTGCATTTTAGTGTTACATTGAAAAACTCGCTATGTGACATTTTACTCGAAAATTTAAAAAAGCAAAATCGCGTATTAAAAAACCTTAACAATTTTAAACAGTAGTATTTGAATAGCATATTTGCTGGGACAATTATGTATTTTGTTTATTTTCGAAATAATGAATTAATTATAATTAAATATCGTTGGTGGACTATTTCTAATAGTGAATTTCAACAAAAGTTCTTTGTATAATTTATGATATTGACTGAAGTTGCTTTATGGATTTTCAATATCAAATTTGAATTGTAGCAATTTTATACGATTCCACATGTTATGTCACAAACGACCCTGGTTGTTAGTTCTGTTGCATCCGTGTGATGGAATACCTGAAGATGCCGAACAGCGAAACCCGGGTCGTTTGTGACAAAACATGTGGAATCGTACAAAATTGCAACAATTCAAATTCAAAAAAGTTCTTTGCACGAGAAAATCTATTTTTTTTACATATAACTTCTTATCTCTGCTGAAGTTTTAGATTTTGCAGAGGATATACAATACTATAGCACACTCTCTAATATATTCAATATATGTATACCTATATCTTGTCTGTAAACATATTTCATTACGTAATAATCTTCATAAATTAATTACCAAGCAGTTCTCGTAATATCTATCTTTATCTAAATATATATATTTTTACGCATAGTAAAAACGAAAGAGGGACGAATGGGTGAAATATATGTGAATTTTTTTACAATACATGTTCGTCACAACAAGGAGTACAGTGGGTCATCGGTTAACGAACATCATCTATTCCAACACTATATTCGCTATCCGAATTGTTCGTTAACCGATCGTCGATTTTCCTTTTATATAAGTGGATAAGAAATTTGGTTTTAGTTCGTTACACGAATATGTATTCGTTGTCCGAACACGAACATCTTTCGTGATGGTGATTAACCGATCACCCACTGTATATGACTTCCCAACGGAGGTACATCTCAATACATTTCCAACGAAAATTGCTTGTTAATCGTTTATTATTATTATATACTTCCCAATACACCATTTATTTTTAAATAATAGAAACACTTTTTTTACATATCATGCCTTTCCATCAAAAAGTGACAGTTAGCACATTAAAAGCAATACAGAATTTGAATTGTTACAACGGTGTACGATTCCACGTGTTTTGTCACTAACGACTCGGGTTTCGCCTTTCGGCATCTTCAGGCATTCTATCACACGAATGCAACAGAACTGACGAAAAATAAACAGTTCTGTTAAATTATATCAAAATAGAATTGTTTATAATTAAGTCAATCGCACTTGATATTTCACGAGTTTCGGGAAACGTAAAAATCATTTACGCATTTGAACGCAGATCTATAAATTTAACGAACATTGCAATAAAAATTTTCGTAATAAATAAAAGAAAAGCAATTTATTGATTGAATTGGCATTTACTTGATAGAACTCCATTATAACACGGTGAAAAAATAGCAATGTATTTTAGTTCTACAAAATTCGAGAAATGCAGAAAAGAAACTGATTACATGCCCTTCAATTAGTACTTAATTTTTTCTGAAGTTGCCTAGTTGTATTAATTTATTTTGTATTTTTTCAAAATATCACACAACGTTTTGCGACGCGACATTTATTTTACATTATCTGCAAACAACAATGTAACCAACTGGACAAATAAAAAAACACGACTATACCAAACGATGTGACGCAGTTGCCAACTTAAAAAAATCATTGATTCAATAACCTTTGTACGTAAACAGATGTGAAGAATAATTGGAAAACGCAAATCTTGTTTGTACCGCAAACATTAGTTTTGATAATTAACCCGTTCGCTGACGAGCTACGCGAAGGATATACCAACGCTGAATGATTCAAAAACTATTTCAATAATCTAAGTGTTATAATTTATGATATCGACTGAAGGTGTTTATAATATTTCAGTATCTAGTTTGTATTATTGTCACTTTACATTATATAAGTCCACATGTTTTGTCACTAACGACACATGTTTTGCCATTCGGAATCTTCAGGCATTCTGTCATGGAGATACGTGTGATAGAATGTTCGAAGATGTCGAAAGGCGAAAACCGGGTCGTTAGTGATAAATTATGTGGAACGGTTCAAAGTTTCAACGATTACATATGTCTTGTCATTAACGACCTAGGTTTCGCCTTTCGAATCGGTTCTAGTGCACCCATGTGATACAATGCTTGAATATATATTTAGTTGATAATGCTTGCGATGAGCGAAGCCGTTCCTTATTATTTTTCTTTACAATTATATTTAATTATTCTTTCTAACATGTTTTTAATTTAATGTTTCTTTAATCTTTAAAAAATTTCGTTCCAATGTCATTAAATTTGATAGATATACATTTCAAACAATGCAGGTTTTTTGCTCCTGAAAAGCAAAATTGATTTTTGTACCGTGAACATGAAAAAATTGTAAGCAAGTCAACCGTGCATATCAGACAAAATTCACTTTAATACAATCAAAAATATTATAGTATTCGTTTAACTCACTCTCGTCCACCTTACGTGGAATATATCGACATGCTATTTTTTTTAATGCTGTGACCATCGATATCCCCATTGGCAGGATGGGTCTATACTTCAAAATAACAACTAATTAATATTTAAAAAAATATGATGAACATACAATTAACATTATTAAAGATGGCAATATTCAAAATTTTACAATAAGCCGAAAGAAATATGTGACCAGATAAATTCTCTTTCAAACCATCAAACATGTTCCTGCCAAGCCGCATAATGAACATTTTTATCCTAAATATTTCAAAACTAAAACTTATGTTATTTTGGTGTTAACTAATATGACGATTAGGAGGCTTTATTGTCATACAAAAATAGGTTTTTTCAAAACAATTTTGAACTGCTAAAAGTTCTCATTTTGACCTCGAATATGCCGAAAAAAATATGTTGCCCGGAACATTTTTCGAGGATCTTGTATGTTGAAATTTTTAAAAATGAACATACCTAAGTCAGTATGAAGATGCTACTCAAATGAGCGAAACACATGTCATGTAATAACACACCAAGTAAAATAATTAATTTTATTCCACATGTCTTGTCGCTTACAACCCGGCTGTCGACTTTCGGCATCTACAGGCTCTGGCAACAAAACTGACATCTGTTATTCATCTCATCTGTCAAGTCTGTTGTATTAAAAATTGAATTATCGAAACTATATACAATGCTACATGTTTTGTCACTAAAGACCCGGGTTTCGCCTTGATAAAATGCTTGAATATGCCGAAAGGCGATACCCCGGATAATCATACAAAGTTTCAACAATTCAAATTTGATATTTAAATTTCACCAAGCACCTTCAGTCGATATCATAAACATTATAAAACAATTTAAACACTGTTATGAGTATCAATTTTCAACTCGCTTATTAATCGTTTCAACACTTAGACGTTAGCAGAGCCAATTTGAAAATATATTGAAAATCGTATCAAAAAAAGAGATCTCAGACAAAGCAATTATCAATAATTCAAAAAAAAATACATAGCTCATCAGTCTTACGTTGTCAATTTGAATATTCAAATATTCAAATATTCAAATGCGCGAAATTCATTATGTATTTAATATAGACAAATAAATAATTTAAAAGCAGATACATGTTGTATTAATACTATTCTTAGAAAATCATTGTCGTATTAAAATCAAAACACTACAAAAAGTTGCTCGACTGCGAAAAAACTCGTGTCTTTGTTTGTGTTATTAGCATATTCTTCAAAGGCAGCACTATTTCGTGTTTGTTTTCCATACCAGTGACGGAGAATCGAACGAAGTTTTACATAATGTCAAGATTTAATACATGAGTGTTGCAAACTAGCCACTGATGATTTAAAAGTAATATATCATGAAACAGGACAGTCGTTGTCTAAATAAAATCCCGGCAAAATATTTCACATACCGGGACTTAAATCTTTAGAAATGATATTCTACAAATTCATATTTTCTCAACCTTTTTTTTACATCCGCGCACCACCAAAAAATCCAAAAATGTTTTGCGGACAATTGATTTTTTATTCAAAACAATTAATTTTGCAACACACGGTGTTATAACATTATTTAAGTGTAATAAAACAGACAGTAACAAAAAAATATAATTTAAAAATCAATAAAATGCAACGTAAAATTCAATTGTCTATCGAAATATTATCACATCGCGGAATACCCAAAAATCTCCGCAGACCACCAGTTGAGAAATTAAGTTCTACATCATTTATTCTAGAAATAGTTTTATAGTGATACATAATATTACGGAATATAAAACTAACATTGCATTTATTTTAAATTAAGTTAACGTCAATTATATTGCAACCGTGTGATAGAATGCCTAAAGATGCCGAACGACGAAACCCGAATAGAACAAAGTTTTAACAATTCAAATTTGATATTAAATCGATGATATCGACTATCTTCAGTCGATATCATAAATTAAGCATTTTTTGACTTAGTTTTCTGAGGGATCTACCGAGGGTTGTTGATAATATTATACTACAAACCCACATTTGAGTTAAAATATTGTGCGCTTCGTTGGTTTTACACGAAAAATATGGGTCTCTCCTTTTTGCTCTTTCAGGCCATCATTGACAAGGCTTAAATAATTTATATAAATGATATCATTGACGAGAAATACAAAACAATTAATGATTTACCTTAAAAATTGAAAATTTCAATATATATGAGAGATTGGGAAGATATTTTACGAACAAATATTCCATGCGTGTAGGAATAGAATAGATTGTAAGTTGTATAATAGAAGTGTTATATAAAACAGGAATTATCAATCTTTTCAAGGAATGGGCCGGATCTAATTAATTTTAAACAGCGGAAGCCGGAAAAGACATTGCCATGTTGGATTCGTATTAGATTTTATTTTTAATTTCTGTATATTTACGACTGTTCGTATTTGTTGATTGTAACGAGAAAGTGTGTGCTTAACGTTTTCGCTTTTTAGACAAGTTGTCCTTTTAAAGCATGCCAACGCTCAATCGCGCGTAAAAGCCTGAATCTATTGAAGAGTCCACACGATGAAGTTTAAACGTGTGTTATTAGCCATCGCACGTTTGCAATATATATACGACAATTTTTGACTATTTTTTCACATAGTAACTAGTGCTTTTTACGTGGAAAGTAATTTTTGTGTTTGTTGTGTGTATATTGTAATAGCGCTTTAATTCTCATTTCGCAGTCTGTTAAAGCCGTATTAAATATGTCAGTTAGTTATTGGTGACTTCAATTTCCAAAACGGCTAATTTATGAATTAGAGATAATTAACAACATAATACTGAATAATGCGATTTTTTTTAATTTTTGTAAAAAAACGTTGGTAGCCAGTTTCGCAGCAAAAAAATGGACAGGACAATATGTTGCAACTAAAAATTTTAATTATTCAAATGACTTCCGTATACCATATCGCAGTGTCATATTTTTATAATACGAATACGTCTGCAATATGTTCAAAACATACCGGGAATATCACTAGGCAATCCCGTAAAGCCTAGACTCCTGACATCCCTGTTTTTTGACGTATGGTCATGACCTTGGCCTCTGATGTTAGCTTGCTTTTTTCCTCTATGAATTGCATGTAAATATTTCGAAATTACTCAAGTCATCATTGGCCATTCGCAATCCATAAACAATTATTGTGTGAACCGTAACATGGTCAGCTAATATATGTTTAAAGAAATATTTGATCATAAATTCGTTCTTCTAGGAAGTTTTAGTGAAATAATTGACGACTTGCATTCGACGGGTCCAACCACTTATAGGGTTTTGCAATTACGAACTCGGGATAAATAAAAATTTCTTTACTTTTAAGGTATTATTAACTGTCACTTCTTGTTGGGAAATCTTTTCGTCTTTTTTACGCAATTTTATATTTTATATATACAATACAAATTAAAACATTTCCAATTCCTAAGAAATGATTAAAAAATCCAGGTATGCAAAATCAAAGGCTTACGAACTAAGAAAATAATTCATATGTCATCACAGAATTTATATCCGAATGAAATAATGAAAATTACATATCAATAAAATGTTATGCATCTTTAAATATGTATGTATATAAGATATATATATATCTTATAAATTTTGTAGAACTAAAATACATTGCTATTTTTTCACTGTGGTAAAATGGATTTCTACCAAGTAAGTGCCATTTCAATTAATAGTTTATTTTAACCCTTCGAGTATTAAATACACTTAATACCTGCGTTATGTATTTTGTAGAACTAATTCTGACGAGGGCGTATGCCGAAATAGCGATCAACTATATAACATATCTTCTTAATTTTTAGAACTGAGATATATTACCATTTTTTCATCGTGTTATAATGGAGTTCTACCAAGGAAATGCCAATTTGATCAGCTCTTAGTAATAATTCGTAGTAAAAATAAATTCAATGCAAAATTCATTAGGAGTTAGGAAATAGTTATGAAAATTTTCGTAATTATTTCTGATGCTCGCGATGAGGGAAATTCGTCCTTATCTTAAAATGATTAAATTTTGAAAACAGTATTTAGCAGTGTGTTTTTTTATAATTTAATTTTTTTTTTTTTTTTAATCCTTTGACTTCCGAACCGCCTAGTCGTTGGACGTGTTTCGTTAAGTCACAACGTCGCTATCAGCTGACCTGATACCATTATTTTTTTGAGACAGTTATTAAAACAACAAAAAAATACATACCAATATTTTCGATTATTTTAAAACAAAATAGCCGAAAATTATTTCAACTCGTAAGCCCTGGTTTCCCGGTAGATAAATCGATTCAAGGTTGCCCATTGAAAATATGCATACTCATACGTCATCAGAAAACATTTCCACGGCACCGCTCGTCGTATAACAATAATTATCAATTTCGCTAATAATTAGTTATTATCTAGAATGACTGGAGTGTGATATCCGAATTATTATCAGAACGGAAGTGCAGGCGTTAACGTGACCACTGTGCCACGGCCTCTGGTCGGCGAGGTCATGCGAGCTCAATCAATATGTCGTTATATACTTAAAAATAATTAACTTTCAAAAAATCATCTACATGGCATTTGATTATCATTTTTGTCGATTATGGTGAATATACATAATTTATGATATCGACTGAAGGTGCTTGATGGAATTTCAATATCAAATTTGAATTATTACAACTTTGTACGATTCCACGTGTTTTGTCACTAACGACACGGGGCTCGCCATTCGGCATCTTCATGCATTCTATCACACAGATGCAACAGAACTGAAGTAAAATAAACAGTTAGCATCGTATATTTACCAACGTTATTAAAACACTACCCCTAGGCAAGCAGTAAATTACAACTAAAACAAGTTTAACCATATCAATCTTATAATAATTAACACAATTGCCTGTGATAATTTTCATTAACGATCTTGTTAAGGAGTCATTCTTGAAAAAAACCATTTATTTTTTAATGTTAGTTGATTGATATTTATTAAAAAAACCCTTTTTTAAGGTGTCAACTGTCACTTCTTGATGGAAAGGCATTTTGTTTATAAAATTTTTTCACTCGTTACTTCTCCTAATAAGTTTTTTGTGATTGTTCAGAGCTCTTAATGGATTATTGGTTAACTTTTTTTTTTGAAAATTATTTAGAAGTGATTGGTAAGACATTTTTATTTTAAAATTAATTTAAATTATTTGTGTTAATATTGTATGATATCCTGCAAATTGTTTCTTAGTTCTTGAACCCATGGTTTTGTATACCTGCTATCTTTACCTCATTTTTTTTTGTATGAGTAGAATTTCTTGTAAATTGTATCAATTGATAATTTACTAATCTACTAATCAAAAAAATTATTGTGGAAATTAGTAAAAAAAAATGTATTTTTATTACTTAATAAGTAAGTAATAAAAATACGCTATAAACGTCATCAATATGTAAATAAAAATTATTGATGATTCTTCAAATACACTAAAACTAAAAATACTCGCTATCGATTTGTTTGGTATTCAAGTGGTTAAATAGTAACTATAGACCAGAGATTCCCAACCACTTGTCCGCCACTATTCGACCGTGACAGAATTTCATAAACACATATAAATTATTTTAATTTTTTTATTAGAGCTTTAAATTTTTTTTTAAATTTTTAAATTTAGGCTTATTATTTAGTGGCTATAAAAACGAACTTTTTTATATTTGTTACTCATGTCCAATTATAAATATCCTTACCGATATTTTAGAATGCGCTCTAGAGTACAAAAAGGTTGGGAATCCCTACTATAGTAAATGAATAATAAATGAATCAAAATTAATATCTATGGCTAACATAAAGAAGAAATCCAGCTGAACTCAAACTCGCCCTTTCCATATAATGAACGACATAATGGCCCCTGATCTATCTTCGTAACAAAGTTCGTTTTACAACACAGATATAATATTTATAATTATGAAGGTATCGATAAAATGAGACAGACAAGGTTTAGTTTGTACTTATTACTCCAAAGCAGTGGCTGCAAACTTTGGCCCGCGGGTCGGATCCGGTCTTCCATAAATTTTAATACAGCCCTCAATTTTTAACTTAATAAAATTAATTGCTTTGATAGCGAATATATTTGATTTCAAACTTATGGTAAGTGTTCTCGGAGTGTAGAATGTTATAACATGCTCTCTATAAAATTTCTCTGATATTCACATGTATTTTAATTACATGACAGAGTACAGGCAAAATAATATTACACATTAATTCAGGCGTCGAAATATTTTCCATGTTTTACAACACTCGAATTATCGACGTGCAAGGCTATACACGCACAGACAGGCAACTGTCTGTGCTAGATTTTGCAAACGCTATGCATTTTATCACCTTATAATTAAATATTTCGTCCATACATATATTTTTTTGCAAAACTAATTTTGTGCGAGACTCACTCCCCAAATTACACTATTCCAAATAACACGGTCCCGACTTAAGTGTAAATGGAGGTTTTACTGTATACGTTAGTCTTCTAATATATAAGTCTTCAAAATTTGTACGTTGGAGAACACACCGACTTCTCTAAAAAATCGCAGGTGTCAAGACTTAGGTAGTTCATCGTACACTTCAAAACATACTGTTGGTCGGTTCTGTTGCGTCCGTGTGACAAAATGCCTGAAGATATGTAAAGGCGTAACCCGGGTCAAATCAAATCAAATTTGATTAGCATATAAGAAGATTTGCCCTGACAATCTCCGCATGTTTTGTTAACACCAACGATACCGGGCTACTTTTTGTCATATTCAGTTATTTAATATATTTAAGAGTTTCGATAATTGATTTCGCATCTTTATTTCTGCTGAATGTTATTTTACCGTTAATTGAACGCTTGAACGATTTTATAGTAGGAGATCGTTTTCAGGGCCTCACATTTTAGCAGCCAAATCTTTTAATACTGCAATAATTAATTACTCTATGTTCCACTTCATCTAACTTCCTCAATGGTTAGGTAAGTGTTTCACAATTTTATCATCAAACGGTCGCTAACTACCGCTTATTTCATGTTTTATATTTATAAAATGTTCTGTGGCTCATGTTTATCCGTTTATATTGGACAGACAGGTAGAAGTATATTCACTCGAGCTAAGGAACATGTAAGATCATTCAACAGTAAAAAAACAGATTCACAATTCGCTAATCACGTTATAAAGGAATCACATAATATAAATTCAAACTCAGCGCCTAGTGTTTGCATACTCGTAATAAAGGTCGCAAGATGACTGCTTTAAAATAGCTGGAAATCAATAGATATCAACTATCACTAAGGATTCTTAACGAACTAACTAATATATGTCGATCACCATTGCTTAACCCTCTGCAGGGTGCTTTTTTGTTTCTGTAATAGACTATTTCCGTGCTATATGTAAATTTATTGATATAGCCGCCTTTTTAGTTTCATTTACAATTTTTAGTTTTATTGCGAGCAAGAAACAAGCTAGGTCGTTAAAACAGGAGATAAGATGTATTGTGTACCTTTTCTGCACAGCTATATATAGATAAGCAAATGTTCATTTAAGCATAGTTCAGACGATGGCGTGAGCCGAAATAGCTATCAACTATATTTTAAAAAAAAAATTTTGTAGAACTAAAATACATTGCTATTTTTTTCACCGTGTTGTATTACTATGGGCAAAAATTTTATCTCTTTTACGGTAGAAGAGAATTGTATCTAAGAGAAGCGTGAGAATTCTGCAAAATGAGAATTCTGCCATCCTTAATATCAATTTGTGTGGTCCGGATATTTTTTTAAGAAATCGAGGAAATAATTTGTTTGTTCTTCCAAAGTGTAGAACCAGTCTACCAATGGGGATGCCAATGGTAAGAGCATTAACAATGTTCAACAGTATTGCTTCAGATGTTGACATATTCCATGTGGACGAAAATGAGTTCCCATAAGAACAATGTTAAATAATCCCGCACTAACCGTTCCCCGATTTATCGATTTCCTCGATCTATCGTCTAAACATTTTGGTCTCGTCTCAAACATTATCCCGATTGACCGGTTTTGGTAGATAAATCTTTCTATGCAATACAATTTATGAGTTTTAGCACATTAAATCTTATATTATATTAAGCAAAGAAACCAATGATAAAATATATAGTTCGCTCAAATGTCTTGGATTTTCTTTCATAAAGAATTTCACAAGAAGAAGTTTAAAACACTTTTCGATTATTTCTATAAATAAGATTTAAATTATTATACATACCTTTTACAAAACCTTCTCATATATACCAATTATTGTAAAACCCTATTTATAAAAATTAAAGCAAGGGACTATGTGTTTTTTTAAGGTTTTACTTTTTATATTATTATTGTAAGCTTTCCAACATTTTTTTTTTAGGAGTTTAGGTTTCTCTGTACAACTGTTTCTGTTTCTCCCTATGATGAAGTTCAGTTAACAAATCACCCTTTAATGTTTAGTCAATAATTTTGTCGTCGTAAGAGCATGATATAATTATGTCTAGGCATGAAACAATGCTGGTGTCACCATCATATTTTGTGAAAGAAAAAATCACAAAACCTGTTATGTTGTTATGACAACAAAAAAAAAAAATAATCGCTAACAGGCAGTGACCTAACCGCTTCAATCAATGGATTATACTCGCGGATTGCTCGCGTACAACACCAGAGATTGGCGAATATAATAAATTTTGTTTCCTTTACATAAACCGACTCTAGACTCTCGCGTGATTGTGTAGTTCGTATGCCTTAAAACGACAACTCGCTTAGAAAGGAGGACTTCTTTTTTTTTAACATACAATTTCTCAAATTTGAATCGTTGAAACTTTGCACGATTTCACATGTTTTTTCACTAACGATCCGAATTAAACCTTTCTGTATCTCCAGGCGTTCTTTCGCACGAATGCAATGCAACAAAAGAAGATGCCGAAAGGTGAAACCGATTATTCGCTATGAGCTAAACCGATCTTGATCTCAAAAATATATAATTTTAGAAATAGTACTGAACATGATGTTGTATTAAATTTGAATTTGAAATAACAAAACCATGACCAGTTTCCCCCATCGCTAGTTAGTGTGTTTTTATTACTTAAAATATCTTGCCTTTCCATCTAAAAGTGACAGTTAAGATATTAAAACAGAAAAAAAAATGTTTGAATCTAACCAAGGCAACGCCGGGTTTTAAATTATTGTAACAATTATATCATCAATAACAGTAGTTCAACTTTCTACCGTTAAATGCTGCGTTCCAAGTTTGTAATACAATTTGAATGTAACTATATATTATAATATTAAAAATTGAATGTATTTAAAAATATTAATTATTTACATATAATTGGTCTATAAATTCTACCATTACGACGAAAGGTTCTTTACTTCTGTCTTAAAATGTGATTCTGATCCCTGACATAGGTGTGCAGTAATAATGCAATGCAGTTTCCAGAGGCAGCCAACCTGTTATAGAATTTTCATTCTTATTTACAATTTATCAATAATTTGTACCCAATTCTATTGTCACTTTTACAGTGTATAATATTTAAAAAATAAAACAGCGCTGTACATTTTATAAACTAGCAATTAAATATTCCGTTCGAATATATTTTTTTCGCCAAACTAACGATAATCTATCTTAATTTTGCATTTTTCGCGGAAAAAAAAATTAATTTGTAATTTTGTATGAGATTTATTCCCCCAATTACACTATTCCAAATTACGCGACCCCTTGACTTTAGTGTAAATGGTGGTGTTACTGTAGTGCTTTTCTCCACGAATTGTCACATTGAAAGTGAAATTTGAATTGTTATAACTTTGTACGATTCCACATGTTTTGTCACTAACGACCCTTTCGGCATCTTCACGCATTCTATCACATGAATGCAACAGAACTGACGCTCAATAAACAGTTAGCATTGTCTATATACCAAAGGTACTAATTACAGGAAAATACAAACCCCAAAGCAAGCAGTAAATACATACAAATTTGTAACAATTCAAATTTGATATTGAAATTCTATCAAGCACCTTCAGTCGATATCATTAATTACATTAAAAGTGAGTTCATACTATGACAATTAGGACCCTGTACAAATCTCCCCTGTTTTAACAGTCGTGCATAAGTATTTTATATAAATATACATCCAGTTGAATGTGTGGTTATATGATAATGTTCTGTGCAGCGTGTACTTGGCATAATGCAGAATTATATTCATTTTATAAAAAAGAAGAAATCCTTGGCGAGTCGCGTCACACAGAAAACATTAAAGTGCTCATTTGAGTGTTTGCAAGCTCTCCTCTATAAGCAAACGCGATATCAACCTATCTCTCATTTTTGTGTACGAATAATGCCATATTAAAAACAAAATTGAATTTACATTATTAACTAGTAAATTTTAAAACCGTTTAAATCAAAACAAAGCTTAACCCGTTGAGTAGTGAGTTATTTTTTTACGTTTTAGCTTATACTTCATATAAATATATGCGGTTTTTTTGTGGTTCAATTTTGAAAGAATATTTAATATTATATCACGTAGTAAATAAAGTTGTACAATTGAGAAATGCATAGTAATAAATGTAAATAAATTTATTCGCTATGAATTTTCTAGAAACAATTACTTTAGTTTGAGCCTAAAAAAATATTTGCATTCTGAGTAAACATAGTTCGATATTGTCACTGATTCCTAGAAAGAGAGCGGTTGAACAGACAGTAAATTTTATGATACATGATTAAAAGTGTAATTTCTTTTTTTTCGTAAAATTCTTTTATTAATTTGAAACAAATAAAAGATGTAAGTCCGACTACTTAAAATTATTGACAGATATGTGCAGCGTGAATATCTGAAGAAATTATAATTATTCAACAAAAAATACGGAACTTGCAATTGATAAAAGACATCACAATATTTGGACGTACATGTACGGCCATACTCTTCAAAGGGTCAATACACTATATTTTGATTGAAGTGGCATTAAGTTTATAGAACACCATCATAATACGGTGAAAAAAAGAGAAATGTATTTTAGTTTTACGAAATTTATAAGGTATATACTTGATTGCTACTTCAGCTTACGCCGTCGTCAGAACTATCCTGATGACTGCGTAAGCTGAAATAGCTAGCTATCAACTGCAGATCTTTTAATTTTTTTTTTTGAATTAAAAACATTGCTATTTTTCACCGTGTTTTAATGGAGTTCTACCAAGTAAATGCCAATCCAATCAACTATGTTTAAATAGTATATATTTATAGAATTGGCGTCTATTTGCTAAAACTCCATTATAAAACGGTGGAAAAATAGAAATGTATTTTAATTTTACGAAATTACGCCTTCATCAAAACTATTGTATATATTAACGAAGTTTACATATCTATATGTTGAAGGTGTATTGTGTACCTTTTCTACACAACTCACAGTCACTTCTTGGTGGCATATTTATTATTTAAATAATATCATACAATTTTAGGTACCAGTTCCACAATTTACCATCAGAACCGGTTTCGCGCATCGCGAGCCTTGTCATGAACAAAAAAAAAACAATTCTTCTGTGAAATTGTGAAAGTAATGCCAAAAATTTTATTTTTTTTGAAAATAATTTACTGGTATTACGATGAAAAATAGCAACGTACATATTTTAATTCTACAAATTTTCTCAGATATATAGTTGATAGCTATTTCGGCTTACTCCGTCATCAGGAAAGTTTTCTCACCAGGAGAGACCGGTTTTGCTCATCGCGACGAATCGAAAATCAAAAAATATATTGTAGAATACATACTAAAAATGTGTTTTTAACAAACCAAACCAACCAAAGCAACCAAACAAACTTGCAATCAAGCACCTTTAGTCGATATCATAAATTAATATAATGATAATAATTTACGATATGCCCATTGAAACATAATATCTAATGATGCATTTAAAATTATAATTTATTCTATAGTCTATTATGTGTGAAACTGTAGTTTTCAATTGTATCATTGCTCGAAGTGCATATGAGCATCTGTTTGCAGAAACGTCCCATTTCAGTTCAATGCATTACGCATAATTTGAAATAACTTAAAACCTCGTGATGAACAGTCATGTGACAGCACTGTTTCTATTTAACATAATGAATAGGCTAGTTCAAGGGATAACAAACTTTTTTGAGAAACGGGCCGCATCAATTTTATTCAAATCAGGTCGTATGCAGCACGAAAGCATAATTTGACGAGTGATTTTTTCCGATTTTATTATGTCGGTTCACATCAAATTGCTGATTCCGTTCAGTCAGAGACAGACTTCGATTGAAGGCGGGCGTGTTTGTAGGAGTGTAGCGATAATTTTTATTATTTTGATTCTTATGTTTGTGAGATCTTGTTATGTTTGCCGGTGGTCGTTTTGCGACTTTTATATTATATTTTTTTAGTCCTCCTATACAGCATGTTGTCAACTAAGGACTTATCTCGTTGGAAAAAGAACTTTCAATGATACGGTCTCGCAAAAATAAAACAAGCGTTTCTGGTAAAAAAAACTTCTTTTGAGATACTTCTATTAAATGGCCATATATCCACATTTGGAGCGGACATGGATTAAAAAAAAATATTTAGTAGTCTGGTACATTTATGGCTTGCTATAATATATTAGCGCCCAAACCATGTTAGCTCAAAGCTAGCTATGTAGCTCAAAGAAAAAAAAGGTTAAATAAACCCAATCTATAACATTTATAACACAGTTTCTCAACCTTTTTACATTCGCAGACCACCAAAAAATTCAAAAATTTTTGCGGACCATCAATACTGGAATAACATTTGTAATTCGTTCTTTATTCAATACAATTAATTTTGCAACACCGTACGCTGATATAACAATATTTAAGTATATTAAACATAATAATAAAGTATAATATCGCGGACCATCCAAAAAAATCCGGAGACCACCGGTTGAGAATCTAGGATTAAGAACTTTATTCATTCTGGGTCCATCATTTGGTAAGCCACCAGTATTTAAAAATAAATCTTCGAACGGCCGGATCGGGTAAGCGGGCCGTAGGTTGATGATTGATGCTCTAGTTAATTACAATATTCATAACTAAGATAAACAAAACATAAACGAGTCAATAACTTGCCATTTATTTGCATTTAATATTGTCAGACATTTTTCATGTGAGGTTCCATGAAGAAAACAAAAGAATAAGTGAATTTAAACCTGCGGTCATAAGCTCTAGTTTATAAGAGCTTGGTCAATAATACTCATCGCTTTTATGATTAACATAATGATTTTTATTTTTATGTATATTTATGTTTTTATTTGTTATTTGTAGAATTTCTAATTTGTAATTAGTTCTTCATATCGCAATAATATAGCACTATTTTTAGCATCGTACTATCGCGGTTGTGTTTTCCGTTGAGAGTATGTGTCGATAGACGAATCTCGGGTCGTAAGTGACAAAACATATGGAGGCATACAGAGATAAACGATTTTAACTTGATATTGAGATTCTGTCTAAAATTTTTCTATTGATTGAATTGGCCATTTACTTGGTAAAACTCCATTATAATACGGTGATAAAATGGCAATGTATTTTAGTTCCACAATTTTTTTTATAAGATATATCTAGTTGATAGCGATTTCGGCTCACGCCATCATCGGAACTACGACGATGGCGTGAACCGAAATAGCTATCAACTATATTTTTTAAAAATAATTTTGTAGGAATAAAATACATTGCTATTTTTTTCACCGTGTTATAATGGAGTTCTACCAAGTGAGTGCCTATTCAATCAACTGTTGATATTGTTTATATTTTTTATTAGCAGACAAAATTCATTTATTTTTTGGGAGATTTCGTCGCCTTTGTATCTTACCATGCGTAACACTTTTTTGCATAGTAAAGCTGAGTGTACACGTTCCGTTGTCAATATTGTTTTGTAATTTCCATTATTTTTTTTTGTTTTTATTTTATTACACTGTTGTTTTTAGCAATTGGAAAATAAACATAACTGGACTACTTCTATAACGTCGTTTTGTGAAAAGCTTAGCACAGAAGAATTATATTTTATATGTGGATTTTAATTATGATTATTTTCGATTTTGAATGATTTAGTGAATTTCGAGCAAAAATAAGTGCTTTTTGAATAATATAGTGTAGAAATTTGTGTGTATAGTTTATATTTACAATCATGAATATATTTGAAAATAAATACACGTGTGGGCCAATAATTACAGTATGAACTTGCCGCCAATTTATCAGTATAATATGAGTCGCAAAAATACCGACGTGGAGTTATTTTTACTTACTGACACTCGCATTTACTACCATTGAAAAAATGCATATTATTAATAATTTGCATACATTTTTATAATTCAAAATATATTCAGCATTAAACTTTTATATAGGATTTTACGTTAGCAGTGAAAGCGTCAATAAATGTGCCATATACGATTCTACATACAATTTAATTAGACCTTGCATCTAGACGAGGAAGGCCAAAAATTTACGACAAATATCGAACGTTTTTTTCCTTAAGATAAAACCCAAAAGCATACGTTGGTCAACAACGGGGCCAACAACACCGAAGATTATTTTTACCCTTTAGTTGCTTAGCTTCGATAGATATAAAATTAACAATATATTTTTATTTATTTACGAGATATAATATAGCTCCAACTTCCATTAAGCTCGTTATCAGGTCTTCGATAATTCACCGGATGCACTTGACAACTAGTATCAACGTATGCGGGCATGAACCTTGACTTAAAACATTTTTTTTTTATATATTGTAGAAATAAAATATCTATTCAAAATTTCCCTGTTTTTTAACCGATAATTTTAATTTAGCAAGAACAAAATCAAATAACATCGTCTCTGCCAAGCAAAAAAAGGATTCAGTGACAAATAACTAATATTGAGGAGAGCAAAAAAATTTTAAATATCGTATGAATGAGAAAAACTTATTTTCTTTTATAATGTATGATATCGACCAAAGGTTTTTGATTGAATTTCAATATTAAATTTGATTTGTTGAAACTTTGTAAGTTTCCACATCTTTTGTCACCTGGGTTTCATCTTTCGGCATCTTCAGGTGTATAAGAATAAACGGATGCAAAACATGTGAAATCGTACAAAATTTCAACATTAATTAAAATTTTAGAATAACTTCGTTTATTTATCACTTATATATATTTAAAGAGTCTTTCAACAGGAACGCTCTAAATTTGTGTAAATGCGAATATAACTAGTTGTGTGTGAGATTTCCATTATTTATTTTTTTTTACTTTGAAAGTATTTTTTTTTACATTAACGTCGTTCAGATGTCCGCCTCGGCTTTGTTTTTGGTGTCAAGTTTTCGGTATGTCCAATTGTCGATTACTTAGTCGCACAAATCTGGCTGAAATTATTGGATGGCGTTTGTTACGTTGACTTTGAGGGCGTCAATTGTTTGCCACTTATTCGCAAAGACTTGCTATATAAGATTACCGCAAAGAAACACGTCTAGAGACGTTTAATCGCATGACCACGGTGGCCAGTTTCATGCTCTAAAAACGCACGTACAGAATTTATATCCAAATTTGATGATTTGCACTCGATGTTCAACGCTATTACCTTCCGTGGTGATAAACCGTACTCTATTATACAATTCACAAAAAATTTGACAGATGTCACTTCAACAACATAGCTGATTTAACCTAACAAATTTTGAGCGTTCCTATTGAAAGACTCTTTATTTAACAAATTACTCAATTATTTCGTAGGGTGACTAATGAAGCAACCACATTTAAACATGATTCGACTCTATACATCAACATAGTCTCCTTCAAAAGTGATACATTCATTCCAACGCTTTTCAAATATTTGTATGTGCTTCTTATAATATCTTTACTAACTGTTTAATATTCTTTTGTTTCAGAAATTCATTCAGCTGGAGGGAGCACTTAATTGACGTCTAGTCAGCGAAGTTATTGCGGCGTAAGTTTTTTTATAATTATATTATTTTAGTATGCAATAAACAAAAATATTTAAAATAAATCAATTAAAATGTCGTCTGAGAGTAATTTAAGTAGAGGTCTGCACGGGCCCGCAGGCGTCTACACGGGCCCGCAGGCGTCTACACGAACCCGTTGGCTGAGTTAGGGCAGGTACAGGCAATTTTGTTGCGAGCCGCGCAGGACTCTAATAATTATTTAATATACTTTTTTAATATATATATGTCGAGTACCAAACGCTACTACAATGAAGTCATACATACGTAAAATACAATGTTAAAATCTTATTTTAAAACGAGTGTTGGACCTGTACTTCAGTGGTTAACGCTGTTGGCTTCAGATTCGGGTTTCAAGGGTTCGAGATCCGAGTAAACAGTGTTTTTTTTCTGTAATTCGTGTGTCTATTCTTTTCGGAGGTATTCGATCCATCATACGGTTCTAAAAAAACAAGGAGTAACGAAAGCGGTTTGCTTTCCACTATTTATCCCTACTGTATTTGTAAGAATTGCAGACTGGACAACTGAAATACGAGCGGTTTTCGTGCATTATAAGGCCATAGCCTGACACTGACACTGGAGCGGACATTATTTAAAAAAAAAATATGGCGTCTAACGAGTGATATCCGGTTGACTTCCTTTTAATCCTGACATAATAAATACGATAAAAGCTCCCAGGAAACCTTTGAAAGTTTCGAATATGAATCACATTATCGATACCAGATAAAAATATATGACTAAATGAAACCATTCGAACTTCCGTATACATTATTTGTTTTGCGAATATTGCATATTTGGTGTTTTATCAGAATTTTGTTGATTGTGTAAAACGTCAGCATATTTAATTATATTACAATATACATTAGGGTTGCCAGCTGTCTCGTAATTGCCGGGATTGAAACGAAATTTAAACCGTTGTCCGGAATCACATGAAAATGTCAATCTGTCATTACAACTTATATAATATAACGTACGCTCAAAAACTTAGAAAACTTTTTTGTTTCTGTATTTAACTGTTAAATATCGTCAACGCTAAATCTTGAATATTAAATTGATATATAATATAACTTTATTACAGTTATACTTGACGTATAGTATTTCACCTTTAGGCATCTTCAGGCATTTATCTATACGGATACCAGTGTATAAGATTGATAAGATTTAAATTTAGAAAATGAATCTTATAATATGGGTAAGGTGAATAGTACAGTTATTGGCCATGCTATGATAATTTGGCATTTTAATAAAATTAGGTGTCACTTTCCTTATCTCAGATTTTTCTAGCTGCCAACATATAGAGTATTAATTGAAAGAGCACGGTGAAAATTAGCAATGTATTTTAGTTCTAAAAAATTTGTAATGTATATAGATAGTTTTGATGAGGGTGTAAGCCGAAATAGATATCAGCTATATACTTTATAAATTTTGAATCACGTAATTACATTGGTATTATTTCATCGTTTTACAGTGGAATTCTGCCAAGTATAAATATTTTGCAAACTTTTCTTTTGATCTATTTTACTACCGATTAATATATTTTTGCTCTTCTAGATAAATGGGAATAACCGGGAAATAGTTTCGAAAATAAGGCTTACGTTAATCAAAACGAAGACGCAAAACGATGATGCCGAAAGGCGAAATCCTGGTCCTTGTGACAAAAAAATACAGATCTTAAACAATAAAAACATATTTTTTTATTACCTCTTTCCATAATACATTTTATAATGAGGACCGATTTCGCTCATCGCGAGCATTATCAAACTGAATCAGTTCAGTTAGTGATTTGTCACTGAAGCCCTTCAGTTGATAATGCTCGCGATGAGCGAAACCGGTCCTGATCAAAAAATATTTTGTGGAAATAAGTAATAAAAAATGAGCTTTTATTATTTTAAATATCATGCTTTTCCATCAAGACGTGACCGTTAACATTTTACAAGAGAGTTTGAACAATTAAAATGTTGTATCGAAATTATATTGAGCAATAAAATCTCAGTCGATATTTTGAATTGAACAAAAAAAACCTATTTTTCGTGTAATGTGGTATTCTTTCAGCACTCACGTTCCCCACTTTTTTCTAAAGCAAAGTCGATGTCTTCGTTAAAACAATGCATAGATTTTGTAACACTTTGTATGTTTACTCTCTCATATCCTGTTGAAATCATGACAATGTGACACACTGCATAGTTGTTACAGCGCATAGACAATCCATAGAACAAAACAAACAATGCTAAATTAGTTTTGACCTGAAGTGAAATTTCATTTGTTACGCAAGCTTCATACGTACGTATGTTCAATTTATATACTTCCCGCCGCGAAAGTTGATCGTATTATTCATATATTTTTTTATATTGTTTACAAAATAGATACAAATTATTTTTTCAATGGTTTGTGGATTAAATCACTGGGCTTTCTCAATACAGATATTTAAATAAAATATAAAACATTCTTTGGTGCGCTGTTCATTTTTTATAATATAATAGGTCAAGACCGGCTTGTTCATTCGTTATTTCGTTTTAACAGATAATATAGTATATAATAATACATTACTTGAAGCAAAGAGATTTATAGTAGTTTTGCTTATTTTACTTATGAAGTATTGATTAGAATCATTTAAATTACATAAGACGTATACAACTCCTTAAACAAATAAGGTTTTAGAGATGTCACAACATTTGTTGCGCAAAAAGATTCTTAAGTTATGTGTTCTAGTAACACACGAACTATAATTAATCAACAGATATATTTATGTGACATAAAAGAGAAATGTGTTATATAAATATTAATTATATTTGTAAAAACATTTTATTACGTGTATTTATGTCACTCATCGAAAGCAGTATCATCGAATCAGCGACATTAACCACACGGCTTGCAGCCCGGTCGTATTCAACGTTTAATATTTTGACAGTATTTTGTTGACTTTTTTGCATTTTGTATTTGTAGTTTGGTCACTTAAATACAACTTAAATGCTACTGTGTGCTTAATTTTAGTCACTGCTTTTCTCTTCACTGGTCGCCGGATTCAGAAAAAAAACTTGTCCAAGAAGGTTTGTTTCTTTCAGAATCACACGGATAAAACAAAACTAAATACAATAAAAAGTTACTTACAAAACATGTGGAATCACACAAAGTTGTAACAATTCAAATTTGATATTGAAATTCCATCAAGCACCTTCAGTCGATATCATAAATTAAAGCAAAACTCTTCTCGCTCGACGGCTCGTTCTCAAATATCTCATATGTTAGGGCACTCGTATTTTATTTATTTATTTATTATTATACGGCACAAAATTTACAAATTATAAATTCATTGCTTTTGCAACGTTGACATATTTGAACATAAAATTTAACTTAAACTGTATCTTGAAGTACTACCACTTTTTTTACGGAACATCGCTCATTCTTCGTGCATCACACATTAATATCGCAGAAATAACATTCCTATATGAAAGAAAGTTAGTTTAAGTGCTTATCGGTTATTATTATATCAACGATAATATTTTTGTATGGCGATGGCAGCTGATAATATTTACTCTTGAAAACGTGTTGTGAATATTAGTTTTGACAGGTGCGCCCAAAATGGCGGTAGAAAATCTAAAGCGTAACGTACTATTGCAGAGCCCGTCTATTTTTAGATTATAACTTATGGACTTGCAATGTACAATAGTAATATACAGGACTGTAGAGTCTGAGTCATGTATTTGGTCAATTTCATATTCGGATTTGGAGTCGTGAAAAACGTCCATTCCAGCAAAAAGTGTAGTTTAACTTCACAAAAGTGAAACAATAAATTTCGTTAAATAACAATGAAAACAATATTTTTTCGAGAATTCTTTGAAAAACGTAGCCTCGGGTCGTACTATAATACTTCATACCAGTTCAGAACTTAAACTTAAATAAATCGCGCAAGAACGAAGTGAATCGCGCAAAGAAAAAAAAACAAACGGTGCCGCCCAAAAACATTGCGTGAAATCGAATCCGCGTAAAAAGAGGAAGGACATCGGCGTAGACAATTAAATAGATTAAAAAAACCGATACACCAATCCCTCGATTTACACGTTTATTGTTTTACACGGATTAAAAAAGAATTTGAACCAATTACATTTACAGCTAAAATCATCCCTGGAAGACTCGAGTTGGGAAGAAAATTATGTAATCATTTTTTACTAATTGACTCAAAAATTGAACGGGCCCTTCGATTCCGACGTGATATTAATCAATGCTTCACCCAATATGATGAGGTCCATAAAGATCTAACAAGATATTCGAAGCAAATGTTATTAACGGATTTTATTATCAAATCTCCTCGAGGTGTGAATGTTTCTACTTTAAACATATAATTATTTCGAGTAATGAAAGTGACTTTGAACCAGTCACGAAGAAGAGATTGACAGTGATTTGTGATAGTGATGAATGGATAAAAACTCCACCAACATTGCAATATTTTTTTATGAATATTTTGGATTTCATTTTTTTTACCTCTATATATGCTTTATGTGTATTTAATTAATAAAAGAACATGTTTATTTATACTTTTTAATAATTTAGTATTTAAGAAAATAACCAAATTATGCGTATTTTGTCTACTTTTCGATGTACACGTTTTTCTCAGGAACCTTTCTACCGTGTAAAGCGAGGGATAGATGTATGTATATATTAGGTAGTTCGGGAAGAAATGACCATTTTTTTTCGTCACTTTAACGTCAGTTTGCAACGGTCGCCGTTGAGTTAGCACGTCGTGGTTGGTATCATTTTAAAGCTCCATTAGTACTCTTCCTATTTTGACGTTTTTTTTTTTTACCACTGTATAAAAATGCAGAAGCCTGAAATCGAAGAAACTCATTGGCGCCATATCATGCTGTTTGATAAGGGATTGAAATCCAAAACAGCCACGCAGACCATTTACGATTTTTATGGGGACATCATGAAGCTTCGAAAGTGCTATAGATGGCTTAAAAAATTTAAAAATGGTGATAGGAAGTTAACGGACGACCCAAAAAGTGGAAGACCTAAAAAATCGACGATGACACCCTGAATTCGTTGGTAGAATCCGATCCGCGCAAAACAATTGAGGAATTGTCCATATAATTTTGCGCATATATTTGTTTTGCAATCTTACTTCAAATCTGTTGTTATATTATATTTTGTCAATAAGTAATCTGATTTTGAAATGGGCAGTTCTTTTTCGCTTTGTGTATTTTATTGGCTGCAATAATCTGAACACTTTTTATTGACTTGCAGCTCTGTGGCACTTAATGTTTTTTTTTCTTTTCATCTTTTGTCTGCTCCGTCACCTAAAAACAAGTGCCGTGTGAAATTGTGTCTGATAAAACCGGCGGCGCCGCAACTGCGGCTCGCAGAAGATCCAGCGCGAAATTTAATATATATATATATGACGGCGTTAGAACAGATGGTAATCAATAGATATCACAATAAATTCTTAACGAACAAACTAATATATTGTATGTCTGTCGCCACTCCTCAAGCCATTGCAACGGGCTTTCCGTAATAGGCGATCTCTATCCAATAAACCATTTCCGTGCAATATATAAGCTTATTGATATAGCCGCCTTTTTAGTTTCTTTTTTATTTTTTTAGTTTTATTGCTAGCAGAAAATAAGCTAGATCGTTACAATAGGAGAGAAGATGTATTGTTTACCTTTTCTGCACAGATATATATAGATAAGCAAATGTTCGTTTAAGCATAGTTCTCACGATGGCGTGAGCCGAAATAGCTATCAACTATATCCTAAAAAAAATTGTGGAACTAAAATACATCGCTATTTTTTCACCATGTTAAAATATATTCATTTTATAATGCACAAATACATACATGACGTGTCGCCAAAATTGTGTTTCATTACACTATAACGTCTTTTTGATTGAATCGACATTTACTTTGGTAGAATCCATTATAACACGGTGAATGTAATCCGCGCTTCTCTCAAGGACAACTCGATGTGGCCAGCTCACGCGTCAAAAATCCTTCTGATTTATTCGTTTATATACCAGACGGAATATCACGTTTCTACAAGCACCCAAATAAATAAATAAATAAATTTAATTAAAACGACTCTATTAACAATTAAATTGTTTGTTATCATAACGTGTTTCCTTGAATCTCCTCACTCTGAGATCGCAGCAACGCGCGACAGGTCAGCTAGTTGATTTATAATATCGAATGTAGGTGCTTGATGTAATTTTTTTATCAAAATTTTATAGTTTAAACTTTGAACGGTTCCACATATTTTGTAACTAACGATACGAGTTTCACCTTTTGACATCTTCAGGCATTGTATCATACGAATGCAACAGAACTGACGGGTTTCAAAGGTAAGCCAAAATATCTTATAAATTTGTAGAACTAAAATACATTGCTATTTTTTTCACCGTGTTAATATTTTTGTCTGTATAACGATTTCAGTTGTCATAAAAAAATTCACTGTGTTTTACCAAACGTAGTTTCTTTGTAGAGTTTAAATTTCTGATACGTTTTTAACGATATCCGCGTAATCTCGCGCACGTTACGGCCTCGATTTCAATTCACGATCGTTTAAATGTACTGTTTCAGTTTGGGAAACACCGTTCTATTTTAAAATGCCGCAAGTGCTTTGACCTCTCTCCAGTGTGCTTTCGCAACACCCGATAAATTATTTTATGCAAAATGTATTTATACACAATAAAATGTCTGCTGCAACGGGGACGTTCCTACATTACCGACAGAGCACCTGATAATTATTGTTACTGCCAGACGACATTGAAATTTTTAACGTATTAAACCCCGGATCTGCCTTTGTCGTGGCTTACTCCGAATGCGGTGTAAACGGGATCAAATAACCTGGTGTAAATGAAGTAATTCAACATTCCTTATGCCCACTGTTGAGAGTTAATAGTTAAATCTTAAACAAAAAGACACTTAATCCTATAATTGATGATATCGATTGAAGGTTCTTGATGGAATTTCAATCCGGGTTTCGCCTTTCGGCATCATCAGGCATTATATCACACGGATGCAACAGAACTGACGTAAAATAAAAAGTTTGCATCGTTTATATACCAAAGTTATTAATTACAGGAAAACACTTACCCCAAGGCAAAAACTAAATCGCAGCTAAAACAAATTTAATAATTTTAATCTTATAATAATTAACACAATTGCCTGTGATAATTTTCATTCACGATCTTGTTAATGAGTCATTCTTGAAAGGGTTTTACAACAAATATTAATCAACTAACATTAAAATGTAAATGTTTTTTTATATAGAGATACATACTATCAAACATTTAGTGATGGAATATAAAAAACATCCATTTGTTTTAATAATCTCGATAAGTTTGCTTAATAACGACGATATTGAATTAATTTTTCAAATCACATCACTCAATAAGTTCGTATGATGAAATATAAGCGGTGCCATTATTAATACGTATAATATTTAGATTGATTGAATTGGCATTTACTTGGTAAAATTCCAGTATAACACAGTATTTATTTAATTTATGATATCGGCTGAAAATAATATTGTAATTATAACACATTTTATGCTATTTTCACTATATATTTTTTATGGTCAGAACCGGTTTCGCTCATCGCGAATATTATCAACTAATATAATACAAAGTCTTTTTTTAATTTATTAATTTATCTTATCAGATATGCAATAAGTCTATATTGGCCCAATTAAATAAATACGCCTGCGTTATACTTTTTAATAGACAACAATAAAGGTTATGCAAAAAATTAATTGCTTAAAATTCAATTGTTTTCTTAATTTCTATTGCAAAACGTGGGATAAAAAATTTTCTTATCTTCACGTTGGCTTAACTGCATTTGTCTATTGGATGTTAAATTCGTCGGGAAATTAAACAACTGGAGCAAAAGGTGGTGTAATTTATGTACACGAAATACACGGCTTAATTATTTTCTTTCTCACACGTTCTGTACGAAAAAGAAGAGCACGGGAATATAACGGTGTGTCATTTAGCATGATAGTTTTTATTATCCTTCTTACAGCTGACGTATTAGTTTCATATATTAGCTAATTTATTAATTAATTAAAAATTATAAGTTCATTGCTTTTAAAACGTAGAAAAATTTGAAAATAGTAACGTTGGATATCAAATGAATAAATAACAAGGAAAACAACCAAACGAATACAGAAAAAAACTACCTTAACACATTTTTAAAAAATCTAGTCTAAATCATAGTTTCTCAACCGGTGGTCCGCGCAGATTTTTGGGTGAGCCGAAACAATGGAATTTTATATTGTACCTTAAGGATTTTAAAGTTGCATTTTTTTGATACTGTCTGTTTTAATATACTTTAATATTGTTATACGCTGATGCAAAATTAATTGTTTGGAATAAAAAATCAATGTTGATGGTCCGTAAAACATTGTTGGATTTTTTGGTGGTCCACGGATGTAAAAAGGTCAAGGCACTATGGTCTAAACTCATTCTCGTCCACGTGGAATATGATGGTATATACTTTTACCGTTGGCCAATTAAAACAATTCATCTCAACGGATACGATAGAATTTATGATACCGACTTGATGGATTTGCTATATCAAATTTGAATTGTTGAAACATTGTACGACTTCACATGTTTAAGATGATTGACATCTGTTCTGTTGCTTCCGTGTGATAGATTGCCTGAAGATGCCGAAAGGTGAAACCCAGGTCGTTAATGATGAAACATGTGGAATCGTACAAAGTATCAACAATTCAAATTTCAACTTGATATAATTTGATAATTTCCAGAATGGCAGAATTCTCATTTTTGCCTCGTATAAGTCGAAAGAAATATGTGGCGAGGCTTCATTTGTCTTAGAGTTTACAAAGTTCGGGGCCCAAACAACAGACCAACTGTCAAACCTACTTCATAGTACAGCATTATATTATCAAATCAGGACTGTTTTTTGACCATCACGGTCAACAGGCGAAACCGGTGATAATCTTATTAACAGACTAAAATTGTGGAAATAGTACTAAACAATTGTGCTTTATATATACAATATGCTATAATGCTACATCAATCGTGACAGCTAATACCCGAATCAAACACGATGCCTTTCACTTTTAACCGTGTTAATCGACACTTCTTGGTGGAAAGGCATGATATTTTAAATAATAACAACATTTATTTTAGTAGTACTTCTATAACATATTTTATGATCATTATCGGTTCCGCTCATCGCGAGAATTATCAATTGAAACCGGTCCTGATCATCAAATAAATTGCGGAAGACGTACTGAAAAAAATGTGTTTTTATCATTGAAAATATAGTCAAGGCATGGTAAGTCGTAAATTTTCGTATTTATACATAACCTAACTTGCACTTATAATCTCGAAACGTTTGGATAACGCCAACACTATTGGAGTAATTTTTTGAAAAAATTGACGTTGGGATATCCTTTTTCTGACCTAACAGGGATTGAGTTGGTATGGTATTTATTATGTTTGTTTGTTTGTTGAACAGTGTATATTTTCTGGTCCGTGGTGCAATGGTTGATGTTTCCGTGACGCACCCCACGGCCTCAAATCTCGGTAAGAACAGCGTTTTATCAACCGAAGAAATAAATGTTTCATAAATACTTTAATTTAAAAAAAAATCATTGATTTACTTGGCAGAACTCCATTGTAATACGATTCCGCCAGTTATTAGTTAACCAATAGTTCTAATGAAAGCGTAAGCCTAATCTTATAAATTTTATAGAACTTAAATACGTTGCTATTTTGTCTCCGCGGTAAAAAAAGTCATATTTCAGATTCTTGCTTGAACCGTCGCTCCTGTTTGAACATCGCAAGTAAACAAACGTTTTTAGACATTTAAGACAAACGTTTAATTAGAAATTTGTGTTTTTCCGTGACTGAAATGTACATTTAACACTCGTCACGCGACGTGACGTTTTTTTATTATTTTGAAAAAAAAAGTATATTAAAGGTAATATTTGATTATTCATAAATGACTTAACCTAACATTCTTTCTCACATTGCATGTTTCATTGTTTCTGTCACGTATTTAAATAAATTTACATAACAATTCAAAGAAATTTCTTACACTCCAGAGCAAGGAGTGTTGATATTTTCAGTTCGCGTGATTTTATTTTGACGAATGACAGTGACGTATGCGGTAATCTGTCGCAACACGCGAATACGGCAATGCGTCATTGGCTAACAAACAAACTTCGTAATCCGCTGTTTTACTTTTTTCAATAAAAACCCGCTCCACTACTCCTCTATGTCAATTTATGCTGGCCATGTCTGACTTTTTCACCGCATTGGGCCAAAGTGTGATAGTCTAAAATAATGCTATAGGAAAATTGTTTATACTAAACAAACGACGTGTGTACTAAAACAAAATCAATTTAACTTTGATGAATGATTATTATATAAATTTCCGGCACTTTTAACTCTTTCCCTACTGATGTACGTAAAGAATATTTCAGCACTGAATACTTTATGAAAAATAATTGATTAGTATTAGTTTTAACCCGTTCTCTGCTGAGCTTTGTAAAGAATATAACAATACTATGTTCATCAAGAATTTATTGTACAATTTTATTGTTCAACAATCTTATGGAGATCGTCTTAACACAGGCAACCTTTCATTACAAAAATGAACATTAATAATACTTTATTAATATTTTTCAGTATCAACTCATTTCAATCAGCTGTGCCAACAGGTAGATGTTAAGCAGTCAGATTAACTAATTCTAAAGGATTTTTTAACCGTATGGCTGTTGAGACGAGATATCTCGTCAATATTTTTAAATGTATTTTCAACCAAAACTATTCCTTCTATCAAAATGATTCTTTGACAGGACACACACTGATATCTATAAGAATTGAAAACATTTTACCCTAACTGTAAATGATTTCTACATCGATTTTTCGCGATTTCTTCGAGTGTTCGAACTGTTACTTGACGGTTAATGATTTCAGGGTTACCAAAATCAATTTTCTTCAAAATTCGTCAAGAAAACATTATTTTTTATGACATTACAATAAACAATTGATGAGTTTATTTATTATTTCTGTATATGAAATTTAAAAAAAACATCGGAAATTCACTTTTTTTTGTTACAAATTAGAACTGGCGTGATGGGTACAGACGTATATTTTTTTCTGACAGCTACAGTAAAGTTTATTGGCTAGTTCAATATATTATATAAGGATATTTTTTATTTTAAAAAGCAATCGTTTCAAAATCATCAAACAGTATCTATCAGATAGCACAAAATCTATGCGTTAAAACTCGGTTACATTAATCTGCGAACTGTGCCTGAGTCTCATTCATATTCGAGGATAGTTAACAGTTTTACTGAGGCGAAGTTCGCCTGTTTAGCGGCGTGTGCAGTCACGAAGTGTATGAAACAAACCAAAACCATAGATGTCTGCGGGCAATCACGATCACATTTTCGCTTTCTACCTTCAACATACGATTTGTGACATTCTAAACATTTTTCTGTTCACGAACCTTCTTTTTCAAAATTGAACCAGTCAAACTCGCTACAGTATAAAATTTTAAATGATAACTTTGTTATTTTATAATTTATGGTATCGACTGAAGGTGCTTGACGGAATCTCAACATCAAATTTGAATTGTTGAAACTTTGCATACGTCTTCATGTTTTGTCATTAAATACCCATGTCTCGCCCTTTGATATCTTCAGGCATTCTATCGTGGGAATACTATCACAAGGATGTAATAGAACTCGCTAACTGATCAAGTCAATTCTGTTGCATTCGTGCGATGGAATACACAAAGATGCCGAAAGGCGAAAACCGGCTCGTTAGTGACAAACATGGAATTTCACAAAATTTCTACAGCTCAAATTTGCTATTTTACTCGGTATGTTACTACATGTCATAGGGAGACAAGCCAGTTCTTTTACATCTGCTTGATAGAATGCATGAAGATGCCGAAAGACGAAAACCGGGTCGTTGGTGACAAAACATGTGGAGTCCTACAAAGTATTTCAATAGGTGTGTGTTACCACATGACACGTTTTTCACTTGTTTGAGAAGCATTTTCACACTGACTTTCTTTAAGCATGCTCACTTTTAATATTTTCATCACACAAACTCCGCTAGAAATGTACCTGGTAACATATTTCTTTCGGTTTTTACGAGGCCAAAATGAAAATTTTATTTATTTATTTGCTACATACACGTTATAAAAATTCCAAATAACAAGGATATATAGGAAGTCAACCAAGCAAAGAAGCTTATGCAGAATCTACTATTAAAAAAATTCACTCTCGTCCACGTGGAATATCGACATCCGAATTCTGTCATTCTTGATAATACCTATTTGTATGTCCCATATATATTTTGTTAGAGTGTCATGGACGTAAATTTTAATGCTACACATAGACGAGAGTGAGTCAGACGAACAGTTTTATTAATGTACATTTTTTGAATAGTTTGAGAAACGCTGCCCCACTGATCAACAGAACGCGGCATGCCATTGTAACATTTCTATTACACTTTTTTGTTTCTTGCACTTTAAAAGGGAGAATACAAAATATTTGCTTATTTTATTTATAACCTTGTAAACTGTTAGAAAAATGCAAAAATGTAGTCATCAATGAAGACAGAGACAAAAAATATCATGACAACGTATCTAAACGTTTTGACCAAAAACAGACAAGTCCATGTTACAATTATTCGTCGATTAATAGCGATAAAATTATAATTTCACTGGAAAAGACGTCCTAAGACAATCAATAATGAATTATATGTGTTTGCAAAAAATTACTATAGATGTCAGTATTATGCAACGAACATTTTTAATTAGTTATATTTGGATTGTGGATTTGATAAATCTGACTCTAATCCCACGCTCCGGTTTTTTATAACCCACAATCACAGAGGGGTAATCCACAGTTATGACAACTTTGGCTTACGTCCATAATTAATATACATATAGCGAACCTGAATTAACCAACATAAATTCAATGGCAAGTTTGTCAGGTATCTAATTTAAGCTTTTTTTCATTGAAGAAATTAAAATTGTCTTTTTAATTTTTTGTTTTATTTATATTGCCAGGGCGAAAAGAGATAATTGTATGTTTCTTCAAATTCAAAAGGGAGCATTTAGCAAACTCTGTAGCCCTGAATGATTGATGTCTTTGACTTGTGCCTCCGAATGAACACGTTAATAAATTTATTGGTCAAACCCATTTAATGTGTTTTTCACATTATACTCCGACCCATGATGAGCCTTAAATTATTTATAAAAAAGTCCAACTACAGAATAATAACCACTCGTAATATAAATCTTATCTTTTTTTGTTGAAATGTTATACTTTAGCAGGAGGCATTATGTATGGGGTACTCGCTTTACATTACATAATATTTAATATATATATTTTTTAATTTAAATAAATCGTTTAATTATAACGCTAAATAATACTTAATAAAATGGTGTATAATTAATTTATTATCTTTACTTTTTAAAATACAAAAACATTCATGATTTATAGTTTAAAAAAATGGAATGATTGATCAAAAATAAAACTCAAAGAAATGCATTTTAAATTGTACCGCTTCAATTGTTCATCAATAATACAACAAAACGAATTCTTTTTCGAGTTAAATCAGCGAAAGAATCTTTCACAAAATGGCCGCGCAAAAAGTGCAATCAAAATGGCTGCCAGTCGTTCCGTTCTATTTAGCGTCTGTGCATGTGAACGCCGTTATTTATTTTATTCTATTTCTTTAACGCTTTGTAAAAACAAAACACGCAAATCGGAATAACAATTAACACTTTCAATATAATTATTGTTAATGCTCCGATTGTTTCACTGAAGCAGTGTAGATAAGGATTATAGGTTAGAGTTCCAAGCGGCCATTTTGATGGGTCATTAGAGAATATGTACTATTTTAAGTATTCATTGTTTTTCATATGTATGAATAACTTAAAATGGGACTTTAGAAGGAATGGTATAGGCTGAAATCTTTACGGCGGAAAAAGCGTGACGGTTTTTAACGACTTTTCGTTTTTAAGGTTTTTCATACAATATAAAACATAGTGCTATTTTAAAAACAATTAAACGTTCGTATTCGTTTATGTTCTTACTTTGTCTGGAAAATGTTACACACCGTCATAAATTTGCAATCAGGACTTAAAGCGGTTAATTACGCGAACCGTAACATTCAGTATTTTTCAAAGCATAAAAAATATTTTCTTTACTATTATATATTGTAGGCAATACATAATTATTGATGGAATTGGCATTCAGTTGGTAGAACTCCATTATAACACGGTGATAAAAATAGCAATGTATTTTAGTTCTACAATTTTTTTTTTTAAATATAGTTGATAGTTATTTCGGCTCACGCCACCGTTACGACCATAGTTCTGACGATGGTGAGCCGAAATAGCTATCAACTATATTTTAAAAAAATAATTTTGTAGAACTAAAATACATTGCTATTTTTTTCACCGTGTAATACATAATTACTTACTTTCTTATTACTTTCTCTCTTCTTGTGACAATTGTAAGGAAGATCGAAAACTCAGTTATAACAGAAGGATTTTGTATCTCAATCGAATATAATCTATTCGAAGATTTTTTAACTGCAAATCAATATTTTTAGTACTTTCATTACTACGTATGTTTTTCTGAGGTTTATTATTAGAAAATAATAGTTAATATTGTTTGAACAAATTGTTTATTATTATTTCCACAATATATATTGTGATTTGGATCTGTTTTGCTCATCGCGAACATTATCAACTAAAAGACCACGAATTACATTTTTATTTTTTTATTTATACAAAATTTGAGTTAATACTTAATTCTTGATCCTTTGGTTTTGTTTATCTGCTGATATGATCTGCTAACAGAAGTGAAAGTTAATGTATTGATACTTAATATGGTTCCTAATGTGATGTTTTTGACATTACGCGGATTATTAGTGTACATACCTGTAACTGTCAACGAAAAATCGAGTTATAAAAAACTCAATAAAAAAAAATATTTACTAAAAAATTCCTGCTAATATTATATATTGGCACCTCCCCCTTGCGTGTGACGTTTGCGCGAGAACCCCGAATTTTTACCTATGCCACTGACTTTTGAAGCGTTTCTAGTTTTAAAACTTGCTTGTACTTAACGTCTATAACTAAAATTGAACCATAAAATTCGCTTTATACTTCGGCTCACGCCATCGTATAGTTCTGACGATGGCGTCAGCCGAAATACCTATCAACTTTATTTTTTTAAATAATTTTTTAGAACTAAAATACATTGCTATTTTTTTCATCGTGTTATAATGGTGTTCTATCAAGTGAATGCCAATTCAATCAATTAAATCTCATTATTCGTACCTAAAACTCACGCATATGTTTCTAATTGGATTTGGCCGCCCGCACAACCTGCACATAAGGTAAGATAGGACATGGGATTTAAACTTTGGACACCCCACGAAGGCATAACATTACAGCGCCCTAATACCCACTCGTTCACAGCTATGCCAAAATCAATATTTAAGCAAACGTTTCGTTAAGAAAATACGTTGCCGTTTTTTTTCTACAATAATTCGCCATTAATTTTACCTAAGCACGTGTTGTTCCTATACAGTTGGGTATCTTTCTTCCGCTATGGTCTCTGAGCGGAACCAGAGATAATATCACAACCAAGATGGCGTTTGATTCGAATCAACGATTCAGTCCAAACATCTAAAATCCGGTGTACATAAAACACACACGTACATAGTTTTTTTTTATTTTTTTAATATTTTTAGTATACCACTGCACTCATATAAAATGAAATTTCCACAATTTATTAATTAATTTTTGGTATCGATTTAATTATCATTTTCTTGGCCCAATACTGAAGTGCACGGGACTCGTATTCAAACCGTGCGCATAAAAAAGAAAATGTGAAGTATGATGCCACATAGTTTCAGTGATATTTTGAATTTTATTTCTGTTAAGATTAATCTGTCCCCTTTTGAATCTAAAGAGGAATTGAGAATATCTCGTCCCACATTCGATTTTGCAAATTTATTGAATGTCTCAAAGTTGACCTTGGACGAGATCACGTCAGCGTGGTCTATCTGGCCTTAAACCGCGAAAACCTCAACTAAACATGGCGCCGTCAACCGCCATGCTAATATATAATACAACCACAAACAATCCGATCGTCTTTGACCGTATTCAAATTTGGAACCGATTCTTTTAATTTGAATTTTTCGCGCGTTCGTTCTTAATGTGCAGCTTAAACATTCAGCCGTGATCTTAATGCCTTTTTTCAAACGCACCGAACCGAATTCAAATTTAGAACAATTATTTTTTTGTTTCGATTCCGCGCACATCGCGCGTAACTTTCGTCGTCGGAAGCAGATTCCGCAACTCGATTGGCCGATTTGAAAATGGAACGCTCGCTGACAGGCGCATTCCTTCACGTAGCGTCAAAAACGTCCAATCACGTACCTTATTTATCTACACCTATCTTCCCGCAATAGGAGAAAGTGAACGTAAAGATGTCCAAATATGGGACAAACGAATCATCATCATCAGCTGTTCGTATCGAGCCACGCCTAACGAGGCAAGGGTTGCCAGTTCTTATCTCCCGAAAGGGGAGACTCCCAAGTCGTTTTTTTTCAAAGCTCAAACAAATTCCACGATTTTTTTTTAAATATAGTTGATAGCTATTTCGGCTCACGCCATCGTCAGAACTAATAGATAGTTCTGTAGATAGATAGATAGAACTAATAGATAGTTCTGACGATGGGGAGCCGAAATAGCTATCAACTATAAAAAAAAAAGAAATGGAGAACAAAAATACATTGCTATTTTTTTCACCGTGTTAGAATATCAAATGTTTGATAGTAGGTGTTCTCTATATGAAAAGGAAAATAAAACCCATTTATATTTTAATGTTAGTTGATTGATATTTGTTTGAAAAACTCTTTCAAGAATGCCTCATTAACAAGATAGTTTAAATTATCACAGGCAATTGTGTTAATTATTATAAGTTTTAAATTATAAAATTTGTTTCAGCTGTAATTTACTGCTTGCCTTGGGGTAAGTGTTTTCCTGTACTCAATAACTTTGCTACAATAAATAGACGATGCTTAACTGTTTACGACAGTTCTTTTCGTAAAATCGTCTAATCGAAAAATTAGTCGGAGTCGTTCTTTTTTCACGACTCCGGCGTTGACCAATAACACGGCTCCGACTCCGCATTCCTGGTAAAAACAATTTTATATATTTAAGATCGGTATCGGCTTCACTCATCGCGAGCATTATCAACTGAATTCCCTCATTCGCGCGCTAATGAGAATAATTGAATTTTGTTCATATTGCCCGTCTTATGTCGTCTATTCGATACGCCGGAAATTTCAAAATGACCAAACTGGTCCACACAAAACCAAAACAGATCATTATACCTGATTGAATCGTCCCATATAAAATAACAGAAGCCTAAACTCGCCCATAAAATCAAACATGGTTACTTATAAACCCAGTTACATTTGTTATGTTTGATCACCTGTTCGTAGAGACGTGTTGTTACCCATTCATGCTGTCTTGCAATAGATATGCATTGTTGTTCGCAGGCTTCAAATTACAAAACAATGTAACTCCAAATTGTCATTATATAGTATTTTTTTCTACATTTAACGTCGATCACTTTTACTGTATATTATTAAAAAAAACTGCCAATTCTAAGTAGAAAAGCCTTATAATATAACGGTGGAAAAAATAGCAATGTATTTTAGTTTTACAAAATAATTATTTTTTAAGATATATTTGACAGCTATTTCGGCTCACGCCATCGTCAGAAATATGCTTAAACGAACATTTGCTTATCTATATATTGCTGTGTAGAAAAGGTACACAATACATCTTCTCACCTGTTTTAACGACCTAGCTTTTTTCTTGCTCGTAATAAAACTAAAAATTGTAAATGAAACTAAAAAGACGGCTATATCAATAAGTTTACATATAGCACGGAAATGGTCAATTGTGGAAACAAAACGAAAGCGGGTTAAGCAATGGCGATCGACATATATATGTTTGTTCGTTAAGAATCCTTTGTGATAGTTGATATCTATTGATTTCCAGCTATTTTAAAGCAGTCATCTTGCGACCTTTATTACGAGTATGCAAACACTAGGCGCTGAGTTTGAATTTATATTATGTGATTCCTTTATAACGTGATTAGCGAATTGTGAATCTGTTTTTTTACTGTTGAATGATCTTACATGTTCCTTAGCTCGAGTGAATATACTTCTACCTGTCTGTCCAATATAAACGGATAAACATGAGCCACAGAACAGTCATCTTGCGATCTTTATTACAAAGATGCAAACACTTACGCGCTGAGTTTGAATTTATATTATGTGATTCCTTAAAATATAAATCAATACTTATCAATTTATTACTACACTCAATGTGAGGCTAGATCTCATACGTGTTTCGCTTTTTTAGAACCATCTTCAAACTTACTGTATCGTAAAATTATTCGTTTCTAAGATGATTTTTTTTTATTGCCGTTTTAATAGACGTGGGGAGCTTATTAAAATCAAACTAACAACAATACTGATAATTAAAACACTATTAATAAAAAAGCAATTTCCAGCGCTTGGAGATGAAAATCTCTAGGTAAATAAATTCAATAATGATTCAGCCACTTGTATTCAAAAATTCATGTGTTTAAATTTATATATTTATTTCAATAGCTTTTTTTTAAATTTATATATTTATTTCAATAGCTTTTTTTTAAATTTCAACAAATTTAAAACTATTCTGTAAATTCCACGACGAAGTATTTCAGCATAATCACATTAAATATACCAACTGTCAATCTTTAATGGAAAGTCACTTTATTTATGTCAATAATTAAACACAAATTTATAATTTATTGATTGAATTGGCATTTACTTGGTAGAACTCCATTATAACACGGTGAAAAAACAGTTCTCTAGAACTTCACCTTCTGTGGAACGATTTTGTAGAATTAAAATACATTGCTATTTTTTCACCGTGTTACAATTTTATAATTTAAAAATCGGGCCCGGTTTCGGTTCTCGCGAGCATTATCGACTGATACAATCGAAATCAAAACCAAGCTATTTATATAATACTTTATACGAAAGTACCTTTTCTACACAGTTATATATAGATAAGCAAACGTTCGTTTGAGCATAGTTCTGACGATGGCGTGAACCGCAACAGCTATCAACTATATGTTATAAAAAAAACGTCGAACTAAAATACAGTGCTATTTTTTCACCGTGTTATAATGGAGTTCTACCAAGTAAATGCCAATTCAATCGATATAGTGTTTTATCAGTTGATGATGCTCGCGATGAGCGAAACCGGTCCTGATCTTGAAGAAATTAATTCGTGGAACTAGCGCTAAGTATTGTGTGTTTTTATTTAAAAATATTACTTTTATAACTAGACGAGGATCCTTGCAGATGAAAATACCGATGACCTATTTGAGGAAAGGAGGCTCATTTTCTTGCTATATCGTGTTCATCATCGGCTGATGTTTCGTAACAAACTGGAGATACCAAGCTCTCTCGTTTCTAATCCGATTAATGTCATTTGGTAAGCGTCACTCATAGTAACAATTGGATGGATCAATTCTAACAATTGGATAATTTGGCTCGTCGGCTGGGCGACCGGCTGGGTCCGGTGGCCGTTCTAAGAACACGAGGTACCCGAGTTCAAATCTTGCCACACTCGTTAGCAATAATAGTAGAGACGGTCGCACCATCTCTATTTCCATCGGTGTGTTAGTACCGATGCATTCAATAGATCCAAATTGGTTCTTAGATCAACAAATTTTATAAGATATATATTTGATAGCTATTTCGGCTTACGCCCTCACCAGAACTGTGCTTAAACGTAAATTTACGTATCTGCGTATTGCTGCTTTGTAGAAAACGTACACAATACATCATCGCTTCTGTTCTAACATCCTTGTTTTCCAAGAACTTACTATTAATCTACAGACTAACTGATGAGGGCGTAAGCCGAAATAGCTCTTTATTTTTATAAAGAAATACATTGCTATTGTTTCACTCTGTTATAATGGAGTTCTACCAAGTAAATAGCAATTCAATCAATAGTTTATTTTTGCCCT
Source organism: Himalopsyche japonica (assembly GCA_028555115.1). Classification (NCBI taxonomy): domain Eukaryota; kingdom Metazoa; phylum Arthropoda; class Insecta; order Trichoptera; family Rhyacophilidae; genus Himalopsyche; species Himalopsyche japonica. The sequence continues at coordinate 133,749 of JAHFWJ010000630.1, forward strand.
TCGAGTATTAAGTACACTTTAACCTTGTGTGATGTACTGTGTGGTATCATTTGAATGGTTTTTTTTTTTTAATTAATGATTGATTATTTTTACAGTGAAGTTTTTTAATTTTTAAATTAACAAAAGAGCTTTGTTAAATGGTTTGATACGCAATTTTCGAATAATATATGTTAATTAACAAAAACAAATATTTTTTTTTGTAGTAAAATAGAAAAATACCACAGAGAACATTCCTACATGATTAACACTTAACTTACGTCATACATATATATTTTCACTTACTTGATACAGATTTTCTATGACAACCGAATATTCTCGTGCAATATGGAGAGAGAGTAGATTTCAATACACATTTTTTGGTACTATTTTCACAGTATAATTTATGATCTGGGCCGGTTTCGCTTACCACGAGCATTATTAACTGATGATTCATTTGAAAAAAATGGCAGTTATTACTTTAAAAGCGTGAAAGCTTTCCAATTGTAATACAGTTTTTCTTTCAGTATATGTTTATAATTAATTTATATACACCCCTGGCAATCATTCGAAACCACTTAACGCTGTTGCGCTATGGGATACGCTCGATATATAAAAATGGTTGTAAATTTAAACACGACTGAACGTCACCAAATGACGTAACAGATGAATTGAATGATAATCAATATTGTAATCAAATCGTCTTCTGGATCCAGGTTAAACAAATATCAATACCGAATCGTTACTTTCTTCCGTGTCCCCATCCCTACTCTCGAAGTCCGGTGGTACGAATTATTAGATTCGCCTCAATAGATACATGGCGGGTCAATCTATTAAGATTTTTTCATAATCGGAACCTGTCGCTATAAAAAGATGACCCATTATTATATTTTATTGTCATGGTAACTAGTTCGTTCGATTTTGTTATTCTGTACAGAAGAGCTCGGCTAGCCGCGTCGGGCCTACACACAAAGGCCTAATTGCAGATTACCGAACATAACCGCACATTAACGAACATAACCGTACATAACCGCACATTACCTTTTCATATGTTAATGCTTCAAGGGCTGTCTATCACTAAAAATATATCGAGCCTACACACAAAAGCCCAATTAAACATAACCGTACATAACCGCACATTACCTTTTCATATGTTAATGCTTCAAGGGCTGTCTATCATTAAAAATATATTAGCGACAACCCTGTGACAGCTGTTCCTTTCGAATTTAAATAATATCCGAATCGTTCTATATTGGAAAATTTTATAATTCGAATGACATTCTATAAATATTTTACTTATGATATCGACTAAAGGTGCTTGATGGATTCCAATAAAAATTTGAATTGTTACACCTTTGTACGATTCCACGTGTTTTGTCGCTAACGAGCCGGGTTTTGCTTTTCGGCATCTTCAGGCATTCTATCACACGGATGCAACAGATTTCAGCACATTCAGTTCGTGTGATACAATGACTGAAGATGCCGCAAAGCGAAACCCGGGTCGACAAATTGTGCAGATTGTACATTGTTATTAACTTGATTATGATACTACCAAGCCGGATTTTGCTAAAAATGTCATCGATCTTATTGAAGTATGTTCGCTGAAGTCGACCCCTTCAAATTCTAATTTTTAAGTATTGATTAAACTATAATTAGGTTGAATAGAGCTTAGAATAATCTATATTTAATATATTAAAGATAGGAAATCTTTGAAACTTTCATAATATCTTCGTTTTACGTTCGCGAAATTTTCTGGATTCCTACAAACACATGACCAACACATCTGAAAAGTTTTTTAAACCATTACAAAAAATTTCAACCATATCACACTTTGGTGAATGACATTTTACATTCTGTCAATTGTTTATAAACTAAATTTGATTTAGAAATAAACTTTACACTGAAAGAAAACGTTATTTCAAAAAGTACTCACATAATTCGATTACTTTGGATCTATTCAATAACTACTGATATTTTTTTTAAGATGCTAACTGTCACTTCTTGATGGAAAGGCATGATATTTTATATAGCTACTTAGGTACCACCTTTGCGAAACTGTCACACTTTGAGGTTATCAATTTCTAATGACACGGTGAGAAAACAGCAATGTAATTTAATTCTACAAATAATTTATTTTATTTATATTTTATATTTTTTTTAAGATATAGTTGATAGCTATTTCGGCTTACGCCATCGTCAGAACTATGCTTAAACGAACATCTGCTTATCTATATATAGCTGTGTAGAAAAAGTACACAATACATCTTCTCTCCTGTTTTAACGACCTAGCTTATTTCCTGATAGCAATAAAACTACAAATTTTTTAAAATTGTAAATGAAACTAAAAATTCGGCTATATCAATAAGCTTACATATTGTACGGAAATGGTTATTTGTATGGGGATGGTATATTACGGAAAAACCCGTTCCAATGGCTTGAGCAATGGCGACCGACATATATTAAGTTTGTTCGTTAAGAATTTTTCGTAATTTTTTGTTATAATTGATATTTATTGATGAACAGCTGGAAATCAATAGATCTCAATTATCACAAAAAAAAATTAACGAACAAACTCATATATGTGTTATAACGGAGTTCTACCAAGTAAATGCCAATTCAATCAATAATTTCTAATGACATTTTGCAATCCATCCATTATAGCAAGTAATACAGTTTTAGTAGGCATATTGCAACGCATTTCGAGGTACTTTTTAGTACTTAAAAGCGATATTATTTATTGATAAAATAAATTCCTTACAATAACTGGCAAACACTTACGTGAACGTTGCATTCGCCTTGTATTTTTCTTATTTTGTAGAGAGCCACACAAAAGGGGTCAAAGGACCGCATGTAGTCTTTGCAGGAGCGATTAAATTGAAATAATGTGATGGTATCTATATTCTGACCACATATTAAATTGTTGTTTTGCACGATAATGTCATCACGATAAGAACGCACGGCGTCATTCAGCATTGTTATTTGTTTTTCAGTACATTAATTCAAAAAATATAAACCCAGAATAATTAATTTACGTTCGTAATTTCCGAACAGCAATGTTTATCATATTTTTGGCCATCCGTTGGGTGCTATTGGAGACCGTTTTCCTTAAGAAACCGTAAACATATTCGTGAGGGAAAAACCCATTTGTCCGGATGACACTTTTAGTTAGTCCAACAGCTTAATTGCAGAATATAATAAGAATTGCAGTGGAAACCCAATTTTACATTCATTGTTTTTTTTTTTAATATCTTATCAAACTAAAAGATTTCGTATTATTCTCGAGTAATAAATTGGTCTTTTAAATTAATCTTACCTTAAAAGGATATAGATAAAAACCAAATTAGAGAGGTTACTTTTTCATTTAAAATTGGTTATTATAAAGTTTATTTAAAACACTTCTTGATAATATTATATAATGTATACAATATTTAAATCTCTTCATCTGCGTTGAACGAATGACTTTAAAATTGTAATTTTTTTCTACTTATATGGCTTACAAAACGTTAAGTATTAACAATTTAAATAATTCTTATTAAGATTATTAGTTTATAATGCTGATAAACCGTTCCTGGTCAAAAATATATATCGTGGAAATAAGTACTAACAAATGTATTTTTATTGTTTGAAATATCATGCTTTTCCATCAAGAAGTGACAGTTAACACATTAAAAATGATTACTTCTTATTTGGCTCGAATTTTAGTATTACAACAGCTATTCAAATGTCTCATTAATGGCTCGAGTGCCGCTGCTTAGTGACCACTGCAGATAGAGATGTGCGGCGTAAATGAAATCGACACGTGTATGGATTGTTTAATTATCTCCAGATATTCTTTATTTTACATTCATTGTTTTTTTTTGTCTTACCGCATATCTATAATCAATATTTAATCATCCTACTATTATCGTCTAAATATTTTGGTCATTTCGTAAATATTATCTCTTGATGGTTTTTGTGGATTATTTTCTCTTACGTCGTTTACAGGGGCGTCACTGGGCATCAAAATAATAAAATATTTTTTCCAAAGGCGTAGATGAATCTGTTGTTAGAATACTAAAGAAATTTTAGGGTTATTTGACTAGAATGGAGTGCCAAACTGTAAAGAAAATAATGTATAGCACTATTTCTTTATTGATTGAATTGGCATTTGCTTGGTAGAACTTCGTTATTTTGTAGAATTAAAATACATTGTTAATTTTTCACCGTGTTTACTATTCCTTTAATTTAATTATATGAATATCATCGGTATCGGTTTCGCTCACCGCGAGCATATTATCATCTCAGTCAACATTATGTTTTATTTATTTAAATATAACACCTTTCCAGTTAGAATTGCAGTAAACAACCGTCACAAAAATTAAACAAAAAAAATCATATAGTAATAATAAAATAAATATATTATTTGAAACATTCCCGCATTTTTCGTTTCGAGTCCTTAAAAAAACGTAGAACTTAGGTATATTATTCTTTGGCAAACGACAAGTCACATTCGACGTTAAGGTTTTGAAAATTATGTCCTAAAACAATATTTTTCACTCATTTTAAAAATACTGCATGTTCTTTACTATTCTCAATTATTTACTTATGTTCTACTATTTTAATTTTATCATAATACATTTTTTATTCATTGAATTGGCACTCACTTGGTAAAACTTCATTATAACACGGTAAAAAATAGCGATGTTTTTCTGTTCTACGAAAATTATAAGGTATATAGTTGATAGTTATTTCGGCTTACGCCTTTATCAGAACTATGTGCTTGAACGTACATTTATTTGTCTATATATAGCGGTGCAGAAAAATTACACTACACATTTTATTTATTGAATTGGCATTCACTTGGTAGAACTCCATTATAGCACGGTGAAAAAAATAGCAATGTATTTTAGTTCTTCAAAACTATTTTTTTAAGATATGGTTGATAGCTATTTCGGCTCACGCTATCATCATTCTGACGATGGCGTGAGCCGAAATAGCTATCAACTATATCTCAAAAACATAATTTTGTAGAACTGAAATACACTGCTATTTTTTTCACCGTGTTAAGCTATACATCTTCTCTTCTGTTCTAACATCTTAGTTTTATAGTGTGATAATAAAATATTAAATGCAGCAAATTAATTTTATGTATTTCTGGAAGTAAGAATTAATCTGGGGTTTTTTTATTGAGTGGAAATAAACGTAAATTAACATTATACTAAGTTGATTGATTTAAAAATGCATTAACCTTCCTTAATGGCTTGAGAAATGGTGATAGATTTATATTTGTTTGTTCATTTAGAATTTCATTGGATTGCTGATATCTTTTGATTTCTAATTGTTTCAATGCATTTAGCTTGGGTCTTTGTAGTTACAAAGATGTTAACATATAGGCACTGAATTTAAAGTTATGTTATGCGATCCAATTTGTACCGAACATCTCGTAAATGAATCATAGAAGAACATAGCTTTGATGAGGGCGTAAGCCGAAATAACTATCAACTATATACATTACAATTTTTGTATACTAAAATAAATTTCATTTTTCATAACCGTGTTAGATTTATAATTGCTTAGAAATACGTGTGATATGTAATATTAACAACAATAAAATACAGTCGTACCTCGGGATACGAGTTTAGTTCTTTGCGTAACCTTGCTCGTATCTCAAAGCAAGTTTTCCCAATGAAATTAATTGAAATGACATTAATCCGTTCCATTCACCAAAAATTCATCCTAGTTATTCTTGTGTTTTCGAATAAGAAAAATGTATTTATAAATGACAAATATTGTATAAAAACATAATTTAAGAGAATGTAAGGTAATAAACTGGTTTTGTATAGTTTTATACAGATATCTGTATCTGATGGGTTGTGTGCAACCGGCCGTTCCTCGTATCTCAAATGTTGCTCGTATATCAAAGCAAAACGTCGCTCACTCGATGGCTCGTATCTCAAATATCTCATATATTAGAGCACTCGTATCTCGAGTTACCACTGTATGTAAAAATAATAAATCTACGCGTGACTACAATGAAAGGACCAACGCAGTGATTGCGTTGTACGCATGTGTGAGAAGAATTAGAACAAGTATGTGTGTTCTACGTGACTTATTGAAGAACCGTATACGATATTGCGACCATTTTGTGATTGAAATATACATTCTGGAATATTTTACAGTAGAATACATGATAAAATATTTATATTGGATGCATTTCGTTGCGTCAAGTGCATTCATTGTGATTGTTGATCTAGCCAAAGCCAGAAGTAGTGAACATTTTATTTTTGTGTATTTGCTTCCCAATGCGACGTTTTTCGCATTCATTTTGTCAGATCTCGATAATGTCCCGCACAAAGTAATGAATTAAAATTACTCATTAATCATTTACTCACAAAAACTAATAATTCTTATTTATATGCATTAAATTAAAAATTAACCTAAAAATCGAGCAAATTTTTCATCAAGATATTCTTCAAAATCGTCTAATCGAAAAAGTAGTTTATTCGTTTTTCAAGACTTCAACTCCGACATTTACCAAAAACACATGTGGCGTATTGATTACAAAAGTTGTTTTTTTGTTGCTTGATCTACTAAAATTTTACAATTGAATATTTTATCAAACTAAAAGATTTTATATTATTCTCGACTAATACATTGGTTTATTTAATTAATCTATCTTAAGAAGGAAATACATTTTTAAAAAATTAGAGAGGTTACTTGTTCATTTAAAATTAATTCAAGATTAAGTTGTGCATTATTTATTTAAAACACTTCTTGATAATATTATGTACTGTATACAATATTTAAATCCCTTCATCTGCATTGAACGAATGATTTTCAAATTGCAATTATTTTCTACTTATATAACTTACAAAAAGTTAATTATTAACAATATAAATAATTATTATTAAGATTATTAGTTGATAATGCTGATAAACCGGTCCTGGTCAAAAATATATATTGTGGAAATAAGTACTATCAAATGTATTTTTATTGTTTGAAATATCATGATTTTCCATCAAGAAATGACTGTTAACGCATCAAAAAAAGATTCCTACTTATTTGGCTCGAATTTTAACATTACGGCAGTTATTCAAATGTCTCATTAATGGCTCGAGTGCCGCTGCTTGGTGACCACTGCAGATAGAGATGTGCGGCGTAAATGAAATCGACACGTGTATGGATTGTTTAATTATCTGCAGATATTCTTTATATTTTCATATCACAACAAACGCCCGCAAAACGGATACATTGATTGTAAATAAATAAACATTTATACACATTTAATTGCTTGTTCACTCGGAATATTTAACGCGGCCTTCATCTAGCAGCGCATTACAAATGATGAAACGTTACGACACTTACACCGAACGCTATTGTATTATAATCGACCCGATAACATGGCGGAAATTGTTTGTGAAGGCCTTAATCGTTAATCACTTTTTGGCAAACACTCGATATTTTAATTTCACTATTAGAACTCATTCAATGTCCGCTCATAACGTGAAGCAAATGGATTATCTCGACAACATCAAAATGAAATTATTTAGTTTTAAATGTACAACAAGTATGCCAATAGAAATGTCACTCGTCAAAAAATTAACAACCTTCAACAATATTATTACTACAATTTAGTATATCGAATGAATGTACCACAATGAAAAAATAGCAAGGTATGTAGTTGAGAACTATGCTTAAACTTTCATTCACTTATCTATACTTAGTGATGTAGAAAAGGTACACCATACATATTCTTTTCTGTTCTAACATCCTAGTTTTTTTTGGCCACGTTCAAGTATAAACACAATAACTATTTCGGCTTAGCCATCATCACTATAGTTCTGATAAGAACTTAAGCTGAAATAGCTATCAACTATTTAACTTATAAATTTTGTAGAGCTAAAATAAATTGCAATTTTTTCACCGTGTTATAATAGAGTTCTACCAAGCTAATGCCAATTCAATTAACGAATGAATGTACTCGGTAGAATTTCTATATCAAAATTGAATTGTTGAAACTTTGTAAGATTCCACGTGTTTATTCCCCACAAACGGCACGGGTTTCGCCTTTCTGCATCTTGCACAGATGCAACAAAACTGACTGAAGCATTTGGAATCGTTCTAAGTATCAACAATTTAAATTTAGTATTAGTGCCTCGGATGTTGACATATTTTATATATATATATAAATAAAGAGTGGACGAGAATGAGTTCAGACGATTCTTATTTTTTGATTGATTTGCTTACTGATTTTTTATGTTGATTTTTGTTCATTAAACAGCTGACCCATCGCGCGTTGCTGCGATCTCAGAGTAAAGAAATTTAATGAAACTGTTTATGTTAAAAGTTTCGTTTCAATTCTATTTATTTACTATTAAGGAGGAGGGTAGGAAAGGTAGTGGTATCCTAGAAACATTTGCGTGAGTGTACTAAACAAATTTGTAAAGTTTTATATATATCGGAGTAATAGCGTAGTAATGCATAACGGACAAACAGACACACATTGAATTTATACATACAGATTGTTCCTACGTTGCAAACACAGTATTTAGCAATTTATACTTTTTTTGTTATGTAGACATATCAAATAAAAAATTAACCTTTCTTTATTTGTTGCGAATTTAAGCTACAGTTCCTGCATAAGTATTTTTTTATTTGCCGGCATTGTTTGTACCCAAAACTTGAGTTAAATTCACATGAAAGAAACACAACGCCGTCACTGGACCGTAACGAATGGCAATTGATATACATATTCTAATTTTAAAACATTTTTTGAATGTAATACAAACTTGATTCGCATATCGAATTAATTGCATTTGATTAAAAATCACCTTTCCAAAATGAATCACCCAAAAATGTAAAAAGTAATCAGGTATGTTTTAATCAGACTTATATAATCTATATATTTGAATGTATCACATCGTTCTACGAACAATAAAATGAAATAATGATTCAGAAACCATAATTCACAGTTATTTTATTTATACACACTTTCTATGCTGTACAAGTATACAGTAATCCTTTATTCGACCCCACCACTGGATTATTCAATTCAGTGATCGGCAACATGCGGTACTAGAATTATGAGTATTATTTTTTAGCAAATTTTCATTTATTATTTGTTGGAACCTAATCGTAAAATCACATAAATCCTAACCTTAGATTATTTGTGGACGCCGAATGTAACCAAGATTCATCATTTTTCGGGTCCATAACTAAGAAAAACTATTTTCACGGGGTTGGTTAACAATCATTTGCCAAGTTCATGGAAAAATTTGCAATATTCGCGGTAAAATGATAGATCAGTGTTGTATTGATTAGACTGATTGCATACGTTTATAAAATATTAAAAAAACTTTAAATTTATTATTTTTTAATTTCTAAAAAGTCGTTTTTGCCAACATTTGCAATTGAATGAAACCTATTGTAAATATATAAGAGCTTAAACTAAAACTCTTATTTTATCTATCTGAGAGAAATAATTATATTAAATTAAAAAGTCACTTTATACGACTAAACAACAAGGTAAACAAACCCCTTGAAACTAACATTATTGTTGTTTTTTTCTTCTTCTGGTTTGAAGTATCAATTTTTTAACCCCTGACTGTGCTGAAAATTCACACTCGATAATATAAAAGAGATAACACTGTTAAAAGATTAACTCTTTCAGCAATGCTTCTAAGCTAATATAAAATTATAATAATCTAAACTTGGGGTCGTGAACCTTTTCTTTTATAAAGGCCACTTTCACTTATATGATTCAACATAAGGCCAACGTTGACACCCACCCCCCTACAAACTAAATATTTTTAATTCACAATATAAATTAGTCAAATATAGCTTGATAAAAAATAGCTTTAAATGTATATAAATATGCATTTAAGGGAATCATTCACATTGGCATCAGTCAAAAGGCCGCAGGTTCCCCACGCCCGATCTAGATCAACACCGATACCTCTGAACTATTTTTTTTTTAAAATAGTATTTTTTAAAGTAGTGTTTGAATATCCTACTCGTGGTATGAAGCGATTGGTTAGGCCATAACTGGTGTCATATCAACTTTTAACTACAAAGCAATACCTAGCATGAACCCATGGTTGAGACAAGCTGACAAATTTTATAGCTATCATTGGCTAAGTGCATTGTTTCGCCAGTTATAGATAATGACATGAATAAAAGTCTTCGACAATTTCTTTAGTCACTGCTCTTTGATTTATGTTATTGTTATCCTAACTGAGACATACAGCTTACGGTTTATTATTGAATTTATTGCATGTACAGAACAAACAGAACCCAATTAAGTTCATTATTTTTATTAAATGAACAGTTGAACCTCTCTGAGTTTACCTTGATATATCCTTTGTGTAAAATCTGTATGAGTTGATAATAATGTTCACAATGAGTGAAACCTGTCCTGATTTGGGTAATGTAAAATTGTGAAAATAGTACTAAATATTTTTTTTTCTTTATAAATATAATATAATGCCTTTCCACCAAGAAGTGACAGTTGACACAATGAAAAAAAACAATCTAAAACAAAATTCGTCGATAATCGCTCATTTTATCGCAAAATATTATATGTCTAAATCCGAAACAATGCTATTGAGTATTGTCAAAGCTCTAACCCAGTGGCCATAAAACTACTGCCCTCGAAAAATTCCCGATTTTTGTATATTAATTATTCAAACGGATTTTTTTGTTATTATGTTTCATTATTTCCTTATAAATTCGCCCATAAACAAAAATTTAAAGAATTTAGATATAAAATATAATGCTTGTGTCAAATTTACTGGATATTCTCATTTATTAATTATATTTTAATATATGACATATAACTAATTTATCGTGTCGACTGAATTTGACTGAAACTGAATTTCTGAGTTCTGATTAGAGCGTAAGTCAAAATAACTATTAACTTTAACTTGAAAATTTTGTAGAGCTAAAATAAATTGCTATTTTTTTAACCGTGCTATAACAGAGTTTTACCATGTAAATTCCAATTCAATCGAACGATTCCACATTTTTTATCATTAACGACCCGAGTTTCGCCTTTCGGCCTCGACAGGCATTCTATCTCACGTGCAATCGTACAAAGATGCAACAATTCAAATTCGGTATTTTAACTAGATTAAAATAAATATATATTTATCTTCAACTCCCCAAGTTTTAAAAATATCAGTCCGGCCTGTTTCATTTTTTTTCAAAAAGTTTGATGAACACTGATGAAGCCAGTGGCATATTGCTATTGGCAGGCTTGTTCTAAACTTTACATCGTGCGCCGTTTTTTATACTTTAAAGTCTGATAAAACAAAATAAATCATTGTTTACATAACATCCATTATCGACAGTGTTCACGAAAACTGATTGTTTTTTTTTTATAATGTGTTATTATTCAAATATAATCAGTGTGCCATTCGACTCCATATTACTAAGTGTAATAAATAGATATATGTATATTAAAATAATAATTTTCCATTTTTCATACTGTTTATTTTATTTTTTTGTTCAATATTTTTCACATCAATGGAAAAATACAGAACGACTCTCATGAGAAAATTGAAACCTCTAATTATTTTCAAAAGTTCTCAAACTGTGGTATTTAAGAAATAGTTTTTTTTGTGCCACGTCCGCTTTCAATATTAGATATAACAAATTGGCTCTTCAAAGATCGTTGCTTGATACTTCAGACTTAAATAATTATTTTTTATAAAAATGTATATTTCAATAGATGTATGTATATTTTTTTATATCATTCAACAAAAGTATTATATATATATTTGACGCATGAAATGGAGAGGGTTTGAAAAGGTGTTTTTAGTGTTGTCATTTGGTTGTCCATTTTGGGGGCATTTTCCTCAATTTATCCCTTTTTGCACAAACTTTTTCATGTAGCCGAATGGAAAATATAGAAACAAGATGGTAACTAACCTCTCCTTTCTGAAAGAAACTTTATTTTTAAATGTAAAAGTGATTATACCAAAAAAATGCTGTTTTATTTATTTAAATCACTTGGTTGTTTCTTTCCAAAAAATATAGTCACTTTGATTATAAAATTCAACTCAAATAATATAAATCTTTGAAATTGTGTACCAATCTACATATTTTGTCATTTACAGCTAGTGTTACACCTTTTGGCATATTCATAGCTCTAGTGCACGAATGCATTCAAATTGGTAGTCCGTTAACTGTTTACATCGACGAATTTAGAAAAATATAGACCCTAACTAAGTCTACGGGCTAATTTGATATCTGAATATAATTTTATCAATTATTGATTTGATAATAATATAAATTATCCTAAAGCCATTACAAAAAATTTACTTTAAAATTAGATTACTTTATTATTAGGTCACAAATAAACTCGAGCTAACTCACTTTCTAAAGATATTGACGATAAGATGAAACCCGGGTTGTTGACGACAAACGTAGAGAAGTGTACAGAACTTAAGCAATTTATCACTCATATTAAAATTCTAATAATCATATTCTATTAAAATATTTTTTTTCCCGCTGATAAATTTTTTCACATAAGAGTGTTAAAACTGTTGTATATAAACTGATTTCTATGATAAAACAATGTCACTTTTAAAGGTATTAGCTGTCATTTATTGGGAGAAAGCCGTTATATTTAATTAATTAAAATGAAAAACAGGACAGGGTTCGCTCATTGCGAGCATTATGACGTGTTGTTCCTTTATTAAAAAAATTATATTATGGAAATAGTACCATTTTGTTTCATTTTCCTCGAAAATAATCGCTTCAACATCAATACTACTGAAATATATTTTAAAAAATATTCAATATTGAAATATCTTTCGCGCGGTTCGGTAGGGAATTGGTTAATGTTCGTATTTAAACATTCACATATTTTTTTTTATTTTATAGATATTTTTTTTCTGAGGCGGTGCCGACGTCATTAAATGTTGACATTCTCCGCCACTCGACAAATTCATACGTCTGCAACAAAATTACCCAACACTTCATTATCCTTATCTAGGCGAAAAATCAAACACAACGGTACTTAACTACCCTCATTAAAAATTATCTTTCATTATGTACGTCTTCCATTGCATCCCACCAATTACACATTATCACCTTCGCGATGCGGTAATTTTAGATGCATTACCATTGAAAGATTAAATAATACAGTTCCCCCGTATAGCGTATGCGGCAGTCCCCGTATAGTGTCAGGTCCCCGTATACTGTCAGTCCCCCCTATAGCGTATTTTTTTACTAAACACAAAATTTTTATTTTTAAATTAGAATTTTTATAAATATTATAAATAGCAGGGTTGTTAAGTCTGAGTCGTAAGCTAAGAAAAATCTGTGCGGAATCTATTAATCGATTATCATTTTTGTCGGTTTATGAAAAATATACATAAAGACAAAAATATATAGCGACACAATTATGCGAATAGATTCTGTAAAATGTGAGAATAGATCGGCGTTCTTATTGCAATAGTTATTAGTGACTTGACATGAATATAACCCATACAGTTGATGCACAACAAACCAGGGCTGTGGAGTCGGAGTAGGGGTCGTAGAATGGCGGTGTGAAATACAAGTGGCTCCGATTGCTTTTTCCGATTAAACCATAGGCTCCCAACCTGGGGGTCGCCAACTTATACGGTCAACTAAATTTTTGTATGCTTTTGGATTGTACGGGGGTGGGGCCGCGGGTCACATGGATTTTATGAAAAGGGGTCGCCACCCGAAAAGGTTGGGAATCCATGGATTAAACGATTTCGAAATATATCTCAATGAACAAGAAGAAATAAATCGTCCTCGTTTGAGTACCATTATACTAAAATTATGTTAATATAGATCCTAGGCTCCCAACCTGGGGGTCGCGAAGGGTTTTTTGGGGGGGTCGCCAACTTATACAGTCAACTAAAAAAAAATGGATGTTCATGGATTGTAAGTGGGGTCGCGGGTCACATGGATTTTATGAAAAGGGGTCGCCACCCGAAAAAGGTTGGGAACCTATGCTATAGATGGATAGAGAAAGTAGGTGAGATGTAACATATTTGAAGGCATTTGATTAGTAGTAGTTAAGGAGGCGGCAGAATTTATTTTATTTTATTTCGATTGATGATTTGGCAATGTTCAAAATAAAATTAAATGTTAATCTTACAGCTAGTCTGAAGAAGTTTCTCAAAGAAGCGAAACACGTGTCTGAAACACCCAAATCCATCGAAAATATGCCGTGCATCGTATGCCTGAGTCGGGAATTGAAATACAATCAAAACGTAAATTGCGGGAATTTTTTTATTTTATAAACGTAATTCCAGGGTTAATTGTAAATATAATATAAGCGCGATTATGGTTTTATATTGTATGTTTGTTTTATAATAAACAATAGCTCGTAGATACGTCGCCGCACCTTAGTGTATAAAATTATTCGAAACAATTATGTATTGGAAATGATTTTTAATAATAAAAATAAACCTCGTATATTTAAAGACGTAATTATTTCATTTTCAATCAGATACGTTCAATCACGTTTTCTGTCTCACGTTTATCTATAATTATACAATCAGAATAAAAGAGATGCATGTATAAAAAAATTCTTCATAGTTTTGAATTGAGATTGTGATGCTAATTCATCGAGTCTTAACCTTTTGTTCGCGTCAAAAAATAAAGATAACGAGACTTATACGCGGCAGTTTTTTTTAGGGATTTTTATCACGTTTTCGACTATGTATTTATATATTAATTGGCACACATAGTATTCTCATATTCTATGCTCGCGATAAGCGAAACCGGTCCTGATCAAGAAATATATATGGCGGAAATAAGTACTAAAAAATGTGTTTTTATTATTTAAAATATCATGCCTTTACACCAAGAAGTGACGGTTAACACATTAAAAGTGAGAAATGCTTATGTATTTTTGTATGCAGTAATAATATAATAAATAATTAATACACACTTACAAAATTTAAAAAATAACTTACTAATCAAAAGGTTATTATGTAACACATTATTGTTGTGTTTATTTGTGAAAGTTTATCGGTTGAATTGGCATTTACTTGGTAGAACTCCATTATAACACGGTGGCAAAATAGCAGTGTATTTTGGTTCCACAAATTGTTGTAAAACTAAAATCCATTGCAACGTGTTTAGTAATGTTATATGTCCGATGTAACGATCAAACACAAGATCGAACCGTGGGAAATAGTGAATTGTTTTTGACAGTGTAATATTGAATGACTGTGGTATTTTGTGCATTATTTTTTCATATTATTTCTTGGTCGTCGAAGTAGTGTTTTTTTAAACTACTCGACAGCCCTGCAATAAACCCTTGTATTGGGGTCGTCAACCTTTTTTTCTCGCTTTTCTTAATACTTTTTTTTTTATTTATAAAATATCTTCCTAGCATAACTAAAACTAAAAGAAACTATTAAAATCATTATCTTTTTTATTTTTCAATTACATTATCTGCATTAATTATCAATATTGTTTTATTTTTTCAATTAATTTTTATTTCATCAGGTCACCGCACTACATCTATATTCTATAATATTTAAAATTAAATCAGTCACCATGTTAACTATTTTTAATTCAATTATTATTTATTATTTCACTGTTTCGCATTTATAAATATCGATTATTTGTATATTTTTATAATATAATATAATGCATGAACTTTAGTTCAAAGCTAAAGAAACTTACAAACAATTTTTTTATAGATAAAAAAATGTATGACAGTTTGTGACGAAAGGGGAACGTTACTAAGGTGATGTGTTACATGTGACTTAATGTACCTTTTTTTATATAAAACCTTAAAAAATGTCATTTTTATTCTGTTTGTCAACACTGACTGTCAACGTCTCGTTTTTTGAGACGACTGATTGAGTGTATTGATTTATAACACAAAAATATATACGAGGGATTAAAATTGTTGAAACTGTTTCTCATACAAGCTAACTTTTGTGTTAAAATATTGTCTGGCTTTTTTCTGATAATATCTATAATTAGTCAGTTTGTTTAGACTATTAACATCATTGAATATTTCTTCTAACACATTGTTTACGGAATACGCGCCTAGCGCGTTAGCACTTATATTTGAGAGATGCTGATTATCCGCCTGGTCATAGCCCCTTATAAATAGTTGAGATTGTTATGACCTGGCACGTCAAGGGTCAACCTGAGCTTGTATGGCACTGGATATTACAAAAGGTTTGATACATGCTATATTTTATATATGCTACATATTTAAATATATTGTCCTGAGTGATTTTTTAGTAGTCAACGTGTTAAGTAATCGGTGTTTAAATATACTTTAGATAGCTCAGTAGGGAACAGGCTAAAAATGAATTGGGTTACTAAATTGAAAGTGTTCGCGCCACGCGCCAGTCGTGCCAGTCGTGCAGTCATTTATCCATAATCAATTCAATATATTTGTACATTTTAAATAATTGCTTTTCTGTAGTAAAAGCCCATTTAAAACGGCGCGTCTTAAGACGTAATTTTTGTATGAGCGGCGCTCCGTTCACAGAAAATTATTCGTCTTAAGACGCTTTTGGCAGTTAACCGGTTAAATAGTTTGGTTTTAAATTCATCTGGCATCCGGGTCCTTGATACCGGGTTAATCGCGGCCAATCTGAGACAGTTGGCAACCCTAATAAAACCTCAAGGAATACAGAATATCTGGCTTTACACACATAAATATATAGACGACTCTAAGCGCGATCGAGAGTTTTGTGTGTTTTAAAGCGACACAAGGTATGATGTAACGATCCTATTTTTAAAAAAGCTGTCATCTTAAGATAGGAGCCCAAAAACATCACTAATCTGGTCATCCATAGCTAAAAACATGCATTGATTGAATTGACATTTACTTGGTAGAACTCCATTATAACACGGTGAAAACATAGCAATGTATTTTAGTTCTACACGCCATCGTCAGAATTATTCTTCAACTACTAGTTCTGACGTTGGCGTGAGCCGAAATAGCTATCAACTATATCTTATAAAAAAAAATTGTAATACTAAAATACATTGCTGTTTTTTCACCGTCTTAAAAACATGCACGTTTTCACAAACTACAATATAGTGGTATCGTGAATTGTGTAGGTTTTGGCCCTTAAGTTAAAAAGTTTTGAAACCTCTGTTTTAATAAGACTACGTAGAATATCTGACCTGTTCTCTACCGAACCACTTCAAAGACTTATTTTTTTTAAATATCGGAAAAATTGTAATTATTTTATTATAAAATTTATTATGAAAAAAGTTATATTGGGCGTTAATGCGTCAAAATAAAATCCCTACCTACGCCTCTGCACTATATCCTATTAATAGTATGACATTGACTTTCCATTCTTACGGAAAACAAAACTTTAAATGCATTTTTACTAACGTGCATATTTTTAATTGGCGTGTTCCATAACGAATAAAACTATTTTTAAATTTATACTACACTCAAAATGATAATTTGAAAAAGGAATTAACTTAACTTCCGCTCACATAAATTATTCAGTTAAAAAAATACACGCGAATATATCCTTCTATGTGTTGCCAGCACATACATAACAGCGCGAAAAATGAAAGTTATTTACTTCCTCAGAATAAAATTTTGACTGATTTATATGCGTTCCTAATATAAAATATTATTACGGAATAGCAAAAATTAAGGGGACCACAAAACTACTTTTAAAAAAATAACAGTGTTCCATTTGAAAATTTGTATTTATTTTAATTCCTGTATTGTACGGTAGGTGTTCAAAATTTAATGATTGTAAATATTATCCAGTCAAAGACAAATTAGACATAGACAAGATTGACATAATTGTATTTTTCTGTATTTTTTCTTACTAAATCGAATTTGTTAACTTTTTTAAAGTGTTAACTTTCCACTCATTAAAAAAAGCCTATTGTAATACTCAATGCAGACCGTCTGAGACACATTGAAACCAAATCATGTTTACCTATATTGCCTTTTTATTGGCTTGGCATTTACTTAGTACCTTGCATACACTTAATTATTTTATAAAATTACATTCGTTCAACAGCTTAGCGGTAGCGAACTATTGCACCTGGTGAAGGCTCTGCAATACGTATAGTAAGCTTCGAGATTATCCGCTTGTGTTGGATATTTGCGAGAGATCGTTTGATTTCATGAGAAAATCAGATACTAAATAACGCACAAATTGGTGTCCTGTTATATCTGCGGTTGTCAACCGTCACGGATTGTAAGCTAGGCAGTGATAACAATCGTATGCTACCACTGCGAATATGGTCGGATATGGTCATAGTCTGACTTCTATGACTCATAGAAGAAAGCTTTTAGTCTTCTTAATCTGGATGAATACAAACAGAACATTATCGTCAACATCAATTATCTTATCGGTTCTGTTGCATCCGTGTGATAGAATGCCTGAAGATTCCGATAGGCGAAACCCGGTTTATTAGTGACAAAGCATCTGAATCGTATAATGTTTCAACAATTCAAATTTCATTTTAAAATTCCATCAAGCACCTTCGGTCAATGTCATAAATTATATTTTTTAGACTTTTTGTCAAAGATCTTTTGCCGTCAAACTAAATGTGCGTAAACATTTTGTCGTCGAGCCGTTTCTTGTAAAAGTAAATTTTTTTCTTCTAGTGAAATTTATATAAAAAAATGTGTTTTTACGCTTTGGCGGACACATTCGTATATGATAAAGTTTCTTTTTTTTCTAAACCAATTTTTGGTTCCCCTGGTGACTGCTACGTTTGTCTCCCTATGGATTTAAACCTTCCAAGCTTCGAACCTTTGTCTGCTTAGTAATCAAGTAAGAGCATCGGCCATTCGGCTGTGAACCGATAAATCTAATTTATTATAAACAATTTAACATGTATTGGTCCGCTACGGTCACCGTATGTGTCACGAACACAGTGACACACAAGTATTCAGTCACATGGTGTCAGGCAGTGCTATGAACGGAAACCACCTCAATTACAAAACGCCGCAACTCGATTTTAATTGTAACAATAATAGCTCTAATGCAATTAGTCATTGAAGTTTGATATCGCGTACAATAATGTACCGTCATGTATTTTTTTCATTTGGTATAAAATAATAAATTATTTTCAAAAACAGAATGACTTTTCGTATATATAAATAATATGCAAAAATATACGGAATTGTGATTAGCGGTAAGAGTCATTTTCGTTTGAGCTATTTTATGATTTGTTCAAAGTTATGAATTCTATACTCGTGTTTTATAATGCCTGCATTTTTCAAAAGATTTTGACCTTTGTTGTGTATGAAAGAGCTTGAAAATAAGATTGTTTTTTGTTTGTGTTTTCGTAATTGGTTTATTATTTTTATATGTGTCATGTTTGTATTTGTTTTTAATCATAAATTTATGTCTCTGAGGTTAAAAAATGATTTCATTAACCTAAAATATTCTCTAATTTTATTACCAATAAATCTATGAAATTTTATTAAATGTATTTTATATCTTGGCCGTTATATAGATAAGTCAAGAACTATTCGATCGATCAAAACTTTATACAGCGCCATTACGTTGATGATTTAGAACAGTGAACTCAACCTTTTTGGTGATCGGGTCAACATTGAAAAACGTGCTTCATGTTTTTTTTAATTAAAAAAAAAACATTTATTTGAAGATATTTAAATGTTCTATACTATTCAAAAATCACAACATTTTTGGAAAGTATATAATATACAAAATGGTTGAGACGCTTTTATTCAAATAATATAACATGCTTTTTAGTATTATTTCCGTAATATTGTATTAATAAGATTATAACCGGTTTCGCTCATCGCGAGCATTATCAGATGATGTTAATGCTCGTACATAATCCTCGCGATGAAAGAAACCGGTCATAAGCTTATTTATGTAAAATTGTGGTTGTAATATTAAACAAATTTTAAAAAATATATAATGTACAAAAAACTGTATATTTTCCATATAAAGTCAAAAACTTTTCTCTGACCCTAGGAAATAATTAATCACACAGGTTGAAAACCGCTGTTTTTGAAATATTATCATCGTTTTGTGCGTAGACATCAAATTTCTTCTCTAAATATCGACTTGTGCTTGATGGATGTAATAGATCTCTCAAAACGAATCTCGCATCATGAGTAGGGTTGCCAACCGTCCCTGAATTGGAATCGCTGTCCCGTTTGGTATACCAATTGAAAATTTAACACTTTCACTGCTAATAAAATTTATTGTAGCACGTATTAGTGTCACGCTGACTTTTTATGAAATAGTTTCGCGCGTGTGCGATCTATTGTTAAATTACTCGTTTTCTCTCTCTCTCACGGAGAATATCCGTACATATGTCCCATGGTTTTTCAAGGTATGGAACGACGGCGCATTACTCCGATGACAAAGTGCACGCTAGGCGCGTTGTACGCATGGCTAATATGTTTGGGTAAACGGGCCTAGCGCGTTTTCAGCCTCCAACGCGTTAATTAAAATAGTTTATGGCTAACTTATAATAATGATAATGTTCATTTTTGATCTGTTTGTCCCTGAATCGTCACAGTCAAAAAGACCCTTGGTTGGGAGACAGTTGGCAGCAATTGGTTCAGAATCAGAAAAACGCTATTTTTCAATTCCAGCTACCCTCGAATAACGACAATGTCCCGTGCCATTCTAATACATTTAAATATTTGGAAAATACAATAGATTTTGCCTGTCAAAATCGCATTAATATTAAACAAACGTTGACACAACTTAAAACAAACAAAAACACGTCTAGAGGACAAAACTGGTTTTATTGGCGAATTTTGGGAAATACTGCGTCGGTTGATACAACAGACATAGTTTTCCTTAAATGTGTTTACCTATTTAAAACTGTCAACGGAAAAATACAAATGGTAAATTTGAAAACAATTGAAAGGTTAAAACTTAACACCCCGGTTGCCGAACTTTCGGTTTTACAGCGAAATGCGACAGGAAAATACCACGTCTAACATAAAAACAAGCGAATGCGTTCAATGATTATTTTGAACGTATTGTACAAATGAAACAATATCTTACGGAAGTGTTCCACAACCTTTTCTCATCTATGACACACCAAAACTCTTCCTAGAATTACGCGGCATACCAAAAGCTAATAGGTATTATTTATTTATGATATCGACTGAAGGTGCTTGATGGAATCTCAATATCAAATTTGAATTGTTACAACTTTGTACAATTCCACATGGTTTGTCACTAACGACCCGGGTTTCGCCTTTCAGCATCTTCAGGCATTCTATCACACGGATGCAACAGAACTGACAAAATAGCTGAGAATGTAATTGCTGGAGATGAAATTTTTTTTTTTTGAATCCTTCCAGCTATAGTAAGCTAGACCTTTTGTCGCTACAGAACTGACTCGGTCAGTCAGTTCTTTTGCATCCGTGTGACAGAAAGCCTGAAGATGCCAAAAGGCGAAACCCGGGTCGTTAGTGACAAAACATGTGGAATCGTACAAAGTTGTAACAATTCAAATTTGATATTGAAATTCCATCAAGTACCTTCAGTCGATATCATAAATTATTTACAAAAAATCACAACCTTTTTCGGGTGGCGACCTCTTTTCATAAAATCCATGTAACCCGCGACCCCCCCCCCCCCCCCCATACAATCCAAAAGCATAGAAAAAGAATATTTTTTTAGTTGACCGCATAAGCTGGCGACCCCCTAAAAAATCCTTCGCGACCCCCAGGCTGGGAACCTATGTGGTTAACCGTTTTCTACTGTGCATATTCACGCCGTGTTGTAGTGTTTTACTGGAAAAAAACGACTTCTTAGCGGTGCGTTGCAATAATTTCATTTATTTCTTCTTCTTTTGCAGTCCACGATGTCGACGTTGCTGTTCTGGCAGGGCCGCAACGGTCGGAGCAACACCAACAACAGCACCAACTCCACCAGCGCTACTGGTACCGCGGCCGGCACCGCGACCACCGGCGGCACTACGGGGCGGGCATGGCTGCACGCGTCTGATCTGCTGCTCAAGGGACACGTAGTATATTTAGTCAAGGTAAGACGCAATTATCACAGTTGAACCTGGTGGTGAATTCGCGAGTGTGACTTTTAAAGTATTAACTGTCTCTTTCTTCCTGATGAAAAGGCATGATATTTTCAGGGGTTATTAAAAAATAAACACTACTTCACTTTTCTATTCAAATGCATTAAACTAAAGATCAATCGATCCAGCAAATTTTTCATTGAGATATTCTTCAAAATCGTCTAATCGAAAAAGTACTCCGAGTCACTCGTTTTTTATGACTCTGACACTGACTTCAGCCAAAATACCGCGACTACAACTCCATCTTCTTCAAAAGTCTTGGATATTTTAAAGAATAAAAACACTTTTACTCGTACTCTTTCCATTATGTATTCTATAGTCAAGACCAGTTTCGTCCATTGCGTGTGACATATCAGTTGACAATGCTAACGATGAGCGAATACGGTAAAAAATTTACAAATTATAAATTCATTGCTTTTGCAACGTTAACATATCTTAACATAAAATTTTACAAATACACAGCAAAACAATCAACAAGGATTGCAAAAAAGTCAACCAAGCGAGCTCGTGAAACATCTACTTTAGCTGAAAAATAGTATTCGCCTGAACTCACTTTCGTCCACATGGAATATGTCAACATCCGAAGCAATACTGTTGAACATTGTTAATGCTCTTACCATTGACATCCCCATTGGCAGACTGTTAAAAATCATAGAATATATTGTGGAAATAGTACTAGTAAAAATGTGTCTTAATTATTTAAAATACCTTGATATGTACTATAGTCGACATTGTTACGCTGCGAAATACACTGTAAGAAGAATGTGAATTCAAATGGTGGTAGGTACAACGTTGAGTACTTTTGATAAATCAAAAAAAAATGTGAAAAGCAATAACACGGTGAAAAAATAGCAATGTATTTTAGTTCTACAAAATTAAAAGCAATGTTCGGAATATGCCTTTCACGTGAAAATGAGGATAAAAAAAGATATGTCGATTGCTTATCTCAGAGTTTTTTTTTTGACTCAGAACAATTAAAAAAACACACATTTCCGAACAACAATGAACCGTATCAGTGAATGTGGGCGTCTGTCCATTGATAACGGTAATCAAACATCAATTGGCATTAATCTTGAATAGGAAATTGAGCGTTTTGACCCGACCCTATCTCCACAGTAATCACATCGTTTTTTTTGTTAATTAAAATATAATATTATTCGAAAACGCCTCCTTTAAATGCCTTTTTTAATACAGAACACATTACAAATGGCTGACAATCACTCATATATGCATATTTAGGACGCAATGGGGAACGGCAGCACCCCCAAGGATTTAAGGGTGTATTGTACAATACACCCAATAATTATCATACACCACGGTATTCTAATACCATAAAAGTGACGTATCTTTATGATTTTGTGCGGGACCATTTTCAATAGAATATACTCGATTGGTCGAAGAAGGGGGCGTTGAGGGTGGTTTGCAACTGGAAGATTGTTCTAGTACTGCCACTCCGGCAGTATATTACACTTTCTTTAACAAAATCACATCATAAAGTGGAACCCCCAATTGCACTACTCTAAATTACAAATGTTCGACGCAAATCCCCTAATTCCATGATCGCTTGGCTGCACACACACCCTGTGTGGTGCATACACTAGTGAATATATATTATTATATCAAATTATTGCATATTCTTATAGGTATTATATTATTTCATTTTAACAAAGAGTTTCCACAAACTCTAAGCAGCTCTCTTGAAAACTCACTAAGCCAGGTTGTGCAACTATTAATTTCGCCACTGCTCTAAACTATATCCATATTTTATGATTGATGATTGTACATAATATTTTCTTCTATGAATATATTGCTAATTTACTTTAGTTTTACTGTATACATATATTTTATAATTTTGTACGATTCCACATGTTTTGTCACAAACGACCCGGGTTTCGCCCTTCGGCATCTTCAGATATTCCAAAATTGCAATAATTCAAATTTGATATTGAAATTCCATCAAGTACCTTCAGTCGATATCATAAATTATATATTCTATATTTATTCATAAACTAAAATTGACTAGCAATTTCAAATGATTGTCTCAGGAGCAATCTCCAAGATTTTTCATTAAAATGAAGTTTCATTGTCTGATTGTATTATTTTTTTTTTCTAGTTTCTAGGCACGACAACGGTAGATCAGCCAAAAGGCATTGAGGTCGTAAAAGACGCAATCCGAAGGTTGCAGTTCACACAGCAGTTGCGGAAATCGGAGACGGGAGCCAAAACTAAGAAGGTGGAAATCACCATTTCAGTCGACGGAGTTGCTATTCAAGTAAGAAAACATATTCTCTACAGTTAATAATTAAAATATTATAGCCTTTTGAAATGAAAAGTTTCTCCACTTCTGCACTAAACTTATAATTTGTAATAAATAGACTCGGCCGATTCAAAAATGCATACAAAATCTGACATTGACGAATTGACTCGTCAATTATTTGCATAATCTTTTGAATTATTTTCAAACGATTGCACCTCATTTTTGTTCTATGAAAATATATGCAAGAGTGTCTGTCGCTATACTTGCCATCGGATTCTATTCCACGCTAACTTGGGCAGCATTTAATTTATTCAAGGCTGTCCGATATCAGTCCATATTTCGGACAAAACAAAAGACATCCAAGGTGGTACATTATGCATCTGTGATATAACACTAATTAGCATCGAGTTAGCCTCGATATTGGCAAGGTTTTTTTATTTACGATAATTAGATGTCACTTATCACATTGAAGACACTACAGAAGGCCCTCGAATTTTGCACATAATTCACCACTGAAAATATATATTATAATTTTGAATACCCAATGTGTATAATTAGAGTGCAAAACGGATGATCGGACGATAACAAACATAATCTGTTCCAACACGATGTTTACAATTGGAATTGTTCATTAACACGTCGACTGCGGAAAAAATAACTACCACGTACACACTTATTTGGAAACATATCTACACATAACACACATATCTACACATTTCGAGATTGAAAGTCAATAATTGCCTGTAAATTGCTTTCTTAGTTCTTGAACCATTGGGGTTGTATACCTGACAATTTTTAACTCAAAAAAAGTGTCGATGAGAGGCATCCTAGTTGTTTATCACTTCTTTTTGTGTATTCAAATGGTTGACATTTTCAATTAATAAAATTATAATCAAAAATATTTGTTGCATCATTATAGTCAAAATATATTTTTACTGGCGTTTCAGTCAAATCCCAGCATGTTCTCATCGGTTTAAACATGCCTTTACAATTTTACGGTGTTAAATGTCACTTTTTAAACTTAATTATACTCCTCCTAAGGAACATGTAAGATCATTCAACAGTAAAAAAACAGATTCACAATTCGCTAATCACGTTATAAAGGAATCACATAATATAGATTCAAACTCAGCGCCTACGTGTTTGCATCTTTGTAGTAAGGGTCGCAGGATGACGGCTTTGGAACAGCTGGAGATCAATAGATATCAACTATCACAAAGGATTCTTAACGAATAAACTAATATATTGTCTTCTCCATTAATTAACCCTCTCTGCTTTGTGTCTGATTTGCTTCCGTAATAGACCATTTCCGTGCTACATGGAAAACTTATTGACATAGCCCCGTTTTTAGTTTCATTTATAATTTTTGGAAAAATTTAGTTTTATTGCGAGCAAGAAACAAGCTAGGTCGTTAAAACAAGATAGAAGATGTATTGTGTACCTTTTCTACACAGCTATATATAGATAAGCAAATGTTCGTTTAAGCATAGTTCTGATGATGGCGTGAGCCGAAATAGCTATCAACTATATTTAAAGAAATAATTTTGTAGAACTAAAATACATCACTATTTTTTTCACCGTGTTATAATGGAGTTCTACCAAGTGAATGCCAATTCAATCAATATACAACTAATTATAATCATTCCTCCGCTGATTGTTAACTCAAAATTTTGTATAAGTAGGCTTGTTTGTAATTTGCATTCTATCAGTTGATAATACTCGCAATGAGCGTAACCGGTCATATGTCAAGTGTATTGTGGAAATTGTACTAAAAATGTGTTTTTTATTATTTAAAACTCAACTCAAACATACTGGAATCAGCCGTCTCAACAGTTGAGACAATAACATTCAGATGATTAAAACAGTTTATTGATAAATTTTTACCTTAAATCACACATTTAATTGTGTTTTCAGGAGCCGAGAACAAACAATATTCTTCACCAGTTCCCGTTGCACCGAATCTCTTACTGCGCTGATGACAAAGAAGCTAAGAAATTCTTCTCGTTCATTGCTAAAGGGGACACGGCAGGTGGTAACAATCCTCCGATAAACGGGACCAATCCGTCGGAGCAAAGCAGTGTCATCAACAGCACAACAGATGGAGGTTCCAACTCCGGCAGCGAGCAACATGAGTGCTTCGTCTTTGTCAGCAATAAGCTGGCCGCTGAGATCACTCTGACTATCGGACAGGCCTTCGATTTGGCATATAAGTAAGTCATGTACTCTGATCTCCGCAGTGAATTTATTAATTAACGTATTTTAGCCAACAGTTGATACAATTTGCGATATCAACTGATGTTTTTTGATATAATTTCAGTATAATATTTGAATTGTTGAAACTTTGTGCAATTCCACATGTTTTGTTACATGCGGCCTGGAATTCGCCTTTCGGTATCTTCAGACATTTTATCACATGAATACAAAAGAAATGACACATAATAAAAAGTTTGCATCAGTTATACACAAGAGGTATTATACTGAAAAAACACATCATTCCTTATTGCATAGTTTCCCAACCTGGGGTCGCGAATGGTTTTTTGGGGGGTCGCCAACTCATACGATCAACTAAAAAAATATTTTTTTTGTATGCTTTTGGATTGTATGGGGGGTCGCGGGTCACATGGATTTTACGAAAAGGGGTCGCCACCCGAAAAAGGTTGGGAGCCTATGCCTTATTGCATCTCTTGTGAATAATATAAAAATAAAATTTAAAAAAAAAAAATTTTAAAACAACATATAATTGAATGGCATGGAACCCCAAGTTCCTCGCCAGACAAAAAATTACGGACGATTAGGGCTTACAATTTAATAAATAATAAAATAATTTCTCTCATTACCTGGTTATTTACGAGTAAATGGAAAAAAATATATTTGGATTAATTTATGATATCGACTGAAGGTGCTTGATGGAATGTCAATATCAAATTTGAATTGTCACAACTTTGTACGACTCCACATGTTCCACATGAACAACCCGGGTTTCGCCTTTCGGCATCTTCTGGCATTCTATCAGACGGATGCAACAGAACTGACGTTTTTTTATGTGGTTCAATCTAGAAAGAATGTTTATTATTATATCACGTAGTAAATAAAGTTGTACAATTGAGAAATGCATAGTAATAAATGTAAATAAATTTATTCACTATGAATTTTCTAGAAACAATTACTTTAGTTTGAGCCTAAAAAAATAATTGCAGTCTGAGTAAACATTGTCACTGATTCCTAGAAAGAGAGCGGTTGAACAGACAGTAAATTTTATGATACATGATTAAAAGTGTAATTTCTTTGCATTTATGTTTTCGTAAAATTCTTTTATTAATTTGAAACAAATAAAAAATGTAAGCCGGACTGCTTAAAATTATTGACAGATATGTGCAGCATGAATATCTGAAGAAATTATAATTATTCAACCAAAAATAGGGAACTTGCAAATGATAAAAGACATCACAATATTTGGACGTACATGTACGGCCATACTCCTCAAAGGGTTAAATGTATCATATTTTAAATTTGATCTTAATTTCGTTTTAATTTGTCCTGCTGTTGAAAATACTCGTTCCGTTGCTGTTGATGTTGGTTTTATTGTTAGAAGTGTTTTAAACAACACGTCCAACTTTTCAGTCCTTTTTTTAAATTGATCTAAGTATTAAAAATCTTTTTTCAGATTATTTGTATTGTCGTCAGTTTCCGCGAGAAATAAAATATATTTACTCATTTCGTGTTGCAATTCGGAAGTCAAAAAAGAAAGCAGTGTTATTTCTACATCAGAGTTCTGAGAGATTTCATCATTACTAGATAACAAATTTGATTGAAATCTCTTAATAATACTTTGTGCTAAAAAAATGGCCTCAAATGTTCTGTTAAATATTTCATTAAATATTTTAACAAATACTATCCGGATATTTCCCCAAATAGTTAAAAACCGGATATATCCAGATATCGGATATACGGATAACTGAGTTGGAATCGCTACCAAAGGTGCATTTTTGGAGAATTACCGGTAAACCAGTTTACTGGTATTGCAACCCCCTACCAACGATGCAGTTTCCGTGTCCCCCGATATTAACGTGTTAATACGATTAAGAATGGTTTTGCTCACAGTAAATTGATAATGTTCGCAATAAGCGAAATCAGTATTGATCTTAACAGTACAAAATATTGTTACTAAAATATGTCTCAAATCATTTTTTTATCACATGATTTATTCAATAATCTGTATATTTGATGCAGACGCTTCCTGATGGAACGAGGAGCTGGTGCGGAAGCAGCCGGTCTTGAAGCGTGTCGCGCACGTGCCCAGGCGCAAGAGTTCGCCGCTAGAACTAAAGAACTAGCAGCGTTGTTGGATGCAACTGCTCACGATCAGCTCGCTGCATGGCTAGCCAGGAGGGGGATCACACACGCTACCGATTGGACACACACTCCTGAAACTGGTCAGTCTCGAGTCTATTCACCAAAAAAAATATCAATTGACTCGCTGATAGCTATTTCAGCAGCACACCATTGTCAGGACATATAGATTGGCTTGAATTTGTCTTCGCTTTAGTACTTCTAAAGTAAAAATAGAATTATACTTTTATAATCCACAACTATTCCACTCCAATCAGCTGTCTCAACAATTGAGACGTTAATAGTCAAAGGATTAATTGTACAAATTTATCTTATTAAACAAACATACATAAAAAAATATATCAATGAATAAATAATTCTATTAAAAAAAATCATCATATTTTCTTGGTGGGTAACTCAAAATGTCATAGTGGGTAATTGAATTACCCGCGGGTAGTAGGTTGCCAACAACTGGTCTAGTAGAATAGTATAGTATACTATTGACCTTAGACTTTGATAAAACTTCAAAGTGAACTCGTACGTCCTGGGTTTCATCTTTGGGCATTGTTATCCATCATTCAAATGCACTGATTGACCACTGGGTGAGCTTGATTCAAATTCAGTTATTAAATCTTCAAAACTTTCATATTTTCAGGTGTCGACATGATTTCTTCATCACAAGAAAAAAATATGTTGCCTTCTTCTCCTCCACTATATTCTACCAAGTAAGTTAAGTTACCTATTAAAAACACACATGGGAGTTTAGTGCTTAACCTGTCTTTAAAACATCAATTTGTTTTTTTTACTCATCTGTAAATTGTGATAACCGTTTCACCTGATATGAGACGCTATAAAAAATTTAGCTGAGCTTTTGTAAAGTGTTTATGGACAAATAAAACTGCGATTTTACGTTTTTCAAATGACCCAAAAAAAACAATAATGAGGAAATGATAAATGCAAAAATGCTTCAATTAATATTTTTATTATCACTTCATAAATGTCATTTTTTTAAATGTTCTCGATACCAAATTTTTCATATTGTTAAATTCTTGATAGAAATTTTAATCTTGATTAAATGATAGAACAGATGATATTCAAAAAGGATATTATTAAACAAAATATTTAGATGGGGAGTCAATAGATTGGGGGAACGATAAATGAAGAATTATTGAACACTGTTCTTATGATTGTACGGCCAGGACTAGTACAAAATGAAATCATGCAGGAATATAAGCCCAGTGTTCTACATAGTCACCCCGTAACTACCGCATTGTTGCATAAAAATAGAGGCATGTATTATAATTTGTTATGGAACCCCCAATTGCACTACTCACAACTACACGCTAACTTGAAATATTCGACGCAAATCTCCCAATTGCAAGATCGCTTGGCTGCATACACACAGCCAGATGGCCGTCTGTGCGGTGCATACAGTCAAATGTTGGCTAACATCTGTTTATTCAACACGTGCCTGGCTATACATACACAACCAGGCAACTGTCTGTGTGCTGAATTTTCCGAGCGCTATGCATTTTATCTCCAAGTAACTAAATATTTCATCCATGTATATATTTTTTGTAAAACTAACTAAAACATCCTTTGATTGTTTATATATAATGTATCCAATATGGTTATTGATTATTTTTCAGTAATCACATAGCAGACTTGATGAACGACTCCATAGATTTATCGACACCAACCAAAAATCCTTCAGTCGGCACCAAACTTGAGGGGCTTCTTCTCAATTCAGATTCAGACAGCGGTAAGTCTCCTGGCACACATACATCATCAGCATTGTTTTGCCGGATTCCTTATCAAGTTTAAAGGAACAAATTTTATTGTGTCTGATATGGTCTCATTTTGCTCTGATGCTCAAAACGGCCTATATATAATTCGAATCAATTAAATAATTAACAAAATGATAAGTGAGATAAACTTTTTCTCATACATAATTTTTTTTTAAATAATTAAGTTAGATTTATGATATCGACTGAAGACTGAAATTCCTTGATGGATTTTCAATATCAAATTTAAATTGTTACAATTTTGTACGATTCCATATCTTTCGTCACTAACAAACCGGGTTTCGCCTTTCGGCATCTTCAGGAATTCTATCACACTGATGCAACAGAACTGACGCACTATAAACAGTTAGCATCGTCTATATACCAAAGGTATTAATTAAAGGAAAACACAGACGATAAACGATGCTAACTGTTTATTGTGTCAGTTCTTTTGCATCTTTGTGATAGAATGCCTGAAGATGCCGTAAAGCGAAACCCGTGGAATCGTACAAAGTTTTAACAATTTTAATTAAAGGTAGACCTGATATGAAACAAATAAAGATACAAGTGGATTTCAATTTTTAAAAATATATTTATACCCTCTGTATTAAAGTTTCTTAGAATTCATTTAGGCTAATGAAAGGTTGTGACCAGTTTAAATAATGTTTTTTCAATAATACTAACTCAAAATATCAGTTATTTGACTTGTAAACTGTCTATAACTGGGAGTTTAAAATATAAAAACCATTTTTATATAGCAATGCTAATATTTGTTAAAATTTTGAATTTCAAATTGATACTGTATTGAACTAGCACTGCGATTATTGACCCATCGTAGCGGTATCAAATTTCAAGACTTAAATATCTCCCCTTTATTCTTAAGTTTCATTGTCACTAAGTTATTTTTACACACATAATAAATAAAGTAATGATAAAAATATGAATTTAGTTAATCAAATATGAACTTAAGTTAATTTACAATGTATTGTCAGGTAACAATGTAGAATACTCATAAATCGTGTGTTGTTTAGATTTCGATCCACGTGCAGCGGAAAGTGATCCACCAGCAGCGACTCTGGCAGCCGCACGCCCTCGACTCTCTCAAAACTCTTCGCACAACTCTTCTTCCATAACTTCATCGCCGCAGGCTGTGAACGGAGGACATTCAGCACCATTACGTAAGCTCAGTCATTTCATCCAATAATATAAAAAAAATTATCTCTGTGAGGTTTTGACCATTTTAAGTTTTTTTTAATATTTAATGCTAGACAATTTAATATATGTATATATGTCTGTTTATTAATTTTAAAATTTATTAAAAATCATAATTATCAATTATGATTTACTTAATTGATAATTATACTTTTTATTGCTAAAAAATATTCGCTTGAAGTAAAATTTCTTTTACTACTAGGTTTTTTTGTTTTAGAAAATTACATTTCTATACAATTTATTTAATTTAGACACAATTTAAATTATTTACTTAAAGAGTATAAAGTAGAAACTTATTTACCAACTGGTTTAGATTTCAATTGTGAACTTGAATAACAATAGTGAATGAAAATGTTAAAAAATTGGTAATGAATTCCATTAAGCAGTTGATATCTTAAATATTATTATTTTCAAATTTGAATTGTTACAACTTTGTACGATTCCACATGTTTTGTCACTAACGACCCGGGTTTCGCCTTTCGGCATCTTCAGGCATTCTATCACACGGATGCAATAGAACTGATGTAATATAAAGCCGTCACGTAAGTTTGTCATTAGCAAAGGTTTGCGCTAAGGCGATACAATATCACCAAAGTTATTCACCGCCACCCTTAGAATATATTCAGGAAACTTGACTGGGAGAAGAAAGGTGTGCCAGTCAATGGTGAATTCCTCAGTCACTTGCGATTTGCGGATGATATTGTCATCCTCGCAACAGACCCAAATGATCTTCAGAGTAGGATGCAGGAACTGGCGAACGAAAGCCAAACTGTAAGTCTGAAGATGAACATAACAAAAACAAAAGTTATGATAAACTGCTTTGCCCAACCAAAGGCTATCCATATATGTTAAATGGCGCCGAAATCGAGAGGGTACATAGCTATGTTTATCTTGGACAACAGATGTCTATAAACGGAGGCATGTTCGATGAAGTTATCCGCAGATCAAAACTAGCATGGAGTGCATTCGGACACCTGAATATTATCTTCAAAAGCGACCTGCCACTATGCTTAAAGCGAAAAGTCTTCAACCAATGTGTACTACCAGTGCTGACGTATGCATCTGAAACATGGACCCTTAACACAAAGGAAATCCAAAAATTAAGAGTACGCAACGAGGCATGGAAAGATGCATGTTGGGCATAACGAGAAGAGATCGCAAGAGAAACCAGTGGGTAAAGAAGCAGACAAGGGTACGTGATGTAGTAGATGTTGCCAAACATATGAAATGGCAATGGGCTGGACACATAGCACGACAAATAGACAATCGTTGGACGAATGCGGTCATACACTGGTACCCAAGAAACGTTAAACGACCACAGGGCCGCCCTAAGACCCGGTGGTTAGACGAGCTAACCAAGTTTGGAGGAAATACGTGGCAGCGAAGAACTAAGGACCGAGAAAAATGAAGAAAGCAGGGGGAGGCCTTCATCCAGCAGTGGATTGAGCTGTTGGCATCGTCTATATACCAAAGTTATTAATTACAGGAAAACACTTACTAGATATTGAGCAATAAATTGCAGCTTAAACAAATTAAATAATATTAATCTAATAGTAATTGACACAACTGCCTGTGATATATTATTGTTAATGTTTTCATTTGTTTCTAGTGGCCCCTCCACCGAAAGCGACCAAACGCCAATCGTCTCCTCTCCAAAACACAAACGGCGGCCTCCACAACGGAACGGCGAACGCTAACGATCTCTTCGGATCCACGCCATTCCACGCTCCAGTCAATCTAATACCTCCGCCGGCTCCTACCAATAACATAAACACGACCAACAACGCACTTAACCTCACTCCTAACTACAACCTAAGTGACTTCACTACGACAACGTCCATATTCCAAACGACCACAAATGTGTCGTTGCCGCAAAACGGAACCAACCCTCAAAACAACAGCTTTTCGAACGGAACATCCGGAATGGTTGGATTCGACCCGTTCGATACCGGAAAGTTCTCCGGCATTCTGTCGAACGGAAATGCATTTTCAAACGGTGTTACCAATGGGTTCAGTAATCCGATGGGAGTGAACGGGTTCTCGGGGAATAATGGAATGAGCAACGGTTTCGGGAGCCCTTTCCCTTTCGGGGAGAAGCAGAATAACACCACATTGCTTGACAGCAGCTTTACGGGGTTTTTGGATAAGAGAATAAACGAGATGAAGGTTTGTTCATTTATGTATTCAGTTCTATTCTCTTCTTCTTCTTCTTCTTCTTAAATATTTCTTAACCCATTCTCTATCGATCTGTATAAAAGTGTATCCCAATACTGAGAAACTTAATCTTATGGAAGTCAATCAGGATAGCAGGCTATAACCCAAAAATTAGCTTGTGTATGAAAGTTTTAACTTTTTTTTTAAACTTTGTTAGTTTTAAATTTTTGAGCATCAACTATTAATGTATTAGTAGTCAGAAGGTTAAAATTATATGCACAAATAATGTTTTTCTTTATTTCTAAAACCTATATTTTTATAACTGTAGCTGCCAATGAAAATTTTCTTTTAGTTTACAATAAGCAAATAATATTTTCTTTTGTTTGCAATACGCTGGACAATAAGGCGAGGTCTTGTATAAGAATATTCCTTGAAAACATATAAATCACCTTTGAATTTTTAAAACTTTGTACGATTCCACACGTTTTGTTACTAACATCACAGATTTCGCCTTTTGGTATCTTCAGGCATTCTATCACACAGATTCAACAGAACCGTCAGTTCGGCAGAAACCGGGTCATTAGTGACAAAACATGTGGAATCGTACAAAGTTGTAACAATTCACATTCGATTTTGAAATTCCATCAAGCGCCTTCAGTCGATATCATAAAATAATATAAATCATCCTTTGATTACGGGGCGTCAATTTTTCTATCCCACATTATGTTCTTTTTTAATTCTTACACTAGCATTCGAATTATCAATTTTTAACACACTGCAATCGTCCGTCTCAACTATTGAGACGTTAACAATCTGTGAAGAGTAAAAGTGTAATTTACATTTGTCTTTCTTTTCCAATTTCAGGATGGTTTCGGCCGAGGGCTGATAATCGGCAACGAAGACTTCCTGGTGGAGAGTTTAGACCCCCTCAGGAAAAACTAAAATGGATTTTGTATCAATTCAATTCTTAGAATATACTATTATTATAGCTTTATGCGCAACTAAGTTTTTATCAATCAGTTTCCATCAGCATATCTCTAAGAATCAAAACTGTCAACGGATAATTGTCGAAATGTGCCATTGCATAAACCAGATAGTTTTTTTTTTTTATTAGCCCAATGTAAACATGATTTAATTTCGTTCTTAATTATAAAATTTTAAATATAATAGAATGCATGTCAAAAAATCACAGCTTTAATTAAATCTGATTTAAATAATTTACCTACAATTTTTAAAACTAAGAAACCATTCGTGAAATAATTAATAACATTGTGAAATATAACTATGGCTTAACTCGTTCCCGTTTAAAGGATATTCCAACACGTAGACTTCAAAAATTTATGGAATAATATTGGCTTGAAACAACCTTATTAAGTTTGTCAGGACAAATCAAGCAATGCATTAACTCAGAAATTAGCGAGTACAAGAAGATTTTAACCGGTGTAAATTTATATATTTTCGGGCATCAACTATCAACACAGTAAAATCAGCTGTCACAACAGTTGAGACGTTCGGTTAAGGTTTCGGTTTGGAGGGTTAAGATTTCGGAAACTCCCTCAAATTGCCACATAGTATCGTTTACCAACGTCCACAAACAAAAAGTATCTGGTTTATTTTGCAATGATAAAACTTCTGACAGCAATGAAAGCAATGTGTATGTCTTGCCACACCATCTGTTGATAGCTTTTGAATTTCAGATAAATCTTTTTGATATCCTTATTAATTTGCATGTGATAATTTAGGAAATTGGTAGATAAACCTTTGTTGCCGAACGATGGTATTGAATAAAATTATTTCAATGATTATATTATGTCTCAAACAATTCAACCCAATACACAACCACGTTCAATAATTGATCTATTTTCCATTTTATATCTAGAAGAATTAAAATTACATCTTTTTATATTATTATACATGCATCTTTATTAGATTTTTTTTCAATAATATTGTTACATGGAGTTTATTTCCAAAATACTTCATTAAATAGAAATAAAACAGAATTTTTATATATCTGTATTTCTCAACTATTTAAATAAAAATAAAAAAAATTAAACGAACTTACAACAGAATTCACTGTAAAGGTGTGTATATAAATATTGTATTTTATTGGTGAAACAAAATGTTCAGATTTTTATACAGTGACATCTGTTAATAAGAATTCAAAAAATCTTATAAACTGCTTTTTTTATTAATAGATGCTGCTGTTTAACAAATATCTTCTGTGCTCACCTTTAATAATACAGTGCAATCATGATCTAAATTATCACTATTCCGCTTAGATCGTCGTCGCGCAATTATGTCTATGAAATTAATCAGATAATATATTCAAGAAATAATATTTAATTCT
Organism: Himalopsyche japonica; assembly: GCA_028555115.1. Classification (NCBI taxonomy): domain Eukaryota; kingdom Metazoa; phylum Arthropoda; class Insecta; order Trichoptera; family Rhyacophilidae; genus Himalopsyche; species Himalopsyche japonica. Next base: position 169,825 of record JAHFWJ010000630.1, read on the forward strand.
CCTTTTCATAATACATTGAAAGATTTATAGTAGTGAAGAAAAAATTAAATTTATCCTGTTAATAAAAGGAGTTTTAAAGTTTCTCAATCGTAATGTATTGTATGACCTCAATTATGAGGTCTTTCAAACTAAAAATATTTTTAAGCAATATTTACAGATTTAATCATTCCTCAATGGCATGTCGTATTGAATTAAATTAATATTGATGTAAATTTCTTGAAGAAAATCTTGAAGCAAGAATGTTGAATTCACATTGGGGAGTAATTCACCGACCGGGTCCAATAGTGCTTTAGGTATTTTTAAAAAACGGTTAATTTTTAAAATAGCATTTGACAGGCATGACATAGCTTCAATTAACAGTTGAATTAAAACACTCATTCTTGTTACGGCGGGCATGGATAATTGTATATTTATTTTTAGTGATTCACATAATTGCGTCTGTCAAGAGTAATTGTCGAATATTATACACAGATTACCGAATATTATAATCACATTCAATGCACAAAACCATTAGGTTTTTTTTTTTTTTTATCTCTGTCAGATGTTTTTTTTGTGATGTTCATATTGCACAGATAACTAAAGGGCTTTTTGACAAAACCTGCTTATTAAAATTTATTCACATGTCAGGAGAGAAAGAAATCGCTTTCAAAGCTGTTTTATTTTTGATTATCGATCGACTAAATAGCTGTCTCAATATTCAAGACATTATCAATCAGTAAGTTAAATAACAATGTTGTTTTTAGCTGTCCATAAAAAGGCATTTAATTACTTTTGTCATAATCTTTTTTTATTATATATCATGCCTTTTATTTTGTCAAATATAAGCCATCTATAAATTTTCATTATTAGTTTAATTTACTAATTTTTCACAAATGGAAGTCTGTCAAAAAGTTCTTTACTCATGTTAAATTAATGTTACGTTGTAACTTTGGTTATTCAACTAAAACTTATGAATGTCTATATTCGAATTCGTTTTTCACGCTTTATCGGTTTATTGCCTTTCTTGTTTTTATTAAAATGCATTATAGATCATTTTGTATTCATTATTGATTTCATCTTTAAGAATGTCATCTGCAGGCAAGAAACTCATTCTTTAGATATTAAATATAATAAAACTATGCTATTTTTATATGAATATATAAAATAAATAATCTAAAACTAGGAATGGGACATATCTTTGTTTTGTAGAAAATTGTTAGTTAAGATTGACAGATTTATGCAAAACATATGGACTGTAATGTACGTAAAAGCAGAGTGCTGTTTTGATTCTAAAAAAAAGACAAAATTTATTATAGTAATTATCATGTACCATTAATTTTTTACGTAAGTGTTTATATTCTAAAAGAAAAAATGAATCTGTATTATATGGGGACCAAACATTTTGATATATTTTTATTGATATATTGTCTCGTCTATTTTAATGAATTTTAGTAAAATTTTATCAAAATTACTTGTAGAAATTATAAATAATTAGTGATTATATTGTTGTCATATGCCATAAATGACAGAAAATCTTTTAAATGTCTTATTTAAGTCAAAATTAACAATAAAGAAAGATAGATTAGTAAAAAAACAGAGATGTTGGTCTAAAAAATCTGCAATATAAACTGTCAAAATTAAGATTCCAATGACAGAAGTTATTTTTATGATAGATATCTTAAATTGATATATTCGAGATGTTAAGATTACTTTATAAATATAATTTATATCAGATTTAATATTATTTTGGGCTACACGCGATAACATATAGTAAAAGATCATTGTATTTAAAAAAAAAAAAATTGTTGTGTAACTAACGGGCAGTAAGCGCAAGGATTAGTTGAAAATTTTACATTGGGGCATATTTTTTACAACCTAATGCATCTAAATAAACAAATTATTGAGTACTTTTGTGGTTGGTATTTCTCCTTTCACGCCTTTAGATCAATGGAGGAAGAAATGTCATTTTTAGACAAAAGAAATGGCTGTCTCATTCAAGAAATTGGATAGAAAATAATTAATAAACTTGTTTAAGGTTCTAAGTCTATAGTTGAGATATAAATTCCTGTTTCATCCATTACTTTATAGTGAATTATTATGTCTATTATGCAAACGTATTGAATATGTTCTGAAACATTCTTTTATTGAAAGCGTGGTAATGAATAATTTTTCAATAGATATATTGTAAAATTGTAAGTTGTATAAGATATCCCATGTAACGAACCATTATAAAATCACTTATATTACACCTACATTTGATAAGTATGTCAAGTAATATGTATTAAAAATGTTTAAATACATAAATAAATACATTCAGCATCTTCTACTTTTGCAATTTATGATAAAAATGATCATATTTTATACGATATTAGATAATTTTAAAGTTTAATTTTCTTCTGCCGTAATTGTATGAAATGATTAAAATTTATGAAATTAGTTATTTTTATGGTTAGTCTATAAGAAATAGCCAAATGTTGATGTATTATATAAAGTTATTAATGGGATTACAATGCTAAATATATTATTATTATATATACTACTTCTATCAAACATGAAAATAATTGTTTTTTTTCTATATAATTGAATAAAGTATATGTTTATAACACCAGTCTTTGATATTATTCTAAAGTTCGAGGACCTACAACCCTGAATAAACACTTTGAAACACTGATTATGAAAATCGATCTTATGGATTAGTGATGAATACCTTTTTTAAAACTTGATTGTCGGGAAGCGGAAAAGGCTTATTGCAGACTGTCTGTAGAAAGCGGGACGCTGCAAATACTGTTTTTCACAGACTATCGATTGTTAGCAGGATATGGCATATCATGGATTTGTTTGTAGGCGTGAAATAGCTGTGGCATAGCTTAACAGCACAAGACCCTTTTTTGACAAGAACCAAATAAAAAGTGATATGTTTCTCAAATATTTACATCATAAAATTTCAAACCCCCTCATTTCATTTCATTGTAAATTTCAGGAATGGGAAGTATATATTATTAAATTTGAATTGTTACAACTTTGTACAATTCGACATGAACTGACGTCAGTTGTGCTGCATCCATGAGATGGAATGCCTGAAGATGCCGAAAGGCGAAACCCGGGTCGCTAGTGGCAAAACATGTGGAATCGTTCAAAGTTGTAACAATTCAAATTTGATATTGAAATTCCATCAAGCACCTTTAGTTGATATCATATATTATATATTAAGTACTTAATATTAATTATAATATATGAAATATGCTATATTTTAAATGTAATGTTTTAAATATTTCATATTGATAACATGTGTCGAGTCATTTACTAAATTGATGATAAATTTTCATATTCATACTTTCGATGGTTTCGGCGGTAACTGTGGAAGTTCATTTTAATATAAAATTTAAAATAACTTTGATTTTTCCACGTATTGTGCTACTAACTGTGACACGTGTTTCGCCTCTTTCAGAGGCATCTTCGGACTTACTATCATACTTACGATAGTAAGTCTGAAGATGCCTCTGAAAGAGGCGAAACACATGTCACAGTTAGTAGCACAATACGTGGAATAATCAAAGTTATTTTAAATTTTATATTTTCATATTCAGTTTAGAAATATAGTGAAAATATAATTTAGTCAAACTGTTTTTTTTTTATAGTTAATGATCAAATGTCACATTTGATTTCAATGAAAATTTCAATCAAAATGTGTGGTTTAAAATTTTGACAATTTTAAGAAAGTAATATATTTTTGCGCTAATCGCAATTATTTGAGTCAACTAATTATAAAATTTTAATAGAATTAAAACTTTCATTTTCGTGTTAAGTCTTCTGTAGAAAACGGCTGTGAAGTTATTAAAAAAAAATGACTCCGACTCTGAAGTTGACTAAAAACACAATTCCGACTAAAAAAAGGTTTAATTGTGTTACCGTAGCAATGAGACTTTTTTTTTTCTTCACCAAGCTGCAAATCTAAATCCTACGTTGGCAACACTTTATAATGCCCCCTCTCCATGTACCTACCCACGTGCAACAATCGGGTAACATTTTGAGTGGCGCATTCATTATTAGTGGCATTCGTGACTGACATTTGGTTAGGTTCGGACGCGAAGCACCGTACGTTAACGTCGATACGTATAGATTATATTTTGTGGAAATATCTTAGCAAATCTTAACAACTGGATTCGAAATTATATCTAAAACATGTGTGACGGAAAAAACGAGTGCGAAAACTCGAAACGTACTGTTTACATTTTGTGCAAGTTTCATAACTACCTTGAAGTGACACATTTATAAACATAATTATTGTTATTAATAATCGTGTGTGACAGAAAATCGTTGGCAAATGATGATGTTCACCGGAGACCGTTCGGGATGATCGTTTGTCGAGGATTCTTTCGTCTTCCCGCAGAGGCTGTTCCAACCACCATACTACAACTGAGAACTGATTTTGGCAGGACTGTGAAGGAACCGATTGTTCCCATGGCAGTCTCGGTCACTGAAGATCAGTGAGATCCATCGGTTGGCACGGCTGGATGTGTCGGACTTCGCGTCAGTGATAATATAAGTCGACGCCGGTGTTCATTCGGCTCGTAAATTAAGGACGCAGTTAATTGCGCGTCACAGTGTTGAACTGCAGGACACGTGAGCAAGAACAGCTCCCCGCGGAACCTGGACCTTCTTCTGAAGATCGCAGGTTGCCCTTTGACAGAGCGGTTTTCGATATTTCAAAAGAATGTGTTCTTACAAATGAATTTGAAAAAATATTATTTTAAAGTTGACTGAATAAACCTGAAATATCCAGTATTTAGTCGAGTTTAAGTAAAGGACTGTTTTAATAATAAAACTGATTTTGGTCAAAGTTATACGTATTGCTTTATTAATGTTGTCGATTTTACCAACAACTATATATTGTGAAAGATCATTCAGTGTAATGCACTATATAAAAAATAAATATCGAAACTATTTTTATCACATTTGGTGCGGCCACAAGACATTTCCATAGGACGGTTTATGTTTATATTGCAGCCACAGTGAAATTTCATGTGAGAACCACAGCCATAGAGAGATGCAACTGAAGGCATCCGTATAGACATGAACCATCTAAGAAGGCACCACTCCATGAAACAAAGGTATCAGGAAGGGCTGTCCTCTAGACTTCGTTGGAAGTATGGAAGAATGAAAGTGTACCAGTGTCTCTCCTGATAGATAGGGCATGCATGCTGTTATGTTGAAGCAAACTTAACAGCTATGGAATTCCAGGATCCTGCGACAGGCGAGATGCAGACCCAGGTAAGTGTTTTGAATATTCTTAGCTACGAAACGGGATGGCGGAGAAGAGAAGGATCAGTCTTGAACGGAGGGTGAATGATTTTTCAGATCCCAAACCATGGTCAAGTTGTGCACCTAATGCAGAGGGATGAGACAACCTCGTGACAGATTCTCAGTAGTATAATGGTAAGGATTTGCCGCCTTTTGGACGGTCATCTAGCTAAATGATTGATAGCAAAAACACACAGAGCATATCATAGACGAAATGTGCAACATCCGCAACACAATACAAGAGACGATACGGAAGTGTAAATGGTTCATCAACTCAGCCCAACGCTTTCTGACACTCCCTCCCTGAATCTTCCCAAGGACACGAGATCTATCTCTCCAACAGTGGAAGATTTTGGGTAGGAGAGTCTAATATGCGAGTAAAGTTCAGAAGAAAGAGTGCTGTTGGATCACCGGGTTGACATCAATCCATTGAACATTTACCAATTGGTATGGGCTAGATCAGCGATACTCAAACTGTGGCCCAAATAGCTCTTACGCTCGGACCAAAATAGTCACCAAATATTTTTTAAGTTATTTTCAATATGTTTTCAACATTTTTTTTTTTTTTTTTAAATAATAAAAACACATTTTTTAGTACTTATTTCCACAATATATTTTTTGATCAGGACCGGTTTCGCTCATCGCGAGCATTATCAACTGATGTTATTATTATGTTTTCAACATGTTTTCAATATTGGGTTGCAATTGGTCGGTTAGCAAGTGGGTATGAGCGGTGCTGCACTGGAGCTGTTTATTACTGGTAAGTCTTTTTTAATAAAATAATATTCACAAAAAATAAAATAGTTATATTTCGACATAATACATACATCTGTATGAAGTATAGTATGTGTTACATTTACAGTTTACTGTTAATTATATATATTGCCCCCAACATAGAAAAGCTAAAATCGGCATGCTGCCCTGAGGAAAAAAAGTTTGAGAATGGCTGGGCTAGATGGACCACCTGATGCAATCTTTAACATTGGTTACAGGTCAGCCTCATCCGGAACAAGTTGCCATATATGAAGCTTACCTCTATCTTCCGGATGGATTAGCACACTCCAATTGGCTTGTGCTAGATGGACCACCTGATGCAATCTTCAACCAGTGGTTACAGATCATCCCCATCCTGGATGTAGACTCTTGACTCCACAGCCCAGGTAAAAATATTGCCTAATTATCCTGATTTATCTCCATAAAGATTGTTAAACACCAAAATTATTGAGTTGATGTTTGAAATATTGGAATATCCTTTCAGCAGTTTAGTAGGGAACGAGTTCAGATTATGCTAGCTAGTGGTGGGATACCAATTAGACTATCAGAGCTACTCACTGATCTTTGATAATTTCAGAGATTTAAAAAAAAGATAATATTTTGTATTTTAGTAATATTTCAAGTATCAAGAAGTTGGAGAAGTATAGAAGAGATTGAAATCAAAATACTTTTTTTTAGCATAACTAAGGCTTAGTAGTCATGAATTTTTTTTTTGAATAATAAAAAAAATTGTTTGTACTTATTTACACAATATATTTTATGATCAGGACTGGTTTGATAATAATAACCAGTTGATAATAATGCCCGCGATGAGAGAAACCGATCATACAATATATTTGGGAAATAAGTACTAAAAAAATGTGTGATTATTTAACCCCTTGACTGCTAATGTCTCAACTGTTGAGATGGCTGATTTTTCTGTGTTGATAGTTGATACCTGAAATTATATGAATTAACAGTGGTTAAAACCTTGTATATGTTAATTTTTGAGTTAATGCATTGCTTGATTTGTCCTGATAAACTTTCAAACCAATATTACAATAATCTAGGTGTTGGAATATCCTTTAAATGGCTCAGCTGTGAATTAGTGAAAATATGCCTTTCCATTTTTTTTTTGTATATTACTTCTATTCTAGACTTTTAAGGTGTCTACTGTTACTTCTTGACGGAAAAGCATGATATTTTAAATAATAAAAACTCATTTGTGTTTCTCAAACATTTGTTAAGTAAGTATAACAAAAGTGTTTTTAGAATAGACTAAAAAAAAAAGACAAAAAAAATATTTTATAGTTAATTTTTATTTACAACATCTCATTTTCTTTACAGTGTGTCATAAATAGGGGAAATATTTCATACAATATGATTATAAAAACAACATTGAATAAATATTGTTAAGTTTTAATAACACTTTTAATTAATTAATAGTTGAGGCAAAAGAAGTTACCAACGAAAGAAGGGTCAACCTTATTAATGATGGTATATGATTATTTTTTATTAAAAAGCTAACATTTCTAACGGCTACTCTTAAGCGTTAGTAATGATTGTTTAAGTGCGACCGAAAACTGTGTAAAATGGCCAAAAATAAATCTGATTAAAATTAGATTTATTCGCTATCTACATGAATAATCTCTACAGTTGATTGCGATATAAACCAATTGGCTAAAATATACATCTAAACTAGTTAAAATAAGCATATGAATTGGAATATAATATAATTCATAACAAATAACTAAAAATTCTTTGGAAAAATTACTCTATTTCCAATGATAATTAATATCTTTAACAAGCAAAATTGTACGTATATTACTGTGGGACCGAGTCTATCGTAGTTGGTCGTAAACATCGGTATATTATGCTGAAGAAAGCCGATGAAAAACAAAGAAACTTTAAAATGTGAATATTTCATGCAGGGTTTATAGTGAGTGGACGGCAAATCGTTTTTCTTTACACAGATAGTGCGATTTCATATAGGCGTACATTTGGAACTATAACGTTTATGCGATGAGGGAAATTTTGTTTCACATTAAAACCTTAAAAGAACGATATCGTCTGAAGGTACTTGATGGAATTTCAATGTCAGAAATACTTAACAAGATCAGTTAATCTGAAATAACACTACAGTGTATGTAATTTTGTATGATTGTATTTTTAGCGTACATATCAAATAACTTCATAAATATGAATGCGTATTTGAGTATAATAGTAAAAAGACACTCCAAAAAATTTACAAACAATCGATTAAAACCAAAAAATTGTGTACGTGATACATTTTTGACAATATACAGACCGTAAATATACCTGCAATTAAATATTAACAAAAAAATTGATTAATTTGCATCTACAACATCAAAAACAGAGTGAGTTTTTTTTTGTATGAATCTTTTAATTTGAAATGTTTTGGTCTTCTCAATTTTACAATATTTAACCGTTTTTGACTGTATCTAATATTTCATTTCGGTAATCAAGAAGAGAGTAAAGTATAAATTGGTATGATCTATACTAGTAAAATTTGCTCTACTGAAAAATTGGAAGAAAAAATACAATATGGCATTTTCCAGAAAGATTATATTGCAACAAAAATATACCGTGTTATAATATGTAAAAATTGGAATTAGTGACAATTGAAAGCATAGAGAATGAATCTACGACAGACTCCTTAGATATTTGCTTGTAGCATTATGGTCTCAAAATTCAGACCAAAACAATACTGCGTTCAAATTATTAATACATGATGCATTTTATAGCTACAATTATAAATAGAATATACAGTTTATAGGATTTTAGATATTATATCATTAACAATAAATAACAGTGACATATAATTATTATTGTATAAATATAGATAATAATAAGGAATGGCAACATCTTAATTCGTAGGATACAATTCAAAATGGCCGTTTTTTTCATGCACAGATTTTGATTTCTGAATTCATTATTTAAACATGTTATAAATGGTATTTTTTTGATCTAAATGACGTTATATTTTGTCATAATAATCGATAAACTAAATTTGAATACTCTAGATCAGCGGTTCTCAAGTGCAATTTCACAGTGGCCGCATTATAAACATCAGCTGTCCTATGGAAATGTCTCGTGGCGACACCAAATGGAATAAAAAAGGTTTCAATATTTATTTTTTACATAGAGCATTACACTGAATGATCTTTCACAATATACAGTGATGGTAAAATCAACAAAATTAATAAAGAAATTGTTGTTATTTCTTTATATTGACTTGATTCATGGTCGATGTATAACCTCGAACAAATTTTTGAACAGTTTTATTATTAAAACGGTCTTTTACTTAAACTCAACTAAATGCTAGATAAGTCTGGTTTATTCAAGCATTTTTAAAATAGTCATTTTACAAATTCATTTGTAAAAACACTTTTTTTCAAATATCAATATTTATTGATTGAATTGGCATTCACTTGGTAGAACTCCATTATAGCACGATGAAAATAATAGCAATGTATTTTAGTTCTACAAAATTATTTTTCAAAAATATAGTTGATAGCTATTTCGGCTCACGCCATCGTCAGAACTACCAGTTCTGACGATAGCGTGAGCCGAAATAGCTATCAACTATTATTAAAAAACAATTTTGTAGAACTAAAATACATAGCTATTTTTTTCACCGTGTTATCAATATTTACTATAAAACACATGAGAAACCACCGCTCTAGATTGAAGACATTCTGAAATCCAATCAGTGATTTTGAATGTGAAAAGTAATGTATCGATGTTTCAACTCCAGTATTATTAATAAAGCATCGAATTAATAACGAATGAATAAAATGCTGACCGAATACAATTATTCAATACTTATTATTGCCATTCTAAACGTTAAATCTAGTCTCGGAGCCGTCGGCTAGCGTGAGGGTGGCCTGGCGGGCACCCGGCCACGTCAGACGAGCGAGGCGCGCTGGACTGAGGCGGGCCGCGTCTGCCAGCGGAGCGGTGCTGTAGCACTTCACGCAGCGAGTCTGCGGGGCGCCCAAACCGAACATTCCTGGGATCGTAAGAATAAAATATTTTAAATATTATATAAATAATCATATTACAATGTAAACGTTGATGTCCTTCTTTTTGTTTTCACATATCGGAAAACATATCAATTATTGTATTCCAAAGTTGCTTAAAACATAGATATCTGACAATATTTTTTTAAGCAGCAATATTTGGTAAAACTATGAAGTAACCAGAAAATGTTATACATTATATCGATTGAATTGGCATTTACTTGGTATAACTCCATTATAACAAACAGTGAAAAAATAACAATGTATTTTAATTCTACAAATTTGTTTTTTTTTTTATATATATAGATGATAGCTATTTCGGCTCACGCAATCGTTGGAAATATTCCGTATTAGTTCTGAGTTCCGAGAAAAAAAATTTGTAGAACTAAAACACATTGCTATTTCTTCATTGTGTTCTTATATATACATAATCATTTACTGTTAAAGGCTAGTTAGTGCAGTGGAACCCCCAATTACACTACGATTTATGCACTTGCTTAAAAATATTTTCCGCAAATCCCCCAATTGCACGATAGCCTGGATGCACACACTCAGACGCCCGTTTGTGCGGTGCATAAAGTCAAATGTTGTCTAGCGTCTGTGTATTCAATACATGCCAGGCTATGCATTTTATCAGCTAGTAACTAAATATTTCGTCTGTAAATATTTTTTTGCTAAACTAGAAATAATTTTAGTTTTGCATTTTTCAAGGAAAGAAAACAAAATCCATAATTTTTTATGAGATTCATTCCCCAATTACACTGCTCAAAATTTCACGGTCTCGAATTTAGTGTAAATGGGAGTTTTACTGTAATAATATTCAGTGATTGATGTTTATATCAGTCAGACAAAGGCAATGAATGAAGTTTTCGATAAATCTTAAGTTGTACCTGTGGTCGTCTGCCAGAAACTGAGTCGGTTTTCGTTACACGAATACGTGACGAGAAACTTTCCATCGTTGGAGAAGGCGCACGCGCTGAGTGGAGCTTGGTGAGCCGCCAGGAGTTGGCAACGGTTCTGTCGGAGCTCATAAAGCGCAACCTGACCGCTGTGGCTGCCGACTGGAAAACAAAATTATCATCTGTCTCAACATTCCACTCCGATTTAAAAATCAAAAAGGGTAATTAGCATCTCAAAAGCGTATGATTTATGATATCGGCTGAAGGTGCTTGATGGAATTTCAATATCAAATTTGAATTGTTACAACTTTGTGCGATTCCACGTGTTTTGTCGCTAACGAGCCGGGTTTCGCCTTTCGGCATCCTTGTGCATTCTATTCTGACTGACTGACTTTGTCTGTTCTGTTGCATCCGTGTGACAGAATGCCTGAAGATGTCGAAAGGCGAAACCCATGTCGTTAGTGACAAAACATGTGAAATCCCATCATGTGTTAATTAATACACACAAATAGGAAAGGTAGGAAAAAAACCGACAACTTTGTAGAATTCCACATGTTTTGTTATTAACGACTCGTGTTTCGTTCTGTTCCGGAGTCAGTTCTGTTGCATCCGTGTGGAATAGAATGCCTGAAGATGCCGAAAGGCGAAACCCTGGTCGTTAGTGTCAGTTTAAAAAGGTATATGAAACAAATTTATTTGGTTCAGTTCCAAGACGTCTATTCAACACACAGATAGCCAACATCTCAACTGTTGAGACAACTGATGGCAGTGTGTTGATAAATAAATATCTGTGTTAACCAAGGCTGTGGAGTCAATGTCGTGTTTTGGGCCAATGTGGGCAAACATGGATTCGTGAAAAATGGGCGACATTGATAGTCCTTCGATTAGACAATTTTGAAAAATATTTCAATGAACAAATTTGCCGGATTGGTTGGTTGATCTTGAATTTGATGCACATAAATAGGAAAGGTAGGAAATAAACATGATAAATATAAACTTTTTTTGCGGAGTTTTGTTTTGAGAAAGTGTTGGAATTGTAGTTGGAGTTGTGTTTTTTTAACAACTTCACAGCCACTTAACACTTCTGTATACAAACGAATTTTTGTGTTCAAATATTGCCTCATTAGTTCTAGTAATCTCCATAGCATTGCTTAACACCAAGATTATTGAATCAATTTGGGAATATATTTTGATCGTTTACGCAATATATGAACAGATATTACATCGCAGGAGAGAAAATTATTAGCTGTTATAGAATACTAAATGCGCAATTTGTTATTTACTGTTCCTATCGAAAAACCATCTATTACTCTTGCTTTAGACATGCCTTCTATTCTCTACTAATTTTAGCATTCTTTGAATACAGTATCGACAATCCAAATGCTGCCGCCATATTGGACGGAAAAGGTTGTTGTGAAAAATACCTGCGATCCTTCTCGTGGCAGGGCAATGAGACACCTGGTTGTATCGGCAAATAGCTGGAAACACGTCAGATAAACCTTTGGATTTGAGGTGTGACTGATCGACGCAGTGAAGAACAATATCCATCACCTTGAAGAGAAGAAAGAATGAGTAAATATTTAAATATTAGCAAGATTGCATCTAATCCATTTTTTTTTATTGCCGATTATTTGACAATCCCTAGCTACTAAATGATCACCTCGACCAGCAACTCTTGGACCTCCGGTAATTGCCTATCAACGAGCAGCTCTATCCCCCTGAGCACTTCGGGCCTGGCCCTGTAGAGGGTTCCGCCAGCGCTGTTGTTCGACTGTCCTTGCGCCTGGTTTCCTGCCTGTCCGCCTGCACCACCGCTACCCTGGTTTGCGCCACCGCTGCCTCCTTTGCTGTTGCTATTGCTGTCGTTGTTGGAGTTGCCGGTGTTGCCGCTGACGGCTTGCTGCGCGGCGGAGCGAGCCACTTCTCTGGCCATCGTTGTAATGAAAGCTGCCGGCCTGCAAGTAAATTTGTATTTTTAAAAACTTCACATCAACAACCTTGTCATGTTTGTCTTACAAAGTTTTAACAATTCAACATCAACGACCAGGGTTTCACCTTTCGGCATCTTCCGGCATTCTATTGCGTCCAGTAGAGCCCTTACAGAACCGGCAGTTCTGTTGCATCTGTGCAATAGTATGCCTGATGATTTCGAAAGGCGAAACCTGTTAAATCATAAAATTTGCAACAATTCACATTTGATATTGAAATCCCAACAAGCACCTTCAGTTGATATTATAAATTATATAATAGCTCATCACCTGGCTGTAGCGATGAGTGTCAAAGCGTGCCTAGCAGTTCGGCAGGAATCGGCCTGAGGAGTCAACGGAAGGCCATATGTCATTGAAGGCACCAGCTTATCGGCGTCACAGCACATGTCCAACAGACCTGTAAAATTTATTCATTGTCAATGCAAACGATTTCTGCATAAACTCGTAATTTTGAATCACAGCTGCAGAAAAAATAAATCTACAATTGCACTCACCGAGTAAAACTTTGCTAACATCCAGATACGGCTCCCAAACGGTGAACCCGCGGCCCAGCAAGTCGACCGCGGCCCTTCTGAGCGGAGTGTGAGACGGCAGCCTGGCGGTTCCGGGGGCCAAAACCAAGTGCGCCAACGCCAATGCCGTCAGGCGGGACAGACTTCCGTGGCCGACTCCGAATCCTGCGATGTAAATTTGTGTTAACCCGTTGAGTAGTGAGTTATTTTTTCTACAAAATAAGTTTTTTTGGTTTATTTTAAATACTTTTTTTACACTTCATATAAAATTATGCGGTTTTTTTGTGGTTCAATCTAGAAAGTCCATTTCCAGGTCCAAAATGAGAATTCTGCCGTCCTTGAAATTACCAAATTATATCGTAATCACATTTAAATTGTTAAACTTTGTACAATTCCTCACGCTTTACATTAGGGACCCGGGTTTTGCCTTTCGGCATCTTTAGGCATTCTAACACACGACACGGATGCAACGGAATGGAACTTTTGTGTCAGTGACAAAGCATGTGGAATCGCACAAAGTTTTAAATATCCAAATTTGATATTGAAATTTCATCAAGCACCTTCATTCGATATCATAAATCAGATTCACTCAGTGAAAATATTTCATATTCTCTAGTGCAGTGCTCCGCAATCTTTTGTCTTCCATTACATCTGTTTAAACTCATTCTTTCTGCATTGTTTACTTTATGTATGTACAATTTTGTCTCTTATAAATTCATGTTATATATTGTATAACGTTTGTATAAAATTTATTCACTTATGACATATAATTCTGACGACAAAATAATTATTTCTACTTACATGTGATTACATATTTACAAATTATTTTATAGTGTTGAGATAGAATTATTTTATTTTTCTTGTGTAGGAAAAATCCGAAGCAGCCCACCAAGCATCATCTGTTGGCGCACCACTTGCGGGAGCACTGCTCTAGTGTATATATAACATATTTATTGAATATGAAAAGATAAATAAATTTAATTTGAATTGTTACAACTTTGTATGATTCCACATGTTTTGTCACTAACGACACCGGGTTTCCACTTTCGGCATCTTCAGGCAATTCTATCACATGGATGCAACAGAACTGATGTAAAATAATAAACAGTTGGTATCGTCTATATACAAAAGGTGTATAATTGAAGGAAAACACAGACCCCAAGGCAAGAACTAAATGGCAGCTAAAATAAATTTGATAATATTGATCTAATAATAATCAACACAATTGCCTGTGATAATTTTTGAAAGAGTTTACTTGAAGAGGCTACTTATTTCAATGTGGCAAGTAATGATAAATTTAAATTATTATATTTCATCACTAGATGTTTGATCGTTACTTGCCAGATTGAAATAAGTAGGTATTTCTTAAAATACAAACCCAATTACATGTTAATGATAGTTGATTATTATTTGTTGTAAAACCCTTTCAAGAACGACTCATTAATAAGATTAATCGTAAATGAAAATTATTGCAGACAATTGTTGTGTTAATTATTATTAATTAATATTTTTAATTTTGTTTGAACTACCATTTGGTTCTCGCCTTGGGGTCTTTGGTTTCATTCAATTAATACCTTTGGTATATATACAGTGCTAACTGTTTATATTACGTCAGTTCCGTTGCGTCTGTGTGATAAAAATGCCTGAAGATGTCGAAAGAGCGAAACCCGTGTCGTTAGTGACAAAACTTGTAGAATCATACAAAGTTATAACAATTCGACCA
Source organism: Himalopsyche japonica (assembly GCA_028555115.1). Classification (NCBI taxonomy): domain Eukaryota; kingdom Metazoa; phylum Arthropoda; class Insecta; order Trichoptera; family Rhyacophilidae; genus Himalopsyche; species Himalopsyche japonica. The sequence goes on from JAHFWJ010000630.1 coordinate 185,023, forward strand.
GGGTTTCGCCTTTCGGCATCTTCAGGCATTCTATTGCGTCTGACAGCCCCTAACAGAACCGACAGTTCTGTTGCATCTGTGTGACGTGTGCCTGATGATGCCGAAAGGCGAAACCCAGGTCGATAGTGACAAAACATGAGGAATCGTACAAAGTTGTAACAATTCAAATTTGATATTGTAATGCCATCAAGCACCTTCAGTCGATATTATAAATTAATAAGTGTAAATAAACGACAATTAATACCTTCGACAACAGAGTTCTTACGTCGGACGTCATCTCCTTGTCTCCGTCTATTATTCGCAGCTCCTGTATTAGTCACACCAAATGCAATAAATTGTTAGTTTCCAAGCAATTCGTCAATTAAAAACAATTCAGTAAAACAAGCATTATAAAAGAGCGTGCAAAATAATTATAAGATCCGTTTGAGATGATGCGTTTCTGTTTTCGAGCCGCGCGTCTAAATCCTACGTTGGGAACACTTTCTTCTCCCCTCTCCTTCTCACTACCTACGCCATGCCATCCGGGTGACTCTGTTATGTATGTCATTGATGCGCGCGCCTGGTAAGCATCAACACGTGTTGACTATTTTTAAAGTCATCAAATTAGTATCCGCGCATAAACCGGTGTAGAGCTTCTAAAGTTTACATAATTTATATATATTTAAAATCATGTGCGATAAATCGTTGGCTTCACATGAAGGTTCCACGTCGGAGAACAAAATGAGCGCCAGCCATGCACCGCGCATAAACCGGTGTAGAGCTTCTAAAGTTTACATAATTTATATATATTTAAAATCATGTGCGACAAATCGTTGGCTTCACATGAAGGTTCCACGTCGGAGAACAAAATGAGCGCCAGCCATGCACCAAGTGTGGAGGGTGATCGTTTGGGCAAACTGGAGAGCCAAATGGGTCAAATATCAAGTCTCTTGTTTCAGTGGAAACAGGATCAACCGTCCACCTCACGGCCTGAAAGATTCCCCCGCTAGGCGACAGGAGATTTCCTTCGCCCCCCAATGGAGGCAGCCCCGTCCAAGCTGACTACAACTGAGACAGTTTGGCGGGACCGTGAAGGAACCGATCGCTCCCAAAGCGGACCCGGCCAGGATATCGAAGATGAGTGGCATCCACTGGTGTGGCACATCAGAATGGGCCAGGCTCCATTACTCCGAGACACAGAAAAAATATGTGGCGATGCCGATCTTCACCGAACTGGAGGTGAACAATGAACCCTGTGGATAAGACCAAGGGGCGCATGCAGCCTTATCCAACGTGTTGCTGGCCCAACAGGAAGCCTTACGTGACGGCCTGCAATTCGTCATTGACTGGGCGGCCAAGGAGACAGTTCCTCCTACACCCACAGAGTTGTTTCAGACAATGCAGGGACAGTTCGGAGGAGACTCTTCCCACCAGCTAATATCAGAAGACATTATGCAAAAAGTGTGTGGGAAGAGAGCCGAACAAATCCAGGACCGCCGTAACCACCTCCTGGCCAAGTTGATAAGGGAACACAGGACAGACTGACAACAATCCCCCAGCTCGGAATCACTCTTTTTCGGGGCGGAACAGTTGTCGGCGTACCTAGGAAAAACAGGCAGGTTAGATAGAAGAGAGGGAAGGCTGGCGAGACCTGGACCCTCGTCTGGGAATGGCAGGTTGCCCTTTCCCGAGTTCTGACACCCAGAGTTAGGTCGGCCAGACAGTAGTAGACCTACAGCAAGGTACAACCGAAGGCACCCTTATGAAAAAGAGGCAAACAAGGAGGAACCTACGAGGGGGGCGCTGTTCCAGATCAAGCGAGACCTTTTAAAGGGGGCTGCCTGCGGCACTTCGTAGAAGTTTGGAAGGCAGAAGGAGCCCTCTTACCCTTTTTGAGGATGATAAAGGGAGCGCGCATCCCATTCACCTTGAAGTCACCCCTACTTCCTCAGACACCACAGCTACCACGGGAATTCCAGATGCAGGTAACGGGCAAGATGCACGCCTAGGTAACTGTGTTAAAGGAACTGGAAATCTTGGAAGCAGCAGATGGAATGCCCAGCTACCTCTCAGGGTTATTTTTAGTCAAGAAACGGGATGGCGGAGAACGGCCAATCTTACACTGGAAGAGGTTGAATGGCTTTTTGGATCCCAGGCTCAACCATGGCCGAGTTTTGCAGTTCCTGCAGAGGAACGACTGGATGATAAAAATGGACCTACATCAGGCATATCTCCACCTTCGTATAGCTGCTCCAATTCAAAACCCTTCCATTTCGTAAATGTTCGCGTCACTGACGAATTGGGTAGCTAAAAAACTTTGGGACCGAAACATGCAGATTGTTATTTACCTGGACGACTTCTTGATTGCAAACCGATCGCAAACAGTTCTAACATCTCAAGCATTAGATATCGAAGGGTTTCTAAAGAGCTAGGTTGCACAATAAACTTCAAGAAGTCAATCCTGCCAGAAACTGGAATTTCTAGGGATCGAGTGGGACACTTGCACCAACACCGAGAGCACATCCCAAGAAAATTGCACATCCTCCGCAACACAGTGCAAAAGATGACACAGAAGCACGAATTGTCCCTCAAGTCAGCTCATCGCCTGCTGGGCAGACCGAATATCATGTACTTCGTCACTCCCCGAGGACACGACTACATTGGTAGACTACCGAGGTCTACCAATAGGTTATAGGTATATACCTCATGGTTGCGATTGCAAGTCCAGCCATAGAGGAGTTGAACTGGTGGTTTAAGACAATTGGAGTTGCAATCCCACTGCATAGACCAATTTTTCGCCACTTCCTAACCACAGACGCAGCATATTCAGGTTCAGAAGCTCAGCTGAACAACACCCTTATGTTGAGACAGTGGAAGACGCAGCAACTGTCATGGCGCTCCTATCGGAGGGAGCTGTATGCGGTGATATCGGCAAATCAAGCTGGAAGCCGGAGCAATAAGAGGAGCAGAGGTACTACTACAGACAGACAACAACAGTTCAATAGTCGCATACGTCAACAAAGAAGGAGGCACACTAGAGGCTTACTAGACCTCCTCTTACTGACGCAGGAGATGTTCGCATAGGTCGACAAATACAGCATCTCCCTAACCGTGCAGTACCTACTGGGAATATACAACAGCACATCCGACTGATGCACCTTGAGTGATAATGACGTACACAACAGCGTCATCCGGATGGCGTGGCGTGGGTAGGGAGAAGAAAGTGTTTCCAAAGTAGAATTTAGACGCGCGGCTCGAAAACAGAGACGCATAATCTCAAACGGATCTCGGACATTGCTGGAAACACAATAAGAGTTTTAGTGGTAGGTAAAACTCCTATATTTTGTGCCTTATCACTTAAATTTGTTTTGTAAACAGATGGACAAACTTTACTATTTTGTCACAGTTAAATCCACTAAATTAGAAAGGTAACCTTTAAGACAAGGTGAAAAAATAGCAATGTATTTAAGTTCTACAAAATTTATAAGCTATATAGTTGACAGCTATTTCGGCTTACGCCTTCATCTAAACTACATGTGGCACTTTGATTTTATGGAAGTAAGAGTTAATCTGGGGTTTTTTTGGGATGTAAGCGTAAATAATGCACTGAGATGATTTATTACAAAAACGCATCAACCTTTCCTATTGGTCTGAGAAGTGGCGACAGACTTATATTAAATTTGAGTTGTTACAACTTTGTATGATTCCATATGTTTTGTCACGAACGACCCGGCGAAGGCGAAACCCGGGTCATTAGTGACAAAACATGTGAGATCGTACATAGTTGTAACAATTCAAATTTGATATTGAAATTCCATCAAGCACCTTCAGTCTTATGTTAGTTTATTCGTTAAGAATTTTGTGTGATAATTGATATCTATTGATTTCCAGCTGTTCCAAAGCCGTCATCTTGCGACCTTTATTACGAAGATGTAAACACGTAGGCACAGAGTTATATTATGCTATTCCTTTATGAGGTGATTCGCAAATTGCGAATCTGTTTTTTATTTTTAAATGATCTCACATGTTCTTTAGATCGAGTGGATATACTTCTGCCTGTCTGTCCGATATGTATCAATAAACATGAACATTTCGTAGATACTGCTTTTCTGTCAAGTTTATTAATTTTGTCTTTACTATTTTTAAGATGTCTGGCTAAATTGTTATTGATTGCGATATTTACTGAATTTTTTCACTAATACACCTAAGTAATTGATTGATTTAAAGAAACAGTTCTCAAGTATTGCGTTCAGCTTCGGGAAATAAACAGATCTCTCGTCTCTCGTCGCTTCTCAGACCATTATGAAAGGTTGATGCATTTTTACAATATAAACATCTCCGCACAGTATTTATGCTTACACCCCAAAAAAACCCAGATTAACTCGCACTTTCATAGAATCAAAGTGCTGCATTTTGGAATTTATTAACACAATATGAAGCTATGGTGTTAAAACAGACGAGAAGATGTATTGTGTACCTTTTTTACATAGCTATATACATAAAGAAATGTACGTTTAAACACAGTTCTGATGAAGGCGTGAGCCGAAATAGCTATCAACTATATATCTTATTATAAAACTTCGTTTTACCAAACAAATCATTAAATATTGTCATTTGAAATTAAATATGTGTATATATACTCTTCCTTATTGTCTTAATCAGTAATAAAAACATGCGTCCTATAAGGAAACAAGTATTTTTCATTAACATCAATACAAAATTCAATTTTTGTATATACGGAATTATAACCCCAAATAATGAATAATGAAAGAGTTAATCGCCCATCGAGCATGCCTTAAATGATCAACAACAAAAAAAACCCAATACCTTCGCTAGATATATCCTGGCCGAATTCGGCTCCTATGACTCCGAGTAAGACAACAGCCGTGGTCTGCTTTCGTTTCAGCTCCGCCAACGAGGAAGGCTTGCGCATTGTTTCCTCTTCCTCTTCTTCTTCTAATTCTTCTTCCTGTAATCAAGGATACATTCTTCAAAAACTCACGAATACTGTTAAATTTGGATTGTTAAACCTTTGTACGATTCCACATGTTTTGTCACTAGCGACCCGGGTTTCGCCTTTCGGCATCTTCAGGCATTCTATCACACGGATGCAACAGAGCTGAAACACACAATGAACAGCTAGCATCGTTTATATGCCGAAGGAGATGATTAAAGGAAAAACACCGACCATAAGGCTAAAACTAAATGGCAGCTAAAACAAATTTAATAATATTTATCTAATAACAATTAATTGCCTGTGATAATTTTCCACAATTTTACGTGATATCCGTTCAATGAATCGGCAATCTCATAAAGAGAATTGAGATGAAAACATGTTTGATCCTTACTTGCCAGATTGAAATAGGTAGGTATTTCTAATAATAATAAAAAATACCATTTATACTTCAATGATAGTTAATTATTATTCATTGTTAAACCCTTTCAAGAATGGCTCGTTAATAAGATCGTTGATGAAAATTATCACAGGCAATTGTGTTAATTATTCTTAGATCAATATTATTAAATTTGTAATTTTGTAACGATGCTAACTGTTCATTGTGCGTCAGTTCTGTTGCATCCGTGTGATAGGATGCCTAAAGGCGAAACCCAGGTCGTTAGTGTAAAAACATATGGAATAGTACAAAGTTGTAATAGTTTAAATTTGATATTGAAATTCCATCAAGCACCTTGAGTCGATATCATAAATTATTATTATTGAAGTAATACTTTTTTTAGTGGTAAACAGTAAGGGAATGAATGTAGTTTCACAGCAATCTTGCGGTTTGTATATATTTGCATAATATTTTGATTAAATGAACATTTTCTACCCTAAAAAGCATTTTTTTTTAATTTGTCTGGTATCGTTTATGATTGCTCGCCATAAACAAAAATGCTCAGAAAATCATTTGAAAATATTACAAAATTTTTGAACAGTTTTATTATTAAAACGGTCCTTTACTTAACCTCAACTAAATGCTGGATAAGTCAGGTTCATTCAATCAATTTTAAAATAATAATTTTACAAATTGATTTGTACAAACACTGTTCTTCAAATATCAATATTTATCGATTGAATTGGCATTCACTTGGTACAACTCCATTATAACACGGTTGTTATTTTTTCACCGTGTTGTAAAAAATATAGTTGGTAGCAATTTTGGCTTATCCCTTCATCAGAACTATGTTTAAACGTACATTTACCTATCCATATATGGATGTGTAAAAAAGGTACACGATACATCTTCTCTTCGGTTTTAACACCGTATTTTTATAATAAGTCATCTCGTTACAATACATATTCACTATTTACGTTTACTCCCAAAAAAACGTAGATTAACTCTTACTCCGAGAAATATATAAAATCAATGTGTGACATTTTAGAATTCATTAGCACAACACGAAGCAAGGTTGATTTAAAAAAGCTGTTGGTACTGGGACTCAAACTGGTGAAATCGGCAAAAGAAAACAACAAAGCTTACCGCTGAGCCGCAGAATAAAACGGAAGAGAAGATGAATTGTGTACTTTTCCTACAAAGCCATATGTATTGATGGGTAAATGTACGTTTAAACATAGTTCCGATGAAGACGTACGCCGAAATAGCTGTCAACTACATGTCTAAAAAAAATTTTAAAACTAAAATAAATTGCTATTTCTTCACCGTGTTATAATGGAGTTCTACCAAGTAAATGCCGATTCCAGTGTTGTTATTATATAAATACAATGTATTTATTTCCACCAAGAACTTGACTTTTGGCACCTTGAAAGCAATAAACACTGTTATAATGACGTACACGCGCGGTCACAATTTGAAAGAAATAATACATTTTACTTCCAAGATGGGGTTAGATTCTCTTCACTTCCATTTGTATGTTCGACAACTATTAATTATTTTCCAGGGTTTTAAAAAAGTATTCCACCCAATTGTAGATTGATGTGTGAAAACAATTTCGAACAATATGTGCTTGAAGTAATTTTCTCTTATAATTTTGCTTGCGGTGCAGATTGCAATTGTAATATTTTTCATTTTGTGCACCACAAACGTCTAAATTGATTGGGAAGAAAAATTATTTAGCCTATTGCTCTTGTTAGAAATGTCAATCTCTTTACAGTTACTGAGTAATAAATAATCAGCAAATGACTTACCCTTTCTTGTTGAGCTTGTTGTGCGGGAGGCACTTGCGGGTTGATGCTTTCTGTCTGGGTATACAATGGCAAGTATTGAGCCCAGCTGTCGACTAATGCCTTTCTTCCCTTGGGACCGAGTCTGGAATAAGATTTTTTATCAATTAAAAGAGATTTCACACAGTTAATCTTACGCGATTACACCCATCGCCTCGCTTAATATGATTTCAGTTTCGGTGAAAAAAAATACATTTCGACGTTTCGTAGATGTGCACACAGCTGTGCGAAATTCTAAGAATAACGGTAAGGGTATTCCGGGAACAGAACTGCGCATTTCATACAACAAATAGTACCTGAAATATATAGAAAATACGACTGAAATATTTACTGCTTATAATTTCACAATTATTCAAGGTATATTTTTCTTATTTCTAATACATGTTTTTATTGTTGAAGTTTAAATAATATAAAATTTTAGACCCATAATGTCAAAACCGAAATTTAGTAGAAAAATAATTTCTCTGGAGACAAAAACATATTTTTTTTTGTTTTTTTCCTTAATATCTCTAAAAAAATCTATCCCCTCTATTTCATACATTTGTTAGTCTCGCTTAGAACGGCAATCTAGCAGAACGTGACTTCCGTGATAAGATCTGCTATATTAGAAAGTTTTATGTATTCCTAAATATTGTTTTCTCATTAAAAAATATACCAGTAGAATGAAATAAATACTAAAGTTATTGAACCCTTTCCACGCGGCTGTTTTCATACAAATTAAATTTGTCCTTTCTTTCCATATAGAGTTATAAATAGAGCAATAAAAAGAATTGGCTTGGGCTTTAGGAATGTTTCACAACATTAAAAAACACAAAGAAATGTCCTATGGTGTCACAATCACCTTAACAAATAACTCACTCGTAAATCGCCATTACCATGAGATAACGAAGCTACCAATCAAACTCAAATGAACAAGCGACATTACTGTCACGTGTCATGGAGTGTCACATTGCAATGCCGTGACATTGGTGCAAAATTCTGTGCGAAGTTAGTCGCGTAGTTTCAAACTGATTTGTTACCTGGCGGAGATCGCAATAAATTTAAAGGGTTCGAAAAATGGATATTTTAAACATTTAAACCTAATACTTTTGACAAGTGTATGGAGGTGGCCGTAGCAGGACAAATTAGGCAATATTTTGAAACCAAAATCAGTCCTATATGCAAAAGACTGCCTGTATTACCGACGTTTGAAAGCTTGCGCCTCATACCTTGAGATGTTCCCGTGGAAAGGATTAATCACTTAGATGGTAAATTTATGCCACAACATTTATGAATATCTATTTTTTATTAAATTAGATTTAAAGAGAGACGCCTATGGAATGTCATTTGATTTCCATAATTTTTAAATGTTGAAATTATAACACAGTGAAAAAATAATGTATTTTAGTTCTACAAAATTTTAATAAGATATAGTTGATCGAACTAAAACAAATTGCTATTTTTTCACCGTGTTGTACCAATATTAATTTATACTTGTTTATGATAAGCTTTTGATCCATTTAGACATAAATATATATTTTCTTCAAAAGAGACAAAATTTTATAAAATCTTTTTTTTTGTCATAAACTACATAATTTTTTGTGCGGCAGCCCTGAAACTAAGAAATGACAATGTAATAAATCGTTTATCATACATTAATTGTAGCATTTTTATTAAAAATGGTGGGTAATCATTTTTACCTTCCCAATTCAGCGAGCAGCAATGCCTGAGCAGCCTCTCTGACTTCCAAGCACTGATGCTGCCAACGCCTGGCCATCATTTCCACTTGGGGTCTCTTGAAATTCTTAGAACCTGCAATGGGAAAAATCAAACAAAGAAAGGTCCAAATCTGAATTGGTGCAAATCTGTACGATTCCGCATGTTTTGTCACTAACAACCCGGGTTTCGCCTTTTGGTATCTTCAGGCATACCATCACACGGATGCAACAGAACTGACACACTATAAACAGTTAGCATTGTCTATATAGCAAAGTTATTATTTACAGGTAAACACTCACCCCAAGGCAAGCAGTAAATTGCAGCTAAAACAAATTTAATAATATTAATCTAATAAGAATTAACACAATTGCCTGGGATAATTTTCATTAACGATTAATCTGGTTAATGAGTCATTCTTGGGTTTTATAAAAAATATTAATCAACGACACACAATTAACAGTTAGCATCGTCTATATACCAAAGGCAACCTGAAGATGCCGAAATGCAAAAGTGACAAAACATGGAATTGGACAAAGTTGTTACAATTCATATATAATATTGAAATTCCATCAAGCACCTTCAGTCGATATCATAAATTAAAGAAAGATTCATTTTGTAATCCAATCTGGGAATCGTCGCACGAAAGCTCTTAAACTTCTTGGACACCTCAATAATATTTTGTGGGAAAATACAACAATCTTATTTCATGGATCATATATACCTAATGTGCACACGGTCAACCATTGTCCAGTGTGAATATTATAAAAAAGTATGTTGAGAGGTCAAATAGTCGGTTGTAATATTGAAATCAATTGATTAAAAAAATACATTATGGAAAAATCACCTGCTGCTACGAGTTTGTCAGGCAATAGGACGCAATGAAGAGTGGCTAAAAGTGACCATCCTTGCTTGATGTGCGCTTGCTGTTGGCCAAACGCCTCCTCTCTTTCTTCATCGCCCTTGGACCAGGACGAAACTGATGCCCGGCCAGACAATCTTCCACCAGCTCTGAAATAGAATACCGCACAATAGAGAAAACTCATCATATCAATTAACTTTCAAATAAACGTTTAAAATAGTACGTAAATCTAAAGGTTTCATAATTTAGGAGATAAACGCCACAGTCGTTGACCTGAAAATAAAATATGGAAAATCACAACTGCATTTCAAAGTTTGGTAGCTAAATAAAAAATTATTAATGGCAAGAAAACTTTATACTGACTTACAAAAATATATATATAAGATTCTCACACTGAAATAGTATTTATTTAAATAATCACTCATTAGTTGATAATGCTCGCGATGAGAGAACCCGGTCCTGATCAAAAATATATAAAACAAGTACTAAAAAATGTGTTTTTATAATTTAAAATATCATGCCTTTCCATCAAAAAGTTACAGTTAACAAAAGTTTTTGAAGTGATTTAAACAATCACTTCAAAAATATTTCAACACTTGGTCAATGGTTGTGATGTCAAAAAAACTAACCAACGGCAACATTGATCTTAACAGCTTAACGACCGGGGACTCGTATTTGAGTCCTTGAAGAACTTCCGTTGCGGGCCGCGGACTCATATATGCGTCCTACGTCATCCATTCCATTCCATTAAAAAATTATCTGATTAGAATCTGGTTTGATTTCAAATGTTAATGGGGTATGGTAGTATACACATCAACGCATTATTTAACAAAGATTAAATTATTATTTTCCTAAGCAATTTCGTAAAAATACCCCTAAAAATTCATGTATATTTTTTTCTTATGTGATCTTTCATAACACAATTTTACATTCTGGTTGAAGATTTTAATTTTAAATCGAGTCTAGTTTGTTTCTCTACTTAGCGAGGATATTCATTAGTCCAGTATACACTGATATGCATGCCAAGATGCATTTCGGGGGTCTTTTACAAATCGTAGTATTGGTGTTACACATTACCTTTGATTTATCGACTGAGCCACATGGAATTTTTACGGTGGTTATGAAATATTTAACTGAAAACATTTTTGACATTTTTAATGCTTATTTGATTTAATTATGACCTATTCAAACTCAGTGACAGGGGTTCTCAACTTATGTTGACGAATTAAATAAAAACATATTTTTCTGAAATATATTCTTTTATGTTACATTATTATTGTGAATAGGGGATATCATTCTGACGTCCCTTTTCTGGAATGCTTGGTTTCTTGAGGCTTTAATTTCAAATTTTTTAAAGATTCCGGCAAAAATCCATTTTCCGAATTGTTCCGCAAAATCCCGTTTTACGTAAAAATAAATCTTTAGCGAGCGATACACTGTTATAAAAATTATCTGCATAAATCCTGTGCCACTTGTCCATATATGGATTCAACACGCTCATTACAGTATGTATTGTATGTACACTCGAATCAGAATCACTATCGTCCGCATCATCTTGTTCACAATCACTGGGAACCTCCGACAATGTATCCTCAAAATTTTCTAAATATGTTTCATCTCTTCCCTCAATTATGAGGTGATTAAAAATAAAAATATAATTTCGCGACGTTTTCACCGATAGTTCAGAGAAGACTGAATACAATTTACTTATATAGAAACACTTACAAGACACTATCCAGATGTATGATATTTACAAGACACTACCCTGATTTCTCAGAATGGCTGTAAAAATAATACAAAACAAACTAATGGGGGTGACAAAATCTGCGACGGGGATGACATGAGAACCAGGGCTTTTTAAACAGCGGGAATTTATAATATTATCTTGAATATATATGTAGCATGATTTTATCTTCGTTCTTATATTTTACTTAGATATTATTGTGGGTATATAAGGGCAGGCAATATAACAATGAGGATCGATATGAATTATTTGTATATATTAATTTTTATACGTATAAAAGGTACAGTATGGAAAAGAAAACCTTGTTTTTTTTCCACTTCTTCAGCAAAACAAATATGGTTTCAAGTAAAATAATTTATTTACAGCTAAATTCTTGAGAACATTGTACTTACTTTTCCATGGTTCACATCGTTCCAATTATCCGGCTTTCACCTTTCGCCATCTTCAGATTCGATATAAATCTATCGATGGGGTAAACACGAATTGAAATTGTATCATATATTTCCCATTCATAATGAAAGTATACTAAATTTTGTATTATCCATGATCGTTTTTTTTATAGAGTTACTTTATATTTAAAGAGTTCATCTAATGAGTTATAATATATATGAACATAAAAGCAAAGAAAACAATGTGAAAAAGTAAATTTTGCATATTTAAAAAAAAACTTATAGTAAATTTAAGTTTTTTTCACTATACCTCATGAGTACGCAACCCACAAGTGTAGAACTACTGCTCAAATGGCATTGATTTATGGGGCAAAGTATCTAGAAGCCAGCAAATCAAATTTGGTTAAGATATCTCTATTGGTTCACAAGTTATAGTGAATCTAGTAAAAGGACAGTTTTTGGGCGAATTTTTTGCAAAAATCGCCGGCCACCACGCGAAATTCGATAAAAAACATGCGGTCGTTAAACTGTTAACAACGGAAAAAAAATACTGTGACTATAAAATAAAACACTAGATGTCATTCTTTTGATGTGAGATAAAAAAAAACCTGTGCATCTTCCTGTTGAACTCTTGCTCGGGAACAAAAGTGGCATTGTTCATCGACATCAGCGTGTTGGCCAACGCGATGATGGCCAGAAGATGATTGGATGTCAGCGTGGTGCTCAGTTCCCAGTGGAGTCGGCCGGTGAACATCCTGGAATGGTTACCAAACGTTATTGACAATAGGTTAGGTCTATCAGCCCCGACCAAAATTTGGTAAATTTAGCCCCTATGTCCGGCCCATTTTTGAACAAATGGCGTTTTTCGTAAGTGTTATAACAATATTGGATAAAATCAAATGAAACTTTCTGAGATGGTTAGCAAAATTATTAAAATGAGCCCTAAAGGATAATATTGTCAACATTTTCCAATGTGAAGAGCCACACTTTTTAAATATTTCTAAACCATCTGTTTTATAAACCGTGCAAAAAATTTGCTCGGAGTGGACTCGGTGCCACTTTAATATCAACTCCAGGAGGGGGAATGTTGGTGTCGTGTATTGCACGCGAAACAATCGTGTAAATCAATACTTTCATGGGCGATAAGACTAATTCGATGACTGTTTTGAAATGGTGTGAGTCTTGACAATAATTCTCTGTAAAATATTTCTTTTAATGTCTCTAATTTGTCTTTTTTCAACGGGCTGGTCTATCACGTCAAAACACGGTTCCAGGATTCGATGTGTTAATTGATTTTTCCAGCAACTGAGGTTATATCCGGAGCGAGTGGGATCTTTCTAACCTTGTCAACGTTTCCTGCCTGAGCATTTCTGCTGGAAGATTATCAGATATGATCGGCGCAGGGATGACAATGGCCTCTTGACGCAGAGCATTTTGCCATGTTGGCAGCTGTAAAGACATCTGTCCACCTTTAGACAACACACCGAAGCTCACAGGAACCTGTAATAACAATAAAAATAAAAAATTTGACCATTATTGATACGTTAAATAATTTTATCTGTTAACCATTGTAACATATTGCATAACCAATAAACACGATTTATTTATTCGAAAATTTATTTATTTATAACTACACGGTACAAAACTTACAAATCATCAATTCATTGCTTTTGCATCGTAACATATTAACATATTCATATATAAAAAGTCAACAAATACACAGTAAAACAATCAATAAGGATTGCAAAAAAAGTCAACCAAGTAAGCTCATGAAATGTTTACTTTAACTGAAAAAATAGCATTCGTCACTTGAAGTTACTTTCGTCCACATGAAATACGTCAACATCCGAAGCAATTTACCTCTCTATCTCTAGCTCTTACCATTGGCATCCCCATTGGCAGACTGGTTCTACACTTTGGAAGAACAAACAAATTATGTACAAGATTTCTTAAAAACCTATCCGGAACATACAAATTAATGGTGATCACAACTTAATTTGGTCAGTAACATTTTACAAAACTTGCCATTGGTCTAAGAAGTCCAAGCTTCGACTCGCACACTTTGTCCAGGTCAGAATCTAGACCCCAGGCATGAAGGAGCGACAGAAGGACCTGCGCTATCTCCATGGAGTGGCTCGGTTCCCCGCCTCCTCCCATACCGCGTTTTCCTCCACCACCGCCGCCGCTGCCTGTCGTTTCTAGACTACCAGCTGTAATCAAAAGAAAATTATTGAGCCAACTTAAGCATTTTAATTTTTGATGAAATCGTAGGGGAATCGATCAACGTGGAGTTTGATTTATGATATCGACTGAAGGCGCTTGATGCAATTTCAGTATCAAATTTGAAATGTTACAACTTAGTACGATTCGAATTATTCCATCACTAGATGTTTGATCGTTACTTGCCAGATTGAAATAAGTAGGTATCTCTGTACAAAAAAAAAAACAAATTTATATTTTAATGTTAGTTGATTATTGTTCATTGTAAAACCTTTTCAAGAATGACACATTAACAAGATCGTTAATGAAAATTATCTCAGGCAATTGTGTTCATTATTATTAGATTAATATTATTAAATTTGTTTTAGCTGCAATTTACTGCTTACCTTGGGGTAAGTATTTACCTGTAATTAATATCTTTGGTATATAGACGATGCTAACTGTTTACTTTACGTCAGTTCTGTTGCATTCGTGTGATAGAATGCCTGAAGATGCCGAAAGGTGAAACCCAAATTTGTGACAATTCAAATTTGAAAATATCTTCGTTTGAATTTTTGACTGTGATCTTAAAATGTCATTGAATTCAAAAATGATAAAATAGGTAAAAAAAAAAAAATGCGTCATATAATATAGGACAGCGGTCGGCAACTGGTGGTCCGCAGGGAAATCTGAGATTATTTCAATTTTTTTTATCCTATCACCAGAAAAATATCAACTGAATCTCGTAACACATACATACTTTTCTTGATGCATTGCATGTTCTGTCTCACTCTCTCAACTTGTTTTATATTCTTCTCGGACTCTTTCCACTACATACGAGACGGTTACACGATGTCACACTTCAGTTGTCGCGAAAACTCCACAACATATTTATGCGAAAAGGCGTTTTCATCTGTCACAGCAATCAAAACACGGTATCGATCTCGACTCGAAATCCATTCAGTTCTTTGTCTTGCAGTTGGAGCCAAATATAAATTTTATTAATTTATGATATCGACTGAAGGTGCATGATGGAATTTCAATATCAAATTTGAATTATTACAATTTTGTACGATTCCACATGTTTTGTAGCACTAACGACCCGGGTTTCGCCTAAGGGCCACACTGACTCCTTCAATAAGTACCAAGTGTCAAAAACTAGCTAGTTCATCATATCAACATACTGTCGTTGGTCATTTGGTTGTTATGAATTTTGCACTTTTAATGTGTCAACTGTCACTTCTAGTTGGGAAAAGCATTATATTTTAAACAATAAAGCACACTTGAATTGTTACAACTTTGTACGATTCCACATGTTTTCTGGACTCACTGTGAACAGAACTGGAACTCAGTTCTGTTGCATCCGTGTGATAGAATACCTGAAGATGCCGAAAGGCGAAACCCGGGTCGTTAGTGACAAAACATGTGGAGTCGTACAAAATTGTAATAATTCAAATAAATGTTATTATTTCAAATGTCCAAGAACAACCATCACATAAAAAATTAATAAAGTTTTATAATTTAATTATAATTTATTGTTTTATTTCACGAACCAGCTGCATTTTTTAATGCTTTTATTTCGTTTTATTCACTTTTATATATAATATTTAACACGAAAAGTCCACTCGGTGGTCCGCGGGATCAAAATTTTGACATTTTAATCCATCCAGTGCTCCGCGAGTCCAAAAAGGTTGCCGACCGCTAATATAGGAAACACGACAGTTTTCTGTATATTTCGGTGGCAATCATTGTTTATGTGGGGAAAAATGGGAGGTCGCGCTCGATCGCGTTCACATATCAACATGATCGCGCATGCTCACCACCGTTTAGCCTTGTCACCAGCCGAGGAAAACCTTCCAAATCCATTTCGATTATGACAAAATGTGTGAACATTTCCGTAGAAATTATCGGAAAAATGTGAACATTTTTAATAATTGTCGCATTTGTTGGCATGCTTGAGACAGCGTTGAAACATTTTGTATAATATGACTCGTGTGTCATTACGAAAAGGACTACGGAGTCTTTCCATTGAATTGTCAATTCAATTGAAATTCCATCATGCACCTTCAGTCGATAACATAAATTAATAAAATTTATATTTGGCTCCAATGATGGTAACTACAAGACGAAGAACTGAATGGATTTCGAGTCGACTGCTTCTTCGAAGAGTACCTCAATAAACAATTTATCGGATTGGTTGGTTTATTTTTAATTTTATGCAACGAGGAGTGGTAGGAAAAAATGAGACGAAATGTTTATATATAAAATGTTTTCTATACCACGGTGCAAAAATAGCAATGTATTTTAGTTCTACAAAAATTATAAGGTATATTAAATTTGAATTGTTACAACTTTGTACGATTCCATATAAGTTATATAAGATATATAGTTGATAGCTATTTCGGTTAACGCCATCGTTAGAACTATGCTTAAACGAACATTTGCTTATCTATAAATAGCTGTATAGAAAAGGTACACATCTTCTCTCCCGTCTCCCTAGCTTATTTCCTGCTAGCAATAAAACTACATATTTTAAATTTTGTAAATGAAACTAAAAAGGCGGCTATATCAATAAGCTTACATATTGCCTTTAACTCAAAAATTTTGTATAAATAGACTTGCTTGCAAATTGTATTCCATCAGTTGATAATGCTAGCGATGAGCGAAACCGGTCCTGATCAAAAAATATATTGGTGCAAACGAGTACTAAAAAAATTGTTTTTAACATTTAAAATATCATGCCTTTCAAATTTGAAATGTTACAGCTTTGTACGATTCCACACGTTTTGTCACTAACGAACCGGGTTTCGCCTTTCGGTATCTTCAGGCATTCCATCACACGGATGCAACAGAAGTAACGATTCGTTAGTGACAAAACACGTGAAATCGTACAAAGTTGTAACAATTCAAATTTGATATTGAAATTCCATCAAGTACCTTCGATATCATAAAAAAAATATCATGCCTTTCCATCAAGAAGTGACAGTTAGCACCTTAAAAGTGACATAATCGCTAAATTGTGGTCAGACAGAATTCGGGTTGTAGCGGCTGTTGAAAATTTCGGTTTTTCGGTTTACTACGAGGATACTTTTGAGACAAAATATGCAATTGACATAATACGACAGAATGATTATTATTGGAAAGAAATGACTCAACAGAGTGATATTAAAAAAAAATGTCGCTGAAGGTCGTGTCGTAAATACATGGATATTCAATTTCCGTATAGGTATTCGATTATTATTAAGCACAAAGTATAATGAAAAAAAATGAGGTAATTAGGTTTATTACGTACATAATAAGAATTGCCTTTTGGAATGAATTGACATAAGACGCATAGATCGATGCCCGATATTTGTCATAGTTAAAGATTTTGTTAGCGTTTGTTTGAGAAATGATTCACACTCATTATCCGATTAACGCGGTAGATACGTTTTTCACAAACCCTTATAAAAAAAGACAAGGAACTTGCACAAAATTAAGATTGGTTCCTTAGAAGAAAAACAACTACGTTAATGAAAACATTGATTTCATATTCAATTTGAAAGATGCGTTCCGAAAAAACCGCTATAAATATTAACACGGTGAAAAAATAGCAATGTATTTTAGTTGTAATTTTTTTATATATAAGATATAGTTGATAGCTAACTAGAAATATTTATTGAAAATTTTCGTTGATTGAATTGGCATTCACTTGGTAGAATTCCATTATAACGCGGTAAAAAAATTGAAATGTATTTTAGTTCTACAAAATATATTTACGATATATATTTCATCAGAACGTAGTTTTGATGAGGCCGTAAACCGATATACCTATTAACTATATATATTATAAATTTTGTAGCAGGTACATGTAAAAATGATTAATTTTGGGTGCATTTATAAAAGCCATTTTTTTTAACCGCGTCACAAGAAAGATATTCTAACAACAAATAATTCAGTAGTAGTTAGTGTTAACCAAATTTATAGGGATTATCTCAAAAAATATTTAAAAAAACGTCTCTTCTACAAAAGATTTGGATACGTTAAATATCTTATATTACTAAGTGTCAATAAGCAATCAACCGTCTCCCAAGTTGAGACAGTTTTATATAAATTATGGAGCGTTCAATTGACGCTGCTTTTTATAGATATTACGTATACAATTATTTACTGACCAACATTTAACTCATTTAAGATACTGATCCTTTTATTTATATAATGAAACCAATTTTTTAATACTTATTTCCACAGTATATTTTATGATCAGAACCGGTTTCGCTCGTCGCGATCATTATCAACCGATCTGTCATCTACATCACATCATACATATCAGTTGATAATACTTAAATAAAAATATCATGCCTTTCCATCGCGTCATGTGACTGTTAACAGATGAAAAGAGATACTGATCCAATAAAAAAACATGATATTTTAATTTGAACTGTTACAATTTCGTACGATTTCACATGTTTTTTCACTAACGACCCGGGTTTCGCCTTCCGGCATCTTCAGGCATTCTATCACACGGCATTGATATTGAAATGTTTCTATTTTTCGTCCGGTATAAATCGGTGGATTTAGAGCTAGGCGGTTTGAATATTTGCATGCGCGTTGACGGTTTTTGATAATATACAGCATTGAGAATTCATTCAAACGTTCAATTCAAAATAAATTGAAAAATTCAGAGCATTCACTACGCGATTTCAAACGTTATATATACGTTATTATCGCGCGAAACAATTTTTTTTAACGATATTGTAACGAACTAGTGTAAAATGAGTTTTCATATATGTTACAAATAAAATTTATTACAGTGAAGCCTCGATTCCACGTTTTTCCAGGGACCCTAATAAAAACAACGAAAAATGAGGGAAAGCTTACAATAATAATAAAAAAGTAAAATCTTTAAAAGAACAAAGTCTCCACGTTTATTTTTCAAAAATGGGGTTTTACAAAAATTGATATATATGATAGGGGTTTTGTAAGTTATATTAATTAAATATTATTCATTGAAATAATCGAATAGTGTTTTAAACTTCTTCTTGTGAAATTCTTTATTGAAGAAAATTTCAAGACATTTGAGCGAACTATATATTTCATCATTGATTTCTTTGGTTAATATATAAAATTTAATTTGCTCAAACTCACAAATAATTGTATTGGATGGAAAGGTTTATCTGCCAAAACCGGTCAATCGGGATAATATTTGAGACGAGACCATGATATTTAGACGATATATCGAGGAACGGTTAAAACGGGATTATTTGACATTGTTCTTATGGGTGTTTGACGGGGCTATAATAAACGAACGGTCCATTCGGGAAAGCGTACTATGCGAGATCGGTCGATCGGGGTTCCACTGAACTTAATAAGTATTCAAATCAAAATATGGAATTGTCATTGAAAGCTGTCGGTGATTCTACCCTTATTCTCCACGCAAAACAGAGGCGACTGATAAACGAGAAACACGAAATCGAGTAATCCGAAACATTATTTCGTAACGGGTTTTCGTTAAGCAATTTACACAACAAAAAAATATCGATTTTTTACAACTCAATTACGCGTATATTTTCTTCAAAATCAACTTTGAATTGTTGAAAATTTGCATGATTCCACATATTTTGGCACTAACGAACCGGGTTTCGCCTTTCGGCATCTTCAGGCTTTCTATCACACAGGTGCAACGGATTTTTTTTTTTGAACAGAACAATTTGGAAATTGTGTTTAATTTAATACGTTTCAATATAATACACGATATATCGACTGAAGGTAATTCATGTGAATTTCAATATCAAATTTGAAATGCTGAAACTTTGCGCGATTCCACATGTTTTGTAACTAACGACCCGGGTTTCGCCTTTCGGCATCTTCAGGCATTCTATCACACGGATGCAACAGAACTGACGTAAAATAAACATTAAGCATCGTATATATATATATATTAAAGTCATTAATTACAGGAAAACACTTACCCCTAGGCAAGAAGTAAGTTACAGCTAAACTTAACAATATTAATCTAATAATAATTAACACAATTTCCTGTGATAATTTTCATTAAAAATGTTGTTAGTGATGGGGATTGCAATTTACCGTCAAATTTCAATAACCAGTTAGCGGTAAATAATTTTACCTTTACCGGTAAATGAAAAAAAATAGTCATGGATTATACCATTAAAGTATAACTGTGCGTGGCTACTTTCACTAAAAATGGTATCCTGGATCGAAACATAAATAATTTAAAACGCATTTTAGGTGAATAGAAATGTGTACTTTAAATATGTTTCAGGTGAATATGTGTATTTTTTAAATGTATTTTTTTAAGTAAATCGGATAATTTATTAATTTAAATTACGACTATGTAATTTTTGGTTTACCTGCCTGTAAGAAGTTCATACGCTAAACTATAAGTTTATCCATTAACTTATTGATGTAGTATATATAATATATATTTTAAACTTTTAATATAACAGATTTTATAAATAAATGAGTTGAAAAAAAACTTCTCACTCCCTCATGCATATATCATAATAAAAATCGTTATAATATGTCTGTATCTGGCATTAATTCGCGATAAAAACATTTCCGGTAAAAACCGGTAAATTTTTCAATTTACCGGTTAATCGGTAAACCGGTAATGCAATCCCTAGTTAGTGAGTCATTCTTGAAAGCGTTTTTTTTTTTCAATAAATACCATTAAACTAACAAAAAAATGTAAAATGTTTTTTTTTGCATTTTGAATGGAGTGCAGCGTAAATTTGGAGTCACACGATTCCGCAGAGCCGAAGTTAACATTAAATGACAGTTGTACTCGACCAGTGTGGACGGGGCATTAACGTCACGTACCGTTACAAGTTCAATGTCATTTTAACACTTCGGATTAGAAAATATTTTTTATAGAGTAAAAAAAACCCATGAATTATATTCTTTTCACGTCCTATTCCATAAGTACGGCATATAAAAGGTGAGGCGGACTGTTAATGACCTCAGTGCTCTGTCGTGCGCCGAGAGACACCTCTTCGAGACCTATCAAAGCGGTTTTTGTGAGCAGTGTACCATGAAGAAAATAGTTAGTTAAACAATAACAAAAAATATACGTACAGTGGAACCCCGATCGACCGTTCACGCATACGTTTTCCCGGATGGACCGTTCATTCTTTACAATCCCGTAGAAACAATGTAAAATAATCCCCGCATTAACTGTCCCCCGATTTATCGATTTCCTCGATCTATCGTCTAAATACTATGGTCAAGTTTCAAATACCATCGCGATTGACCGGATTTGGTGGATAAATCTTTATACCCAATACAATTTGTGGATTTGAGCACATTAAATTGTATATATTAACCGAAGAAATCAATGGAAAAATATATAATTTATGGTATCGAATGAAGGTGCTTGATGGAATTTTAATTGTTACAACTTGTCAGTTCTGTTGCATCCGTGTGATAGAATGAAGATGCTGAAAAGCGAAACCCGGATCGTAAGTGACGAACCTGTGGAATCGTACAAAATTGTAACAATTCAATGTTGGTAAAATATATATCTTAAATAATAAAAACACATTTTTAGTACTCATTGCCACAATATATTTTTTGATCAGGACCGGTTTCGCTCATCGCGAGCATTATCAACTGATATATATCTATCAGTTGATAATGCTCTCGATGAGCGAAACCGGTCCTAATCAAAAAATATATTGTGGAAAAAAGTACTAAAAAATGTGTTTTTATTATTTAAAATATCATGCCTTTCCATCAAGAAGTGACAGTTAACACCTTAAAAGTGAAAATATATATCGTTCGCTCAAATGTCTTGAACACTATTCGATTATTTCAATAAATAAGATTTAATTGATATAACTTTTACAAAACCCTCTCATATTTACCAACTTTTGTTAAATCTCATTTTTGGAAATTAAAGAGCGGATCAATGATTTTTTTTAAGATTTAACTTTTTTATAATTATTTTAAGCTTTCCCGCATTTTTCGTTTTTTAGTGTCCCTTGAATAGCGTGAAATCGAGGTTTCACTGTATACCAAATTCATAAATTGGTCGGCGACAAATCATTGAATTTTTGATAAACAATATTCCCTGTTTATCAAATTTGTTTTTAATTAACATGTTTCGAAAAACTGTCCTAATGTTCGGATTTACAAAAGTGACGCCTGTATAGTTTTATAAATCATCGACTGGTCTGAATGCAAAATTCATTTATTTGATGCAAACGCAATTATAGCACGGTGAAAAAATAGCAATGTATTTCAATTATATAAAATTTATAAGTTATATAGTTGACAGCTATTTCGGCTCATGCCATCGTTAGGACAAGTTTCGATGTGGGCGTATCAACTATATATCTTAAAAATTTGTAGAACTAAAAAACATTGCTATTTTTTCACATTGTTAAAATAAAATTATATTTTGTAGTACTATTTCGATAATATCTTTTATGTCACAACCGGTTTCGCTCATCGCGAGCATTATCAATATATACAGTACAAATTACAAACAAGCATATTATACAAAAAAGTATACAAAACCAAAGGTTTACAAACTGAATAGTATTTGTAACAATGTGTGCTTTATTAATAATTTATGATATCGACTGAAGGTGCTTAATGGAATTTCAATATCCAATTTGAATTGTTACAACTTTGTACGATTCCACATGTTTTGTCACTAACGACCCGGGTTTCGCCTTTCGGCATCTTCAGGCATTATATTACACGGATGCAACAGAACTGAGTTCCAGTTCTGTTCACAGTGACTCCAGCAAACATGTGGAATCGTACAAAGTTGTAACAATTCAAGTGTGCTTTATTGTTTAAAATATAATGCTTTTCCCACCTAGAAGTGACAGTTGACACATTAAAAGTGCAAAATTCATAACCAAACGACAGTATGTTGATATGATGAACTAGCTAGGTTTTGACACTTGGTACTTATTGAAGGAGTCAGTGTGGCCCTTAGGCTAAAAAAGTTTGGAGACAATTGCTCTAACCAGCGGAAGTTTGGTTATAAACTTTAGAATAACAAACAGTCAATAATGTAACATGAACATATAATTTGACAATATCAAGAACGACCGAATCCTTGTTTTGGTTTCGTATAAGTCGATAGAAATGTGTTGGAACCAAATGGAAGATAATAATGGTCGATGATTGGTATGGATACACCGTTGATCTGACGGTGGATCGAATACAGGTTCTAATCAATAGAGTGTACTCTATACCAGTGATTCTCATGTGCGGCCACCAACAGTTTATAGTAAATATCGATATTTAAAAAAAAAATTGTAAAATTATTATTAGTTTAAATTTGATTGAATAAACCTTACTTATTTAGCATTTAGTCGAGTTTAGGTAAAGGACCGTTTTAATAATAAATCTGCTCAAAAATATTAGTCGAAGTTATACGTTGACCATGGATCAAGTCAATATAAAGAATTAACAACAATTGTTTTATTAATTTTGTCGATTTTACCTACAACTGTATGTTATGAACGATCATTCAGTGTGCAATGCACTTTATAAAAAAAAATCGGAACTATTTTTATGACATTTGGTGCGGCCACGAGACGTTTCCGTCGGTCAGCTGATGTTTATAATGCGGCCACAGTGAAATTTCACGTGAGAACCACTGCTCTATACCTAAGTATTGATATTTTTTCAGATATTGATGATGGTCGGCCTTCTTGCCGCATTTACCAATGCGTCGACTGACAGTCCGAGCATTTCTGGAGTGACCATTTTGCCGTCGACGAAACAAACAGTAAGTACCAACTTTCAAACCCCAAAATAAACAACATCACCGACGAGTCAATTTTCTCTGAAAAATGTTACAAGTCTTCAAATATTAAAAAAATATATATATTGTCGAAATAATAAAAACTACCCACTGTCATTCTAAAATGACCTCAAGTTATCGTTTGTTACGTTTCGGAACTGTTAGATATCGGTATTCTAAACATTTGTTCACATTCAACTCAAAACTGCATTTTATTGACTTGCAACACTTTGGAATCGAGTTATCAGTATAAACCTATTGCAATCACAAATATATGTATACATTTTTTCTCTGTGAGTTTTTGACAAATGAAGGTGTTTTTTAATAATAAATCGTAGCGAGCAATATCAGCTGGTGATAATGCCCGCGATGAGCGAAACCGGTACCGACCTTGATAATATAAAATTGTGGAAACAGTACCGAGCATAGCTTTTTTTAAAATATATAATACCTTTCCACCAAAATAATAATTAATTAACCATGTACCAATATGATGCATGCATTGATAACGAAGCGATATTGTATTAATTGCAATTGTTTTTGGCTACTTTTAAGGCTTAAACTGTCACTATATGGAAAAACATGATATTTTAACCCTTTTAAAGATAAAAATGAGTAAAATAGTAAAAAAAACGACACACCGAAGGGCCGTTAGCTTTGAACAGGTTAAATAATAAAAACACATCCTTTAGTCGAGTTTGAAGTGTTACGATTCCACGTGTTTTCTCACTAACTACCCGGGTTTCGCCTTTCGGCATCTTCAGGCATTCTATCACACGGATGCTACTATCAAGAACTGACGTCTTAGTATTTGATTTGGGTTATATATATCAGTTTTTTTTTGTATAACATTGTTTAATGCATATTCCCCACAATATATTTTATAATCACGACCGGTTTCGCACATCGCGAGCATTATCGACTGTAACAGAACGTACAACCAACTAGTATAAAAAAAAAGTTTGATTTATTGATTGAATTAGCATTTATTTGGTAGAACCCATTATAACACTGTGAAAAAACAGCAACGTATCTTAGTTCTACAATTTTTTTTTTATATAGTTGCTATATAAAAAAAATAGAAGAGAATAGAATAAAAAAAATATAATAGCTATTTCGGCATACGCCATCGTCAGAACTACGAAATGGCTATCAATTATTATTATGTTTATCAATTGCTAGATACTAATAGATTCTAGGCAGTAACGCTTAGCACCTAACTCCGAGCATAATTATTTTTGTATTTCTTCTATGCAACTTTATAATGTTGGTACTTGACAAAATAAAAATCTTGCTAAAGAAAGCAAATACCTAAAAACATAATTGTATAAACAGTGCTAAAACTTTCATATATGAGGATATTAGTGTAGCGAAATACAGCCTGATTTTTCTTGATAACCAAATAAGTTTGTTATTCTTGGTATCTATTGATTGAATTGGCATTTACTTGGCAGAACTCAATTATAACACGGTGAAAAAATAGCAATGTATTTTAGTTCCACAATTTTTTTAAGATAGCTATTTCGGCCCACGCCATCGTCAGAAGATAGTTCTGAAATAGCTATCAACTATATCTTGTAAAAAAAAATGTAGAACTAAGAGACATTGCTATTATTTCGCCGTGTTAAAAAGTTTGATTTCGGAAAAAATACGATCAACCCAACTAGAGGTAAAAAAAAAACATGAGGACTGTGAAACAGCGAAAAAATAGACCACGTGGTAACGGCGACCATAAGGTAAACATATTTATATATTAGATAATTTAATGTGAAAACAACGCCACAGCACGATTAGAGGAAACCGCGAAGAATTCAGACGTTTTTGTAATCAACGATGTGTTGTATCACATCCAGTTACATTTTTTGGCTATTTCGCGAGACAAAGTAAAATAACAAAACGGATTGTGCACTCGTGCGTGGAATCGAAAACATTTTCCTCTTCCTTACAATAATATAATACAAACAAACAGTGTTTTTTTTTTCTTCGAGGCGTATTCACTCCCAGTGTGGGGGCAGCACGCGTTGTTCCAATGTAAAAGTCAAAGAAAGGCATTTAACGAGACCTGGTGTTGTGTTAGTCGTTCAGCGATCTCTCACAACGGAATTCCGAGAGGATAAATACAAGAAAATAAGGTTTATCACTATATATGTGCCCCATATTTCGGAATTATAATTCAAAATATCTACCGCTACGACGTATAGCCAACGCGCCAAACATTATTAGCCACTTGAAATCCAGCATAGTGACATCTATGTAGAACTAGTACAATTAAAAAAAAACGAACTTCGAGACGAAATTATTATTTTTAATCAAATATAAATTATTTCTTTAAATAAATATAACATTCGAAAAATGTAAAAAAAAAAAAAACTAAGCGTAGCATTTATGATATCGACTGACGGTGCTAGATGGAATTTCAATATCAAATTTGAATTGTTATAACTTTGTACGATTCCACATGTTTCGTCACTGACGACCCGGGTTTCGCCTTTCGGCATCTTAAATAAACAGTTAGCATCGTCTATATACCAAAGATATTAATTACAGGAAAACACAAAAAACTAAATGACAGCTAAAATAAATTCAATAATAATTAACACAATTGCCTGTGATAAGTTTCATTAACGATTAATCTTGTTAATGAGTCATTATTGAAAGGGTTTTACAATGAATAATAATCAAATCGAACACCAACCCGCCTGGGCAGCGTGGTGTTGCTATGTCCAAACCCCCCCTGAAAAGAAAAAAAAAACAGGGGGAGGCCTTCATCCAGCAGTGGATCGACCCCGGCTGATAATGAATGAATGATGAATAATCAAATATAATTGGGTTTTTTTTTAGGAAATACCTACATTTTTTAATTTGGAAAATAAGCAATTTGCCGCCGGGTTTCTATATTCCTGTAATTAATACCTTTGGTATATAGATTATGCTAACTCGGTGAAAGAAAATAGCAATGTATTTTAGTTCTACAAAATTCATTGCTATTTTTTTTTACCGTGTTATAACGGAGCTCTACCAAGTGAATGCCAATTCAATCAATTATGCTAACTGTTTATTGTGCGTCGGTTCTGCTGAATTGCCTGTGATAATTTTCATTAACGATCTTGTTAATGAGCCATTCTTGAAAGGGGTTAAACAAATATTGATCAACTTACATTAAAATATAAATTAGGGTTTTTATTATGTTTCTTTTGTAGATACCTACTTCTTTCAATCTGGAAAGTAATGATCAAACACCTAGTGATGAAATACAATATAAGAATTCACACATTGTGTTAATTATTATTAGATTAATAAAAAAAATGGTTTTAGTTGCAATTTACTGCTTGCCTTGGGGTGAGTGTTTTCCTGTAATTAATAACTTTTCTATGTAGACTAACTGTTTATTCCACAGTCTATGCAGACATTTTTTATTTCAAAACACATAAGAAAAACTCATTGTAAAATTTTAATATTAAGAACTCGACCAGAATTGCCATAATAAAAAAATAATAGTCAGATATTAATCTTCTCAAAACCCGGATCTTTTAATGAATAAACGGATCAACTGCCGTCTTCAGACATAATTTTAAAAAAACTTCATATTCGCAAAAAATTAAACAACAATGCAATAGTGACACAACTAAAAAATATTTATTCAAATAATAGTTTGTATGCCGAGATCTATTATGCTGAACTAAATGCAAATACAGTCACGTAGGCGGGTCAGGGATCTCCTCTTTTCGAAAAAAGAACTGAACTATTTCAAACTCTATTATAAATTTAAAATTAGAATAAATGAAAAATAATTCAAATTTAGAACGGCCTCTGTGGCGGCAACATTAATTTTCAAATAATTAATCAAAATTGGAATGTGAACGCAAAAAAAATGTCGACTTTTCTAGGTCTACACACGGAATTGTTTTGCAGTGTACATATGAGTCGGCCATTTTTATTTATCGATTTTACGATCAGAGCATGAATAATTCGTTTGCGCATTTATTCGTTTAAATGCGACTATTTTGAGGTTATACAAATGAATTTTTGACATTACAATACAGAGTTTTCTGTAAGAAGTCCACACAAGATCAAGTCAACACCCATTTTTTTTAACCCGGCCAGTAATTGAATTGATATCGACTTTAATTCGTTCATTGCTAACGACACGCCTAGCGTGTTAATATGTATATCCACTATGTGTTACTTTAAATATTAACCTTACAAACTATTATTTTAGCCTTGTATAATAACGGAAATAAAATAAGAAAACGCAAATCTATAGAAATAGAATACATGTAACACATAGTAATTTTAGAAAAACTTTACGCCCATTTACAATAGAAAATCTTGATCATAAAAATTCTTGCTCTTCAAAATGAATCACAAGAGTGAAACGGATACTAGTAATTATGATTCAGATACGGACTCTGATGGAAGTGCTTTGATACGACCCCGACAGAGATGTCAAAGACTCATTAGTGAGAGTGATAGTTCTGAAGAAGAGCATTTTGATGCGATAGCACATGATTTCAAGGAAGATTTTTCTGAAATATTTTTAGATCATGATGTTGGCAAACAAGATTCTTTTGGGTTCATGGAAATATTATATATATATTTAAAAAAATGTTATGAACCTCTGGAGCAATATGCAATGACACACCGTTTTGCCTAATACTTCGTCCCCATCCCGACGTTCGTGCTCGAGTTATTATTATGAGCAAAACGCTGTAATAATAATAATGACAATAGGTATCGCAGACTTCAACAGGGCGTTTAAAATATGACTCATTCTTTTATTCTTTTACGATGCAGAGCCGTCGGCTCTGGCTATCCACGATATATTGCAAAGCAAATTAAAACCGATTAAATCGGCTCTTGGCAGCCAAAGGGTTAAGCAAATATATAAAGATTACATAGAAGACAATCTGTTTATTGATTGAATTGACATTTACATGGTAGAACTCCATTATAACAGGGTGAAAAAATAAAAAATAATTTTTATAGAACTAAAATACATTGCTATTTTTTCACCGTGTTACAATCTGTTTATATAATTACAATATTTCAACATAAAAATTAACTCTAGAACTCTTATAAATTTGGTATAAACTAGCAATACACGGTAACCAAACGACGCCTCAACTGTTGAGAAGTTTGTCAGTGGGTTATGATTAGTGCACAGGCGATTTACTAGCATTAATTTTCCTCGTCTACAGTTTGAGTATCGCTGCAAATTGGCAGCAAAATACGTGACCAATGTAGTTGAAAATAAAATTATTCAAACTTTTTCTACGAGACAAAACATTTTTTTATCCAATTCTGTATTCATAAAGGTAGGCATATTATGCAAATTGCGGAAAACGTCTAGCGCTAGATAACGTCACGAGCGGTTTTTTTTTGTTATAGTTTTATGTCATAAAAAAGGTAAAACTTTATATAATACAACACTTGCATAAGGAAGAAAAAAATATGATATTTCCTTGATCATTAATTTTTTATGAGCGAATTATTCAATGATGACAATTTTGAATTGTTACAACATTGTACGATTGCACATGTTTTGTCACTGACGACCCGGATTTCCCCCTTCGGCATCTTCAGGCATTCCATCACACGGATGCAGCAGAACTGACGCAGAATAAACGGTTAATCGTCTATATACCAGTTATTAATTACAAGAAAACACAGAACCAAAGGCAAATTGAAATAAGTAGGTATTACTTAAAAAACCCAATTATATTTTAATGATAGTTGATTATTATTTTTTGTAAAACCCTTTTGGGCAATTGTGTCAATTATTATTAGATCAACATTATTCAATTTGTTTTAGCTGCCATTTGGTTGTTGCCTTGGGGTCTGTGTTTTTCTTCAATTAATACCTATGGTATATAGACGATGCTAACCGTTTATTGTGCGTCAGTTCTGTTGCATAAGTGTGATAGAATGCGTGAAGATGCCGAAAGGCGAAACCCGGGTCGTTAGTGACAAAACATATGGAATCATACAAAGGTTAATGATTCAGATTTGATATTGAAATTCCATCAAGCACCTTTAGTCGGTATCATAAATTAAATGATTACAACATTTAAAACTGGTGGAAATATATATATAATTTCTCCGTTGCGTCTAACGCAGTAGTGAGAGATCTGGCAGGCCATAGGTTCCCAACCTGGGGTCGCGATCACATGGGTTTTATGAAAAGGGGTCGCCACCCAAAATAGGTTGGGAACTTATGTGCAAAGTGATGTAAAAATCGCCTGCTTTATCAAGCAAGTAAAAAAAATAAAATATAGCCTGTCTTTTTTTATCATTTCAGACACCACTATCCGAAGACGAACGCAACAAAAGAGACATTTTGAGTTTCCTGCAAAATAAACACTTCGGAAAAAATTTCAACGACGTAAAAACTTTACAAAACGTCGGATATTCAAAAGATTACAAAACGCACCAAGAAAAAATACGTCCAGATTATCCCATCGTCGTCCCAAACCACAACGATTTAGCAAACATTGACCATTCAAAGAGTTTTGGAACGCACGACGCATACGACAACCTCAACTTGGATTACTCAAACGAATTCGGAACAGAGAACAGATTGAACATTCCAAATTTGAACGGGGTCAGTATCTACCAACTGCAAAAAGAAAAAATACCAAACACGGAATCCCTTTTGATAGGTTTTGGAACAAACAATGGTGGCCGTGTTCCAACAATACCCAAAACATACTCAAACAGCAATACTTTCCGAACGGGCAACAAAATTTTAAGTGTGTCCGAAATAATCGAACAGAGCCGCTCCAATACGTACGGAGTGAATAGAATTAATAATCTGGGACTGAATTATGGATCAGAGCATAATGTACCGAGTGATTTTGAACGGCATTTCGACATGTCGAACTTGGCGCGGCGGCCAATGGGATGGATCGATTCGTGGACACCGCCGTGGAGTAGCTTCGACAGTCAGCCAATCAGAATTGAACCGGGATTTAGAAGGTCATTCAGAGGTTACGGATTCGACGAGTGGGGCGGTCAGGGTTTCACGAGATAGATGTGAATATATATTTAATTATTTATTAATTTAACTATTTATTACTTTGTAAAAATAAAATAAAAAGATAAATATAATA
Source organism: Himalopsyche japonica (assembly GCA_028555115.1). Lineage (NCBI taxonomy): Eukaryota > Metazoa > Arthropoda > Insecta > Trichoptera > Rhyacophilidae > Himalopsyche > Himalopsyche japonica. The sequence goes on from JAHFWJ010000630.1 coordinate 215,946, forward strand.
GTATCCCTGACATTTTTTATACCATTGGTTGCGGAACGGAAATAAAGACATTCATAACTAAATTATTTCTTTTGATTGAATTATAAAGTTTAATTTTCTACAACGAAATATGCCTTGACCATTTGGCTGCCGTGCTGTTTTTTAAAACCTCGAGAAATGCCAACAATTGTTTGATTGATGAACGATTCCACGTAAACGGCACGTCAGTTCTGTTGCATCCGTGTAATAGAACGCCCGAGGATGCCGAAAGGCGAAACCCGGATCGTTAGTGTCAAAACATGTGGAATCGTACAAAGTCGTAACAATTCAAATTTGATATTGAAATAACATCAAGCACCTTCAGTCAATATCACAAATTAAATCTCAGTAAGATTATTACTTGCACTATTACATCTTTGTAAAATTCCATGTTTTGTCGCTAACGACTCGGTTTCGCCTTTGGGCATCTTCAGGCATTCTATCACACGGATGCAACATAGCTGACGTACAATAAACAGTAAGCATCGTCTATATACCAAAGGTATTAATTACAGGAAAGCACGGAAAGACGACAAGGCAAGAACTAAATGGTAGAAGATTATTACTATGGAATTGTTTTTTGCTCGTTTTGTAGGTATTTGCGGTTAAAATATATTTTACACGTCTCAGCAGGGTAAGGAAATATAAGGTAAAGTAATGCGCACAGTTGTTTATACAAAAAAAAAAAAAGACTCACGTCTCCCTGATTCTCCCGCATGCCCCTTTAGTCCAACGCTCTCTGCCTTCGCCTGCAGCTTTGTCTGAACATTCTCTGCTCCCTCTTTCATCTTTGCCAGGATTCCTAAAGACATGTCAAACACATACATTATAATTAAATACAATCAATAAAGCTAGAAATGCATAATGAATAAAATGAATTCATTAGTACAATATCAAACTAGGATGTTAGAACAGAAGAGAAAATATATTGTGTACCTTTTCTACACAGCTATGATATACAGATAAGTAAATGTACGTTTAAACATCGTTCTGATAAGGGCGTCAGCCGAAATAGCTATCAACTGTATACGCTATAATTTTTTTAGAATTAAAATACATTGAATTTGAATTGTTACAACTTTGTACGATTCCACATGTTTCATCACTAACGACCCGGGTTTCGGTTTTTGGCATCGTCAGGCATTCTATCGCAATAATTCGCTAGAATCAGTTCTGTTGCATCCGTGTAATAGAATGCCTGAAGATGCCGAACGGCGAAACCCAAGTAACAAAACATGCGGAATCGTACAAAGCTGTAACAATTCAAATTTGATATTGAAAATCCATCAAGCGCCTTTGGTCGATATCATAAATTATAAAATACATTGCTGTTTTTTCACTGTGTTATAATGGAGTTCTACCAAGTAAATGACAATTCAATCAGTATACAGCGGTATGGTTTAAGACAATTTATCATTGAAAACAGCTATGAACTTAAAGCGCATGTGCATTTACAGTGAATACAGTTTTAAATGTTGGAATGTAAAATATGCGTCAATATACCTGTGTATAGAAATTTGAGTGTGTGTTATTTAAGAATTTCATAGTGTGACAGATATAAGAGTTTTCTAATAGAAGAAAAAAAAGTACCACCATTCTTACTTTTTATAAAATATATAGTGCACCGCTATTAAAACAAGATTCAAACATGTCAAAACAAATGAAGAACAAATAAGAATCGCTTCTCGTGAAAAATGTGAAATTTTAAAATTAAAAAAAATAAAATGATTGCTGTAAGGATGAACTACTGACGCACCATGCTTATCCTTCTCTTTAAGAATCCTTTCCATGTCGCCAGCCTTGTCTTTAACTCGTCCGAAAAAGTCTTCGTTACAAATCCAAGGAAAGCGTTTCGAGAGAATAACATCATGATATAAATATATAAAGTAAATACCTTAAAAGATTCAATAATCTAATTTAAATATTTTTAAAATAATTAATAAAACATTTCAATTGAGATCCACTGGCACACAATATCGCTATTGCTAAATGGAACTTTATTGTAACAAATACCAATAATAATTGTTGGAAAAATTATATAGATGTCACTGTATCAAAACTACAACTTCTTCATTCAACCATAACTCTTTTAATCAAAGTACAGTATATGCAAAATACCCCAGTCATTTTTGGCAAAATCAGCAATAACACCTAGGCCTCATATAACACGGTTTTATACAACACGGATGTATAAATTGTGTCATATTTTTATACAACACGCTTTATATAATACGGTTTGAGGGAAAAAAATCAAATTAAAATGAAATGTTCAATGAACCTACGACAATTAATGACTCGGAAAGCAATTGCAGCGAAGTAGCTACATGTTTCACACCAAAAACAATAAATGACAGTTTAGAATAGGTTAATAAAATAGAATTTTTTTATTGATAATGATCCTATAATGGAAATGAGTTCGAAATTCAAGAGAGAATCACAAAATATTTTGGAACCTTATAAGGAAATACGTAAAGGTTAACACGCTAAAAGCAGACAATAGTTTATTAACAATTTTTTTAGGGCTAAAACCACAATAAATTCAGAGTCCTCCGATGATGAAAACTAAGAACTGATCTCGAAAAAGAGTAAAAAATATAGAGTTCTAAGTGATAGCGATGATGAATGAATGGTATATTATGTTATTAAAGTTTCTTTCAATTAATAATTAAATGTATATTTGTTTATTTAAAAAAATGAAAAAGTACATATTTATAGAAACTATCTTCAATTTTTTTTTTTTTGGAATGCAAAACCTTAATTTTGTATAAACTTCAAACATTGTATAACACGGATTTGTATTATACGAGGTTTTTGTGGAACAATATAACCGTGTTATACGAGACCTGGGTGTAGTTTTTTTTTAATTTCACTTAATATTTTAAGACCAGCTAGATTATTTCTCATGACTAAATACAGTGTAGAAGAAAACATAGGTTACCTGATATCTTTTTGGCTGCATCAGGACTCGCAGACTGGGTTAGGGCTGCCGCCTTGTTGTATTCAGCACTCGTCAGAAGGCCGGCAGCCTAGCAAGAAAAAAATATGTTTTTAAATAAAACATCTTGTATTACAACTATCAACCAAAACAACAAATTATTGTACGAATATGAGAAATCAACTCGAGAAGAAAAGACGTCAAAAATAGCCATGTTCACAAACAAATATTCAAACTTTACCGAGCGTTGAACACAGACCCAACTGAAATTAAAATTTAGTTTTATGGCTAGCACGACACAAGCTAGGTTGTTAAAACAGAAGAAAAGATGTATTGTGTACCTTTCTTACACAGCTATATAAAGATAAGCAAATGTACGTTTAAGCATAGTTCTGACGATGGTGTGAACCGAAATAGCTATCGACTATATCTTATAAAATTTCGTAGAACTAAAATACATTGCAATTTTTTCACTGTTTTATAATGGAGTTCTAACAAGTAAATGCCAATTCAATCAATAAATTGAGTTCAATTTTTTAAGACGGTAAATATATATATACCTCAAGGCTGGCTGGACTCATAGCAGAATATTCTTCACTGAGGAGCTCCACAATAAGGCCTTCGATGTCGAAGAACAAAATATGGCTCTCTGGGTCTAAAGAAGAAAGGGAAACATTAAGCATAATCAATCAAACGCAGAATATTTTAGCAGGCAGTGTATATATTTATCTGGAAGCAATCATCAGAACGTATTCTTTGAGTTTACAGAGGTATAAAACAAGAGATTTAAAATATACGCAAGCAATTTTATGATATCGACTGAAGGTGCTTGATGGAATTCCAATATCAAATTTGAATTGTTACAACTTTGTACGATTCCACATGTTTTGTCACTAACGAACCGGGTTTCGCCTTTCGGCATCTTCAGGCAATTTATTATATGGATGTAACAGAACTAACGATTCAGTCAGTTCTGTTGCATTCATATAATAGAATGCCTGAAGATGCCGAAAGACGAAACCTGAGTCGTTAGTGACGAAACATGTGGAGCTGTACAAAGTTATAACAATTCAAGTATACTAGCAAAATTTAGAATTTTATTTTTTCTTTGTGGTATTATTAATTTTTCAAATAATAAAAACATATTTTTAGTACTTTTTTCCGCAATATATTTTATGATCAGGACCGTCTTTGCTCACTGCGATATTGACTGATGGAATACAATTTGCTTGGAAGTGCTTTGAAGTGAGAATTGCAAGTGAAATAAATTAACTATATAATGTTTTCTTAAGTGATAATTAACATTTAGTCTGTGAAAAATTATTCACCTTTGGGGTTGGACCTGTGCGGCTGAATAGATAGCGGAGCCCTACGATTCCTCAAGGCGAAACCGGCACCTCCGAGAGACCTTCCTCCCTGCTGGAACTGCTGTAACTGGTGCAACCCTCGCTGTGTCGCGTGACGGATGGCTGACAAGTTGCGATGCCGAAGGGCCCTGATAAACACAAATAAGAGTTATCGTATTTGTAATGAATTCAGGAGTTAACCTAATCTAACCTAACCTGATCGACGTGGTTGTCCATTCATAAAAATTAAATCTGTCCGCGTTGCTATTTTTCGAAATGTTTCCTTTCCATAGAGTTCTATAATAAATAGAACAATAAAAATTAATTGGGTCAGCTTTTATGGAAGCCAAATGCGTTAGGAATGTTTCATAGCATTAAAAAACACAAAGAAATGTCCTACATTGCGGTAATCACTTAAACAATATCCTTAACAAATGAATCACTCGTAATCACCATTGCTGTGACGCATCGAAGCCACCAATCAAACTCTAATGAACAAGCGCCATTATTATCACATGTCATGGTGAGTCATTATTGCCACGAAGATTGGCGCAAAGTTTGAAACTGACTTCTGGTTCTGGCGATAAATTTAAAGGGTTTGAAAAATCAATGTTTTCAACATTTAAACCTAATACTTCTGACATGTGTATGGAGGTGACCGTAGCAGGACAAATTAAGTGATATTTTGAAACCAAAATCAGTCCTATACGCAAAAGATTGCCTGCATTACCAACAATGGAAAGTTCGCGTCGCAAGTCTGCGACACTCGCACACTTAGCGTACAAAGAGTTAAATAGGTAGTCGGTGTACGTGAAATTATCCCAAAAAGGACTAAAACAATTTCATGAATATGATAAATATTTTGTAATGAATATGATTTGTAATAGAACAATTTTACCTGAAGAAATGTATGGCCGGATTGGACATTCCCTGGTTGTCGCTGCCGGGCACCAGGGTACCGGCCTCATCTGCAGCTTCATCACATGCAAAAACTACTTCTTCCGCAATCATTCCTGCAAAGAAAGTGAGCAATAAATTCCATGGACACAAAAAAAAAATACTATACCAATCATCTGCAATAGACTCTGCAATACAGGTACTAAAATTCACAAAATAGGTTATCCTCGACTTACAACCTCGAGATAAGTTCCTGGACTTTGGTCGTAAGCCGGATTGGTCGTATATCGAATCTCGTACAAAATATGTACTTCCATATTTAAATAAAACATGTATATTTATTTATATTTTTTATTGTTAAATTTAAATTTTATGATATCGACTGAAGGTGCTCGATGGAACTTCAATATTAAATTTGAATTGTTACAACTGTCGTCAGTTCTGTTGCATCCGTGCGATGGAATACCTGAAGATGCCAAAGGGTGAAACCCGGGTCGTTTGTGATAAGACATTTGGAATCGTACAAAGTTGTAACAATTCACATTTTGTTAAATTTATATTTATTTAATAATAAAAAATGAAATATTTATTTCATTAACATTTAAAATCATCTGCAATTATATAAGAACAATCCATTGGCTCATGATCATTAGTGGAAGAAGAAGCAGTAGTAGTCTTTTTAAAGAACATATCCAATTTTAGTTGAGTTGTTTGTTTTTTTTTCCTGTATATTGCAGCGTAATGCAATTTAAAAAAAAATGCTATTTTTTTGGTCGTAAATGCGAATGGTCGTAAGTCGAACGAGTCGAGGACTACCTGCATACATAATTTCTGAAGTAAATAATTTATAAAGCATGCCCATAATGACTGACAAACAAAGTAGATTCGATAAAAAAAGGGAATTGCATCATATTTAAAAATAATATTTAAAATATGATAATGGTAAAAAAACAGCCATAACTTGCAGTCTACAATTATCACTGTACAATACTTCTGATGAGGGCGTAAGCCGAAATAGATATCAACTATATATCTCGCAAATTTTGTAAAACTAAAATACGTTACCAAGTAAATGCTGATTCAATCAATACAATTATCGGATTTAAAGATTTGTAAAATTTCTTGAATTTTGAGTAATAAAGTAAAAATCACGGAATCTATTAACACGTTGGATGCTCAAAACGCGCCTATCGCATTTTCCAATATATTGAAGAAATGCTGATCAATCGCCTATTGCATCAAAAGTTACTCTATGTTTGTATGATGACAAATATTGCAAAGTGATTGCTACAAGCCATATTCTATAAATGTAAAATATAATAAAATGTGTTACACGTGTAAATGTGTTTCCAAAATACGTGATTACGCGTAGACATTTTTTCTGCAGTCGACGTACTAAAGGGGCGACATCTATGAAATCTTTTTAATGTAAAAGTTGTGTATTTACACCCTATTGCCACAAGTATTTGTAACACACTGGAAAAGGTATGTATTACAACATTTAAAGCCTAATTTTTAAAAATTACATATCCTGACGCAATAATAGTGCTGGACTTTGAAGGGAGACATTTTCAAAACTTTGGAAGAAATTTACCATTTTCATAGAATTAAAAATATATGATACGGGTAGTAAGACATTGCACCAACGGGTATGCATAGAAAATGGAAAAATAGTCCAACTTATGATCTAAGCTTCGTAACATATCTCGGTTGTGTGTCGATGACAACCTGTAATGGCAAATATAATGCGATGAAATCTCACCGTGCAGAACTCTATCGAGATGTCCGGTGTCCATCTGCCAAACGTAGACGGTTCCGTCGGAGCAGCCGACGACCATGAAGTCGTCCAGTGGCCGCCATTTTATCGACACCACAGGGAACAAGTGGCGTGAAGCTAAAGTAACGCACTTCCTCTCCGTGAGACCTGCACAATTGATTAAGCATGAGTGGTCTATTTTTATATGCAATAATGAAAATAAAGGGGCTATAATAATTAGCTTGAGCGTCACAAAGATTTTCATTTTGGTTGATTTAGATTTAATACTCGAGATGTATATTACATGCAGTGGCGGTTCGTCTATATGCACTGCAAAACTGCAGCACCTCCAAGGAAACCGAGAAAAATAAATGGCTATACATCTATCCCTCGATTTACATGGTATATAAGTTCCTGAGAAAAACGTGTAAATCGAAAAGTACACAAAAACGCATAATTTGGTTGTTTGAAGTAGAAACATTTACACCTCGAGGAGATTTGATAATAAAATCCGTTATTAGCATTTGCTTCGAATTTCTTGTTAGATCTTTATAGACCTCATCATATTGTGGCAAGCATTGATTAATATCATGTTGAAAAATTATTAAAAAGTATAAATATATATATATATTCTTTTATTAATTAAATACACATAAAGCATATATATAGAGCAACAAAAAAATTAACTCCAAAAGCCAAATGGCGGGAGGAGACATACATGCAGTGGAATGCACACAATTGGATTCGCCTAGAAATGGACTTGAACGAGCACCATTACAGAGTGTTACATTACAATGCCGCGAGATTGGTGCAAAGTTCAGTGTGAAGTTTGGCGCGTAGTTTCAAACTGATTTGGGAATAACGCGCAATAAATTTGAAGGGTTCGAAAAATCGATGTTTCAAATATTTAGACCTAATACTTTTGAAATATCGATTTTATGGAGGTGGTAGTATCACGACGCTTGGGTGATATTTTATATATAACAATATAGTAAGCAGAACTGCGTCATTGTAATTACAGTCTCTCACAAATGGCGATTGGTGGACTGAAAACTGTGATTCTTGTTTCCCGCCAGAGATGTGTTAATAGTAAAATAAAAATCAAATATTTTTTTTCTATTTCTGATAATCCACAGTACCCCAATATATCTTATTCACGAGCCACCACTGATAACATATATAAAATACATATAATTGTATGTGGAAATGATTACTTACTCAAAAGGCAGACACTGTGATCGGAAGCGACCGAGCAGATGCATTTTTGGATTCTCGGCTGTAACACATCATAGAGAATTCATTATTAATATAACTAAAAGTGTAATGTCGTATGACAAAGTCTTTGTAAAAAGAACATTAGAAAGTAATCTAACAGTATCCATTTCATTGAAGCATCAAAGAACTAAGTGAAAATATGTCCCTTTAATTGATTGAATTGGCATTCACTTGGTAGAACTCCATTATAACATGGTGAAAAAATAGCAATGTATTTTAGTTCTACAATTTTTTTTTTTTTTAAATATAGTTGATAGCTATTTCGCCTCACGCATCGTCAGAACTATGCTTAAAACTAACATTTGATTATCTATATATAGCTGTGCAGAAAAGGCACACAACACATCCTCTCTCCTGTTCCAACGGCCTTGCTTGTTACTTTAACACAATGACACAAAATTTTCAAAATTCTAAATGAAACAATAGGTGTCTATGACAATAAGATTATATGTGGGACGGAAGTGGTCCTTCTGGAAGCAAATCAGACCACCCCTTTGTACAACGGCTGGAACAAGTGGCGATACTATTATGTTAGTTTGTTCGTTAAGAATCGTTTGGGATAATTGGTGTCTATTGATTTCCAGCTGTTCCAAAGCCGTCATTCTCCGATCCTTACTACAAAGATGCAAACATTTAGGCGCTTAGTTTGACTTTATATTATGTGATTCATTAATAACGTGATTAGCGAATTGTGAATCTGTTTTTTTAGAGTAGATATACGTCTACCTGTGTGTCCGATATAAACGGATAAACATGAGCCACAGGACATTTTATAAATACCGCTTCTGGTAGAGAATTCTCATTTAGAATTTTGAAAATTTAGTGTCATTGTGTTAAAGTAACAAGCTAGGCCGTTGGAACAGGAGAGAGGATGTGTTGTGTGCCTTTTCTGCACAGCTATATATTGATAAACAAATGTTAGTTTAAGCACAGTTCTGACGATGGCGTGAGCCGAAATAGCTATCAACTATATTTGTTAAAAATAATTTTGTAGAACTAAAATACATTGCTATTTTTTCACCGTGTTATGTCCCTTTAATGTCATAGTAGCAGAAGAATCACTGAGCCTAGGGTCCTTTTAATGAATTTGCAAAGCACTTAACCCATTCACTCCTGAGAACATAATAGATATTTGCGGTCTTTCAATAGGGGTATTCGAATTTTTTTTAAATGTAAATAAAACAAGTCGTGTGTGAGATATCCACTCAAATTTTAATTTTTTCATTTGAAAGTATATTTTATGATGTTAAATGTTGGATACAACGTTATGCAAATGCCCGCAGCGGCTTTGCTTTGTGGCACTTATTTACGAGATCCGATTTTCAATGACTTTGTCTCATGAACCTGTTGGATAGCGTTTGTTATGTTAACTTTGAAGGTATCAAGTGCTAGTGGTTTATTCGCAAAGATTTGCGATTTAAAATAGCTCCAAAGGAAGAAGTCGAAAGGTTTTAAATCTCAAAATTTCAATGGCCAGTTCCGTGCTCTCAAATCACTCGTGCAGAATGTCCATCCGAAATTGATGATTTGCACATGTTGTTTAACGCTTTAACTTTCCATAGTGATTTGCCGTAGTCTGTTAAGCAATTGACAACAAATTTGACAGATGTCACTTTAACAACATGGCTATAGCAGCCTGACCTAACTCATTTCAATCATTGTTATTGAAAAACCCTATATTTGAATCTGCTTATTTCTTTGCTATCTCCCAGATTAGAAATATATGTAAGGATTTTAGTTTGTTATAGTTCTGATGAGAGCTTAAGCCGAAATAGCTATCTACCTATATAACTGTATACATTATAAACTTTGTTGAACTAAAAATACATCACTATTTTTTACCTTCATAATGGAATAATGCCAATTCAATCAATATAATTTTAGTTTGTGTTGTGGCTTTCAATTTTTTTTATTTATATTTTGCAATAAACTTACACTGCATGCATCAGGTGGCACCAAAAGCTGTTGTACTTCACCGGCGTGTACGCAGAATCGGTGCAGAAGGGTTCCAGCATAGAGATCCCAGAGACAAACAGCAAAGTCAACGCCACCAGATAAAAGATGTGATTTATCATACCTAAAAAACAATTAATATTAAATTTAAATTGTTACAACTTTGTATGATTCCACATGTTTAGTCACTATCAACCCGGGATTCGCCTTTTGGCATTTTCAGGTATTCTATCACACGATGCGACAGAACTGACTATGAAACCCGTGTCATTAGTGACAAAACATGTGGAATCGTACAAAGTTGTAACAATTCATATTTGATATCAAAATTCCATCAAGCACCTTCAGTCGATATCATAAATTATACAATTAATATAAGTAAATTATCTTTGTATTAAGACAGTTATTATTTTTTTAAGGTCAACATGTCTATTTTATGGTTCATATTTCCGGGTCAGACAATATCTTATATTTTATCTGTGTATCAATTCGCTGCCTGCTGAATCACACAAATGACATTGCAACACCGAATATTTCAAAAAATTAGATGTAAGTGTTAAAAAGAGATTTTCAGGACAAGTAATATTTCAGTAAAAAATTAGCTCATTCACGAACAAAGTGATGACTTGTGCTATTCATAATGTAACCCATTCCATTATAGAATATTCCAATATGGAATATCTCAGCAATTCATTCAGTATTATTTTAGATAAATCACGCTACATTTTCACGGGTTCCCCCTTAACTAGTTCAAAATGATTCAAATATTATTCAAGTCTGTAATTTTACATTGTCTTTAAAATCATGAATTTCGCGTAAGGATAATCATGAATATTTGTGTGATCGTTCAAAATCATACTTTTGTATTCACGCATATTTGCGTGATCGCCCAGGAAGCGGTTTATACACACTTATGCGTGAAATTTTAACCATTTGAGACTATAACAGTCAGAAGGTTAACGACTTTTTTTCTTTGAATCGTAATATGGCTCATCACATTTAGATAAACAATGTTATTTTGTTATCGATATAATTTTTTCAATTACTTTTCTTACCTTTGATTGATGTGATGAGGATACAGAAGGCAGTTGACTCGTCCACTGTGACCCAAAAGGAGCTGATGAGGTGGCCAATCTGGAAAAATTGGAGCCAAAAACAATGTTTTATAGTTCATATAATTATGTCCACTTGTACATCACATTTCACCTCATTGACCTTTACCCACAATCGACGTATATCTATTTGCCAAAAACACTTCAGTAAATATCAGAATTTACGATATTAACTGAAGTTCCTTGATGGAATTTCAATATCAAATTTAAATTGTTAAAACTTTGGACGATTCTACATGTTCTGTCACCAACGAACCGGGTTTTTTCTTTTGGCATCTTCAGGCACTCTTATCGCACGGATGCAACAAAACTGACACAAAATAAACAATAAGCATCGATTATATATCAAAGGAGTTAATTACAAAGGAAAAACACAGACCGTAAGAGCAAATACACAACTTACATAGATTTTAACAATAATGATTTTATAATAATAATTACACTCAATTGCCTGTGATAAGTTTCCTTGACGCTAAATACTGTGTTAATAGAAAAAACACATCAAAACTAACCATGATATTGTTGGTGAAATCCATGCAAGAGTTGCAACATGACTGTATGCGTCGCCGGAACTATCACGATAGAGCCATCTTCCCGCCCAACCACCAACCTACTCTGACCGGCCAGATAAACCGAAGCGGTCAGTTTTATTTCTGAAACATCAGATTAATCTCATTTCATTAATTTAGCAATTAGATAATGACAAAAAGCGAGCGCAACTTTTGTCTATGTTGGAAATATGGAATATAAAATTTAAAATAACTTTGATTATTCCACGTATTGTATCAGCAAACTCATTGCTTCTCATTGCAAACTCATTTCATTGATCATTGCTTAAGCAAACTTTTCGATAGTAAGTCTGAAGATGCCTCTGAAAGAGGCGAAACATGTGTCACAGTTAATAGCACAATACGTGAAATAATCAAAGTTATTTTAAATTTTATATTAAAATGAGCTTTCACAAAGTTACCGCCGAAACCATCGAAAATATGGAAATATGGAAGTTTAAAAAATTGAAGTTCAATAAATGGAAGCACAGTCAATACAGTAGTGTCTAAAATGTAAACGAAGATATTTTACCCGGTTCCTCGGGGTGACTGAGCTGATCCAATATACCCACGGGTCCCGGATTCATCTCCGCCCAAGCCAAACTGAGACTGGTGTTGATTGTTGCAGCGATTGCTGTAAAAAAACCGTATTGTATATAAAATTGAATCATCAAGTCGATAATGCTCGCGATGAGCGGAACCGTTCCTGATCATAAAATATATTGTGGAAATAAGTACTAAAAAATGTGTTATCTATTGAATTGGCATTTATTTGGTAGGACTCCATTATAGTAAATTTTGTAGAACTAAAATACGTTGCTATTTTTTTTCATCGTGTTAAACAATGTGTTTTTATTATTTAAGATATTATGCCTTTCCGTCAAGATGTGGCAGTTAACACCTTAAAAGTGAAAATGGACATGGTGGAGAAAGTGGAATTGGTTGTCAGCAAATGCTGTTGCGGTTAGTGGAAAGTTTGTTACTATGAGGCAAAATTAAAATCTGACTTGGCTAACATTTTCAGACAATGTTTCTATTTAACGGATCGAATCCAAATATTTTTAAGTTATTTTTGTTGGGTGACAATATCAGACTAAATTTAATTGTAAGAATTGAATTATTTAGAATGATGATTGATAGAACTTATTTCATGCTGATGACACAGTAATGAAGAATTAAGAAGGTTAACTTGTTCATTCAAAAATGGTGGACAATTTAGTTATACCCTGTATATTTATAAAATTGCAATTTGGTAATATATCTCAGGCAATAGAAAATATTTTTAACTTCATTGTTTTATATCGTGTGTAGCACAAAATAACATGTAAGGAAGCTAAATTGTTTTATTCGATACAGTTTTTATAACCATAAACTAAATATTTGATACGGCACGACACGCTCGCTATCGAATAAATCTATCAATAATATTAATATTCATTAAGCTGCACATATTGTTCTAACCTGGTGGCCTCTGATTGCTGGGCTGCGGCGGTACAGCCGGTGCATCGGGAACCACCCAAGCGGACACAACTCCTTCCGAATCGCCTCGTAGCAGAAGAAGGCGTCGTCCTTTGACACCGCCGGTGGCGGTAGTTCCGCCACCGCACAGACGCATGGCTGGCGGACATGAAAGCGTCTGAAACAATTCAATATTTCTTTATACAATGTAAAAACTCAAAGCCATAGGGTCAATTCAGTTAAATTAATTCAAAGGTAATTTTGTAGGGGAAAAAATTCATATTACATTAGAATTGATAGGTCCAATATCCCGTACATATCACCATCTAGTTACAGCCAATAGAAATAAAAATAAATCCAATTTGAATTGTTGAAACTTTTTACGATTCCACGTGTTTTGTCACTAACGTTCCGGGTTTCGTCTTTCGGCATCTTCGGGCACTCTATCACGTGGACACAATAAACAGTTAGCATCGGCTATATGCCAAAACCTTCACTTGAGTATACTCAAGAAATTTGTAAAGTTTCATATCGATCGGATGAATGGTGTAGTAATTCATAAAGGACAAACAGACACACATACATTCAATCATATTTATATATCGAATAGATTATATATATATATCTCGATTTTTTTGTGTGGTAGTATGCTAGAAACCTACGCTGGACCATACTATATAAATTTATAGTTTCATATTGATCGGATGAATGGTGTAGTAATTCAAAAGGACAAACAGACACACATACATTCATTATAGATTAGATTATACATCGATTTTTTGGGGGGGATGGTATGTCAGAAACCTTCGCGGGAGTCTATTTAAGAAATTCGTAAATTGTCATGTCGATCGGATTAATGGTGTAGTAATTCATATAGGACAAACAGACACACATACATTGATTTTTATATATTTAGAAGAAAAAAAATTGAATAATAACCTCACATACCTTATCTCCGGGTTGGGCTAGTAGGCCATAGAGAATTGGATTGTCAGAATCTACCACGGGACCGTGGAATCCTTTGTTCTCCGCTATGCTACTACAATTGCAAACAGATAAAAACATCAGAAGACGACCACAAGCCAGCGATTCAAATACAATTGAATCGGTGTGATTGAAGAATTCAGGTGTATTTTTCACGCTGTTTTCATTTGTGTATTTCCAGTAAGTTTTCCATACAAAATTTTTTATCGCGAGTTAGTTAGTTTTTTCTCTATTTTATATTTTACAATAATAATTTATATAATATAATAATTTTAATAGAGAAAAAATATTTCCCAACATCTCAAATAATACAGGAAATCAAAGTGAAATCTCAATCTATCATTCTCAATGTATTGGTCATTTGTTGCATTTAAGCCCTAAAATACTGCCATCTATGAAAAAAAAACAAAGTAGTACAATTATTATTAATATCTAAGCCCAACATTACAAGAAACATGGCAGTCATACAAAATCATTCCCGTTAATAAGCCAAAAAGTCAAGGATATTCCATTTCTGGTTACTTCAAAAATTAATCCCATAGTGTTTTTAATTTTAAATAATAAAAACACATTTTTAGTTTATTGACTGAATTGGCATTTACATGGTAGAGCTCCATTATAATACGGTGAAAAAATAACAATGTATTTTAGTTCCACATATTTTAGTACTTACTTCCACAATATATTTTATGATCAGGACCGGTTTCGCTCATTGCAAACATTATCAACCGATTGATAGGGAAACCGGCCCCGATCAAAAAATATATTGTGGAAATAAGTACTAAAAAATGTGTTTGTATTATTTAAAATATCGTGCCTTTTCAACAAGAAGTGACAGTTAACACCTTAAAAGTGAGTATTGAGCAAATAATGGAGATTATTACGCAAAATCGGGCGACATTTTGAAACAAAAATTAGCTCTTACACAAACGTTGACACTATTAAATATTTTATATTTTTAAGTGTCAACTATCAACAATATAATGAACCGTCAAAATTTTGAATAAATTGCTCATGGAGAACCAAACCGGTCCTGCTCTTAATAATATAAAATTGTCGAAAAAGTACTAAGCATTTTATTGATTGCCGTTGTCTACAAAATTTATAAAGCATAAAGTTGGTAGCTTATTTCGTATAGTTCTGATGAGGGCGTAGGTCGAAATAGCTATATACCTTATAAATTTTGTACAACTAAAATACATTGCTATTTTACTCACCATATTACTAAGCGTTGTGTTTTATTATTTAAATGTAACGACTTTCCGCCAACAAGTGACAGTTAACACTTTAAAAGTGATTAATTATCGAGGTGAGAATAGTGGTTTTAAGTTTAAATGTTGTATTGCGGCAGTAAAAAGATTAATCATTTAAAGAAATAATAGATCGAGAATCCACCCCGCATGCCTCATGTCTAACATGCAGGAAATCCTGCTGTTTTTTAAATTGAATTAAAAAGAAAATAAATTATTTATTTACTAAAATTAAGTACCTTAAATGGTAAACTATTTGAAATTGTAACTTCACAGGAAAAAAAACACATTCAATTTTATAGGCAGTAAACTATTCACTAAATTTTTGGACCAAAAAAATTATAAGTCAAAGACAAAAATGTGCACATGATAACAATAATGGACGATAGTATGAAAGAGAATATTCTAGAGGTACATTTAAAGCAAAATAACCCTTTGGCTTATCTATCATTAACATTATTTTACTTTGAAGCAAATATTTACAATTTTAGTTTTCATGTCATTTTTTTATTAAAACTTTAAAAACTAAATGACAGATGTCTCAAAACATATTAAACAAAAAAAATGCTTTTTTTATTAGTAATATATACATTTTACATGTTAATCACATTACTTTTGACAAACATTAATTACATTTAATGGGACAATTTATAGGGGTAGAACACCCTCGTTAATCAAGCTGTACATGCAGTAGGTTAACTCTGGTGAGAACCCTTCGCCATTGTTTTAATGGATATCCAACGCACAATTTCTGTATTGTATTATTGTGTAGTGTTGTATTATCATAATGTTAAAAAACAGCCAAAGAGTTTTATCAAGAGGAAAATTATACGCAGGTTAATGTTACACATGCCAATCGGAACTGAAAACCATATACATATAAACAAAGGAAGGACTGCAGAAAAGATTCGTAGAATTGCTCCGTTTGATACAAAGGAATAAATTGTGAGTTATTAAATAAATAAAAATGGACACTTGTCTTGTAAAATCAGATTAGAAGTAAAGAGAATTGTGATTTATTCTTCATTTGAATAATTATAACAAAAACATACCATAGAGATTTTTTCTGTGTGTATTCATCAATTTCTCATTTTACACAAAATAAATAGACAATAATATCCTTGCCATAAATGGCAAAAATATAATATAATGTTCAAGTACTGGATATTCTTTTAAATTGCATAATAGTTTCATAAACATCTCAGAAAATGACAGAAAAACATCTGTAAACGGAAGTATTAATATATCTACAAAACCCAGCATATGATTCATTATTTTCAAACAAATATCACTAATAAATTAAATGGTTTGTTATTAATGATCATGCGAATTTAGTTAATAATATTTAACCAAAAATCAAACGGTAAAAAAAACTTGGAGGGCAATGAAAGAAGAATTCATTTAGAAATAATATGAATGAACAAAGAATGGAATCAAAGACAATATGGTTTCCATAATAATAAATTAATATTATTTTATCAAGTCTGTACCTTATAAAAATAATCCACAGATGTCATCTTTTTTTTATTCTAGTCAATATTTAGAGGAGTGAAATTTTATGAATATTTATGGGCAATAAATTAATTATAAATTAATTTTGATTATATTCATTAATCTGTTCGTAAGTTACTATCCATAGGATGTAATCTACGGAAGGAAAGCATGCCGGTATAATATGGAAGAAAGCAAAGCGATTGCCGGGTGGCAGTGAATCCTGCGAACAATCTTGCCTGTACAACTCCACCAAGAAAAGGGTTATGGCAAAAAAAAGATAAATCTACACTCCTTTTAAATCAGATTGAAACAAAAAAAGGAACACTGTTTAATTATCAAATGCACTGTCATTTTTCGGAAGTATATTTTATTTCACTTTTGTGAAAGAATGTACATCTATTCCTCGATTTACACGGTATTTGTTTTACACGTTTTCGCTTTTACACGGATTAAGAACTACGTGAAGATGATGTAATTAACTTAATTGATGAATCTAATGATTGTGACAATGATTTTAATGAAAAGGAATTTCAACCAGTTACATTTACAGCTAAAATCATCCAAGAAGGAATCAAATTGGGAAGAAAATTAGGTTATCATTTTTCACAAAATGACTCAAATGTTGTGTGGCCCCTTCGATTCCAGCGGTTAGTGGGGTTTTTACCATTCATCACTATCACAAATCACTGTCAATCTCTTATTTGTGACTGGTTCAAAGTCACTCTCATCATTTGAAATTATTTGTGCTGATTCGATGTTTGAAGTAGAAACATTTACACCTTGAGGAGATTTGGTAATAAAATCCGTTATTAACATTTGTTTCGAATTTCTTGTTAGATCTTTATGGACCTCATCATATTGGGCCAAGCATTGATTAATATCACGTCGGAATCGAAGTGTCCGTTCAACATTTGAGTCATTTTATGCAAAATGATTACCTAATTTTCTTCGTAAATCGAGGGATGGGTGTATATTCAATGAAAGTGAATAATTTGCGGCGGAAAAAGATATCCATAGATTATTCTTACAATGAGCAAACACAAAACATTCAAAGCTGTCCGT
Organism: Himalopsyche japonica; assembly: GCA_028555115.1. Taxonomy (NCBI): domain Eukaryota; kingdom Metazoa; phylum Arthropoda; class Insecta; order Trichoptera; family Rhyacophilidae; genus Himalopsyche; species Himalopsyche japonica. The sequence continues at coordinate 234,034 of JAHFWJ010000630.1, forward strand.
ATTCCCTGTAGATATATAGATACTTTGTCTTTGTTAAGGGACTACTAATAGAAAAGAATTGTTAGGACCATAACAGATAGGGTTCGAAGCGTATGAGAATGTAATGTGGACCTGACCTACTGAGTACACGCCCCCTCAGCTTGCTAAAAGTAAAAATTAACAAACAGAAAGTAAAATAACAAGAATGCAAAAAACATGATTGAAAAAACATTCAATTATGCGTTTAAATTGTGTTGTTATATCACAGTATTTATTATTTATCGATAGTGACGCACGATGGACCTAGGAAAATAATGAAAATGAATTGATTGAATTGGCATTTCTTTGGTAGAACTCCATTATAACACAGCGAAAAAATAGCGATGTATTTTAGTTCTACAAAATTTTAAAAGATATAGTTGATAGCTATTTCGGTTTCCGCCATCGTCAATTTGGAAATTCATAAATATCAATAAGTACAATATATTTTCTGATTTAAATTCATCACTCGACATACCAGCCATGAATAAATTGCTTCCATCGTGCGTCACTTGTTCGTTTATCATGAGTAAAATATTTCATTGAATATAAGTAAATTTTTGGAAATGTTCAAAATTATAGAAGTCACTGGCAAGACGAATTCAAAAACTCCTTCACTGCCTTTCTCATTAAGCAATGATGCCAAAAATTTTTTGGTAATTGTTGAATTAAATTCACTTCTATCCAATGAAATATTCAATCATTCTTAATAACCATCAAAGTTAGTAACAAGTATATTATTTAACGTTTATTATCCTAAAAATTGACAATAATAATTTCGATTCATCAAAATATGACCAACCATTTAGTTAAAGAAATATTAGAATATTAGTGATAACAGGATCACCAGTTCCCATATTGGCACATTTTGTCAAAAAAAATGTAGCCCTAATGACAAAATTATGTCATATTAATGAGACCCTTTCCTTAACCCGATCCACGCGGCTGTTTTTCATATAAATTAAATCTGGTCGCGTTGCTATTTTTCGAAATGTTTTCTTTCCATATAGAGTTATATATAGACCAATAAAAAATAGTTGAGTTGGCTTTTATGGAAGCCAGATGTATTTGGAATGTTTCACAACATTAAAAAACTTAAAGAAATGTCCTATGTTGTCACAATCACTTTAACAAATATATCTCTAACAAATAACTCACTCGTAATCGCCATTACTGTGACGAATCAAAGCCACCAATCAAACTGAAATGAACAAGCGCCATTACTGTCACGTGTCATGGAGTATCACATTGTAAAGCCGCGAGATTGATGAGAACTTTAAAACTGATTTGTGACTCTGGCGGAGATCGCGATAAATTTAAAGAGTTCGAAAAATGGATGTTTCAAACATTTAAGCCTAATACTTTTGACAAGTGTATGGAGGTGGCCGTAGTACGACAAATTAGGCGATATTTTGAAACCAAAATCAGTCCTATATGAAAAAGATTGCCTGCAATACCAACGTTTGAAAGTTCACGTCTCAAGATCTGCAACTCACGTACTGGCCCTCGCCTTGCCTCCACAGACCTCGAGACGTGGAAAGGATTAAGAAACTCTTTCTCAATGAAAAAATGCATATTTTTAATGCAATAATTTATTAATTTTGATAAATACGGCTACCAAATATTGACGCCTCACAGTAAAATTATTATCACTCGGGATATCAATTTACTATATTGAAAGAAAAGATGAAACACATAACTAAAAACAATGTGTGAATCTGAGAATTTTAAAAGTTTTAAAACAATTTTATCTTCTGTACTTTTACTCTGGATTGTTTTTTTTGTTGACTGAATTTTGTCTGTTTTGACAACACAGATATAATTCAATCCCCATTTTTGCAATAATTATTGATGGATAAAAAACTACTAACATTGTTTTTTATGTGCAAATTGGATTCAATGATTTGTCATATTTTAAATACAAACATGGCTTATTATAACACTGGATGAAAATGATTCTACATGATAAACGAAGACACCAAGGTAAGAACCTGTCAACTGCTTTCATAAATTCTTTAAAGTTGTTACGTTTAATTTGATATTGATCATTAATTGACATTGTTCATTCTCGAAATTTAATTTACAAAGTCTCCAAGATAATTATTGTAGTTAACAGGTTATTGACTCGGGTTCGTCAAATGGTAGTGCGAGAGTTGTATTAAAAACGCATTAAGAGCTCGGAAAAAACATTATTAGCCTACTAAATATCAAACATTGAACGATTATTAAAATTCATTTGGAAAATTCTGTAAAAAATTTAAGCACTACATGCAGTGTTTATTGACCATAAGGCTGACAACACATTGAGTAATACAAAAAAATATTCAAATGTATCAAGTTGCAGAAATTAATTAATATATATTTTAATGTCAAAATGACTGCCCATGGCAAGGCGTATCACACAGACGAACAAATGTGATGATTGTTTATAAACAGAAAATTTTAGTGCAGGCGAAGATAATTCAAAAAAATAAGACCCTTCAACTGTAATTGTAAAGATTTTGTAACTAACCCTGCGTAATCGACAAACGATGGCACACAATTCAAGTTGTCACTTCAATAATGGTTGAAGAATTAAGAAGCTAACCCTCAAATACAAAAATTTACCCATTAAACCACAATAAATTAGCACTGGCAGCATTTCGTTATAAGAGAAAAATCGATGCCACCTCTATGTTGGTATTCAACAGCAAAGGTTTTATATATATATATTTAAAAAGGGTTCAGAAAAAACCAACTAGTCTACAAATTTTATAGATTTTTTTAAAATATAATTTGTTGCAACATTTATGATTCTTGTGTGCATTTCAAAATGCATTTGGGACAGTTTCCGATGGGGTTAAGATAGGTTTGTTATGAATTTAACAATAACATTTGTGCCTTCAGCTACAAATCCACAGAATATTGAAAAAATAATCCATGAATGTTCATTTAGGGAATTAGGAATAATTAATTATTAAGTATCACAAAAGCACAGAGATATTATCACTTGGGTATATCGTTGACAGATAAATTCAACTTATTAATCCTTTGACTGCCAGAAAAATAAAATGTTTAATTTGCAGCAAAAATAAGTGAATATTCGATGGTTTTTTTTTCATGTCATATACAGAAATAATCAATAATCTCACCAATTGTTTATTGTTATACCATAAAAAATAGATTTTCTTGAAGAATTTTGAAGAAAATTGATTTAGGTAACCCTGCAACTATTCACATCTCTCAAGTGACGGTTCGAACACACGAAGAAATCGCGAAAAATCAATGTAGAAATCCTTTACAGTTATGGTTAAATGTTTTTAAACCTTTCTTAAAGATATCAGCGTGTGTCGTGTCAAAGAATATTTTTGGGGGAAAATACATTTAAAGATATTAACGAGATATCTCGTCTCGGGCAGCCATTCGGTTAACTCATTTATGCCAATGAAGTTTTACGAGGAACCTATCACATTTGAGTTTTAAATAACTACGCTTAAATAAATTGGATAACCGTTTTGATACATTTCCAGTGTTTTATTTTGCTCAATTTTGTTTTCGGCCCTGGTTTTAACTTTGATAATAATGGTTTAAATATTATTTTTAATAACATGTAATGCCTTCACACTCTTCACTACCACGGTAAAATACAATGCTAAAATCTTTTTCCACTGTTTTCTTGACAAGAGCATATTGTTCTACATTAAGAAATAGCATTTAATAGATACTTTCGAAACAGCTCAATTTATTTTTAATCACATTATTAATAAACTATGTATATTTTTAATTGCAATAAATATTGCATGATGAATCTATCTATGATTCAACATTGAAAAAGATTTAGCAGAATATCAACGACACCTATCATACTTTTAAGCTGTCATTCATCGTATGTTAAGTGTGAGAGTAGAAAAATAAAATGCGGAAATTACTTGGCTGGCAGCTTGTACATGTATCCTTTTCCCTCGTCAGACCACACGAGGACTCGGTCGGGCGAGAGGAAATCGCCGGACATCCATCGCTCGCCTACGGGAGCGTTGATCGAGCACAGCACAGAGAAGTCGCCTGCGATATGACAGAAATGCATCACAATTTCGACTTTAATGTGGAAACAAGCTTAATTAAATTTACCTAATTTTTATTTATTTTATTAGCGTGTATCCTGTCAAAGAATCATTTTAATAGTAGGAGTATTTTTGAAGGAAAATACGTTCAAAGATATTGATGACATCTTAGGCAGGCATCCGGTTAAAGTCCCTTGATCATTCTGTATTATAAAATATGCAGATATAATGAATAATAAAGAAACATCAAAGAATAGACATTTAGACACTGAGAATAAAGATTCTCATGACCTACAAACCTTGCAATAGATTAAGTGAATGAAAATCAATAATAAATGAGTTAAAATATATGACACTTAATTCTTTATGCATTCAATTCACTCTACAATTTTCAAGTAATTATTTTAGTAAGATAATAATTTTATTCGCCTCACCTGCGTCATATATCTGACAATACTTGGCGCAGACCACCAAAACAGTTCGCTGGTTGTGCGAGCAGCAGCTTAAGCTCAATGCGTTAAGACATCGAATTTGTTTGGACTCGTTCTCATACAAAGGTTCGGAGTGCTTGTTCTCGTGACCGAGCAGGGACCACACTTTGACTGTGCCCGTTATGGAGATGGCCAGCACGACATCGTCTTTACGAGATGAAGGACGGAGAACCTAAGCAGAATCGATTTAGTTTTAACCCTTTCCACTCGATTGTCCCCTCTGGGAACCAAACAAGAAAAGCGTTCTACTCGTATGTCCCCACTGGGGAACCAAAACTTTAAGCTTGAATATTTTCTATGTACCACATTTTATTGATTTTTTATTATATATATCGTGCATAAAATATTTTCTCTATCACATGATTAAAATTCATATGAAAATGTTTAATTTGAATATATATTTTAAAGCAAAAGTCAAGGTTCGATTTTCGTTTTGATTTCAGTTTCAAGTGAAAACACACTAATAAATAAATTTTCAAAAACTGTTTATCTATAATGTTTTTAAAGCTTTTAAAAATTAAAACTTTCGTAAAATAGAAATTAAAAACTTTTTACGATTGTATTTCTATAAAAATATTAAAAAACAGTCTTATGCAGGCTGTGTAAGTTTTTTGTTGAAAAAAAATCCATTGAAAATACATTTTATTTTCATTTTAAGTTTTGAATATGAATCCTGGAAAATGCATGAAATTAATTATGAGTTGAGGCCACCCTCACCCAAAAAAAATTACGAGGAATACAAAGGATTAATAGCAAATAAAAAAAGAAGATATTCTTTTAAAAATTCGTTGCATTTGATCTATTCGACAAAAATGCTAGATAGGTTGTTTTTCCACATCAAATGAAAGACTTTCAAATTTAATTGCTATAAACTTAGTGATTAAAATTGGAATCATTCTTCATTTTATTTTTAAATAATTTGAATTATTAAAACTTTGTATGACTCTACATGCTTTGTCACTAACAACCCGGGATTCGCCTTTAGGCATCTTCAGGCATTCCATCACACGGATGCAACGAAACTTATGCGATATAGAAATTACATGATGTTTAATTGTTACTTGCCAAATTGATATAGGTATTTCTTAACAAAAAAAAAATCCCAATTATATTTTAATGACAGCTGGTTATTATTTGTTGTAAAATCCTTTCATCAAAGACTCATTAACAGTATTTATCCTTAATGAAACTCATCACAGGCAATTGTACTAATTATTATTAGATTAATATTATTGAATTTATTTTAGTTGCCCTTCAGTTCTCGTCTTGGGGTCCATTTTTTCCTTCAATTAATACCTTTGGTATATAGATGAAGCTTAGTGTTTATTGTGCGTCAGTTCTATTGCATCCCTATGATAGAATGCCTGAAGATGCCGAAAGGCGAAACCCGGGTCGTTAGTGACAAAACATGTGGAATCGTATAGTTTCTACAATTCAAATCAAATATTGAATTCCATCAACCACTTTCAGTCAGCATCTTAAATAATTTTTAATGGTCGACAATTAGATGTTTCACACTAACAACAAAATAGAACTTTAGGAAAATATTTAATATAAAATATCACTTCATAACCTTTTATAAATTGACAATTCCAATGTAAAACTTATACTTACATGCAAAGCAGAGATCCAATCCGGGTTGACTTTGGAACTCAGTGAAAATAGAATCTCCAGAGAGAATGGATCCATAATCAATATCTCAGCGTAGTAACCGTTGCAAAACAGCCTAAGGTCATCACAATTGCACATGTGGTAAGCCTGATTAATTAAAAAAAAAAAAAAACAAATAATATGGTTAATGCGATTGTTTCTCAAATGGTGATACAGTGAAATAACTAAAAAAACAAAAAAAAGTTTCGAAATTGAATATTGTAGGTAGGTTTATATCTGGCGAATTAGACAAAAGCGCCTTGTCCAAGAGTGACAGACATCACAGCAACACTTACTGGGGGAATCTAACTAAGTAGTTTTATTATCAGCAATACATGTTTCTTTTTGCTAAGAAATAAAAAATTAAGGATTAATTATACAAAATAAAAATGCATATGTTGCATCATAAAACAATTACCTGGATGCTAGTATGGACTTGGGTCAGTTTGACGTGCTCACGGCATTTCCCATCGACCAGGTCCCAAGTGCACATCTCTCCCGCTTCTGATGAGCTGACAATGAAGTTGTTATCCTGAAAAACAGAATTAGGCATCTTAAAAATAGTAAAGATAAAATTAATAAACTGGACAGAAGCGGTATTTATAAAATGTCCCGTAGCTCATGTTTATCCGTTTATATCGGACAGACAGGTAGAAGTATATCTACTCGAGCTAAGGAACATGTAAGATCATTCAACAGTAAAAAAACAGATTCACAATTCGCTAATCACGTTATTAATGAATCACATAATATAAATTCAAACTCAGCCCCTAAATGTTTGCATCTTTGTAGTAAGGGTCGGAGAATGACGGCTTTGGAACAGCTGGAAATCAATAGACACCAATTATCACAAAGGATTCTTAACGAACAAACTAACATAATAGGATCGCCACTTGTCCAGCCGTTGTACAAAGGGGTGGTCTGATTTGCTTCCAGAAGGACCACTTCCGTCCCACATATAATCTTATTGTCATAGACACCTATTGTTTCATTTAGAATTTTGAAAATTTAGTGTCATTGTGTTAAAGTAACAAGCTAGGCCGTTGGAACAGGAGAGAGGATGTGTTGTGTGCCTTTTCTGCACAGCTATATATAGATAAGCGAATGTTAGTTTAAGCATAGTTCTGGCGATGGCGTGAGCCGAAATAGCTATCAACTATATTTGTAAAAATAATTTTGTAGAACTAAAATACATTGCTATTTTTTTCACCGTGTCAGAATTAGGATATTAACACTTTATGGTCGGGAAACGAAATATTTCGTTTTTTGCAGACTGTCGTTTGTTTGCGGAACCTGATAAAATTCGTTTTTGTATCCTGTCGGTCGTTTGCGGGATCCGTCTTCTCTCAGGCTTGTATTTCAGCGTGAAACAAAACGCACGACAATACGACAAAGACCTTTTTTTGACAAGTGGCAATAAAACTCAGGAGTTATTATAAACCCAAGTGTTCCTATTCGGAGACGCATGTATCTCGATTTACGTCATTCAGATTTCAAACTTCCAGTGCCTCTAAACTTGCAGGAATTGCAAGTATATATCATTATATAGTAAGAATAAATATATTATCTTTTATATAGAATGTTTAAAAAATTTAATATTGATGAGATGTGGAGTGCCATTTACATAATTGAGAATAGGATTTATATTCAGTTTAGAAATATAATGAAATTAAGATGTAATCAAAGTGTTTATAATTTATTTTTAAAGATCAAATGTCACGTATCATTTCTTTGAAAATTTCAATTAAAAATATTGTTTGGTTTAGAAGTTGTGTCGATTTTAAGAAAGTAATACTTTTTTGCACTAATCACAAAAAACGCCCGCTACAGGCTTGAGTATATTGCTCGAGGGGCCCGACCACAAAGTGTTAACAAGATAAAAAACATTTATTATTTGAATAAATAGATAAAACATAAATATGAAGCTATGTTTAAATATATGATAAAATTACTAGTGTGAAAGTTTTGATTCTGTAAACTAATAAAGTAAGTGAGTCCATTTCATATAAATAACTGACCCATTCAATAAGTCAATTATAAATAATGAATATTTTGCATACTTTTGATGTGACTAAGTCAGTTCAGAAACTGAAGAATTGCATGAATACTGATTGGATATATACAGGAAATTTATATTTTTTCTTGCCAGCCTCGCTAAGCTTTAAAGTAAAATATACAATGGATTGAAAATAAGAATTTACCTGAATGATAGATGCTCTTGACAGGCAGAGTACTGGAGCAGAATGCCCCACGAGTAGACATCTTGGTGTCATTTTCAAGGTGTCCGGATCCACTTGCCAGATGCATATCTGCCCATCGTAACATCCTGTCACAAGCGTCTTCTGATCTCTTGATAGGAAAACAGATGAGATGCAGTGGGTGGGTGCATTCTTGCCCCATAGGACGACGGGCACAACAAGGTTTGTGCCGGGCATTTTTAAAATTTCTGAAATATAACAATATTCAATTTTACAATACATATTTATTTAAAACACTAACTTAACTAATTAACACGGAACTGTGTAAGTAGATTATTTTTAGATGGTACTATTTTCCACCCATTATATTTAAGTACAGTGGAACCCCCGATTACACTAATTCGAATTACACGCTGGCTTTAAATATTCACCGCATATTCACATGGCTGCACACACAAAGCCAGATGGCCGTCTGTACAGAGCATACAGTAACTAAATATTTCGTCTGCATATTTTTTTTTGCAAAACTAAGAATAATCTTAGTTTTTCATTTTTGACGGAAAAATACAAAATTCCCTAATATTGTATGAGATTCACTACCCCAATTACACTATTCTAAATTATACAGTCCCGACTTCAGTACAAATGGGGGTTTTGCTGTACTTATATACAAAAATTTTTTTTTGCTTTTTCTCAATTGTGTATACTTTCATATAAATATATTTATCACTTATATTTTTCCTAAGAATTTCATTTACTTCATTCATTCTTAACGAACAAACTAACATAATAGGATCGCCACTTGTCCAGCTGTTGTACAAAGGGGTGGTCTGATTTGCTTCCAGAAGGACCACTTCCGTCCCACATATAATCTTATTGCCATAGACACCTGTCGTTTCATTTAGAATTTTGAAAATTTAGTGTCATTGTGTTAAAGTAACAAGCTAGGCCGTTGGAACAGGAGAGAGAATGTGTTGTGTGCCTTTTCTGCACAGCTATATGTAGATAAGCGAATGTTAGTTTAAGCATAGTTCTGACGATGGCGTGAGCCGAAATAGCTATCAACCATATTTGTTAAAAATAATTTTGTAGAACTAAAATACATTGCTATTTTTTCACCGTGTTATAATGGAGTTCTACCAAGTGAATGCCAATTCAATCAATATATTATGAATCTCTTTTGAATTTTGACACTTGAATTGATTTTCGGTAAATATGTTCTATTTCAACCTGATAAATTACTTAATACTACTAAAAACTATAGCATAATCTAGAAAATTTAATTTCGGAGAGGAAATTGGCAAACAATCAAACACCAAAATTTTCTTAAATTGTTTCTGGCGGAGTGACATAAAGGATATTCTAACACATAATATAAAAAACTAATTCAGCTGTGTCGGTGTTCATCAAATTTACGAAGATTATCAAAACAAAACATACTGTATTTAAGTACAAAAATTAACTCTCTCACTGAAGTTTCGATACTGTTAACTACCTTACATTTTTAAATGTTAATTATCAAATCACTTGCAATAAGCAATCTTTGATCAACAATTGAGATGTTAGCAGCTAAAAACATTGTCATTCTCGAAGAATAATTCCAAATCAAAAACTGTTAAAAAATCATATAGTACATTGGAATCACAGAAATCAATAAGCTATGCGAAAAATGAATATCGGATTAGTAAAACATATTAACTGCGAGTTTTTCATTCAGATATTATATTCATATTTCACGTTAATTATCGATTTCTCTCGTTTCTATGTAAAATATGAACATTTTTCTGTATGTGAATAAATTTCATACAAAACTGCTTCGTTATTCAGTAGTAAGCAAATTGTTACCAAGAAAAAAAATGTAAGGCATATTTAAGTAATAATTTAATATCTTCTATTCATCCATTATTAGATTTTTTTTCATACAACAAAGAATAATAAAACCCACGACTACTCATCAAAAAAAACCTTCTGGTTATGAAATTCAATGCCTTATTTGTTATCAATAAGTCTTTAAATGTAATAAGTTAATTGTAGCAATCTTTGTGTTTTTTATTTTCCATTGCCTTCTTATACAACAGTGGCATTTGCTGGTGTATTTATCACGTCAGTATATGCATATTACATACTTTAACGTTAAAAAATAAGTACAATAAACCGATTCGAATGAATATTTACATTATCGAGAAGACCTCGGAAACCAATTCGTTTCGTCTGCAGTGATTTATTGTTTTTACAATTATGTATGGTAACGTTCTAAATATCATAAATAACCACTGTTTACCACGTGTAACGTCACATTTGTTCGTTCCCTTACCTTTGCTGCGAATCAGTTTCAATAATCAAGCACCGTGTATTGATTAAAACATATTTTCTTTATAACACTGCACGTCAAAACCCTGTCACTTGACTCGACTCAATTGACAGATCAACCATTCCATGGATCGATTTGAAGATAGGTTCGTATAGTTCGAAACATAATATATATAACAGATTACATGAACCAAATACTATTCAAAATTTTGAAATAAAAATGAATTTGATTTATCATAGGTGACCAAATAAAAAGCAAATCTAGTAAAGAATATTGTGTTTAATTTGAGGTTTCATTTTTCTGCCAAATCTGATGTTGACTTTCCTACAGTAAATTATTCAGAAAAAATAATTTAGTACTTTTTTGTTAAGAAATAATATTGATTATAAAAATTAGAACATAACATCTACAACATTTTATTTGTACACATAATTAGATTAAGCACGTGATATGATAACATGTTTATTTTTTATTAAACATATTTATTTTTATCAAGCTAATAATACTTATAAATAGATTTCTTTCTTTTTAAAAATCATTTGCAACAAATCTTAAATTATTTAAGATTTTCTCATAATATTTAATATACAATTTTAGTTATATTCATGAAAAGTGATTATCGAAAAAAACTTCTGATGATATACATATTAATTTTGCTATTATGTTTATGGGATTAAATTTTCGCATACGTCAATATGCGCGTGCGGCAATTATAATTCAATTATTTTTGTAGGGATATGTGATTGTCATGAGTTATATGAGCTTATTGTTCAGTGTTGGACCGAGACGCCAATCTTTCCGAACTGTGAGCCTTGGAGCCGTACGCCCATCCGCCATTGGTCATTTTTGTCATGCGCGGTGCGAGTACGATCTCGGTAATTTTGAAGCGCGGAAATGTCTTTAGTGTGAGTGCAACAGATAGAAATACAAGTAAACAAGTGATTAATGCAAGTGAAATAATTGAAAATAGTGTGACGACGCCGGTGTGCTTTAAAAATGAATAAAAACTGCGCCAGATGTGAAAAGACCGTCTACCCGATTGAGGAATTAAAGTGTTTAGATAAGGTAGGTTGACAATAATTTATAATCATTGCTGCTGGTTTTTGCGTCAGTTTTTAGCATTCCAGCAAGTGTTCGGCCTTCTGAACGTCATGTGGCACAGTTACTTTTAACATTTGACCTTTCGCTCTCCGGTATTTGAATGGCTTAAGTTTTCAAACAATTTTTTTGTGGCATCTCGTACTTGAGCGCAAGTTTAGCCCATCCCTTTGAAAAGTTTTAAAAGTACTTAACTTCTGGGGTGGGCTGGATTAAAAAGCCCCAATTACCGTGGAACTGTTGCATATTTACACGCCATCGTGAGAAATAAACTTTTAATTCAGTTTTCCTTGTAACTTTGATGTAAAAAACTATAGTTGAAGAAATACTCAACCTAAATTGGTCAAATTATATATCCGCATGTCCTGCTGTTTTCAGTGATGTCATTATTTGATTAATTAAATGTTATATTTTTATCATTTACCTCCTTGATTAGTTGTAATCCTAATAAACAAAAAAACCACAATATTTATTGAATTTCTGTTATATAAATATTTTAAAATATCAACTTAGTTCCGTATCAAAATATGATCACGCAATAAGCATACGTAGTTAGTACAAAAACTTTTTATTTATAAAAAAAATGAAGGCTATCGCTAATATTACTCATTGCTAAAGCGAAATATAAAATTATTTTTTATTTATCAAAATATTAAGGATATTTATTGTAATAATTTAAATGCCATTCGCATTTAGCAAATTTCGCAATATTTCTGTATCATCTCGTCTAAATAGTTACCAATTTATATACGTACATTGCAATTTGAAGAAAAAATATAACTCAGGTTTTCTATTTAACCTTTAACAATATCTATAAAACCTGCCATTAATGATAAATCTATAGACATCGTAATAATGGAAATACTTTTTATAATATCGACTGAAGGTGTTAGATGGAATTTCAATATCAAATTTGAATTATTGAAACTTTATACGATTCCACATGTTTATCGATTAAACTTTCAACAATTTAAATTTGGAAATACTTTTGCTTTACAGTAATACATCAATACTGTATTCGTTAATTTTTCAAATATCGAACATTGATTTTCCATTTTTTTTTACTTCAAATTTATCAGGCCTGAAATATTGGTTTTACTTGAAGTCGTGTAATGATTGGTCGGTAAAATAAATACTAAAAAAAAATGTACCCACTGGATTATCCTTCATGTGAACAAATGCAATCAGGCTTGTTGTGATTCCAGGAAATTCAACATTTATGATAAATCAAATTTGTGCTGATAAGTAGGCACCTGTTTTCCTTTCGACTTAACTCTGCAAATATGATAAGAGAAGTATATTTTATTTAACGAAACGATTTTTTTTTTATTAAATATCACGACGAAGAACCACATAACTTTGATATGGCAGTTATTTATGTCTTACTTTTCTATGTAATGGGTTTTGTTCTGTAACTTTTGATTAAAGTATACTGTCTATATAATTTAGCAATCTACGTAGCTAATGCTATATTTTAGTCAATTGATGACTAGATTGCAGTGGAGCGAAACATTTTTTACATCCGCATATAACTAACTAATTCAGCTGCGATTTCACCAATATTCAATAATGCAACACTCTACTATCTGCACTATAGAAATAATATCTCGTAGACTTTTTACATTATTAAAAATAGTATAAATATAATTTTACTGATTGAATTGTCATTTGCTTGGTAGAACCCATCAAAACTACCCCAAAGCCGAAATAGCTATTAACTATATACTTAAATGAGATGCATTGATATTTTTCACCGTGTACACCCAGTCCTTTTTTTTTACGCGATTTTTTTGGACGGCACCGTTACATTTTTTACGCGCTTCACTCGTTTTTACGCGATTTTTTCCCCAAATTTGTTTTAAAGAAGAAATTTATATATGATGCTAGGCATGTACGTTTCATTATTTTTTAAATAAAAAAAAATGTGTATTTTTAAAACTTTATTCATATAAGTGAAAAAATTATATTGTTAGAGTCTCATTATATTTTATAAGCAATAAAGACATGAAATATATATATATTTTTTTTTGCACGAATTTTAAAGAGCAAATTTTGGTTTTTCATACGTTTCTGGTATTTTTCTCGCGATATTTTAATTTTTGGAACCAATTTATCAAATTATATGAAAGTTGCGATTTTTTTACGCGCCGTTTTCTGGAACCAATGTATCGCGTAAAAAAAGGACTTAGTGTAATATAATTTAAGATATCGTCTGAGGGTGCTTGGTAGAATTTAAATAAATTAGTAATTCTTCCTTGTCATGTTATTTACAAGAGATTAGCTCAATCAGTTATATATATATATAGAAATATGAATTATATATATTTTTTTACAATGAAATTTGACCAAATATTTAAGTCCGGCAAAACCCACCCATATAAAATTAGCAGGTATTTATTTATCTTTACGCCATAAATTGTTCGATTACATTTTAGTAATGGTTGATTCTTGTGAACAACTCACATAAAAAAATCATTAGGTTGTATTGCTTATAAGATTATTATTCCATTATAAATGTCATTAACTATGTAAACTTTTTACTGTGACGAAACCAGGGTCGTGCAAAATGAAACATTTTCATATATGCATAGAATTTGAATGGTTGAAATTTGATAAAACTATATCTAAACTCAATTAATTTTAAAATATATTTTTTTAGAGCTGAGTTATTTCTCTCGGGTTAAAATAATATGATTATCAATTTTGTAAATATGTCATTATTCTACTACTTTCCGCATATCTAGTTATGAACTAAGAGGCGACATCAACTCGAGCATACTCGTTAGCGTCAAATTTTATTTTTATAATTAACCCACTGATTGTTAACATGTCAACTATCAAGACAGCTTGTGTATGGATAAATATATGCGTGTTAAAACTATTGTATCAAAATCTAGCTTGACAATGTAAAGTAAATTTGAATGGTCAGAGCCAAACCTGTCTATCCAACAACTATGCTGAACTGAGATAAACAGATTCAAAAGTTTACGGATTAATTATAAATTAAAAATTGTATGCTCAGGGATTTTTTTACCATTTGTTTAACAGATAAAATTTTCTACTATTACTATAGGATTCACGGGAAGTCTTTTTTGTGGGATAGGCAGGTATTGCATAAAAAAATATATGGCATCATAAGTGATGTTACCAAATTTTATGTATATACACTTCTAGCTAATTAATAAATGTCGTACGAATTGCAATATATTATGTCAGGTCTAGCCACTCATTTAACACCATTCTTACTAAATTATTTTTTTAATATTCGTAGTTGGAATGGTCCTTGGTTTCTTAATATGTTTAGAAGGAACCCATCCTTTATTATCACTTTTAAAATATTTTAATATTGAACCACAAATCGAACTCACTTTATTTTCGAATCGTATCTGCTCGCGGAACAACGGTTATGCACCACAGCAATTCTCAATGGTTCGTTCATCTGCCAGCATCATTATTATCTACACCACTTATGAGTAGCGTTGTCCATGTTATAATTTCCCCAATTCAATTATTCATGCTCTGCTAGTGAAATTATCAAATTGCTCTAAATGTGTTAGCATCCTTATATTCTGCCGTTCATGGACCTCGTGCATATTGTAACCGGTAATACAAACACGGGTTCGAATTCCGCAGTGGAATTTTACGAAAAAAATAATCATTACCGATAAAGCGATGAGCTAATTAACCAATTAATCGCCGGCCGCCGAAATACTCGATACAGTGCTATACTCTAGCGATTTAGAATTTGAAAAATTGGATCTTTTCAATTTTACCCAGAAAATAATGCCAAAATGTGAAGAATGAACCAGTATTTAATACTGTCCGAATTCGCGTTACACACTCGATGCACCGCCGAATTACTGGCATGCCAATAGTTGATACCACTTGCATATCAATATTTGTACTTTTTTAATGTATTTCTTTGATTACTGTTGCTGCAGTAATATTCCTAGTGATAAGACACTAATAGAACTAAACAGTAAGAGTAGACATCTTAAGACTGAGCGATACGGTTGTTTCCTCTATACTTTTTTTTATATTGGTAGTTCTTCTTTTAAAATTACGGTATTAACCATTTGCACTCGAATGCGGCCGTAGAAGTTGCATTGTTTTTCCTCTTACGACTCGAATGCCTTTTTTTATAGTAGTTATTACTTTATTTTTTAACCCTTTGAATTTGAAGATGAAACTCCACAAATGTACTGTTCAACTCGAAAGAAACACGCATTTATTGTATGAATACGATTAGTAACCAACCACTCATAAACATGAGAATAATAGTTGGATGTTAATTCGTGTGAGAAAACGCTGCTCCTAGAAGACATTTTCTGTATTACCTTCAAACATGTTTCATTCATTTCATTTTGAAACAAAAATTACCTTGTACATGAAATATTAAATGGTTTTATAAGTATTGAATATCAAACACGACACACTGCAATGTACCGTCTCATCACTTGCGACTTAAACAGTCAGTGGGTTAACGTGACGTATCGATACGCATCAAATTAAATCCTGTTTATGAATCATCATAGATCTTTTTTGTCTACTGATATATTCACTATTAATTTCAGATGAGTCACGGAAACTTTAAATAAAAATGTCACAAATAATCAAAATCAAGTTTGCGTTGGCATTTTAATTGGGCTTATTTGTGTCAAATAACTGACTCTCGTCAGAGAGAGCTTAGCTCTTTGAGAGCTTCCCAAACTTTTTCGTCAACGGGACGGGACCTACGCAAATCCGAAAATATTAACGGAACGCTTATTTTTTAGTATTTCGTAAGTTTCTCGATTTTTGCATAACATTTATTGAGGTCCGGTGTATATATTAGATGGTTTGAGAGACCCTGTTCTACACCATTATATTGATGCATTTAATAATGGCAAAAAGGTTAATCTTGTTGAGAAAATTTGGAAATCGGAAATGTGACAACGGAATTCATTACGCAAAGTATTTTTTACACGTTGTATCCATCCATGCCTGCTTCCGTGTGGAACATATAGCCGCGTAGTAAATAATCTTAAAAGCTTTTCTTCCAGAACTACTCGTCATTTAACTGTTCAATTTTCATTTTTTGGAGACGTTAGAGAAAGAAAGGATAAGACGAGACAAGATTACTGTTCGATTATTGCTTTCGCTGATTCCGATTTTTTATGGCAGTGAAATGTTAATAACAACATTTTAAACACCATTGTCTTTGAGCAAAATTCATACGTCGATTGATAAATCGTTGTTGGTGACAGGATTCGAACCCGTGAGATGTCACAGCAGAAGCCAACGTCGTTGACCGCTTCCTCCACGATTAAATCCACTTTTAGCGATGATAAAATAAGTTCTAGTTACGTGGATATTATGATGTCATAATTATGTACATATTTTTCACTGAAATCATAATTCTTAATGACGTGGTTATATGAGAACTCCATTGTTACTAAGTAAAACAGTCTCTCAGTGTTTATTTTGTATTGTTTTCGCAATTATTTTGTTTGCGACACACTGTTTGAACAGAATATTATGACGCTATGAGCAAAAATTTCTGCCAGCTATTTCGAAATCATTAAACATTTACGCTACAGTTTTACGTTTCTGGTACGAACTGCATTCTAGTTCAATCAGTATTTTACGCCATACTTTACTTATACAGGAATATATTTCAATATAATTAAAACCGCACAGAACTTATTAGATATTTTAATACTCACTTTATAGTTTTATATTTCTGATAAGACGTTGCATAGCCATTATCTGATACGGTACTATCTCGTCTAAATGAAAACTTAAGAGTAAAACCGTGTCGTGTGTCCAGTAATGCAATATAATTTTGTTATGTTTATTTAATAATTCCCTTTTTTATTTGCGATGCGACCCAGTAATGCTTTCGGAAACCAGTTATTGTATTGCATAACAGCGATTACTGTAAGTTGGTACTTACTCGACCATTGATTTGCACAATTCAATTAAAAAGCGTAAGTGACTCAGGTCGTCGCATTTTACTTACACGCTCGTTTATAACGAAAGTAAATTCTATGATGTACATACTTGTATTAATCATACAATAAAATTAGCATTCTTTGTGCGTACAAAATTCGCTGATAATTTTTAATATCTCTAGTTTAAAGTGTTCGTGCATTTTTTAACAGAACGTACTATAAGAATAAAAACATGGTTGTATGATTTTTTTTCATTACTAGTGTTTATTGTGACTCATCGGTAGAAAGGCATGTTATTTTAAATAATGAAAACACATTTTTTCAACAATATCTCCACAATATCAAATTTGAATTGTAACAACTTTGTACGATTCCACATGTTTTGTCTAAAACGACGCGGGTTTCGCCTTTCGGCATCTTCAGGCATTCTACATACAATAAACAGTTAGCATCGTCTATATACCAAAAAAGTCAGTACAGTGTCAGTTCTGTTGCATCCGTGTGATGGAATGTCTGAATATGTCGAAAAACGAAACCCGGGTCGTCAGTGGCAAAACATGTGGAATCGTACAAAGTTGTAACAATTCAATTTTGATATTGAAATTCCACCAAGCACCTTCAGCCGATATCATGAATTAATTTCCACAATATATTGATTTATGATCATTACTGGTTTCGCTCATCGCGAACATTATTAACCGATAGGACACAAATTATAAACATACCTATTTATATAATAAATAAAAAAAAAGGTTTTATTATAAGCAGGCATACAAAACCAAAGGTTCAAGAACTAAGAATACAATTTAAACTAAGTCATACAATACACACTTCAATTGAAATAAATTAGTTCAAAAATTAAATGTTACCAACAGTGTAATAATTTATAAAAAAAATAAAAACAAATCAATAATCCATAAAGTTGTCAAAGCAATAGTGAAATCGAAATAACAGCACTTAAATATTTTATGTAATATAATTTATTAATTAATACAATTTTAATGGTAGTAAGAAGGATAAAGGATTCGTTGTACGATCTGAGAAGTCTAGAGATCTTCATAAGACTTATGAAGGAACACCAGCTGGCACCCGACCTCTCGGTCGCCCTCGACGGAGATGGGCGGATAACATTCAAAAGGATGTTGAGAGGTTGGGGATAGTCAGCTGGAGAGAAAGAGCGCTCGACAGAGATGCCTGGAGAGAGGTTGTACAGTCGGCCATGGACCTAAACGGCCTCTAGCGCCATTCTATAATAATAAGAAGGATAAAAAAAATTGTCATGGGCGTCCCAGTATTTCCTGAAACACACGAAAGAAGGCAATATTAATTAAATAAATATATATATATTAATACGGATATATTAGTCTGATAAATGTAACAATGGCGACGATGCGAAAGTTTGATCAAAACATAAACATTTAAAAAAAAAAATAAGAAAAAAAATATAACATTTAAATTCTAAAATTTCTTGTTTATCGATGTTTAAAGACTTTTTAGTTAAATGTAGCGTATTATTATATCAAATGAATGTATATTTTGTAACAAATGGTTTGCAAATGTTAAAATTTCATCGCCTTTTTTTGGCACAAGCGAAACGCTGTTTGAATCTAATATCAAACGATCTTCTGTTTGGTCAATATACATAGTCTCACAGTAATCGGAGCTTAAAATGCCACTATCATAAAATATATAAGTTTATCTTTTGAAGTTATTAAAATATAAAAAGATTATTATTATTATAAAAAGTGTAGTTAAATATTTCTTATATATTTTCTGAAACTCTGCCTTAACATGCGGCTAAGTTTTTTTTATATATTTACATTGACAAAGTTTCAACAATTAAAATAAGTGATGACTTTTTATTTTCCCAACAAACCGCGTCACCTAAGGAAAGTAAGTACTTATTCCATTAACCGCTACAACTCCTATGTCGAGCCTGACTCGACATTGCATATCTTACGCCAACTCCTATGTCGAGTCTGAGTCGACATTTGACGGCACATTTAAAAAATGAAATTACGATTATTTACAACCTTTTTTTTCTTTTAAGAACCATTAATTGACGTTGCACAGGGCTTATTTTGTCCGATTACAACATTATGTATAATAAAACATTAATATTATAATGGCAATAAAGCAATCAAAGCGGCAATGTCTAAGTGCGAATGCCGACCGTAAACAAACAATCTTTACACGTGCAACTGTTCCCATTATCCTAGATCCATAATGGATACCCAGTCTGCAGTTGTACTGCATATGTGTTTTCGAAAACATATACTAGTAGTAACACTGATAAATTACAAAATAATAAGTATTTAGAGCTATATTTTGTATTATATAAGTCAAATGTGATAAAAAAACATACGTAAAAAAAATATTGTGTGATGTCGATTTTCGATTGAACTATTTCATTTTGTTTCTTTGCTTTAAATTATGAATTTTATAATAATAAAGATGCCACGAATGACAAAAAGAATTGCCATAACTAATAATGAATTTGAAAGTAGTGAAGATGAACAGTCTCAAATTGAAAATGAAATCGATGTATTGGAAGACTATGCTAATACTGCAATTTCTGAGGTAGAACTTTTACTCTCTATTCGAACTTTTGAGGAAGAAATTTTCCTAGAAGAAGAAGAAGAGTTATGAAACCTGTTAGTAACTATGAGTACAAGGACAAAAAGAGTCACTAATTTTCTTGGCTATCTCTATATATATAATAGCAAATTTATGGAGCATTATATACCTCAGGAAAATTTATCTGTTGATGAGTCAAGAGTATCTTTTAAAGGGAAAATAAACTTTCTCATTTTAACCTTAAAAAAACCAACAAAATGGGATCTTCGAGTTTATGTTTTAGCTGATTCCCGTAGCAGTAACATGTACTCATTTGTACAATATTATTGTAAAATCACCATGCAGGGCTGATAAAACCGGAACTCTCTTTTACAGGCCGGATTGTGATTCATTTCTACAACAAATTGCAAGATTCAATTCCGGATGCCACAGGATATTATATCTTTACAAACAGAATAAATGTTACCTGAGCGGTACAATAATGACCAATCGAAAATGATTACCGGAACAAATAAATAAATCAAAATTAGCTGTTGGACACAAAAAATGCATATGAAAGGAAATAAATTAGTATTAGTGTGACGTTACAAAAGGGTTGTTACTATGTTCAACACAAAGCATATTTCTGCTTCTAAGTCAGCAAGGAGACGACCAAGACCCATTCTTCAAGGTGTAAGCCAGGATGACATAGATAAACCAAATGTTATTCTTGATTACAATATCAATATGGGCGGTGTGGATGTCGCTGACCAATATGCAACATCGTATTGCTTCATGCTGAAGACGTTGAAATGGTAGACAAAACTATTTTTCTGTGGCTTAGAAACCTCAATAGTTAACTCGTATATATTGTACAAGGAATATACTATCAAAGCAAATTTTGAAAGGTTATACTTGTAAATCTGATTGGAGACGTTTGTGCACCTACATGAAAACCAGAGCGTCTTTCTACATGTGACGCTGAACAGCGCTTGAATTGACGCCATTTCATATTTTCGCAAAAAAAAAAAACATAAGGATTGCATAGTATGTTCTAACAGAAAGGTTCCAGGAGGAAGAAAAGAGACCACATACTTCTGCGACTCTTGTTAGAGGAAACCTGGCCTTCACCCAGGGGAATGTTTCAAAAAATGTACTTTAAAATGTTTTAAATAGTCGATATTTTAAAAATATCACACTCTGAAATGTTAATTATATAATGCATATCATCCATTTGATTCAATGACATTTGAATATTGTGAAAATATTAAAATTAATTAAGGAGTTGCTACAGGGTTTTTTAGTTACAAGCTCACACATTAGATTAGAAAATGGTAAAGTGGGCGGTAGTAATAAAAAGGTTGACGACCACTACTCTAAATGGAAATCCATGATAATTTATCGATATTATCTGCTTAAAAAAAAAATTCGAAGACTTAAGCGGATAATATCGAAATAAAATTTGGAAAAAATATGAAAATTTTTACATCGCCTATATAACAGTTTCGGCACCCCAGGGCGCTGCGGCGTACAGTTTGGAAAACTCTGGTATAGTATTTTTCAAGGGTAATATGGTACAGAAGGGTTCCAGGAGGAAAAAAGAGACCACAGACTTCTGTGAAACTTGTGAGAGGAAACCAAACCTTCGCCCAGAGGAATATTTAAAAAAAATATCACACTTTCAAATGTTTTAAATAGTACATATTATTTTTAAATACCATATTTTGAAATGTATTTTTTTTTATTTGATAGATTGAAGCTTTGCAAACATGAAATAATTATAAAATATGTTATTAATTAATTTAAGCGTGTTTAGCGACCATTTGATTCAATGACTTTCGAATATTACGAAAATCTTGAAATTAATTAAGGAGTTACTACAACGCGTTTTTTGATATTTTTACGGAGTGCAAAGGGTTAAGATATAGGTGACGAACCTTTTTGAGCCTGAGGCCAAAAAAATATATTTCAAATATGTCGAGGGACACATGCCATGAAAATAAAAAAAATCTATTAAACGTCTGTGTAACTTTTTAATATAAACAGAGCAATTCATACATCGATTTTTTTATATACTACACCTATGCCTCTATTTACATGGTACTTTTACACGGGTTAAAAAAGAATTTGAACCAGTGACATTTACAGCTAAAACCTTCCACTAAGGACTCTAATTGGGAAGAAAATTAGGTAATCATTTTCTACAGAATGACTCAAATGTTGAACGGGGCCTTCGATTCCAACGTGATATTAATCAATGCTTGGCTCGATATGATGAGGTCCATAAAGATCTAACGAGAAATTTGAAGGAAATGTTAATAACGGATTTTATTATCAAATCTCCTCGAGGTGTAAATGTTTCTACTTCAAACATCAAATCTGCACAAATAATGTCAAGTGATGAAAGTGATTTTGAACCAGTCACGAAGAAGGGATTGACGGTGATTTGTGATATTGATGAATGATAAAAACTCCACCAACCGTTGCAATAATTTTTTTATGAATCTTTTGCATTTCATTTTTTTGCTCCTCTATATATGCTTTATGTGTATTTAATTAATAAAAGAATATGAAAATTTTTACTTTTAAATAATTTTGTTTTATTTATGTATTTTAGAAAACAACCAAATTATGCGTTTTTGTGTGTACTTTTCGATTTGCATGTTTTTCTCAGGAACCTATCTACCGTGTAAATCGAGAGATAGGTGTACTCTGTTGAAAGTTTCTCGCCTCTAAGTTTGAAAGACATTGGCTTATTAGGACATATCAATTGACTGGAGTACACTGTCATACTTGCTATAATTGTATAAAATATCCTTATACAGATGATTTAACAAATAGCAGGTAGTAAACGTGTCACTTTACTATCGTGTTGAAATTCGCCATCTAGATTCGATATCGTTTTTTTTTTATTTCCTAGTATAACGATAAAAATGTTATCTATGTATTATTTCAAACACTAGGCATGGCTAAGATTTTTTTTATTTTGGCGCCTGCCGTTCGATCAAATAACTGTTAGATAACGTGACTGATAAAATTGTATATTTTGAACCGAATATATTATAAATCCACTCTCAACCCTTTAAGTACTATGACCGAATAAATATCTTGTGGGACGATGTGGGGATTTGTAAGACCTCCAAGAAAAATTTCTTTATTCTGTCGTATTACAATAAAAAAAAACTTATATCTATGCATCTATCGTAATACATATTTGAATTTTAATATTTTTCGGTTAATAATCTTTTGCATCTCAACTCAAACATCAATTCGCGAACAATGTCTTTAAATAACGTTATACTTTCACACAAAAAATAATGTGTTCATGAAAGATTTGAAACTGTTATAAAAATATGAAATATTCGTATATTTTTGATTATCATCTATCAACACACTGCAATTGGCCGTCTCAATAGTTGTGACTTTAGCAGTCAGTGGGATATATTTTATAGAACTATTTTGTACCGCCAAAAAATTCTAAAATATTTAACCAATTCTGATCCTTACCGGTGAGTCGTATCGAAATAAAATGTTGTAAGTATTAAAAAAATATGCAGACAAAGGACTTGATTTTTTTTAACATCGAATTGGAAGTATGGTTAATTAACAGTTGAAGTTTTTGTGTTTTTTTTCTTCATTTATTTCGTTGTGCTATTGCGTAATAATCTATTGTTCTAACTGGCCGTTATTGCTTCGAGCATCTGGTGTTGTGTAAAAAATGTTCAATTGTTTTCGTAATTATTGGTCTAAATATTCTAATTTCATCAGTAGATTTAATGCCTCAATTTACTTCACGTTGCCGCCTTAACCTTGTGTATGCCCCGAACGCAAACATGCGTGAGCTGTTAGAGGCCCTCTAATAACCGGCATTACTCGCGTGGTGTGTCTGCTTTAAAAACTCGTTTTAAAGCACGAAAACTTTTTAAACCCTGCTCTGCCGAACATTTGCCGAATATTTTAATACTACAAAAATTAATTCAGTCTTATTGGATTTATACAAACAAATAAAGATTTTTAGGTCAAGTAAAACTATATTTTAAACCAAATCAGCTAGCGCACAAAACACTTTTTCCTTTGAAGATTAACTATCATAACACTATAATCAAATGTTTCAACAGTTGAGATTTTATTTTAAATAATAAAAACACATTTTTTTACATTATTTCCACAATATATTTTATGATCAGGACCTGTTTCGCTCATTGCTAGCATTATCAACCGGTTGAGATGTTAGCAGTCTGCGGTTTAATCGCGTGCGGAAGCGTTTGTATGTAAAGCCAGTTTATTGCAATAAACAAACCGTTCTTTATATAGTCTATAGCAGTGGTTCTCATGTGCGGCCACCGACAGTTTTATAGTAAATATTGATATTTAGAAAAATTGTGTTTTTTACAAAGTCATTTGTAAAATTATTATCATTTTAAAATTGATTGAATAAACCTGACTTATCCAGCATTTAGTCGAGCTTAAGTAAAGGACCGTTTTAATAATAAAACTATTCAAAAATTTTGGTCGATGTTATACGTTGACCATGAATCAAGTCAATATAAAGAATTAACAAGAATTGCTTTATTAATTTTGTCGATTTTACCTACAACTGTATATTGTGTATATCATTTTGTGTAATGAATGCTCTATATAAAAAATAAATATCGAAACTATTTTTATCACATTTGGTGCGGCCACGAGACATTTCCATAAGACAGCTGATGTTTATAATGCGGCAACAGTGAAATTTCAAGTGAGAACCACTGGTCTGTAATGACATCTACTATTTACTTGTTATAGTATTTTTTTTAAATATAAAAAAGCGTGACACGCGTGCATTTTGTTGTTTGTGTGATCGGTGTCTAAACGGTTAAATACAAACATCTTTCAAATAAAAAAAAAAGAAATCAATTGTAGACCTGCTCGGAGCCATCTATTTTCGCGAAGTGTTTATTATGCAAGATAAACAGTCCGCATGAAAAAATACTCTTTAAAAAACTTATTGTCGGATTCCTTTTCGAAAAATAATTGACAACGGAACATTGCAGCAAGTATTATATATTAGAAAGTAATATTTTGAGAATCGTATTGATCAAAAAATGTACACGTACATGCTGAGATAGTTAGTCTCGACGTTAAGGTAAGGGAATGTAATATTGTTACCGATACCGGGATCCCGGTAGTTTTTAGGTCTTGAAAAACTGGTAATGCAACTTTTATTGCATGTTCGTTCTCAATGCGGAGCGTGTGGAGAAATACTTGGTATACACACAGTGGCTCAACCTCTATTTTGTTAAAAGAGGTATTCGCAGGATTGGATAGTCTCTCTATGGCTCAGTGATGGCGAACCTTTTTGAGAAGTTTATCAAATTTTTTATTGATTGAATTGGCATTCACTAGGTAGAACTCCATTATAACACGGTGAAAAAAATAGCAATGTATTTTAGTTCTACAAAAATGTTTTTTTTTAATATATTGTCTTCTCTTTTTTGATTTCTGATTTGCTTCCGTAATAGACCATTTCCGTGCCACATGTAAACTTATTGGCATAGCCGCCTTTTTAGTTCTTTTACAATTTTTGAAAAATTTAGTTTTATTGCGAGAAAGAAACAAACTAGGCCGTTAAAACGGAGAGAAGATGTATTGTGTACCTTTTTTACACAGCTATATATAAATAAGCAAATGTTCGTTTAAGCATAGTTCTGACGATGGCGTGAGCCGAAATAGCTATCAACAATATTTAAAAAAAAACTGTAGAACTAAAATAAATTGTTATTTTTTTCACCGTGTTAACAAATTTTGCTCATTATTTTTTTTTATTTCCAATACATGGGCCACTAAGTCAGTGATGTTACTTGAGAACGTGGGGAGGAGGATGGTTAAAAACTTTTTTTGTATACACCCAGTCCTTTTTTTACGCGATTTTTTTGGACGGCACCGTTACATTTTTTTACGCGCTTCACTCGCGATACGCTTTACGCGATTTTTTCCCCAAATTTGTTTTAAAGAAGAAATTTATATATGATGCTAGGTATGTATGTTTCATTATTTTTATAAATAAAAAAAATATGTGTATTTTTAAAACTTAATTCATATAAGTGAAAAAATTATATCGTTATAGTCTCATTATATTTTATAAGCAATAAAGACATGAAATATATTTTTTTATTGCACGAATTTTAAAGAGCAAATTTTGGTTTTTCATACGTTTCGGGTACTTTTTCACGCGATATTTTAATTTTTGAAACCAATTTATCAAATTATATGAAAGTTGTGATTTTTTTACGCGATCTTTTTTACGCGCCGTTTTCTGGAACCAATGTATCGCGTAAAAAAAGGACTGGGTGTATAAATTTACTTATTTATTTTAATATTTTTTAGTCCGTTCTGTTGCATACGTGTGATACGTGAGTCTACTGTGCGCATTACTTTACCTTATATTTCCTTACCCTGCTGAGACGTGTAAAATATATTTTAACCGCAAATACCTACAAAACGAGCAAAAAACAATTCCATAGTAATAATCTTCTACCATTTAGTTCTTGCCTTGTCGTCTTTCCGTGCTTTCCTGTAATTAATACCTTTGGTATATAGACGATGCTTACTGTTTATTGTACGTCAGCTATGTTGCATCCGTGTGATGGAATGCCTGAAGATGCCGAAAGGCGAAACCCGGGTTATTAGTGACAACACATGTGGAATCGTACAAAGTTGTAACAATATAAAATTTTAAATAACTTTGATTATTCGACGTATTGTGCTACTAACTGAGACACGTGTTTCGCCTCTTTCAGAGGTATCTTCAGACTTACTATCGCAAAGTCTTAAGAAATGAAGCAAGATTGATTAAATTTTTAATTATGAAATTAAAAATTGGATTTCGGGTTTTTTTTCTTTCTAAAAGATCCAAGAAGGGGTATAGGTGATAGAATCAAATCATCAAAGTTATTTTAAATTTTATATGTAAATGAACTTCCACAAAGTTACCGCCGAAACCATCGAAAGTATTAAAGTTGTAACAATTCAAAAAAAAAAAATTATCTGTTCTTTCTTTTATGATAAAAATAATATTTTCGCGGTTCACTGGTTCGCCATTACTGTCTAACCGCTGTCTCATGATCTCATATTGTAGATACAGAAATGCCTTCGAACAGAATCGTTATGTCGATTGGAAAAAATCGCCATTTTCACCGGGATCCAAACCCGTGATAAACGTCGTCGACAATTGCATGACGAACCCGTCGCGCACCGGTATTTTCATACCGATACGTATGCCGTCCCTAGTTGTGGTGCGGTGTGGTGTAATAAAAAAATAGCATTGTCAAATTTCAAAATAAATTATAGACGTACTTTCTCGGCGAACAGCTGATTGTGACACCGAGCGAACTGTCTCGCGGACTGAAGTCGCTTCATTGTTATATTTTATTTTTTTATCAAGCATTTTTGACACGTCCCTCGTCGAATTATTTCGTGACTTATTTGGCACAGTGTCTATCGTTGACTATGCACGGGCGTGAGGCCACGGTTCCGGGTTCGAATGCGAAGAATCTAAACCAGAAATCATACGTGACTGCGGCGCGTCGATCGAATAGAGAGAATGAAAATTATTCAAGAAAAATGTATACATACAATATATCCGCAAAGATAACGTACAATTATCGTGTGCCGCGAGTAAAGGATGACAGGAGTTGTAAAACGATGTCAATTGTTATAATATAAATTATTAATAAGAGACTGTTGATATTTCATATATAAATTAACTTATTTCATTTGTATGTATATTGTATGAATTTCTGTAGTGTGTTTTCTTAGTTCTTGAACCATTGGCTTTGATACCTGCTAATTTTTAAATCAAAATTTTGTGTAAATAAACTAGTTTGTAATTTGATCCATATTAGTTGATAATGAACGTGGTAAACGAAACCGGTCCCGATCATTTTTTTTTTTTGAAATAGTACTAAAAATGTGTATGCCTTCCCAGCAAGAAGTGACAGTTAACACATTAGAAGTTATAAAATACTCAATAGTTTTATGATTTATTTAGTCGTGGTAAATGTAATAATAAAGGCCAAGACCATACCACGTTGAAAGCACCGGCTCTCGTGCGATCACCGAAGTTAAGCAGCATTGGACGCGGATAGTGCTTGGATGGGTGACCGCTCGGGAACACCGCGTGCCGTGTTCTCTTGGCTATGGGAAGGAAAACCCAGACAGAAAACCGAACACCAACCCGCCTGGGCAGCGTGGTGTTGCTATGTCCAAACAACCCCCCTGAAAAAAAAAACAGGGGGAGGCCTTCATCCAGCAGTGGATCGACCCCGGCTGATGATGATGATGAAATGTCAATATGTCTGTATTAACAAAGAAATGACTTCATTTAATCACCCATCAGTAGATGAATATTTTTGGAAGTGCCTGTTGTAGTTTCGTATGTTTCGATTAAGCCCCGCCCGCATGATATCATTGGAACGGAGTTTGCCTCACTCTTTTCTCTGTCCGTTTAATTATTGGATCGACTATGATGTCGTGCGGTGTTATATTCTGGCCAATTTAAACACTAGGGCAAAATACACTGTAAAAGCTGCGACAACTCATACATTATGACGGTTACGATTAAATAACATCGCACCCCCATTTTTAGACTGTCACAAGACGAAAGAATGTCACTTTGAGTTAACCCTCTAGCGCATCAACTGTTAGACAGCTAATTGCAGCGTGTTGAGGGTAAACAGCAGGGCTGTAGTAAAAAGTTAAATTTTGTCACGTTTTCTTTCCTATTTATATGTATTAAATGAAAGATCCACCATGTTATATTATAGGCATAAAAGAAAATAAAATTCGTTTTTTTTAATAATTAATTTATGATATCGACTGATGATGTTTGTTGTTATTTCACTATCAAATTTGAATTGTTACAACATTGTACGATTGCACATGTTTTATCACCAACGACCCGGGTTTTGCCTTTCGGCATTCCAACAGAACTGACGCACAATAAACAGTTAGCATCGTCTGTATACCAAAGGTATTAATTACAGGAAAACACAGACCCCAAGGCAAGAACTAAATGGCAGCTAAAACAATTCTTATAAAATTAATCTTATAATAATTAACACAGTTGCCGGTGATAATTTTCTTTGACAATTAATCTTGTTAATGAGTCATTCTTGTAAGGGTATTACAACAAATCTCATTAGCACGATCGTTAATGAAAATTATCACAGGCAATTGTATTCATTATTATTAGATTAATATTATTAAATTTGTTGTGGCTGCAACTTGCTGCTTGCCTTGGGTAAAGTGTTTTCCTGTAATTAATAACTCTGGTATATAGACGATGCTAACTGTTTATTTTACGTCAGTTCTGTTGCATCCGTATGATAGATTGCCTGAAGATGTCGGAAGGCGAAACCCGGGTCGTTAGTGACACAACATGTGGAATCTTGCAAAGTTGTAACAATTTAAATTCGAAAATTGGCTTGCTATAGCGATCGACTCGCCGATCGCGATCACCCTGTTGCCCAGCCCCGCAACCGAGATGTTCTTAGTCCATTAAAATTAAACAAAGCTCGTGATGAAACTATTTACGAGACTTATGGCGTCTTAATTCGGAGTGAATTTCGCCAATTCAAACGAATTGAATAATATGGTAATGCGAATGTCTCTTCAGCTTGCCCAACTTCTGGGCTTAATCTAAACAACTTGGCGTTTGTAATTAGCAACTATTTATTATATCACCGTGCTCAATTCGGATATTAAAATTAATTTATATCAGTGTAGAGCGTGACTCGCATTGCCATATTCAACATTGCAAATAGTAAAATATTACTCAGTCAGAGACAAATCGTGATCAACCCGAGGACACAAGACATTATTAACATCCATACCAAATCTTAGGTATGAGTGACAGACCAAAATTTCGATGTATCAGCGAGTTGCCAGGATGATTGATATCTGTAATACATAGACTCGACGTGAAATGAAGTCAAATTTGAATTGTTACAACTTTGTACGAATCCACATGTTTTATCACTAACGACCCGGGTTTCGCCTTTCGGCATCTTTAGGCATTTGTGATTTCATCAAGCACCTTCAAATTTTATATTGAAATTCCATCAAGCACCTTCAGTCGATATCATAAATTATATGAAATGAAATCATTCAGAACTCAGCTATTCCCGAGTATGAGAAAGAAATTTAAGAGTATAATTGATTATGGATTTGTCGGTTTTAGAACTGGGCGCTTTCGCGTGCGATTGTGTATGCTTTACAACGACAACTCAACTGAAAACGAGTAAGGTAAGCACGCATATTCTCGTTTTAAGTCACACATATCTCCTAATCGCGCCTGTTTCATAAGCCAGCAATTAATTTCGTCAGTACAGTATAAAACTCGTGACAAAACAATAGAATTAAGATAAACATGCATAATTCGAAGTGAACTTTCCCATATATATATTTTTTAACCCTCTGACTGCTAACATCTCAACTGTTGAGACAACTGATTTTTCTGTCTTGATAGTTGATACCCAAAAATATATGAATTAGCAGTGGTTAAAACATTCTTGTACTCGCAAAATTTTGAGTTGACGCACTGCTTGATTTGTCCTGACAAACTCAATAAGATTGTTCCAAACAAACATTACTCAATAAATTTTTAAAGTCCAGGTGTTCTATCCTTTAAACGGTCTAACAGGGAATGAGTTAATATTCGTTCATTTTAAAACTTGGAAATTTTTGCCATGGCGTGATGTCGAAATAACTATCAACGGTGTCACTGTTTAACGATTAAACGCTTAACCTACTGATTGCTTAACGTCTTAACTGCCGAGACACCAGACAACAGTGTTTTAATAAATATTACAGCATTATCAAACTAATCTTAGTGTCTTTTATAAATTTCTTGATTATAATCATTACTGAATTAATTTTCGAAGTATTCAATCTTGGAATATCCTTTTTGTGGCAGGAACGGGTTAAGCAAAACGTCATCATAGAATACAGCCGCCGAAGCCGATATGCCGTTGTAACCGAGTCAAATTCGTTCATCGTCGCAGTAACCGAGTTAAATGAATCGCAAATACTCTTTGTTTATCAATTCAGTGTGTCAATGTTATAGTACCACAGGCCACGGTCGGTGTGCATGTAGGACGTTGTTCTTATATGGGTAACACGGTGCTACATCGGTATTGCATACTAACTAGAACAGCGGTGTGCAACCTTTGGGATTCGCGATAAACTAACACAACGGTACCGTCATGTGTCATCCAGTCGAGCACCACTCTAATTATGATAAGCCCGAATTAAAACGTTCAGGTTTTCATAAAGCGACACCGTTTTGTGAATAAAATATGTTTTCCCAGATGTTCACGTAATTTATAAAATCTAATTTAACCCCTTCCCTGCTGAACCGTGTTTAAGATCAGTGTGTTGGTGTTAAATAAACTTACGGAGTTCGGTCAGTTCTGTTGTAGCCGTGTAATAAAATGCCTGAAGATGCCTAAAGGAGAAACCCTTTGAAAGCATAAAAATTCAATAGGCTTTAAACGTAAGATGAAATAAAGTTTTAAAAAATATTATGTCAATTAGTCATAGGTAACTGCGCAAAAGCCGTACGTCATATTATTTAACCATTTAGACGCCAGTGGCGTGCAGGCACGCAAACCGTTACCACAGTGACAGTTGTGAATATTATATGGATTTTTTCTTAAATTTAAAGCAGAGACATCTATCTGATTTCCAGAATTTTTAAATACGGAAACATTGTTGTATTCGCTTTAACGGTGCTTACTGTTACTTGGTGGAAAGGAGTTTTATATATATTATATAAATATTTGTTGACGGCGGCTCAAGGGTTAAAATAAGCGCAAAAACTACAGCGCATGCGTACGAAGTCAATCCGCATTGAAATACAGCAGCAAAACAATTCGACTGCCTAATTGACAAGAACTGAAATTTTATCCAATGCCTTCTTCGGCGACAATCGTTCTTTTCGTAAACCGATGGTTTCGCATCGCTGAAGTGAATCGAATAAGGAGTGTTTCGCGATCACATCTGTTTTAACTATTTCGCATGTGACCAAAATATTATAGGCCGATGTCATTTCAGTTTTGTCGGACTACCATACTCAGGTTTAACATTGATACATCTCATGAGAAAAAGTAACATGATCGTGTTTACAGTCCGACCGCCCTAACTGGTGCTGCGGTCAGTTTAATTTTTAATGAGTAGGTATCAAAAAAGACAGATTCTTATGCATGTCATTTATAAAAAAAATATTGTTGGAACTGTGTTTATTTCTACATGTTTTTTTTTCACTTACAGTCCTGTTTTCGCTTTTCGACATCTTCATGCATTCTATCATATGGATGTAATATAATAGTGAACAGTTTGTTGCATCGCTTTGTATACACAGAAATAATCAATACTAGGATCTAAATATATACGTGAAATGATTTGAAGTTAAAATTAATTTAAAATAAAAAAATACAGAGTAATGACTTTTTGTTGAGAGGTTTTTACAATAATCAACTATGACAGTGTAATTGGTTAATTTAATAATACATATGGATTATTACTTTTTTTAAATGGCTAGGATATGATGGGATCAAATATCAAATGGCACATTGTAAAATTTTTTCCAGACTGAAATAAATTATCTCACATAAGGGTGTAGCAATGGAAAATTTTGGAGGCTTAATTGCTTGTTTAATACAGGCATTGAATTTAGTTGGGCTCTGTTTGTTTCTAAAAATTCTTGATAAAATAGTTTATAATTCCCGTGTTTTGATGCAAAAAATTGACACCGTGTTGAACGATGTTTTTTTTTTTTGTTGATATTAAATTGTTGGCAAATGTTCCTGCAAATTTATTTAACCTAAAGGTAGAAAACAAAGTTTTCATGTATGTTGAATAGAAAAGGATGTGGAATCGTATAAAGTTTCAACAGTACAAATTTGGTATTGAAATTCCATCAAGCGCAAACAGCCAAGATGCAAAAAAGAGCTAAGGAACATGGAAGATCATTCAACAGTAAAAAATCAGATTCACAATTCGCTAATCACGTTATAAAGGAATCACATAATAAAAATTCAAACTCAGCGCTTAAGTGTTTGCATCTTTGTAGTAAGGGTCGCAGGATGATAGTTTTGGAACAGCTGGAAATCAATAGATATCATTTATGATATCTACTGAAGGTGCTTGATGGAACTTCAATATTAAATTTGAATTGTTACAACTTTGTACGATTCCATATGTCTTATCACAAACGACCCGGGTTTCGCCCTTCGGCATCTTCAGGTATTCCATCGCACGGATGCAACAGAACTGACGTAAAACAAACAGTTAGCATCGTATATATAATATATTAAAATTATTATTAACAGGAATCTACTTACCAATAAGCAAGCAAAAGATTGCAGCTGAAAAGAATGTAACAATATTAATTAGCTATGACAACTTTCATTAACGATCTTGCTAATGAGTTGTCTGTTTTATCTCCTGATAAAACAATTTATGGTCCCCCCGTGTTATGATTTAACTTAACGATCAACTCTAATTATATACTATATATATACTAAGGATGAACTAAAATTCATTGCTATTTTTTTCACCGTGTTTTTAAAAACCAAAACGCTTCAAAAATAAAATATCATCTGATGTATTTCATAGGCTTAAAAATATTAAATTTTGTCTAAGAAAGGAGATATTACATTTTGATAAATCACATCGCATACGTCCTTGGTCTTTGTTACCACTCATCTACGCAGGCATTGATCTCTATTGTAATCATCTGATCATCTTTCTTAGTGACGCAAGTAAATATTTTTGTTTTTATTGTTCCAGATATGGCACAAAGGATGCTTCAAATGTCAGGAGTGCAGCATGACGCTGAATATGAAGACTTACAAAGGATACGGCAAGAATCCATACTGCGAAGCGTGAGCACCGAATTCATATTCTTTCGCCGATGTTTCAATTTGAAATTTCGATAGCTTTTTTTATGATGTTTATTTACATTGAGTTGTATCATCTCCAGGTGGCGTTTTATAAACAAAAATTCTAGAAATAGAAATCCAAACCTATCAAACACCGACCGTCTTACGTGAAGCTTTTTTTTTTGATGTAGTCAGATTTATTTGTTACATTTAGTTCAAAGTATTATTCATGCTATATAACAGAGGTTCCCTAATTATTATTTTTTTTGCTTAGTGTTACAAAGACAACTCGACTTGGTTCACTGTCAATTTCATCAAAATATCACTTGTACGCAATATTCGTTAAAATTAAAACATTTTGAAACAAATTTACCATTATCATATGGGGGTGTAAAATTTCCTACTGGTTTAATAAAACCCCTCCATCGTGGAATTAGTGAACAACGGAATCATAACTGAACCACATATTCTAAGCTAATTCGAATTATTGTTAAAGTAACAATGAATAAATTTATTTACATTTTAAACTAAACGCTAAGTTTTTAAAAAAATTATTGCTTGAAATAATAATTGACTCATTAAAAAATTACGATGCAGTGGTTAACATAGTCGGCTTACGTGTTCAACCTCATAGGTTCGAATCGTGGTATGAAAAGCTTTTTGTTTTTAATCGATTTATTCTATTTGAAGGAAGGATTTATGATATCGACGAGAAATTTCAATATCAAATTTGAATTGTTAAAACTTTTTACGATTCCACATATTTTGTCACTAACGATCCGGGCTTCGTAGTTATTTCTGTTGCATCCGTGTGATAGAATGCCGGAAGTCGGTTTCGCCTTTCAGCATCCTCAGGCATTTTATCACATGGATGCAACAGAACTGACACAAAATAAAAACCCAATTACATAATAATGATAGCTGATTATTATTTGTTGTAAAATCCATTCATGAATGACTCCTTAACAGAATTGATCGTTAATAAAACCAATTACACAAATATACAAATTGGAAACCGATATTTATTAAAAAAAATCTCTTACAGTTAAAAGTGTTATCTACAAAAAAATAGCATTCATTTTTATATTTCCATAACAGAATAAAATCTGTTTGTTGACTGGCACGTCCAATTTAGAGTATGCGTAAAGAAATTGAGAAACCTTTCATAATTTGACTTCACAGAATGTTCAAACATCTGGCTTCCGAGCTATTTATTCCTGGAACAAAATTGAAACAACAAAGTTGGAATGTAAATATTTCTTTGTTATTAAAATTATTCGCTTGCAAACATAAAACATTTTATTTTAGCTGAAATCACTGAAAATGTTTGAATATCAAATTGATTCAGCACTACTTCCAAGAATTGCTTGAAGTTAACCCTCTAACACTCGAATTACTCGCACAGGAAGTGAATCAATTGCATCATTCAAAGTATTCTAATATGTAGATTGACATGAAACAGAAGCTGTTTTAATTCTTCGAACCGTAAGCTTCTTAAATTTCGACTGCTATGATGGTTATATATTTTCCAATGACCTGAATATAGATTTTTTTATTTTAAAATGATGATATATTCGTCGACTGTAGACCGAAGATTGTCCTAAATAGGCAAAAGTATATAATTATTGCTTTGCTCTCTTTTAAAATGTACAGCACTAAAATTATTAAATTTGAATTGTTACGACTTTGTACGATTCCGCATGTTTTGTCACCAACGACCCGGATTTCGCCTTTCGGCATCTTCAGGCATTCTATCACATGAATGCAACGGAACTGACACACAATAAACAGTTAGCATCGCCTATGTACCAAAGGTAGCCTGAAGATGCCGAAAGGCGAAACCTGGGACGTTAGTAGCAAAACATGCAGAATCGTGCAAAGTTATGGCAATTCAAATTTGATGTTGAAATCCCATCAAGCTCTTCCAGTTGATATCATAAATTACTAAAATTATTACAAGGTGAAAAAATAGTCCGAACTATGGCATGAGCCAAAATAGCTATTAACTATGTCTAATACAAATTTTGTAGAACTAAAATACATTGCTATTTTTTTACCGTGTTATAGTGGAGTCTACCAAGTAAATGCGCATTCAAGCAATAAATATAAAGTATTACTTTGAAGTCTTCCAAATCTAAATCCAATGGACGTCGACCGCCTGGTTTGTATCACAGCAGTTTTCTATCGTTTTTCTTTCTTGTCGGTAGAAATTTCCTCGATAGTAATTGTTTCTTTTTTCTGTTTTACAGACATATACCAAAAGTGAAGCCAACGACAATGGCTGAGACTCCGGAACTGAAGAGGATAGCTGAGAATACCAAAATACAGTCAAACGTAAAGTACCATGCCGATTTTGAAAAGTCCAAGGGAAAATTCACACAGGTATGAATTTGTAATCATCGACCTTATGGAAATGTATCATGTCCACACAAAATTTTTCTTTTAAGATATGAAAATCGCAGTTGCAATGTGTATTTAAAAATTAATTTGTTAATCAATATTTACTATGTGGTCGCAGCAAAATTGTGCTGTGGCCCCACTTGAAAACCACTGGTATGGAAGCATACACATCAGAAAAATTCTTGCATGTTGTCGCCATTGATTCTACAATGTTGAATTTAAATTGTGATAAAATAACAATTAATTTTAGGCAGCTAAAAACCAGTTCTTGCTTTTGTCTTATCTGTTTCTCTAAATATGATTTAAATAATCATTCGACCAGGTGGCAGACGACCCAGAAACGCTACGAATCAAAGCAAACTCGAAGATTATCAGCAATGTCGCCTACCACGGGGACCTGGAGAAGAAGGCCGCCATGGAGAAACAGAGGACCATCAATGATAACGGAGAGATTGTCGGTACGTTGTAAAAATTGTAAAACTTTCCGTGTTTTGTATTTCACTTGCTTTTACCGCTTCTGTCACAAATTTGTGTTCAAATTGCCATATGGGAAATTTTTACAGATTGTTTTGTTTTTATATTTTAATGTTTAGACTTGAACTAGAACACTACTTGGAGCAATGGTAAATAATCCTGCCTTCATTGTACAAAACTGCACAGTAATCTTACGCATTCGACCATTATTCATTCCGCAACATATTATTTTGATCTACAACTAAAATGTTCACTATCAAGGAAGTCCATCATTTTTCTATACGTCTCTTGGACAGCGAAACTCTTTGCATTTCTGAATTATTTATTTTATTTGGTACATACACGTTATAAAATACAAATGATAAGTTTATTGCTTTTGCAATGTGAAAAATATCTAATGTTGAAAATTAAAGAAATAAAAAACAAGATAGTAGAGAAGTCAACGAAGCAAACTCTTTTAAAACCTACTTTAATATAATGAGGTGAAAAAATAGCAATGTATTTTAGTTCTACAAAATTTATAAGATATATAGTTGATTGCTATTTCGGCTTAAGCCTTCGCTTAAATCATTCTTGTCCACATGGAATATGTCGACAGTTGAAGCAATTCTATTGAACATTTTTAATGCTCTTACCCTCCTTGATTCTACACTTCGGCTGAACAAACATTTCACGTCTGTTCATTTAATCTTTTCTGTCAATTCATGCTA
This sequence comes from Himalopsyche japonica, assembly GCA_028555115.1. Classification (NCBI taxonomy): domain Eukaryota; kingdom Metazoa; phylum Arthropoda; class Insecta; order Trichoptera; family Rhyacophilidae; genus Himalopsyche; species Himalopsyche japonica. The sequence continues at coordinate 271,838 of JAHFWJ010000630.1, forward strand.
ATTCATGAGGCTTGTGGACTTCTCTTCTGACTTCGAAATGTGATCATATCTTGGAGTTACTTTAATCAGTTGGTGACAATTCAAATAATCATATCTTACGACGTCTAAAGTTTATAAAATAAAAAAGGCCGTGATAACCTTAAAATCGAATTTTACAGCGATGATTTGAAAATAGAGTTCAATATTTTTTTGAATACATTGCATAATGCGTGTTTATTGTGCTACATATGGTAGGCATGTGTTAATATCATCTGTATTTAAGATTAGCTGTACATTAATAAGTTCTTTCAGTTGAAAATGAGTCACCTAACATATCTGCTATTGTCTCAATTGTTGAGACGGTAATTAGATCAATATTTATTACTATTTTGTTTTCTTGCTGTTACCAGAATTAAAATGCTTTTTTTGAATTGTCAAACTTTGTACGATTCAACATGTTTCTTCACTAATGACCCGGGTTTCGCCTTTCGGCATCTTCAGGCATTATGTTGCATCCGTGTGATAGAATGCCTAAAGATGTCGAAAGGCAAAACCTGGATCATTAGTGACAAAACACGTGGAATCATACAAAGTTTTCACGTTCAGTCGATATCGTAAATTATTAATAACATCAACATTTTTATTAATATTTTCACAATATATTATATTATCAAGACCGGTTTCGCACATCGTGAGCATTATCAACTCTTAAAATACAATATTTAAACATAAATATAAATAGTATTAATAGGCGTGTTTGTAAATTGTATTCCATCAGTTGATAATGCTCGAAATGAACAAAACCAGTTCTGATCATAAAACATATTTTGGAAATAGTTCATTAAATTAATTTTTATTTTTTCAAATATATAACCTATCCACCAAGAAGTGACAGTTAATACAATAAAAATGATCATGATAATTATTTCACAACAAAATTTGTACATTTTTCACACAGTTGCTTTTATGAAGTCTTGACTGCTTTTTTTTGCGTTGGTATTGCGTTTATGTTATTTGAAGATATGTGCTTATTTGGTTGCAATATGAATATTGATGATGAAGGAAAGGTTCCACAAAAATTATATATCCAATACTTATTATAATGAACCCCTAAACAGCAGACAAAATCAATACTATTGGCTTGCACGCTTCGAACCAATGGCCACAGCCCATAAACAATATTTGCGTACTAAAAACATTTGATCACACAACATCGAAAGGCAATCATTGGTGGCATGTTGCTTTGTCTGTAATAAAAATGTAAAGTTGGATAGAGAAAATAATCTTGCACACGCAGTAGTGTGTCGTTTCAACGCTTTACTCTGACGGTCACATTGTAAAATTTAGCACACTATTGAAATACAGCAGTGTGCCTTCTGAGTATTTATCGATTTAAAACGATTTAAAAGTAAACAGCTAGGGCAATGAGTCAATTATCTGCTTCGATTTTTTCAATTCAAAATAGAATACATAATAAAAAACAAATGACTCTCACTTCAATTCTCAATGGATTCTTTATGAGTCATTTGTCAATCTGCTATACCTGCAGTGTTAATGTGACATGAGTCAGTAGCAAGCTTTCGACTTTTGGTATCATCATACTTTCTACTATAGGGATATATGTTTAGATTTAGCTATTGGTTTAAATCTGTTTTATGTTCATCATATTATTTGTCATGCACATGTTTTGTCAAATGCTAAAATTTTCTTGTTTTCTCTGCTTTCTTTTTATGTTGTGGCGTCGTCGTTGATGGGATCTAATCGTCTACGAACCTGATAAAAAAAATGGAAATAATAATGGCACTTGTAAATAACTTCATTAATTTTGTAACTAAATCTATGGTGAACCCGGTAAACGGTGATATATGTGTGATTTGTTTTGTTCTGTGTGACTGTTTTTTAACATTTTCGTGGATCTGTTTATCAATCTGTGATAAAAATAAACAAACGTTTTGCTCGATGCGAATATAAATAAAATTTATAAAATCGGCCGCGACATAAACAAACGTCGTTTGATCGGTGACATGTAGAGCTACCGACGACAGACAATTACCAGCACCAAATCGACAGTTACGCGTCGGAAATGCTGCCTCCTTCGATACCCCCGCCGGCCGTGCCGATCCCCCAGGCCACGGTCGTCAATCATTCTCAGCGAGAGCAGAGACAAAACCACAACAGGCCTTCCACGAATAACGACGTCATCTTCAGCAGCAGACAGCCGACCGCTAACAACGCTAACAATTATAACGCCAACAATACGACGTCGACAACTTACTACGGTGGAAACGTAACCAGTAATAATCCAGCTCCCGCATACGGCGGTAACACGTACGATATTTACAATGAAAGTAATGAAGCGTCTAACGGCTATAATCAAAATAGAAATCAAAATAATCACCATGCGGAGCAAGTTTCGAATCATCACTATCAGCAGCAGAACGTCAATTTAAGTTATAGCGCTCACGAAGGCCCGAGGGGGCATGACCAGCACGCTATCCAACGAGGCCTCGAAGCTCAGAGAAATCTGGACGCGCAGAGGCTTCACGAGGCGCAAAGAAACCGCGACACTTCCGGTCAACGCATCGGAAGGATCGCCGATTACGATCCGATAAGCGACGGTCCGAGGAGCTCCCCGCTTCCGCCCAGGCAGGGCGCTACTGTCGTTTACAACAGTGCGCCGGCTAACAGGCAACAGGGGCATCTGACTCACCAGCAGTTGATGATGCAACAGCAGCAGAGTCAGCAGCAAATTCTGCAGCAACAACACCAGCAGTTGCTCCAGCAGCAACAGCAACAAATGCAACGGCAGGCCGTCGGTAAGTTTCTCCACGGCTTAATAAAAAGCTCCGCTCATTGGATTCTTCTTCTGTTTCTGGACATCATGCAAGTCATGCAAGTTACTCAAACCCTACAGCGTCATACACACTTCAAAAAAATATTTCTATATTCACCTTTCAATGGCATGAATCTGTTACTTTCTATAACCACACAGTAATACTTATTATATAACCAACATTCGCAGTGCTCCTCAACCTTTTCTCACTCGCAGCACACCATAAACAAAAATATATCAACTTTATTATCATTCTTAAATACACATTTTTTTTTAAATCGTGTGTACAGTATCCAAGTCAGTAGAAATAATAATTCAATTAAATATTTGAGAATGGCAATATTGATAAAAGACAACTTAACACTTTTGACTCACATATGTGTACCGTGGTTTTCCTTTATTTAATTGAAGGCGATTATACTAAATGCACTCTTCAGCAGGGCAACAGCAAGCGCAATCCCGTCGCATCGGTTCCGTGAATGATATGGACCCGATAAACGATCCGTACTCGGGCGGCCATATGCCGTCTCCGCAGCACCACCACCAGCAGCAGCAGCAACCGGCGCTGATGGTGCAGCAGCAACCCCAGCAACATATGCAACATCAGATGCAGCAGCAGTCGCAACAGCAGATGATGCATCAGCAACAAATGCATTTGCAACAGATGCAGCAGCAACAACAACAACAGTTACAGCAACAACAGCAACAACAACAGCAACAGCAGTTGAGCAAACCAGCACCTACTGCAGTCTCGGGGGTGTGTATTTTATTTAACCCTTTTAATCCTATTTTCTCCAAATGTTTTGTCACTAACGACCCGGGTTTCGCCTTTTGACATATTCAGGCATTTTATCAGAGGGATGCAACAGAACTGACGTAAAATAAACAGTTAGAAAACAAATGGAACAACACAAGGAAAACAAACACCCCAGGCAAGAACTAAATGACAGCTGAAATAAATTCAATAATATTAATCTAATAATAATTAACATAATTGCCTGTGTTGATTGTCATCAACGATCTTGGTTATGAATGAATGGTGCATCCGTGTGAATGCCTGAAGATGCCGAAAGGCGAAACCCGGGTCGTTAGTGGCAAAACATGTGGAATCGTACAAAGTTGTAACAATTCGAATTTGACATTGGAATTCCATTAAGCACTTTCAGTCGATATCATAAAAAAAAGTTTGCATAAATTGTTAATAACCTTTATTTTGACTTTGAAATAAATAAATTTACAGTTCTTGTATTTTGCTGCATTAAAGAATGCACAATTTTGAACATATAGTAGAAATAACAGCTGTTATATAACCAGGGCTGTGAAATTGTTAAAAAACTACATGACTCCAAATAAAAAAGTTTATTCTTATCAGGTTTTTCCCACCTTTCCTTGTTTATGTGTGTTAAATTAATGATCAACCAATCTGGCAAAGTGTTCATTGAGACGTTCTTCACAATAGTCTTATCAAAAAACCTGTTGAAGTGGCTCGTTTTTCAGCACTCCGACATTAAACAAAAAACAATACTCCAAAGCCCTGGCTATAACCATTTGCCATCAGAGTACCAAAATATTGCAAAACAACAACCGATTATTGGTTTTAAAGACTTGAGACAACAATCAGCTAAGATATATAAATTCAACACTTTTTACGTATCGTTTATTTCACTGTAACAAGCTATCTCAACGGGTGAGATGCTAGCGGTAGTCAGTGGGTTAATTATTTGTCATTGAATTTTGATATTGCAATACTATATTCTCTCCTGCTTTTTTCTTTCTTTTGAGTCTTCCGTTACCCGCCAAAGTGTAGAACTTCATTTTTTATATTCCTCTTTTCTTTTGCAGAGAGTATACATTGCCATGTATGATTACGAAGCCACTGATTCAGATGAGGTAAGTGATGTTGTTGTATTCTCTTATTAACCGTTTCAGTACCGCGAGGACATATGTGTCCTATAAGCGAAGGCGACGCGAATACTGTAGGGGCGTATGTGTCCACAGACATTTAATAATACATATAAAATATTCCAATCGGAAATATCGTGTTATTTTATCACATATTGCTAGCGACATCTATCTAAATACTATCATGGAAAAAAAATTGTGTCATTGCTGTTACCATAAATATAAATGCTGGTGTCATAAATATTACCGAAAAATCAAATCCTATAGAAGTCGATGTAGAGAGGTCGCTAGGGGTGCCACTTTCGGTGTAATCCATACAATTGAAGAGTGAATAATTATGAAGTTTAACACGTTGATCGCCATGGGGGTCACCGGTGACCGGCAAAAAAGACCAGTACATAAAAAAGACAATTATTCAAGTAAAAATATCATCAAAATTAAAAAAAAAACAATGCATTCTGACATACTACTTAGAAACATATTATCATTGTTTTCACTATTTTACGTAAAATCTGTTGGCGACCAATGTGTTAAATAATTGTGAAGCGAAATAATGCAGGTTTAAATGTAAAAAATATGTCCACATTCCATATTTTGCTGTTTACTTGGGTCAGATTTCTTGTGATTTTGCTCGAATGTGCAGATTCACGCACACAATTATTTCAGTTGTTAATACCTTGTCTCTATTATTCAATTTTAATTAATTTTTTTTAATAAAATATTATTAATGCTAGTGACAACCTTTGAAAAAGTTGAAATTTCGACTCTGATATTAAAAATTCAAACAATATATGCCAATTTATAAATAAAACAAAAATATTATTCATAAAGTTTTTTTTTTTTAAATAAAAATTTCGCGGTACTCGAGCGTTTAAAAACATTTTTCTATCGAGCCCTAATTTCATAGAGTAAATCTGCCATTTTACAGTTGAGAGTCGTAACACTTCGCTACTACTGTTGCGAAATGATTATTTTTTCACGCAATTTAACAATGAAATACTTTTACAGGTGTCGTTCCGTGAAGGAGACATGATCACAAACGTCTCGGCAATAGACGAAGGCTGGATGACAGGCCGCGTGGAGAGGACAGCGCGCACCGGAATGTTGCCCGCCAACTACGTGGAACTCGCGCAAATTTAAATCACCACCATAAAAAATTTATATCACATATACTTTCCATTAATACAACTTTCCGTCTTCAAACATTCTTACTTTATAAAAATTCCTTCGCTGCCAAAATGACAACTCGGTCCACTGTTCTAACGTCGTGCCCCCTTTTAAATTTTTATTGGATAATAAATAATTGTGACTGTGTATTATTTTATTGTGAATTTGGTATTTTAGAAATATTTTAATTTTATAAATGCGGGGCACGGTTAGCACAGGGGATGATTTTGCCCTGCTTGGTATAAATTTATATTTTTTTTCGGATACTAGTTACCTAATAAAAATTCATTCCTTATTATGTTCTGAGACATTGTTTGATATTGACATGTAAATCATATTACAAATATTATCGTCAAATATAAATTCTTTTGTTACACTGCAATTCTTATATCGTTGATTTTGCCGTTACGGTAAATAAACACAATAATAAAACACCAAAATCCATCCACTATACTCACTGCGTTCCAATGACACATGAGTTTTGTCCAACTCTTAACACAAATATGCAGTAAATCCCCAGTAAATTGAAATAACCCTCGAAAATATAATAGACCTGCTGATCTGTGTAAAGTATATTCAAACAAAAAATATTTCAAAAATTGATTTAGCAGTGTCAGTCCTGAACAAATTTAAGGAGTTGATCTCAACGCTGTTTTTAAATACTCTTTAATCTCTAAAAGCTATTAAAGAGCAATGTAATCAACAATTTTCCGTGTACATATTGTTTCATTTCATAAAAAATATGAGTTGAGTTTCCAACATTTGAGATGTTAGCATTCAGTGGGTTAACAGTGACAAAACTTTCATATAACAGATTTTCTATATTGAAATATATTAATATCCATTAGTTTAGTTGACACTATTGTTGATGAATTAATTTTTGAAATATCCTTTACGAGGCTCTATGGGGAACTGGTTAAAAATATCGGAGACATAACCGTGTCAAAATAATCTTTGTTAGCAGAGGTACCCATGACTGCAGAGAAAGTGTCAACATGTCATGTACGATTGTCAATACACATGTCTAGATTTATTTAATCTGCTTATCAAATTTCCCTTTCATTCAAGGTCTGAACTATTAATTTATTTATATTATATAAAACATTTATCTGTTAATGAAATGATTAGCGCAAATGCCTAATCTTACCATCACGCTTGCCCCACGTTTTAAAATAATGCTACACTATTTTTAAAGTAATTTTTAATAAATACCGAAAAAGGTATGTATAAATAATATATATTATTGTGTTTATATATACAGATGGAAATATGATAAAAATTATTTATTTACCTTCATTTCATAATATAAATGATTCAAAATAAAAATCATATGGCTTATCTAGTCCCTAGGCTCCCAACCCGGGGTCGCGAAGGGTTTTTTAGGGGGTCGCCAACTTATACAGTCAAGTAAAAAAAAAAAATTTATATGCTTTTGGATTGTATGGGGGATCGCGGGTCCCATGGATTTTATGAAAAGGGGTTGCCACCCGAAAAATGTTGGGAACCTATGCTCTAGTCTTATCTATAGCCCAATCAGCTTTATGAATAGACCAAAACAATCAGTCACCAGACATTTTTACAATCCTGATAATATTGTTCTCTAACTTTTAAGGTCCAATCATTCGGTCAAGTTCGGTATATTTACGGTTTGCCATTAATATATTGCAACCCACAATGTTGAAAGAATCAATATGTGTGAACATGATCTAGACCATAGGCTCCCAACCTTTTGGATGGCGACCCCTTTTCATGAAATCCATGTGACCCGCAACCCCCCCCCCCCGCCAACAATCCACAAGCAAAAAAAAAAAAAATTTTTTAGTTGACCGTTGGCGGCCCTCTCAAAAAACCCCTCGCGACCCCCAGGTTGGGAACCTATGCTCTAGACATTTTTTTTGGTCATAAATGAAAGCCCCTAAACAAACTTATTTATATTGCGAACAAAATTATCATATTTTTGACTCTCGAAATATACGAACCGTTGCAATTCATTTGTTATCTCTTTCTTCTTTTTATATAAGCAGATAGATTGAGAAAACAAATGAATCAAATAAGGCCAGCTTTATTGAAGGGTATATGTTTAATTGGTTGAAAAAGTATTTCAAATTAGTTACTTTAAGTAAATCATATAGATAGATAAAATTTTAACACGGAGTGGCAGCAACTCGAATGAATGAATCAGTAAAAAAATAATCGGACCAGAAAACAACTCAGTGAGCAACTCATTTAATTTTAAACAATTAAACGCAACATTTAGTAATTTTTCCATTATTATATTAACAAGATTACCGTCGTTTTCGATCATTACAAGGATTTCATTCAAGTAAATTTTGAAAGTAGTACTAAACAATGAGTTGACGACTGTTTTGTTTATTTGTCTTTTAGTTGTCAACCGTCCTGTTGAGTTTGCTATTTTCAAAGATACTCTCTTCATTGCCACTGTAAATGTGTTTTAAATCTTGAAATTATTCCTGCTGTTATATATCTCGATTTTGTAGCGCGTTTAGCCTCCATCAATGAGCTTTGTGATTTGAGCAAAGTGCCAATCCCACGCAGAATCCTGTTGATAGATATCTGTTGTATGAACGGAAAATGACAATCGTTTGACCCGTAAATATTCAAATTTGAGTTGTGACTGTACAATTGTACAACTAGGTATTTATTGGTAGGAGAATTAAGCAATTTATTATTGGTTAATATAATACAATATTATTTTTCTTATGTTATATTTCTGCATTATTCCATTTTGTATAGAAACCATTTATTAATATATAACAGAAGAATTTAGTTGTGTAACTATTATCTGAAAAATAAATTTAACCCTTTTCATCTCAGATGGTCAAATTGTTGGCATGGCCAGTGGTAATAAACCTCGTAGATCTGATATATCATCTCTACATAAAGAAATCAATTATATAGGAGATATGAAAAAAAATTTGTTATCGATTGACAGATCGGTTGTAAGGCATACCAATAGTTACAACTATTGAGACTAAATGAGCTACTATCCAAACATGAAACTTATACCAAGAAGTCTATATTCTGAAATTGAATTATATTGTTCCTCGTGGGGAGGTTAAGTTAAAACAAAGTGTTACACTAAACATGGCGGATATTTATATATTACTTGACAAAATCACAATTCAAATAGGTATAAATGTTCGTAAAATATGACCAGTTGATTTGCTTAAGGTGTTCGAAGAATTGAGATTCAATTATCTGTGTTTAACGTTTCATTTGTGTCATGATTTGATGTTCAAGTATGACTTATATTGTTAACCCTTTGCACTCGTATGCCACTGTAGAAGCGGCACTGATTTTTCTCTCATAACTTGAATGCCATCACTCTGGTGTCGAAATGGTTTTTTTTTATATCAATTATATAGTTGGACATTAATTTTTGAACCCTTTGCATTTGAGGGTGTCACCTTTTAATTCTTAATCCATTATTGAAGTGGGAATTGTGTGCCATCGTTTGTCAAACGCGAAGGGATAATGTTAAGTCAAATTAACTTGCTATCTATGATTATCTATGCTTCTGGAAATTGCTGTTTTGTTTCAGGTTTTCTTTTAAAAAATAAGTTATTTTGGGTTAATGTGTTTAATGAAAACATCTTCCAATGTATTTTTGGTGTTATATATCATTTTAAATTGATTGCTACATCCAAAATTGATAACAATGTATAAAAAAAAACTGAAGTTCAGACACTAGAAGAATTTTTATGTAGTATATAATTAATTCTCTATGTTATATTCTTGCTTTTAGTTATAATCGCACTTCTAATATAATTACTATTTATTTTATTTACGTATAATCCTCAAAAACCAGTGTCGAATATCTTTATCAATATTAACATGTCTTCCGAAATGTCAGCCAACCTAAAACTAACGTAACAATGGTAAAAAAAATATATTTACCAAAGTCAGAATATAATTTGTGTATTAAAAATAAACAATTGGACAATATTATATTTAACACGGAGAGTTAAGGTGTTGTATTTAGTTTCATTCATTGCATTATATGGACGTGTTTATAAGTTGACAGTTATTTTGGGCGCCGGTGTCTATGCGAACTGTCAAAACTTATATGAAAACCGTGCAGTTCAGAATATTGACACCGTCTAATTTATATTGGCTATGTCGAACTTTCATATCATATTGTTACTGTTATGAAGTAAAGTAATATAAAACACTTGATTTAATTAATATTATTATAATGTGAAAAATTTGCCTTAAATTGTAACAAATCTGTCCAATATCATGTTGTGTATTGAAAATCTATTTCAATGTTTATGTAATATAAAAATATACTTGATAATATTTTTTTAAACTTGTTAATCTATTAAAATCCAGGGGAGGCAATCGTGAATCATTCTACTTGGTAGGTTCAAATCCATATTGTTTGGATTAATATTGCAAAAAAAAAAAAAAGGAATCAAAAGGAAAAAAAACCCCTGCATTAGATTTTCGGATTTGTAATATAAACTAAAAAAAATATATGAACATTATTATTATAAAAAGCATTGTATTGAATCAATATCTAAATTGTTGCTATGTTGTAATCTTAATAAAAAGATTCATAAAATTTAAATGGTTTTATTTTATATAAGGCAGAACTTCGATGTTACATTTTTTTATAGCCCTGGCCATGCACCTATAAATGAACAATGGTAAATAATTCTGTATTTTTCGTTTTCCAATACAATAACTACTGAGGCATTATTATTGGTCTTCAATAATTAAAACCATTGTTTATTCCAAGCTCAAATTTTATTGTTACCACTTAGGTAGCTTGTAAAGGAAAAAATGAGCTTCTATATTTTCTACAAACCCTGCCTGTTATTACAAGCAGGGTTTTGTATATAAATTATGCAAAACTTTTTGACTGATACTGATTGGTTGATGGATGAAAAAAATCCACCATTTCACTTATTAATGTTTAATTTTATCGTTCACTCCTATTTACAAAATTTTCAATTATTACTAAAGTGAGAGCTGATATAATGTTGAGTCACATTTAAGGTGTTTACTGTCATTTCTTGGTGGAAAGGCATGATATTATATTGAATAATAAAAACACATTTTTAGTAATATTTCTAAAATATATTTTATGACCAGTTTCTTCTCATCACGAGCGATGAACAATAGCACATAAAGTTTCCAATTTTATACTGAGTAAGGATTATGAAGTTTGAACTTTTAATGTAAGAAATTTAAAAATGATATTGAAAAAATATACATTTTTAATTAAATTTCAACGACATCTTGACAGACTGATTTGCATTCGAATTATAAGAGAAAAATCCATGCAGCATCTGTGGTGAAATTGGAATGCAAAATTAATTTAAAAAAATGTGTTATTATTTTGAATATCCGAAGTGAGAGTTAACAACAAAATGACACACTGTTCTTTTGTCTGCCAACAATTAGATTATTGTAGACGGAGAAAATGGTGGCATCCAAGTTTAAATACTTTACCAACAGCAACAACAACCTACATGCAACTGATGGATGAAATGTAACGTGTTCAAAGTCTACAATACAAAGGTTCATGTATGAAATTCGCGTCATACATGAAATAAAACAAATTGTTGCCGTTTTTTTTTAAACATTTATTACTTTACTTAATATAGTAGTTTCAATAGAAGAGGGTTATATTATCAACATTGTTTTTTTTTTGTGTGTTTCATATACCAATTTATTATTTTAAATCTAGCGTATTAATATAAGTAATTTTGATACAGTTACAATCTTTTTAAATGAGAACATTCTCGCTACAATTTTACAATCGTATTTTTTACAGTAGATTTTTAAACATAAAAATAAACTTAAACAATACCATATAACATAGGTCGTACGTTTAGTCTATTATCTCGATACAGTGTGTTTATAGAAGACCTATATTGAAGATGGCCAATGTAAATACGCCTATATGAAAGTAAACACCGATTGAAAAAATGCCGACTTCATAAATAATCAAAAACGTTTTAGAATGCCACTGACTTAGAGGTGAATCAAAACAGTTTACAGGCAGTAATATAAAATATATCTAAATGAAGTTTGATAGTTCACAAAAAAAGACAATAATCAGATAAAAAGTAATTCTAAAATACTCACCAATTTGATGATTTATATTGTCAATAAGTAGTATGAGGCAGATTGTTTTAGTTGATAATGCTCGCGATGATCGAAACCTGTCATAATCATAATATAATGGAAATAGTACTTAACATTGTTTTGTTCATTTAAATATAATGCCTTTCCATTAAGAAGTGACAGTTAACACGTTAACGTTGATTGTCTTTTTTAAGCAAGATTGTCATGATAGTTGCTAAATGTTCCGTTTAAATAGAGCATTTAATGAAAACTAGATGTAAGTCAGTCATGTGATTCCCCATTTGAAAAAACCGATGAATGGATGCTTGCATTAAGCTTGGATGATTATAGAAGAATTATTATTGGAAAAGGTTAAGAATATCACAGAAACCAAAATAAATATAAAGTGGCCCTTCCACTTCTTCTGTGGTATCATTCACATTATGGTTTTTTTTATTTTTTTTGAGGATCCATTGAAAATGGATTAATTGTTGTTCTACGTGTTTAAAAATGTCTAGTTCCAGATTACAGCCTTGGATTTCTTTTAGAAATGAAAAAACTTTAAATGCATCTTTGAATACAAGAATTGATCCTGTGCTGTGATTGTAAAAAAAAATTCAAAGATTGATACAAGTGAATAACAAACTGTTATTTTCTGTATCGAGATTATAGGGAAACGTAAAGTTTATCAGTGTAAAAATAAATCGACAAAAATATCTTTAATTACACTAAATAGGATAAAAAAAATTACACATTGGAAAAAGTTATAATATTTACAAGTTAAAAAACATACTAGGAATTACTTAATTTAAATGAGGGGGGGATAGGAGAAATTTTTATAGCAAATAATAAAAATAATTAAATTTTTATACAAGAAATTATCACTATTAAGTATTCCCCACACCGCAGAAAGTTTTGGGAATCTGTGTAAATACACTAATGAAAAAAAAACATGCATACAATTTTAAAGTGCATTATAAAAGTGGAGGTTTAGGGGTATAAAGGCATGGCAAAGTAATTTTATGAATTATTTAGAAAATTAATTAATTTTCAATAATTTAATTGAAAAATAAATGTTATTAAATCAAATACGATGTTTATAAGCTTCTTGTGATTACGTTATAACTCTAAAAATCTGATAGAAGTAACAGGATAATGTATTTAAAAGCCGTATAAATAGACCATTAATTAGTCATAATAGTAATAAACCAATATTCCTCAAGATTCCTTCGACCATCCCTAATAATAAGCGTATAAATTCTTTATGGAATATTTCCACACGATGAATTGGTGCCTCTGGTATGATTTTGAACACAAATTCGGCAATGGTTTTATGTCACAATTTTTCAGTTGAATATTGATACTTAACACCCCTCTTGATTTGCTTTTGATTGTTAGACTTGATAAAGGAATGCTATATGCCGGCATACATTTAAAAGCCATGATATTTTGACTTCATTTCAGAAAATATTATTTATATTTCTGTTCCCTGATTAAAACATTGTCTATTTATTGAATTTTTCTTGGCAGAACTCCATTTTAATAAAGTAAAAATAGCAAAATATGTAGCTCAATAAATTATACACGTGTACAACTATTTTGGCTTCAATATCGTCAGACAATGATAGACAACAACTGTATATGACAAATTTATAGACATGACCGTTTAACACAAAAAAAAATAACTTTATGGACACAAATAAAGATTTCTTATAAATTAGTATTCACTTATTGATTGCTTAGTTTAACTTATACAATAAATAAGAAAGAATATTTTATTTTATAAAAATATTTAAAAATTTTAGAAGAAAATCATATTAATGTTGGCTGAAAAAGTTATCTAATTGGACTTGTCCTATACATCCTGGTATATATTTAAACCGTTTGATTGTTAACATCTCAACTGTTCAAATGTTCGATTGCCATAATGGATTTAAGTGTCGAAACTTTCATGTAAGAGCTAATTTTTGTACAGCAATATAGCCTGATTTTTTTATTAACACCAACAGTACTAAATTATTTTATTAATATTTGCTGTGGGCGGTTGCAATATCGATTATGTGGCCTCAGAAGGCAACAGGTTAACAAATAATAATTATTATGTATTGTTTTTTTATAGTTTCAACTTATTTCTTATAAAATAATTGCACACAAACTCGAGTGTATAGTTTAATCAATATTTGCTGTGATAATTTTGGTACGATCGGTCATCTATTTGACTAATGGGACATGACAGTTCAGTATTGAATATTTACAACGTGTTTGAATAGATTTCTAATCCTTGAGTACGTTCATCTGTTTATTAAACGTTTTCTGTGCCATGTTGGAAAATGGCATTTGATGTTTGCTAATTGTGTTTTTTTGTAAATTGTTAAAAGTTTGTACGATTCCACATGTTTTGTCACTAATGGCCTGGGTTTCGCCTTTCGGCATCTTCAGGCATTCTATCACACGGATGCAAGAGCTGACTGAAAGGCGAAACCCGGGACGTTAGTGATAAAACATGTGTAATCGTACAAAGTTTTAACTGATTCAAATTTATATCAAAATTCCATCAAGCGCCCTCAGTTGATATCATAAATTATTGTGTTTTGAAAGATGTGAACAAAGGTACAATAAAACAAAACCCAACTTAACTCCATGCAAACAGAATAAGAGCGGCAATCACCAAACACGTGATGAAACAATTATTTGAAGAAAATCATATTTTTTTATTATTATTATTATATTATTCACAAATGGCAACCCAGATACCGATTTATATTCTCAAGAATCAAAAAATATATCAAACAGTGTAAAGCAGATTTCACATATATTTTTTTTCTGAAATAATGACTTTCCTTTTACTACCAAATTGCATGTAGATAATGCAGAGAATATACAAACTGGAGTATCTAGTATGTAATTTAAATTTGAGAGATGACAGCATTTCACAAATCTATCAATCTCTGTGGTCCGTGCTGAATAAAAACTACTGCTTTGAGGGTAAATTTATATATAGCACCCTAGAAAAAATTGTGAATTGACTTCAACATAACAAGAAGGAAAAAATGTCACAACACTATAGGACAGGTTTTTGTGACGATATTTGTCATTACAGTAATACCAAAACTGCAGTCACTTAAGCTTTCTAGCGATGAGTTGATAAGCTATAGAAACGACTTTTCTTTCGATAGAATTAGTTATTAAAAATCTTGTTCCAATCTAGTGATTTTTGGATTGTGACACTTTTTTTGCAGGGGTATGATATTTATTGGGTTTAAAACAAAAAGAATGGATGTAGAATTTGATCTACTGCGACGACAGAAGAAAAAAAGAAAACCTTGTTCATAAAACATAGAAGTAAAAGAGCACTGGTCTTCGAAAAATATCACTGATTTATTAACGGAAGGCTATGCGGGGAATACTTTAACACAATATAGGAAATTTAAGCAACTAAGCTATTTTTTAGCCTCAATACTTGAATAAAATAAAGGTTTTCGGTTGGGTATAGGCAGTGCTGTTTTAATGGAGGGTATCCACCGTATACCCTCTGGTAAATACTGCAGTCATAAACTTTAGAGGGTATAGAATAATATTCTTCTTGTACAATATTGGAAACCCTTCACAAAATTTACAACTATTGGGTAAAGTATAAATCGGTAATCAATCCTTTTATCTAATTTGTTTTCTGAAATAGAATTAGCATAGTTAACCTTTTTAGAGCCCCCGATGAGACACCTCATCGTGTATATTTGATACCCAAAAACTGTTGATGGACATTTTCAGGCAATTCAATCAACATTTTTTTTTCTTTATCATATTAGATAAAGCACCTGATGGCATGTTTAGAAGGCAGACAAAAAAATGATCCATCATTGAGTTATGATTTAATTTATTCTGGGCAGGTAAAGGGTTAAGCAGGATCTACCCTTTGTGGACTTTTTAGTCAATGGACAATTACAGATTTAGGCAAGAAATAAATACAGTTATAACTAATGGCTTCAAACTGTCGCTGTATTAACACAATGTATGTGGGAACTTTTAATCGATAAAGATGATTAACCTTTTGAGGAGTTATTTAAATAATTGAGAATGTAAATGAATTTATTGATTTATAATTTTTTAGAAGTCACTACTTCCGATTCAGCCTAAATTATGATTGCATTCTGAGCACATATGATTCGAAACTGACACTGATTCTAAGAAGTGAACTAACCAAATTCATATCAAATTTTACACTCATAATCACGTATGTCACTGTAATTGATATCATTCAAAATATATATATTTTTTTACAAAATACTTTAATTAACCTGAAACAAATTTTTAAAAATGTGTAGCATCTATATCTAAAGAAATTTTAATTCAACACAAAAATATTTCAATGACGACAACACAATACTTGCCACGCACACGTGTGGCCATACTCCTCAATTAATTTTCAAAAATGTAATTTTGTATGTCCCGCAAACAGTGTGTTAACTTACCGACTGGTAACATCTAACTGTTATGACAGTAGATACTTAGAAAATACACGAGTATCTAAGTAAAACATTTGTTTGCAAGCTAAATACTGTGTAAAATTTTTGCTTAATTTTTACTGATCTCTGTAAGTTGGTTCAACACCGACACTACTGAATTAATTGTTGAAATGTTCAATCAATTGAATCAACTGAGGGGTCCTTTTGTTTGCAAATTAACACATCTGGAAGTGTCACTGTAAGTATTGTAAATGATCTTTTTACAGGAAGAAAAAGAAGTCGATTCTATTTTGATTCGGAAATCACTAAAATTGTAGCGATCGTAACAGGTGCATCAAACATTTACAATACTTCTATTGGAACCTTTAAAAGTATTTTATCGGAATATAAAAAAATCATAAGCATTATTTTTTTCATTCTTTTTTTTAATAATAAAAGAGTTTTATCTTTTTTTGTTATTAATTCTAGAGTAAGTTAGCTTTATACATAGTATTGATTGTATTTCCAAGAGAAAATAATTTAACACGGGTTTGGAGAGTGAATCGTAAAAACATTTCAGCAACGAAAAGAAAATAGTTAAATTATTTTCTATTGGTATACATTTAAGAAATAAATCGAGGACATTGTTTTTACATGGGACTAATTTATTGAAGTCATGTACGAGTATTTATTACAAAGAGTGCCGTAAGGTTTCCGCCTTGGTCCCTTAATGGAAAAGTGAATATTGATTATCAAACGAAACTGTAATGCAGGAATTGAACGATTGCAGCTTTCATTTTGTCATTAATAGTAAAAATCAAACATTGGACTGACAATTGACGGACATGAGACGTGATAATTTTTGTTATAATAAAATTAGTTCTCGTTTTTATAATTTGGAAGTTTGTTATATGCCTACGGCAAAAAAAAGCAAGTTTCTCCGACTGGAGATGGTAGCCCGTCTATTTTCCGCTCGGTACAAATGCTGATTTCAGCAGAACCGGGTCCAATTATCATACAGATTCTTCAATAATAATCACAGTCGGATTGTTGTAATAAGGGCTGCTCAAACGTACATGCATTCTGTCAATATTAAAATGTGTATATTTTTGTTGTGTACCAACAAAATGGCAGTTGAATCAATATTGATCAATGGAAACAATCAAGCTGGCATTCGGCCGCAAGACGTTAATACTTAAAAATTGAATGAACATGACATTGGTGAGAATGATCGGTAAGTTTTTATTATTATTATGTAATTGCATGTTGTTAAAAATAATAAATTTCATAATTAATAATTATTGGTGACAGAATTAGAATTATTTGCGAGACGATCACGCCAAATAGCTGTAGGTGTCTTTTTGACCTTCCGTCCTTTCTAGGTATTCTTTTTCTATCAGGATATCTATACATTTCTGAAAATTAAAAAAAAACAAATATGATTTATAAGGTGAAAATATCAAAGAATTCAGCTATACAAAATATTGCATAATGTAGCTGATAGCTATTTCGGCTTCGGCCATCATTAGGACTAAATTTTAACCAACCTTAATATACTGTTAAAGAAGAGATACACAATATATCTATACTATTGTGTTCAGCTGTTTTAAAAAAATAAACAAACCTAATTGACAATATTAATGAATCGCCAATGTAAGACCATTGACATTTAGAATTAATGTTTAAGAAGATACTGTATTTTGATCGGTAATCAACAAATGTGGGTTTCATTATCAACAAATGTTATCAAACACTGACATACAAATAATTACAGATGAAAATGTTACCACAGATCTAGAAATTTCCAAAAGAATTAAATATAAGGTGTAGTAAAAAGTCCTGACGTTTTTTTTAAATGAAACTCGAAATGTTTTTTTAGTATTTTTTAAAATTTCTATTTATAAAAAGTAATCTCCCTGTCTATCTATAACCTTCTGCTACCTATTAGACAAGTCTAAAATCCATTTAGTAAAAAACTCTACTGATTTGGAAATTAAATAGTCGGAAATAGTGTTTTTCATGTCATTTTTTGTTTGAATTTTTTTATCCCTAAAAGTTTTTTATATTAAATGGAATAAATGGTAATCCGATTGTGCTAGATCTGGTAAATAAGGTGGATGCAATAAAGTTTTCCCACCCAACTCCTGGATTTTTTCCCAGGTCATATTCGCCACATGCGGTCGCGCGTTTTCGTTTTGCAGTTTATCGTTGCGTCCATTCATCCGGTCCGGCCTCTTTCTTGTCAAAGCTGCACTTAATTTGTTTAATTGGTCACAGTATACTTGTGCCATCATAGTTTCACCATATTTTAACACTTCATAATGAATTATTTCTTTGAAATCCCTCCAAACACAAAGTAAGAGTTGTTTTGGGTGTAAACCAAGTCGAGGGGTCGGAATTGGTTGTTGTCCACGATTTAGATATTGTTTTTTCTTCGATATATTCGTATATAACACCCACTTTTAATCTCCGATAATCAGGTTTAGAAAAAATGGTCGTAAAGTGTGTTATTTTTGCAGCAATTGGCACGCGCTTAGTCTCTGCACCTTGTTCCGATCGCTCAACGCATGTGGCACACAAATTCCTACTTTTCGAATTTTTCCCAGCCTTTTCAGGTACTTTTGTTTTATGGACCATTAAGTACCGACTATATTGGACAATCCCTTTTTTGTTAGCATAGAATTTTTTTCGATTTTAGCTTTCAGGGCGACTTCATCCACTGTATGAGGTCGTCCACTTCGACGGTAATTTTCAATGCTTAAATTGCCAAATTCAAAATTTGTAAACCATCTCTGACATTTTTGAACCTTTAACATGTCTCTATAAACGTCGCAAATGTCTTTAGTGGCGACGACTGCACTGTTCTGGGCGTAATATTGAAAAAGCATGCAACCGCGCAGATATTCTTATGAAGGGGAAGGGTCGGTCATTCTGTTTGGGACGAATGAACCTTTTTTTTTTCTATACGGAACGTAACTTGAGATGTCAGACAAGAAGAAAAAAAATATTATTATGACATCTTATTTAATCAATGGTCCGAAGCCGACCGATTTTAAGACACGCGATTGAAAAAACTGTCAGGACTTTTTACTACACCTAATATATCACAATTTTACCATCATACCAATCATTCAAATCATTTGCTCAAAATATCATCTTACTTACTCAAAAACCTGTTTAATTAGATTCCCATACGATAACTCAAGTAATAAAGGGATAAGCAATGTAATTACCTTGATGACTTGGACTCGAGGCTTAAACCTAGAAGACAGTTGATTGAGTACTTCAGCGACCAACTGTTGGTGTTTGAGCACCTTTCTAGTCTTCATTATCCGGACAATGGCGGCCTGTATCAGCATCTTCCTGTCCTCTTCGATGTGTTTGTGAGTGGCCTCTTGCTCCACCTTCAGTTCAGTCTTCAACGGAATGTTTATACTCACTCGGAGTTTTTTACTAAAAAAGAAAAAGAAATATTTTGTGTGCGAATACAACCAGCGGGTTAACCGCAGTGGTTAAGGGTCACCTCAAATCAGGGCTTTCAACATATGGAGAACAAATTTGAATTATTACAACATTGTACGATTCCACACGTTTTGTCACTAACAACACGGGTTTCGCCTTTCAGCATCTTCAGGCATTCAATCACACGGATGCAACAGAACTGACGTAAAATAAACAGTTACCATTGTCTATATACCAAAGTCTTTAATTACAGGAAAACGCTTACCGCAAGGCAAGCAGTAAATTGCAGCTAAAAAAAATTTATATTACGCCCGGGTCGTTTGTGACAAGACATGTGGAATCGCACAAAGTTGGAGCAATTCAAATTTGACATTGAAATATCATCAAGCACCTTCAGTCAATATCATAAACTATATGGAGAACAGATAAAAGCATTTTATGGACAGTGGCTACACTCACTTTTTGTATCCTGTGAAGAGTTGAATGACAGAAGCTTCCGACAATTCATTCTCATCATCCTGACAAACCAACAACTTGGCTTTCAGCAGGATTTGTAACACCTGCAAAATAAATATAAATAGTTTTCTTCACTGCGACAAAATGTAAAATGAGTTGAAGGTGAGAAGGCGGCTTTGAAAGGCTTGCTAAGTTTATTGCTGCGAGACGACAGTGAAGTTACTAAAAGTTATGAAGTTTTTTACCTGCATAAGGAAGTCATGTTTTATTCCCGTATGCTGGTGCAGTTGCTGCGCAGTCCACGACACATTATCGTTGTACTGCAGCAAAACTGCCATTTGGAAAGTGCTAGCCTGGAGAGTGTACCTATAAAATTAGATATACAAGTTATTTACGGATGGTATTATCGACATACGATTGCTCAAACGATCATTTACTTTTGGCGGTCCTAAAAAGAAGAAAAAAATCCGGCAGATCCACAAAAGATTTGCGGGATTTCAAAAGAAAATAACTTCTATAAGATTCTATTTGTCTGTCACTACTGATCAAATGAAGTATACTAGCATGAGATATTTAGGATCGAAAAATCAAGTAGAAATATCTTTACCTATTTTTGAAGCAATTGGTGACCAGCTCTCCTTTGCTCATATTATAAAGCCAGTTGAGCTTCCTTCCTGAATGCTGACCAGAGTAGAAGGAGGTAAAGCGGTGGACGGACCTTTCCAACTGAAAATTGAACATAACATTACTATCTTTTAAATGCAAACATGTACAATTTTGGTAAGTTTTTTTCACATCAAATTTACTTGTAAAAAACAAAATATATTTCCACAAAAAATGATTTTTAACGTGCAAGACAAACATGAATAATTTTATGTGAAGGATAAATACCTCTGTTGGCAGCTGGAATGAGAATGATTGCTGGAACGGCCAAGAACCCGACGACAGGACCTGAATGCTGAAGTCGATGTCCAGAGGTTCTTTAGAAGCCGACAAGTGACTCCTGAATTGTTCATTTAAGTCTTTTGATACTCCAATATCCTAAAAACAAAACCGAAGACAAAATTTAACAAAGAAATCGTTAAACTACTAACAGTGAAATGTTAAAACTTTATGGTCGGGAAACGAAATATTTCGTTTTTTGCGGAACCTGATAAAATTCCTTTTTTTTATCCTGTCGGTCGTTTGCGGGACCCGTCTTCTCTCGGGCTTGTATTTCGGCGTGAAACAAAACGCACGGCAATACGACAAAGACCTTTTTTTGACAAGTGGCAATAAAACTCAGGAGTTATTATAAACCCGAGTGTTCCTATTCGGAGTAGCATGTTTCTCGATTTACTTCATTCAGATATCAAACTTCAGTGGTTCTAGACTTGCAGGTATTGCAAGTATATATTATTATTTATTATATAATTATATAGTAAGAATAAATATATTATCTTTTATATAGAATGTTTTAAAATTTTTATATTGATGAGATGTGGAGTGCCATTTACATAATGGAGAATAGGTTTTTATATTCAGCTTAGAAATATAATGAAATTAAGATGTAATCCGAGTGTTTATAATTTATTTTTAAAGATCAAATGTCACATATCATTTCCTTGAAAATTTCAATCAAAAATATTGTTTGGTTTAGAAGTTGTGTCGATTTTAAGAAAGTAATATTTTTTTGCGTTGATCGCAAAAAACGCCCGCTACAGGATTGAGTATATTACTCGAGGGGCCCGACCACAAAGTGTTAATTATAAATCGTAAATATATTATACCTGGAACATCCGCTGAAGTTTGCTAGTGTATTCGAAACCGCAAGCCTGCTTCAGTTTTGAGATCATGGATGCCTGCAGACATATAAATTAAAAATAACTTTAGATGAGAGAAAATTATTACTTTGTTCAGATGAATAAAACGATTTAAATTTCAACACATGGGGTCCGATCTGTGGACACAACTGAAACCAACGATGTTGACCAATCCATTGAAGTTATAGTTAAACATATCTACTATGTATTCCAGGGGTTAATATTGGTATGTTTACTAGAGAATTGTGAGTCATGATAATGTGTTATGATTGAGAGAGTGAGAATTCCCTACTTCGGCATCATCGCTGGCTGACATATGCTGCACCAGTCGCTTCGCCAACATCTTTGAGTAGAACTTCTGGAAGACGTCTTTGTCTTCAATGTATTTAAACACAACCATCTAAAAAAAAAAAAAAGATGCATATAAACAGTGGTTTTTTTGGTGTAATGGAAGATATGATTATGCCTTCTAAATGAAGTATTTTAAAAATCTTTATTTAAAATTTCCATGTCTCAGTTGAACAACTTTCTTGGTTTCAAAAACAAACTAATAAAATGATATTTCTTCCTTGTTTATCAAATGGTATATTTTATATTTTAAGTAAACAATTCACCCTATTACCAGTTCCACCATATTTGGAACAAATTTATAATATACAAATTCAGTGTCAAATTAATTCTGGTAGACCAAATCACCATATAATTATTTCATAAAAAAACTTGAATAAACTCTCATAAAAAAAACTATAAATATGATTACAAAAACCCACAAACCTTCATCAGAATTTAATACGCAGGTCACTGAATATTCCTTTTAAAATATCCCTTGCTTATGTCTTTCAAGCAGTAAGAATGAAAAATCTTCCACTCACCACTTGATTAAGAGTATCTTCGAGCTCGGCTTCCTCCGGATTCTTTGAAGACTTCTTTAAAAGTAGATCACAATACTTGGCAAGTAGCTCGGGGGACTTTGAAGAGGAGCTGGCCACTCTGGTCACTGCATTATCTTCGGTGATGGAAAAAACACACAAACACACTTTTTTACAGGGGGAACCGTTGTATATGTAACATATTACTACTTCTTTGTCCACATTGTCGAGTAGAAACAAAATGCAAGTACGCCGACAGCATCCAATTAATAGTGTTGGTCTAGTATATCTATATTGAATCAAATAATGGTGTGCCTATCATAAAATCAAAAGGCAGTTATGCCGGTTACACATTATATTCTTCACTTCAAATTTTCATCAAATTATGAAGCATTTATTGACATTGTAATGATTTTAAAAAGAGCTTCGTTTAACAAGTGAAACTAGTGCCGACAAGAACTTTGTTATAATAAAAGAAGACTGTTGACTAAAAAAAAAATGTTTTTATATACTTTTCGTATTAAACTTTGCATATACAATTGTTTTAGTTACTTAAGTTAGTTTAGTTAACATTATTTGTGCATTCTCCATAAACTATTATATACCTTCCCTGATGCTTTATTTTTTTTTTTTTGGCTTAACAAACTTGTTAATTTTCAATGATATACTTTTAATATAATATATTTCCAAAAAAAGGTATATTTATTATAATGTATGATATTGACCGAGGTGCTTGATGGAATTTCAATATCAAATTTGAACTGTTGAAATCATGTATGATTCCACATGTTTTGTCACTTATGACCGGGGTATATTTTTTAGGTTTAGTTTTTGAAGAAATTTCTGGCCCACCATATACCGCTAAATGAATACCGCCCGGCAGTTGAAACATTAAACACCTTCAGAACGGGTGATGATATTTAATAAAAAAATTATCGAAAACAGATTTGTTTTGTGAATAAAGTGAACACATGCATGTGTATACTTACTGTTGATAAATCTACCGCACGCCTTATCGAGAGATGCCACAAAGCCAGAATCATTGACGAATGCCATCAAAACCAATTTATTGTACTTCTTGTGGACTTCCAATATTGTGGATACATATACTTTTGGATCCTGTAAAAAAAAATACAAACACACTGTAGTAACTGATACACCCGGGGGGCAGGTGAGTGACAAAATGAAGAAAGATGATAAAAAAGGGTTTAATAGTCACGATGGTCAAGCAAATAGTAGTTTCCGGTAGCGTACCCACGGAAGCTGGGAAGAGAGTGAGACAGAATCAAACAGATAGCTTTTTTGTTAACTGCCAGGACGATTGTCGTAACGATTGCTCATTCAGCCATTGTATACGTTTGCCCGCGCTATCACTAGACAGCATTTCATCAACATTCCCTAATTAGTAGGATACAGATGTTATTATCTATGAATTTAACAAGCAGATAGGAGTGCTGTGTACTATAAAAAAGATGATTTTATAGATATTAAGAATAACAACGATTAACGAATTCAATTCCTTGCTTTGAAAGTTATTATACGGCTATTGCGAGTTTCTGAGCATTGAAGGGCAACGAGGTGATGTCATAACATAGTTTGTTGCATTAAATAATTTTACATTAGTTACTTACATTATTAGCACTATCTCCACACTTGTCTATGGCCTGCAAGCCTTGGGCGGCGATGTGTGCCTCGAGGAGGTGCCTCAATTCGCAGAGTCCGTCTGTAATCCGTGCAACCAGCGAATACATTCGTCCCAGATCGTCATTCTTGTCTTTGTCAAGGAGATTCTAAGATAAAACAAACAGTATTAAAAAATTGGTATTATAAATTTGAGCAGTCTGAACACCTATTATCTATTGCTGCTTTGATAGTATTATTTCTTCAGGTTAATTACGGCACAAAAAAATTTAAACTTTCTTGCAGTTTTTGCATTTGGGGATTCACTATACATGCTTCACATATTAACAGTTTTAGAAAAACTTGATTTATCTGAAACCAGAGCAGTGCGAATTAGATTAATTGCCAAATCTTTTTGAAGAACTCGGAATCTAAAATTATCGAGACAGAAATATACCTAAAAACATCATATATGATCACGGTGTTTAGTACGGTAGTGTAAATAATAGAAAAAATAATCAAGATATGTGAGGAAACACAATTTGATAAAAAAATATTTAGTTAATCAATGGGTTAACTACAGATTCAATTGTCGTTGAGGAAAGATGATTTTTTGACTATCTCAATTGCTTGTAGAAGAATGAATGAACTACTAGCTTTCAAACTTCTCAGGGTTTCAGCACAAACCATGAAAATATCGATAGACTTTACCTGGAACTCAGCGTGGAATATCTCTAAGTGCTTCTCGATGAGTACCCTTTCGCAAGTCTTGGCCAGTCGTTCCAAAGTTGTGGCGTGAAGATAAACTTGAACCCTTCTGTGTTCCTCTTGTAAACGTTGCTCAGCCTAAATTTAAAATTTATAAAAAAAATGTTCAATATTATTTAATTTATAGAGTTCATTTTAAAACAACAAAGAATATCACTTATAAGGTGTTAACTGTCACTTCTTGATGGAAAGGCATATTTTAAATAATAAAAACACATTTTTTTAGTACTTATTTCCACAATATATTTTTTGATCAGGACCGGTTTCGCTCATCGCGAGCATTGTTCATCGAGCATCAACATCAGTTGATAATGCTTGTGATGAGCGAAACCGGTCCTGATCAAAAAATATATTGTGGAAATAAGTACTAAAAAATGTGTTTTTATTATTTAAAAAAAAAAAACAAAGAATATAATGACAATAAGTTGTTACGTGTATTGCATAGAATCAAACTATTATACCTTTTTCATATATTCGGTTACTGGATTCTGCCTAAGGAAATCGGTGCTCTCTCGAGTGTAGAACCTCTCAGTGTCTTCCAAGAACACAGCCTCAAACGAGTCTTTATAAACTGTCAAGTTTTGACCGCGGGCATTTGGATCTTCTTCGTTTAGGCCCAGCTCTACGTAGCAGTTGATAACCTAGAAAAAATGTGTACCGAGTTAAATTTTAGCATCAAAATAATTGTGTGGTAGGGCAAATAATTATATTAGTCAAGAAAATTAAATGTTTTTGTTTTTCTGATGATTTTGAACGATTGATATTATTCTACACGTTTTCGTGGTCCAACACTATTATAGAAAGCCACAATTATTTATCACTTGAAAACAAAACTAAAACAACACATAATTACAACATAGGTGATTGAGCCGAAAATTAATAACAGTTAGAATTTTATAGAATTTCTTTTTTAAAACAACACGAAATATACAAAGAAACTGCGGAAAAAACCTTGTTTTTTTTAAATGGATGATCAGAAAAATATATGTTATAGCAAAAACGTGAAATGTATGCAGTATTTTTTTTAATAAATAATGAATTTTTATAATGGGCATTTTGAAACCCAATTTCATTTACGACCATGAAAGAATTCAAAATTTTCAAATACAGTTATAGGTGCACACCTCTTCCCTTTGTATGAAGACCATTGGTGTTCACAGGTGCGAAAGATTGAGATAAAATTTAAAAAATGGCCTCACCCCAGATACGAGTCTCGTGTTGATTGTTTCCCCGTTCCTTTCCCGATCGATGAGTTTGAGGACGGCGTTTGTCACTTGTTTGTTGAGACACTTGAACAAATTATCCCGCCATGTGACGAGTGCCAGCTGATAGATTTCGTATATCCCTTTCCTTCCCTCTTCACACTCTCTCTTCACCCAATGCCTGTTCAGGTATGAGCACACTCCGTTGAGGACCTTCGATGAGAATTGATACTCCTCCCACTGACGAGTGTAAAAGGCCAAAACGTATTCGTCCATCAACTCATCTCCGTCCTGAAAGAATAAAAATGCTAAATTAAAACTCATTGAATAACATAACTTTCATTATCGCATTGTGACAGTATAGAATCAATACCTGTCTGGTTACTATCACTAACATTACTGTTTGACCATTAACTAACTCTGAATGCATGATTAAATCTCAATGGTTTTTATAAATGAATAATACAATTTTTACAACTTTAAAAGAACAATTATACTGAAAGGTGACAAAGTAACAACAATGGCGATTGTTGATTTGGTGGATGGTGATGAATTTTTAACCCATTCCACGCGGCGGTTTTTCATACAAATTAAATTTGTCCTTTCTTTCCATATAGAATCATAAATAGAGCAATAAAAAATACTTTGGTTGGTTTTTATGGAAGCCAGATATGCATTACGAATGTTCATGAACAAAATGTCCTATGTTGTCACAATCACGTTAACAAATATATCCCTAATAAATAACTCACTCATAAATCGCCATTACCGTGATGTAACGAAGCCACCAATCAAACTCAAATGAACAAGCACCATTACTGTTACATACCTGTCACGGAGTGTCACATTGCAATGCCGCGAGATTGGTGCAAAGTTCCGTGTGAAGTTAGGTGCGGAGTTTCAAACTGATTTTTTGACTGTCAGGGATCGCAATAAATTTAAAGGGTTCGAAAAATCGATGTTTTAAACATTTAAACCTAATACTTTTGACAGCTGTATGGAGATGGTCGTAACAGGACAAATTAGGCGATATTTTGAAACCAAAATCAGTCCTATATGCGAAAGATTGCCTGTATTATCGATGTTTCAAAGTTTGCGTCTCATACCTTGAGACGTTCGCGTGGAAAGGATTAACAGTGGATAATAAAAGGATAAATTACTGGAAAATTCATTAGCAATAATAAACATATAAACTTGAGCAGAATCAATCAATACAAATTGAATTTTACAGTTGGGAAAGAGTCAATATAGAAGAAAACAGTATATCAACTACACCAAATAATATGTTTACAGCAGACCAGCATTAACTGTGCGACTCACCTTCCGCAGAGCAATGAGGTAATTCCTGAGAAACTCTCTCAATCGCTTGTAGAGTTCTAATCCAACGAGCTGGGCTCCTCCGGCTTGCGCCTGTGGCTGCTGTTGTAACGATTGACATGTGCGAGGTGGTCGCCAGCCAGCAGACACCGCAGATCCTGAAAGTAAAAAAATACTAATAGATAAAATTTCAATTGATAACTGATATTTCGCTTCACCTCACATAATTGATTTAGTAATAAGAAGTGTAATTAAGTCTATCAGTCCCGACCCATTTTTGAACAAAAGGCATTTTTCTTAAGTGTTTACTAAAAGTGTGATAACTATGGTAATATTGGTTAAAATCATATGAAACTTTCTGAGATTGTTAACAACATTATTAAAAATAGCCTTAGATTGATAAAATTGTCAACACTTCCTCATATGTAGAGCCACACTTTAATATTTACACATGTACAAAGTCTCACCAATTTTTTTGGTTTGCACACACTTCGCAAGCCCTATAGGAACTATTTTTTTCTGTTGACGGTATAGGGATCTTAATCTATTTTTTTATATCTCCAAAACAATCTGTTTTATGAATATATATATCTTGCAAAAGTTTTCCTCAGAATGCACTCAGTGTCACTTTTATACCGTCTCCAGGAGGGGGAATGTTGGTATTGTGTATGGCACGCAAAACGATTGTGTTTTAAGATTGTGTAAACCAATACTTTTATGGGCGATAAAACTAGTTGAATTACTATTTTGAAATGGTTTAAGTCTTGACAATAAGAAAACATTAAAATTCTGTGTGAAATACTTCGTTTAATGTCCCTAATTTGTGTTTTTTCGATGGGCCGGTCTATCACGTCAAAATACGATTCCGAGACTCCAGGAAAATGCATTGAATCTTGCACCACGTTAAAACACGTTTCCGGGATTCGGTGTGTTAAACACTTTATGGTCGGGAGACGAAATATTTCGTATTTTGCGGACTGTCGTTTGGTTGCGGAACCCGATGAAATTCGTTTTTGTATCCTGTTGGTCGTTTGCGGGATCCGTCTTCTCTAGGGCTCGTATTTTGGAGTGAAACAAAACGCACAGCAATACGACAAAGACCTTTTTTTGACAAGTGGCAATAAAACTCATGAGTTATTATAAACCCGAGTGTTCCTATTCGGAGGCGCATGTTTCTCGGTTTACGTCATTCAGATTTCAAGCTTCCAGTGGCTCTAAACTTGCAGGGATTGCAAGTATATATTATTATTTATTTTATAATTATAGTAAGAATAAATATATTATCTTTTACATAGAATGTTTTAAAAATTTTATATTGATGAGATGTGGAGTGCCATTTACATAATTTAGAATAGGTTTTTATATTCAGCTTAGAAATATAATGAAATTAAGATGTAATCCGAGTGTTTATAATTTATTTTTAAAGATCAAATGTCACATATCATTTCCTTGAAAATTTCAATCAAAAATATTGTTTGGTTTAGAAGTTGTGTCGATTTTAAGAAAGTAATATTTTTTTGCGTTGATCGCAAAAAACGCCCGCTACAGGCTTGAGTATATTACTCGAGGGGCCCGACCACATAGTATTAATATAGAGTAATTCTCATTATCAATTGAATCTACAATAAATTAAGATTTGAAAATACCAACCACTGTTATTGGGTCCACTGGTTCTGTTTCCTGAGCGGGCGTTCGAGCCTGATGTGACACACCCTGAGCTGACGGGACTGTTGGAGCTTGAGCCGCTTGATCCCTGTTGGTGGACTGATGTGCAGTAGTTGTAAACGTGTCTATAGATACACGGTCAAGGAAATATCGGAACAGAAGTATCAATTTAATTACGATAAAAAAAAATAACATTTAAACCAATTAGTTTTATCATGCACTACACATTAGACAGTAAACCGGCTGACCAAAAACATAATAATGCATAACTACTCCATTATAATGCACTTATTTCAACGACTTATTAATTATAACTTAAGGTTTATTTAATTTCTTAGAACAATTCCCAACACATATAAAATTCGTCATGCTAGAATGAATGAGACAATGCATTATCTATCCTTTCTTAAACAGTATATAAGCTAAGTTTAATCACAGGTCTATCAATGACAGGAGCCGAAATAACTATCAACAACTATGCCTAAAATTTCATAGTTAGATACATTGATATATATACTTTATTCTGTATTAATAACTTATTTTCGATTTGTCGAATAATATTTTACTGTGGCTGCATTATGAACATCAGCGGTCATATGGGAATATCTCCTGGCAGCACCGGTAGAAATTTATTTGAAAATAACACATTGTTTTTAAATGTAAATATTTACAATGAAACTGTCGGAAGATGCTGGAAAATGATCATAGACTAAAATGGATTTTTCGTGATCTATTTGAGTTCATTTGAACGACATTATTTATTTTTCAATGACTTTGTTTCATTGATGAAAAGTTACCAGAAGTATAACCAATTGCAAAGGATACGTATAGAGTTCAATGTATCGGGGCCTTTTCATGATACGCCGTTTGTAAACATCCTCGACACCTTCTCGGAGATCTCCCCATATCTGGAACATTTTATTTTTTTACTCATAAGTCAGATGAAACCAAGCCTCATTAAGTCACACAGGATCCATTTCTACTGACCATTTCTGACTTGTATGCATAAAAATTGCCAATATAGTGTTCATAATTTTAATAAAAATCTGTCATTACAGCTTTTGGAGTTGTGAAATTTTTTAAACACATGAGGAGAAGAGACATCACCAACACCCATGTCTGCCATTTAACTTCCAGCTAACGATTTTTGCATCACAGGGTACGAGGAACTGGCAACAAATATGCAGCGTGGCTCATCCACGCTTCTTAAAAACGATTTAACTAACCACGAGAAGTATTTCAGATTTAATTTATTTTTATTTGCACAACAAT
Organism: Himalopsyche japonica; assembly: GCA_028555115.1. NCBI lineage: Eukaryota > Metazoa > Arthropoda > Insecta > Trichoptera > Rhyacophilidae > Himalopsyche > Himalopsyche japonica. Next base: position 302,690 of record JAHFWJ010000630.1, read on the forward strand.
CAAACCGTTACATTTAAAAATTGCATCAATCGTTCAGAAGTCACTCAACCAAATTACAATGATTTAAAATTAAAACAGCGCCAAGTGACCTCACAAAAATTACATAATGCAAAGATTGAATGGTGAATAGTGGCCTCACCTGATCCAGGTCGATCTGTTTAGGCCCTGGAGCAGCTGCCGGTCGTGACCCCATCTTGTCTCCGAGTCAAAAGATTTTGCCGTCGTGTCACGACGATAGTTCCTCAAATGCGACAACACCGAAGTAACATGAATATAATATTTCACTTGGCGATTCTCCTACCACTCATTATCGGCTGCGGCGGCACCCGGCGGACGGAGTTAATACGGTTACAGTTTTTTGCTCGGCTAGTGATGATGTTTCAATGCAATGTCATTATATTTGCTGGAATGTTTTTTGAAAACAAATGCTTGTTGTTTTTGATAAAAATATCTCGTAACGACCGCTGCGAAATTGCCTCTGAAATAAGAGAAAGAATAAATAAACTAAGTATACCAAACAACAAAACATGCAAACAAGTCACAACCTGAATGCATTTCTATTTGGTGGGATCAATAACGACAATTCCAACGTTCATTGTGAATGTTTTCCACCAGTTGTAGACATGTGTTGTGAAATTAGTCTAGTAACATATTTATGTATGGCCAAAAATGGTTTAACTGCAATGTTTATTTCAGGCTATGTACTAAATATCCTGATATCTAATAATTGTGGTATTCTACCTTAATTACTATAATAATCTAGAACAGTGCTCTGCAACCGGTGTGCCGCAGCACATCAATGTACCACCAGACAACGCTTGGTGTGCCGCAGCGCATTTTTCTAACAGAAGAAAAATCATATAATTCATCTACACGAAAATATAATCAAATGGAAGCAGAAATAATTATGTTTTCATCTGTATTATATGCTATAAGTAAATAACTATTGTACACACAATCTGCAATATGAAACATAAATTTGTAAGAAACAAATTTGTGTGTGGATAAAGGAAACAATGAGTTTTAACAAATGCATCGATGTTGCATATTCTGTTTATTTTTTATAAAAATGGCCTTGTGTGACGCGAAATTTTGAAAAAAAGCATGGAAGACAAAAGATTGCGGATCAGTGATTTAGAATATCTGATCTTTATTTACACCAAACTGATGTGATCACTGTTAAAGTGACTTGGTTATCGACCAATGAAAAACTGAATCTTTCAATTCTTCTTCTACATAGAAATAGTTGAAGTATTGCTTTCGAGTCTTGTTTGAAAAATGTAAAACTTTGCCTACGGTGCATTGATTTATTACCAAGACTGTATCCTTCTACAAAATTTTGTGGGCTGTCTTAACATGTTTACGTTGCTTGCCAAGTTCCTTGAATCACATTTCAATAGACTTGACTTTAAACCTTTTTCACAGCTAACCAGTGTGTCGCTTTCAGAATGACTAATGCTGATAAGAATGTATTACAGAAACTTGATTCCCGCATGCCAAAACATAAATAATACTAGTGACCCAGTGACGCTACCCAGACTTTAAATGATATTCTTCATTGGAGATGCAATAAGAGTATTTATAAAACAACAATATGTTAAATAATATACCTATTGAAGAAGTGTTATTCAAATATTTACAAACAAATAAATTTGAAATACAAGTTTTCCCTGATTTTGTTGAAAACAATTTTATAATAAAAATGATAAGTTTACTTTATGAAACACTCCTAAAAAACTTTACACCTAAAAAAAATCTAAATGCCACTAATAACAATGTACAGTAGAACCCTGATCAACTGTTCTCGCATATTCGCAGTTTTCCCAGACGGATCTTTAATTTTTTTTGAATCCAGTCACCAAACACCCATAAAACCAATGTTAAATAATCCCATATTAACTGTTCCCTGACTTATCGATTACGTCGATCTATCGTCTAAATATTATGTTCCCGTCTCAAATATTATCCCGATTGACCAATTTTGGTAGATAAACCTTTATATCCAATACAATTTGTGAATTTGAGCATATTAAATCTTATAAATGAAACAAAAGAAAAAACATGGTGGAATATATAGTTTGCTCAAATGTCTTGAAATTTTCTTTGATAAAGAATTTCACGAGAAGAAATTTAAAACACTATTTGATTATTTCAATAAATAAGGTTTAATTAATTTAACTTTTACAAAACCCTATCATATTTTTTTATTATATAATTTATGATATCGACTGAAGGTGCTTGATGGAACTTCAATATTAAATTTGAATTTTTTCTATCATATTTACCAAATTTTTGTAAAACCCTATTTTTGAAAATTAGAGGGACTTTTTTTTTATGATTTTACCTTTTTTATTACTATTTTAAGCTTTCCTGCATTCCTCATTTCCCGCATTTTTTTATATGGTTCCTTGTAAAACGTGGAATTGAGGTTTCACTATAGTAACAAACACATAAATGGCAATTATCAAACATTAGAATCAATGAAACCGATAGTTTACACAAAACTCAAATATAATATCAGAATGAAGAAATTCACCACAATTTGTCAAATGTAATTAGGTAGAATATCCCTAAGAGCTATTTGTAATATGGCTACAAGTATATGTAATAATATTGAGCATAATTCATTAGTTTTCATAGACAATGATAGAGTTATACTATTTTTTTCAAAACAGAAAAAGTTACCAGGATGATAGAAATATGTTTACCAATAATACAATTAACCCTTTTTCTACTAAGCCACATAAAGGATATTCGATCAGTGATAGTTCCGGAATTAATTGAGTTGATGTTGAGCAAACTTAAGGAGATTATCAGAACAATAGGCTATATTTCAACACAAAAATTAGCTTGTATACAAAATTCTCGATACTGTTAATGCTATATTTTTGAGTATTAACTATTAACACACTACAATTGAGCATATCAACAGTTGAGACATTCACAGTCATCGGGTTAAAATACACAGTGGATATTTTCCCTAACTGTTGAAATCAATTTTTAACTGTAATCATTTGGAATTAGGTTTGATGTCTACTGCAAACGAGCAGATACAATCAACATATTTTAAACTTCAATACTTTTATTTATTTAAATATCATTTTTTTATCATATTCGTTTTCATTTTCAATTTTTTAGAAGGTTTAATGTAAATGAAAATGGGTAATGTTCCACTATTTTTTGAATGAGTAAGTCACATAAATAAGTGAGCATTATTGATAGTTAGTTGAAATCTAAATATTTTCCTTATCTCATAGTGGTATATCTAGCTAGCACTGTTGGTTTATAGCTATTGAAATGTTTAGAAAAAGAAAGTGAAATCTCAAAGCCTGAAAGATAATTTAACATGAAAGCAATAAAAGAAACACGTGAAGGTAAAATCATTATTTCGATGACTCAATAATAAAATAGATTTCATTGGAAATTGACGATAGATACGAGGAAACGTAAAAGTAACGATATTTGTAAAAATATGTTCACATGACCGTAAATTGAAAAATATTCAACAAAACCAATTTGATTAAGTAAACTGCGTATTATACGAATTTTATCGACTGTATGTGTTCAAAACGCAATGTTTTTAACTTTCTACAGAAATAAGCTTTGGTAAACTATAAATATGTTTATATAATACAATGAAATGCACATAAAACAGGAAGTCAGTGGTAAACAGCGATGGCCAGAATATTTTCTCCATAGAAGGGCCGATTTGATGTTTTATCGTAACATTGATTATTAGAATTCGAAAAACACAACGTCATGCGTGCGCGTGAACACGAAATGCCTCCGAAATAAACGATATGCACAAAAAAATACGTGGTTTCGTCGCGATGATGATTCTTTTGTTTCCTATCATGGTGACACGGTATTTGAAACGCGTTTTACTTACATGTTTTCATTTCCCCTAGAACTTTTGTCCGATATCAAATTCGCTCACTAATTATAGATACGAAATACATATGTTTCTGGGTAATTATTTACAATTTATTATTAAAAAATAGAGGTTTTTCACAATAACGGTACATACGAAGAAATGGTTATCAAAACTGATCAGTGTGGCAATCGAATGATTTTTTATAAAAGTTACCTGTCACTATCACCAACGGCATAAAAAAATATTTAATTCGTAGTTTTTTATTTATATTTTTATATATTATGTACATATTCAAAAGAAAGGGAAGATTGTTAATAATTTTACTAGATTGGAATAAAAAAAAACCCGAAACGCTCTCAAAAAAAGGCCTATTTGCTGTATACTATTTCACAACATTTGGCACTATATATCACCATTAGAAAAAAGTTATTTAAAAATAAATATACATATATATATATATATATTATCTGGCATGCATCTTCACTAAAAATATTTTTCAAAATTGAAATCATTAAACATGATTTGGCATTGTTTGTTAACTGACTGTAGTCAAGTTCCCAAAAATATCCTTTTCTATCTAAAAAATATTTTTTTTTAGAAACTTTTTACAACTTAAATAAGAAAGAACTTATCGAGTACAAAAAGTTTTGGAAATCATTATTTCTTATTCAAACCGTAAGCAGTCTTTCACTTGTGACGACTTTGTAATAATATTTATTGGGTCACTAAATTTTGATAATTTGTCAAAATAAATTATTATTGTCTTAATAAGTTTGTAAATAATTCTTCAATCATCAAATATTTTTTCAAAAAGTAACTATTGAAATCAGCGGCATGTATATAAAAAGTTTTATAATAGATTTAAAAATCTTGAAAAAGTTATCATATGAATAATGTAATTACTTACTTGACATCGCTGGTCACCGATATTTTTAAATGTTTTATTTGTAACAGAAAACGTTAGAGATTTGTTATAGCTTAATATAATCAAAGTTAGTGATCAAATTAAATATAAAAACGAGTCATTGATTGAGACTTATGATGACTGGATAAATATTTTAAATAACGCTTTGAAAACATGTTTGTGGAGTTTTATGTTATCACCAAGATTATTAGGGGTACTTTATTTTTATTTTGATTTTTTTTCTTATTATGCCGCAGTGATAAAATATAGGATAAAACAACGTTTTATTTAAAAATACTATTTTACTTGTATAATAACCGGCTGATTACAATCAAGATAATTGATTTTTAAATATATTGATGTTTCATTGTAAACATTTCCTTTTTTTTCGTTATGTCGGCTATTATCGTCATTATATTATTTGTGATTCTATGTATAATATTTTTTCTGCGTTTTCTTTAGTTCACGGCATAGACTAATTAGTTTATGGGCACCATATTGGTATTTAGTGGTTTTTTAGTTTATGGGTAGCTGTCTGACATTTGAAATAAACTGTTTATCGAAGAATATTTTTTTATTGTGTTGTGATAAAAGATGCCTTCACCAATTGTTGCTGAAGTAGCATCATTCGAAATTGGAGGTTGATATCCAGTTTTTTCCCTTAATTATATCTACATATGCCAGTTACATAATTTTTACTAACCTCAAATTCACTTTAAAAAAGTCTGGATTAATTTCTGCTTAGTTGAAATATATGATACAATTTGTTTGGAATATGATTATTTATCTTAGCGAATAAAAAATATCCCCTTATGATGGTTTTTATAGATACTATGCTCATTTACGCCGAGTTATTTGAAATTGCGAAAAAAATAGTGATTTATCTGTCAATTGACATAGACACCCGAAATAGACATTTCTTATTGATTTATTCACTTGTTTATATAATCGTAATGTTTAAAATTATGACTTAATTAAAGAAATGATTTTTGCTCTTTAGTAATATTTTGATCTAGGTTATAAAACGTAAAATAATAGAAGCTACTTGATGTTCTGGCATAGAAATTGATTAAGAAATAATATATTACCTATTACCTCTTGGTAAACAATCTGCTTTTCTAATAACATTAGATACCAATGAATGAACATGATTAATGAGTCAGTGAGATAAATCATTTGAGCTTATTTGATTGTCAAAAAATTTACATATTGACTAGAAAAGACTAAAATGACATAAAAATGATACAACACTTTTTTAAGCTAAAAAGTAAAAATAACGCCAATAGAAAATAAAATTTAATTATGAATTGAAGAATTTTTAAATATAATACTTGTTAATCGTGAAGCCTGATCATTTGCATGAAAATAACAGCCATCATTGTTCATTGCATCTGTTCTAGAATAACCCATTAAAAAAAAACTTATAAAGTCAGGGATGCCATTTTAGTTTTTTTCAGGTGAAAAGTTGCCATTTTGTTTAGTCTATGGGCAAGCCATTGCAACAAAGTATAAATGTGTGTTCATTCAAATTCAGAAGGCGGGAGAATGCAAAAATGGTTTTGCCATTCTACAGTTAGAATACTTAATTTTTACCTTCCTTCTATTTACAGTGCTTGTTAGTCTATACAACAATCGGAGCTTTACTGTTTTTTTATATTAATAGCATGATTTCATTTTAAGTTTTCTTATTAAATCACAATTTGTTTTTTCCCTTTCTTAGCGCAAGAGCCATGGCCAGAAGACGCCCAATTATTCCAACCCTACGAGATCGAACAGATTCTTTTGCCAGACAATGCTAACTGCCACGCTGTCCAAGCTTATCTAAAGGTGTTGTAAATATTTATTGAACCTTGGTTTACGTCAAACCTGAGACCTGTATTAGTTCATAAAAGAAGTGGTTAAGTGAATTGTGACAGAAAAATAAAATTGTGTGACTATATTTATAGTATAACACAACTAGCCCTTGATTTTTATGTATGTCATTGATTCCTAAAAATGTTGAATGTACGAAAGTAGAGCAATGGAAAGACACAAATTGATATAAAGTTGATGAGGCGATTAATACGCAGATGCTTTCTTTTTGACGGGAAGTGAATGGGAGGGTTGCAACTGCAAAAATCTAAATTCTAAAGAATATAAAACTATCAATGGTCGTCTTTAGTGAGATTTATATTGATTATACCAATTATTTGCCTTTTTTTTACTAATTTCTGATTGGAAGGAATAATACAGTTTTCCTTGCTGATATTGACTTACAAGTCCCGCTTATCTAAAGCAGCCATGCTCAACCTGCACGGTACTTGTGGCCCAGCAAACTTCTGAATATAGCAATATTACATGGGATGTGTCTATAATAGTGTATCTAATCATTATCAATCACTTTTATTTTTAAATAAACCTTTGAATAGATTTGTGTTTTTGACTATTTTATTAATATATCTTCTATCAGGACTGGTTTTGCTCATCGCAAGTGTTATCAATTGATCACCTGGCTATAAAATGTGTTATGGTTTACTTCATTATGGTTCATGTGAAACACATATTTGTTTGGCCCGAATAAAAAAATGGGCTTAGTATAGCTAATGTAAAGTTTGAGCCAATGAGAAATTTCATTGTGTAGACCAGGGATTCTCAACCCCGTGCACGCGGGCGCCATGGTGCCCGCGGAACAATTCGTATGTGCCCGCCACTATTTGAACGTAACAGATTTTTTCATAAACACTAATTAAAATTGTAATTATTTTTATATATTTGTTAGAGTTAAATTTTTTTTGAGTAACTAGGCTTATTATATAGTGACAATAAACGTAGTGATCTTTTTTTTTTATTTATTGATCATGTCTAATTATAAATATCCGTAGAAAAAAATGGGTGGTGCCCGCCAACCTACCAATATTTTAGAATGCGTTCTAGAGTATAAAAAGGTTGGGAATCCCTGGTGTAGACGTAAGTGTTGCTAGTTTTTTTCAATCGCTCTTAGCTCATTATTATTCATAAAAAGCATTTGTATTCATACTCAAAATAGTGCAATCGTTGAATTATGGTTGATATTAAAGCTTATGACAACTTACGTTTCTTCTTTCTCTCTTTTCTAGATGTGCAATCTACCATTTTGGGTGGAGATGCGTTGGAATGCAGAATGGATGTCTCCGTCTGGAAGGGTACCATTCCTGAAATGCGGTCAATTTCTAGTTGCCGAATTAGAAGGGGTTGTCCAACTTTGCAGTGACCGAGGTGCAAGAGCACTTCCAGATTTGACGCCTGCTGAAAGAGCAGATTTAAGAGCCTACAGTAGTGCTATTCATAACGTTATGTTTAATGCTGAGGTATTTTTTTGTTTTATTATTATTGATTTGTTGCATTACCTTTAATATCATTGTCTATGATCAGGGTTATGTTATTAATTAAGGAATGAGGGGTGGGCTGGAGGAGGCTTCGAGAGACTCATTAAATAAAGAAACGAATATATTCCCAAATATAATGAATATCGCACTGCAATATCTGTAAATATTTATATGTACTACAAAACATAAGTCTTTGGTTCTCATTGAATTTTTTTTTGTATGAAACATATATTTCAGATGCATAATCTAACAATGCTTGATGTGTATTGCTTCGAAATGTTCTTGGATGTTCAATGCAACATTTTAAAAATGATGCGTATTATTACATACAGCCCAGTAATTTTTAAAACATTTACATTCCATAACAAATATTCATTTCAAAAACTTACAACACATGTACAGAAAATAACCACAAAAACAGTTCAAATAAATAATAAAAACAAAACAACTTAAAAGTAATATTGCAATAACGTAACAAAAATTTAAAACAAAATCTTAAAACACAGACACACACACATATGTGCATATAGGTTATATTAATTAAGTAAGTTTAAAATTTTTATTTCGAATCAATAAAATTTTATTTGATATATTTGTAATAGTGCCAATGAATTTTAAATACAATGGAATTTTAATCAAAAAGTTAAATTAGGTAAATTAATTCCTTAAAATGAACAGTGAACAATATAAAATAATCTTTTATTGTGTGCTAGTGTCAGTGCGCTATCTCAAGGCGCTGTAGGGGGTATGACTTGAAACACTCATGCAGAAAAGACCTGCCAGCAAAATCTTTGTGCTCTGCACATGCTATCTATTGATGATTTATTAAAATAATTATTCCAGTTATACTTGTACTGGGTAGAGCCGTCAACGTACAATGAGGTGACAAGCAAGCGGTATGGATCAGTTTTCCCCTGGCCCTTAAATGTTCTTCAGACTCAATCGAAAAGACGGCAAGTTATCAAGAAACTGAAGATCTTCGGCTGGTACTACAAAACCCTCGATGAAGTGTTGCTGGAGGTAATGGTCATTTTATTTATTTCTAATGTGATCCATTTCGTTTTGTCAGTATCAATCTCCTGCTTATTCATTGATAAGGGGGAAAATCATTAATAAGATTAATAAATAACAGACAAATTAAATGATTGATCGATCATTTTTTTAACAGACAATCTCCCGAGACATTGCTACATCACAATAAAGCTTCACTGTCTTCAGCTGTCGTAAAAAACTGTTTTTTTTTCGATTTTGATATGCTCATAAATGTTTGGCATTTCTTTCCAAAATATATCTATATTGAAATGTAACCAACTTCTAAAATTATTTTTTAACTTATTCCCTGGTAATCTGCGTAAATTATATTTCATCACTGAATATTTTAAAATCTAACCGAGCATTGTTGGTGTTAAGCGAAGTTATCATGTCAAGTTAGGCTATATTTTAATGCAATAATTGTCTTACACACGAAAGTTTCAACACTGTTAGCACTTTTACATTTTGAAGTAAAAAATTACACTGATACAAGTAATTGTTTCTTTCTTTAGAGTACTAGAATATTTCATTATTTTACAGGTGGATAGATGTCTACAGGCTCTGAAAACCAGACTTGGAAACCAAGACTACTTCTTTGGAAAAAAGTGAGTTAAATAAACAAAGTTTAAATCACTTGATTGATTCTATTTTTCAAATGAACTTTTGTCAATAAGTCAGTTTTTTGAGTTCCATTCAAAGGCAACTGAAAATTCCTTTTCATCGGTATGTAGAGTTTATTTATTAATTAATATTTTATTATGACTGAATTACTGACTGAACATCAGTTCTGTTGCATCCGTGCGATGGAATACCTGAAGATGCCGAAGGGCGAAACCCGGGACGTTTGTGATAAGACATATGGAATAGTACAAAGTTGCAACAATTCAAATTTAATATTTTATTGGGAAGAAATCATGTTTGGCAGTAATCACCTGACATTTCATAACTATTTATATCCATCTTCTGGGACCTGCCACAATGAAACCTATCCCATTCTCAAAAGATTGTATATCTATCACTAGGGATTCAAACATTTCATCTTTGTCATATATTTTGGTATCAAATAGTAAAATTTCAAGTATTTGAATAGTTTGTGAGTATAATAATTTAATATACATAAATTAAATCACACATTATCATACCATGAAAGTATAAAAGCTTATAATTTTATAATGTTTGCTTCTTGATTGTAGACCCTGCGAATTGGACGCGCTAGTATTCGGCCACATCTTCGGAATCGTCACCACCAATCTTCCATGCCAAAGACTGGCCCAGCTCGTCCAGCAGTACCCAGAGCTCATAGCACTAGCGCAGAGAATCGAAAACAATTATTTCAAAAAGAAGCCTTAACCTCGAAACAAAGTCAGGTTATAAAATAGCATAGGCGGCGATGTTAACAACTAAAATAATACGGCTATCGTGGATAAATTTATTTTGTCAGGAATATTTTTTATAAAAAAAGAGATTTATAAAAATAATGTGAAACTTTGGTTGTATTATCCACGAATGCATGTATTTTATTAAGGTTTCTTTGATTATCTATTGGTTTGTTCTGTTGTTAATGATGTACGGTATTTGAGAATCAATATTTTCAAAAATGTTTTATTTGTGTTCAGAAATTACAAATGCTAAATCAGTTGAAAATGCTCCTGATGATCAAAACCCGTCTGTCGTAACATACATTATGGAAGTACTAAAAATATGTTTTTATTTTCTTAAATATCATGCCTTTTCATCAAGAAGTGACATTTAACACCTTAAAAGTGATCTATAGTATCACTTTTGAACGTCAATATAAAATCACTAAAACATAGCTTTTAACATAAGATTAAGGTGTTAACTGTTTCTTTTAAGGTGGAAAGTCATAATATTTATATAAATAAAATGCATTTTTAATCAGTTAGATCTTTATATTACAAAATGATGAATAAGTTGTTTCTTTGCAGCTTAACACTCCAATTTAAATAAAGAACCCTCAACTTCGCTAATAACAAATAACTTAACAATAAATTCATCTATATATTTTGAAAAAAAAATAAGTTTATCTTTTTGAAGGCCTACAAATAACGCCTTAAATGACAGAACAAAAACACTCAATAGCGATAATAGTTATTGCGGGACATAAATATATAGGTGATAAATGCAGGGTTAATTAACTTTGTTCTTATGGGTGCGTTGCCGGGACTATATAAAATGAACCAGACATGCGGTAACATAACGTTTATCCATTGTATTTCTAAAACAAACAAAATAATTGTCTCTTGTTGTATGTCTAACTATAACATTTTTGTTCATTTAATACATGATTTATATCTCTCAACTGTTTTAGTGCTAAAAATCGTGATTAGTCTCTTCTAATATCTTTATATGTTGCTGCGATTGCAGCAGCGTCGCTTTCTATATGGAGGAGTATCCTTAGTGAGGTTGTGTTGATGGGATCACCGTTTTTTTATTTCACATTAATCTCTTTTTTAAAATAACACTTTGCCAAAATCAAATCACGGTAAAAGTCATTTTTAAATGGTAATCTTAACCTTTCCGGGGGTAGAATAATTAATTTGGTGAAATCTAGCTATGGTGAGTGAGTTACATAAATACATTTTTTGTTAACGGGATGGTTACATTTCTATAATGAATATGGAAATAGTATAAAAAATATTGCTCTGTTCTGAAATGGTAAAATAATACACCTGGTTGTCCATAGATATTATTGTAATTAATAATTGAAGGATGAATACACCACTCACCCATAGAAATGTACTGTCTTATATGTGCGACCATATTCCTTCAAACAAAAATCATGCCATCGTACATATACGACCACACTCTTTTAAAGGTTAATACAAAAAAAAAAAAAAAGAAATCTGCTGAATCTGTTTTCTCATTCACAATTTTATTAATCATCTTAAAAATTCATTTGGCTATTTTCTTATTGGCCGAGTCGTTTCACACTTGAGCTTACTAATTTTTACGCATTTTATAGCACTAATCAAAGTCAATTGTACAAATTAAATAACACATTATTAAATATTTTATTATATTCTATAATACCTTTCTTCTTACTTACTGTGTAGGTAAGTTGTATCAATACATTATTTTTATAAGTAATTTAGCAACAAAGTTTGCTTATTTAATTATAGTTGTGTCATATTTATTCTGAAATCTCATTGTTGTAATATTCCAAGATATAAAAGGAACAATCGATTGGTTTATAACGCAAAATTCATACAGAAAAAAACATGTTTTTTGATAAATTTGAGAAGAGCACTTTTTGGTAAATATGTATTTAAATTGGAGTCTTCCTAAAATGACTCTTGCATTTGCACTAGCAGAAATGCCATTTTTGCAACCAAAACGATGAATCCAATTTTTTAAACATTAGCATTTGTGTTTCTACCCTATTTTTTTTTTTATTTTAACCATTTAATATTCTTTTATGATATCGACTGAAGGTGCTTGATGGAACTTCAATATAAAATTTGAATTGTTGCAACTTTGTACGATTCTATATGTCTTGTCACAAACGAACCGGGTTTCGCCCTTCGGCATCTTCAGGTATTCCATCGCACGGATGCAACAGGAAGGGCGAAACCCAGTTCGTTTGTGACAAGACATGGAATCGTACAAAGTTGCAACAATTCACATTTAATATCCGCTATCGTTGGTTTTGGAGATACCGTTGTAATTAATGATTTTCGCGATTAAAAGTTTTGGAAATGAAGATATATATATCGCTTTTATAATATTTCACAAAAGTCAAAATTATTTTCAGCCATATAATGAAAAAAAAATAAAGCGCATCATGGGAAAAACAAGGATATATTTAGTAAATCACTCAAGATAAAACAATGCCTCATATCCCATAATTTTGACAAAAAAGAGTTTTTAATGTAGTAGGGAAAAAAATATATATTATATAATAAAATCATTTTGTTATCAAAAAGAAAAATTTGTAGAATTTAATACAATAATAGTGACTACTGATTTGTGAGTTTTTTTTTGTCTTTGGTAAAATTTGTGTCATGTGGTATTGTTTTGTCATGAGAGATTCAACCTTGTGTTAATACATTACCATGAACTTGCATAAAAAACTGAAGTATGGTCTTCTAACTGAAGAACGGATTGAGGGAGGGGTTTTAGTTGTTTTAGTTTAGGTAGACGTTTATGCTCTGCAGACACTACTGTCTACCGAAAACATAAATGTAATGGTGAAGAATACATATGCAGTCATATTCCCATGTTTATTAGTGTCTAGATCAGCCATACTCAAACTTTTTTTCCTCCGGGCCGCATTCCGATTTTTGCTTTTCTAGGTGGGCCGCAACATATTAAAAGTAAACTGTAAATGTAACACATACTATATACTGCATACATATGTACGTATTATGATGTCAAAAAAACTTATCTTATTTTTTTGTGAATATTTATTAATTTATTAAAGAAGACTTACCAGCATAAGAACAAGTATAAAATATTTTGGTAGTAAAAGGAAATTTTTCTGCCAAAAGCAGGCTCCTAGATACAACTTTAAATTTAAGATGAATAGAGAAAAATAAAATAAAACATAATGTGAATTATCATATTGAGTCAAACTTTGAACTATCTTAAATCAGGTTCCTGATTACTACAGGCTTCTCTTAATATATCATCAAGGTAAGAATCGGTAACCCGATTTCTATACACACTCTTCACATATTTCCTTTTAGAATATGACAATTCACAGAGATACGTAGATGAGATATTGAAAATATGTCTAAAACAACACCAACAAAATATTTGGTAACTATTATTATTTTGGGACGAACATAAGAGCTATTTGGGCAGCAGTTTGAGTATCGCTGGTCTAGATAGTGCAATTGTTGTTTTTCCAGTACCCTTTTTTTATGTTGGTAGTTCTTTATTTAAATTTAATTATCATGTTGGCTATTTATGTTCACTGCCGTTAATGAAATGAAAACATTAAGTATCATAAAATTCACTCTAATATGTATTGTGGTTGGACAAGATTAATAAGACTTAATAATCTTGAAAGGATTACCATATAATTAAAGCATTTACTTATTCCACACTTATGATAACTGACTTAATTGAAGTTTGACTGATCATCTAATATCAATGAACATGGCTGACGTAAATATCAAAATTAAAATAAAGAATTACCAACATTAAAAAAAAAACATCGTAGAGGCAATGAGTTTATTGTTCAGCCTGAAGTATTTGAGCATTTACTGACTGGGTTCTTTTGGTATCTACCCTTTAATAAAAACAAGGGAATAAGACTGTTAACTGAGAAGTCAAATGTTGTTTAGATAGTTTATGAAGGGGTTTTATAATTTGTTGCGGAACATATTTAAATATCAATCACAAAAATTGTTTCATTCATAGTATTTTAGTGTTGCCATTAAAGAGCTTTTATTCCTTTTTGCTATCGAATCAATATCTTTAGATTAATTATTGTTATTGCATAAATGTTTATTTTATTAAATAAAATGTCTACTTTAAAATATCACATGTTATGATACTAATTAAATTACTGTAAATAAATAATACAAAAATTTTACTTAGGTTTTATATTTAAACTATTATGTTTAGCGTGGTATACCTTTGGGTTATTTTTCACCAATATAAAATTTATCTAATGACATTTGGTTTAGTTGTAAAAAATACCACTGAAGCGCTACCATCTATCTGTTTTACTTGTTGCATGAAAAAAGAAAAAAAAATGTTTGCCAAATATTCATTCAGCAGATAATTTGCCTAATTTATTGATAAAGCAAAAATTGCACATTTCATGAATTCAGTATTTTTTTCTTATTATAAATAAGTATTATTTAAAATAATTAATTAATCTCCAACTTTTGAGAAGATATTAATACTTAGTTCCATCTTACTTTGGCCTAAATTTTTCTTGCATTCCACGAATTGTTCTCTACATGGTGATTCCAGGAAGTGGGTGATACATCAAAATGAAATTTTATGCTTCCATACTATTGTATATGACACCAGATTTGTATCTAAAATTTTGCAGAACTAGATATTTGAATATTTTTATCGTATTCGTTGGGAACGTTTATGGTTCCAAAATAAAAAAAAAACATAGTTGTTATATAAATATTTATTAGATAAAAAACTTTACGGTTAACATGCAATTGTAAAATTTGCAATGTGTAAAAAATACAGATAAAACATTTATATTTGTAAATGAGATTGTTTTTCATACAAAAATATGATTGAATTGTATAACAGATTGGATATATTGATTAAATAATACAACAAATGATATGGCTGTTGAGTGGAATCTATAATGGAAGGAAGAATTCACGTAAGTATATATTGGAAATCAGTGAAAGAATATTGTTACTTTCCTCTTTATACATATAGCAAAAATTGCTGAATACAGATTTTGGATGAGCAAAATATACTTGCTGTTGCCAACATTATAGTCAACAAAGACATCACTGATACAAGAATGCTTCAGAATAACAAATAACTCCATAAAATTCTATTATATTTCAAATAATATTTTAAACTAGTGGCTGGTAATTAATTCTTTTGATATCATAAAATACCCAGTGACCATGCAAATGGAATTGTCAATTCATTGAAATTTTGTCAGTTACAACTGAGGTTTAGCCTATTTGCATCTTTTGTCTTTCAGTTCGAGTTCACCTACGATATAAATTTATACAAAAAAATATTTTAATGAATATTTTCACTATTTATTTTAAAGACCGTCGATACAGATAGCTGGATTGTAATGTTTCATATTGACGCCGTAGATGTCAAAGGAGTGAAGTTTTAATTAGGCGAAAATGAGATAATAAAGGCACATAAACACTTTAAAAACATCAATGTTACCACAGTTAATGGATTTGAGCCATAAAAAGCCCTAATTATGAGTATTTTGTAAATTGACTTAGCAAACATCAATTGAAGCAATCAGTGATAACAAGCCACATAATTCTTTGACGTCTGAATGGTTAAACTGCAGAAACAAAAACGTGATATCAAAAAGTATTGATGTTCTGTGACATTTAACATTTCACAGCTTTATGAGGTTGTGGGTAGAAGTGGAGTTGGACCATTGTTATACTGAGACTCCAATATATGAGCTTAGAATGTTGACTTACTTTTAGAACTATTGAGTATTTGTTGAATTAACGGTAAATCGAATCATCAAACGAAGTTCTTAGCTCCTTATAAAAATGGAATAATATCTCTTATTACCTATCTAATTCCATAGCACATTAGAAAATATATCGTCGAAAATGGTTGACACAAATTTTTTTTGTGTTAAGCAATTAATACAAAAAGATTCACTATTGTTTTTGATGTCATCAAATTCAATTTACTTGAATTTCTCTTGAAATTTAAGCGACATCTTCTTTCACATTTCAGTTTGAAATTAGATAGAATTTTGTTGGAACCTGTAAATAATTTTGTGTCAACCAATATTTTTTGTTACATGTTTTCGACAGAATTCAAAAATTAAAACTAGTAATACATAACATATTAAAATATGGTTTAGATACAAATATATATATACTTTTGTAAGTACTTACACAAATAAGTACATATTGAAGCTTGGTATATTTAAAATAAAATATATAAATAAACTATTATAAGTCATTAGAGCATTATTTCAAAAAGACTGTGTTTGGTTATAAAATTATAATAAACAAAGTTAAACTTGACATAGTGTCTTTTGTCATAAGCAAGGTATTCAGGGTGCTCATATTAACCCATTAAGGAGAGAGTCATTTTTTACTTAACGAGTCTATGTATTTTGAATATTTAACATTTTCATTTCTTATGGGTCGATTGGGAAAAATATTATTGATTATTTCAAGTAAAAAATATTTTTCTAAAATTTCTTGAATGTGAATCATATAATTAATATATTTAAAGTTTTGTTGCTCACAACCAGGATTTCGCCTTTCGGCATCGTCAAAACCCTTCATTATAATATCATGAGCTGTATTGTTTGTAAAACTACCATTTCCAAAATTGTATAATCAAATCAGTAGTTATTAAAATTATTTCAGATATATATTTGCCTTCTATTTCTAGCCTTAGGGTTTAAATTTTTCCCGCGTAATTCTCTCATAAACTGATGCAATTAATTAAATGTGTCAGTTCTATTGAATCTATGTGATATGTAGAGTGACAAAACATGTAGAAATGTAGAAACTTTCAACAATTCATATTTTAGCAAATTATGAATGAATGTATTTTGAAATAATTTTCGTGAAACTATAATATTACTTTCGATTGAGGTGTCTAAATATTTATTGTTCTCAAAGTGGATGTTGTTTTCTTACTGATATTGATTCTAGGAAAGGTAGTGACCGCATAAACACGGATTTTTTTGTCTCATATCGTATATTTATAGCTATATTCCCAAATACTCACTTCTCTTTTTTATAAGAAATTATTTTGTTCATTTGAAACAAATGATTTGACCGTCAAAAACACTGAACAACATGTGGTATTTATTATCTGTAGAAAGTATATTGATTCATTAAAAAAATATAGGAAAGTTAATTGATAACATACATCACAACACTTCAATGCAAATATGCATGATTAAAAAGAAGTTGACAGCTAATGACATTTACAGTAAAAAAAAAAAGCATGGTTAAGAAATATTCTAAATTAGCTACCTGAAAAGCTTACATTCTATTTTATCTTACATATAGTGAGCTTGTTTAGTAACATTGTATAAAATGGAGAATGTTTAAAATTATTAACCATAATTCGATTCATGAGTGGAATTTTTATAATCATAAAAGTATTTTTTTTTGTGACAAAAAATAATATCAAAATTTCTAACACTGTTAAAATACTGTGTGATAAGTGTTTATCTTTGGATAGCCTTAAATCTAAATTAAAAATAAAGTACATAATGTAATAAATGCAGTATTGGAAATACAATACAAATAATTTGGTAGAGTATAATCTCCTGGAAAACACGATTAATAATTATTATTTTTACTGATCAATTGTTGCATTGATATTTTTTCTACAATATCAATGTAATAATTAGTTCGTTAAGCATAATCAAATTAATGTTTTTAATCAAAAGAAATAGCCTTTGTGACTTAATTGCATTTTACTGTGTAAAGTATGCTGAATGTAGCTGGTCTATTTATTAAGAATAGTATGTTCATAGCAATACAAATTAATAATGTTTTCTATTATATCTTTTGGTAAAAAAAAATTTAATTAACATATTTGAACAACTGAAAAAAAATTGAAATCTTGAGAGAATTAAAAATAAACTTTCTGATAGTCTATACATGACAACATTCAAGCTATCATGCTGACTGATAAAAGATTGTTTCTTTGTCGTACCCTATTCAAAACACATGAGATGAATCATTTTCTCATAGAGTAAAAGTTTGAAGTTTAGTTTCCATCATTTTTGATTTGTCAAGTTTGCCAACGACAAAAGTATATATGGATATACGATGAAAATTAAATTGTGCACTTATCGCTCGACTTTGCATATGGCAGTGTTCAGACAATATGGAATAATTATATAATTTATTTCAATATATTTAAATAGGTTAAAAAACCAATATTTAAATAGTTTATGTTTTAAAATTAAAAAGAGAATCAGCTATAGGAATTCCTGTGGCCTGTGAATATGATGTTAACTGATATAAAAAAAAAAGACTATAAAATATACCCAGAAATACATTTTAACAGATTCATCATCTTGTAGAATCATATTTTTTTGTGAAATCACCAAATTCGGTTATGGCAGGCAGATTAGACCTTTTCCGGTGTCAATATGCCTCTGAACTCTTCTGGAGGATATGGCTCCCTCGGCCCAAGGAGTGAGTAGAGCTCCGATGAATGCTAAGCCCGTTCCAATCACACCAGTTCCTGCCGCCCAACCTGAAACAATATTGCCGTTACTTTCTTATGATTGTGTCAGATATGGAAGGAACTAAGACGTGAGTAAATGAATTAGACAGCGCCTTTCTTTCTCAATGGTCATGTTCTGGAGAAATTCATCAATCTTCAAAAACTTTAGATGCGATTATGAACTAAATTTCTGTATTAACAGTAAAACTTTCTGTGAAGATGTTATTTTGATTATTTGTGATTTTAGTCCATTCCTTACTGATCTCCATAAAGGATATCCGAGCACTGAATATTCAACACAAAACAATAACACAATATTACAAAATAATAATTGTTGTGCTTTGGTAACACAAAAATTAGTTAGTACACAAAAGTTTTGAAGCTGGCAAATTTCTTATATCTTTGAGTATCTTACATCATATACTGCAATCAGCTGTCTCAACAGTTGAGGTGTTAGCAGCTAATGGGTTGATATGAATTAAGTTGCTATTTTATATAATAAAAATATATTTTGTCATTCTATTTCCACAGTACATTTTATGATTAGGACTGGATTATAGAGAATATAAGTAGAAGAAGGGGCAAACGCAAGGAGTTTTACGTTGGCAGTGTATAGAACAAAAGCAGAACAAATGATCTGACCTAGAGTACAATCCGCCATGTAGAAAATAGCTGCCTCTTCACCGCAGAGTGCTCGTACCCTCGGTGCAGACCAGCCCCATGGGTAAAGCAGTAATCCAATCAAAAGACATATTCCTGGAATACATAATATAAAAAGCAATTGTTCATTAAACTTTATGGCAAAGATAGATACTTTAGACATTTTTTTTTAACATTATATAATAACTAATGTTCAATGATATGCTCAACTATACAATTCTAAAAGTGAAAAGCGAATTCACATTTTACTTAAAGTTTTAGTTTTATATTAGGCAATTTTCATTGTATACTTAATGTACAAACAGTGATTTTACGTCACATAATTTTGAATCAATGAAATGAACAAATTTTACCAGCCAATGCTTGCAGTACTCCAGCGAGAGAATAAAGACTTTTTCCGCAGACACTCCTATAGCAGCAGCTCATCAGAACTCCAACCATTGAAAGGCAGAGAATCGATAGACCTTGAAAATAATACGTAGCCATAATTATATGAAATTAGTGATAGTCCCGTTTCAATAAGTAAGAAAATTTAAGATGGTTTGTTAGTTTAATTCAATAACATATAATGTAAAATTAAAAATAATGAAGGCGGTCAAAAATTTGGAAGATATCCTCAATAACACGGTGAAAAAAGTAGCAATGTATTTTAGTTTTACAATTTTTTTTTGTAAGATATAGTTGATAGCTATTTCGGCCTACGCCATCGTCAGAACTATGTTTATATTAACATTTGCTGTGTAGAAAAGGTATATAATACATTTTCTCTCCTGTTTTAGGGGTTAAGCAAATGTTTGTTTAAACATAGTTCTGACGATGGCGTGAGCCGAAATAGCTATCAACTATATTAAAAAAAAAAAATTTGTAGATGTAAAATACATTACTATTTTTTTCACCGTGTTGTAATGGAGTTCTAACAAGTGAATGCCAATTCAATCAATAACTTTGAGTGATTCATTCATAATTGATGCCAATAAATAATGTTGCTTTAAATGGAAATGGAACAAGAAATGATCAACAAAAAATGTTAAAAGCGATGATATTTATGGCAGAATCAAAATATTTAAACGAAAAATTGAGAAATATGGGTATATGGCCAAGATTATATAAATTGTATGAAACATGCATGAATGTGAGTTCAGGAATCCACTGTGATTACTTACCTAAAAGCATGAAGAAGAAAGTTGCCTTCCAAGCAGGAGGAAAAACTTCATTGTCTGTGGCGAAACCTTCCTGAGAAAATGGACCACAGAGGTCTTTGTGGTGTATTCGGGTGCACCTGGAAATAGTTTAATGATTTTTTAACGCCTTACATTTCACAAGATTTCAGCAAAAGATATTTTTAGGCATTATCGGGATGCACATCTCAATTACTACAAATGGAAATGGTTCACATACAATGAATATTATAAATTTATGATATCGACTGAAGGTGCTTGATGGAACTTCAATATTAAATTTGAATTGTTGCAACTTTGTACGATTCTTTGTACGAAGATATTTGATTGTTACTTGCCAGATTGAAATAAGTAGGTATCTTTATATAAAAAAAAAAAACCATTTATATTTTAATTTTAGTTGATTAATATTTGTTGTAAAACTCTTTCAAGAATGACTCATTAACAAGATCGTTAATGAAAAATATCGCAGGCAATTGTGTTAAAGATTATTAAATTTGTTTTAGCTGCCATTAACTGCTTGCCTTGGGGTGTGTGCTTTCCTGTACTTGATAACTTTGGTATACATACGATGCTAACTGTTTATTGTACGTCAGTTCTTTTGCATCCGTGTGATAGAATGCCTGAAGATGCCGAAAGGCGAATCCCGGGTCGTTAGTGACAAAACATGTGGAATCGTACAAAGTTGTAACAATTCAAAATTAAATATGTATGTTACAGTGATAGTTTATTTTATGAAACAATACACTTTTACTGCCATTACAAAAATCACATCTCGGCACATTCTTATAGTTTTTAAAAACATTATCAAATTTCTAAATTTACTTTGGCAGGTGAGAGTATTTATTGAAGATAAATTATACACATGTAAATTGATACAATCGATAATGTCAGTGTGAAACAGTCACCATAATATGTCAAATGAACCTTCAAAGAAAAAACTAAACAGCAATTTGGAAAAATATTTTTTTCTAAATATTTTATAAATGGCATAATTTATTGGGGTTTTTTCTTGAATTCTGTAAAAAATGGTAATATTTTAAATTGTTTTTTCAGGGAAATTACTTTAATGAGAAATATTCATAAAATAGATTTAACCACCATTCTGCGGTTGGGCTAAATCAAAAAGTTTAGATTGGAGGATGAGTTAACCATGATTTGTCATTTAATTCTAAGAATACAAACAAAAATAATAATTGGTAATTAAATAAGAGTTCATAAATATTTGAGCTCTAACAAAGAATGGGATTTATTACATATCTAATATAGTCATGAAAATATAAGTAGCTAATCAAATATTTTTAACGGCACCTACCTGTTAAATATTCCTACCGTGGGCACGTACAGTTCCGTACCGTTCGGTGTAATTTTTGATTTGGTAGGTCCGATTAACCATTTAGGAGTTAATACCGCAAAAACTATACACATCACAGCAGCTAAATTTGCTAAAAACAGCACTAAGCCTCGCCCTGTTACTATTACGATACACATCTTCGAAATATTTTGAAAATTAAAATGCAAAAAGTAGTCTCCAAAAGGTTTTCGCTTCAAAACAAAGTTTTGGGTGTTTCGGCAGGTTTTGATTTTTAGATTAATTCTTGACACTTATGTAAAGGCTATACAGCGCTTCGTTTTTTGGTCGTTGTCAGTCGTAGTTATCCAAAAATGTTTTCGATAATATTTTTTTATAAACACAACCAAATTTATCTAACAACTAATTTTGAATATCAAATAATCGTCAACTTCAAATCTGTCGTCAAGTTTATTTTTAAAGTACGAGTGTGAGTAATAGTTTGCGGTTTGAAAACCAAAGCGAATATAATATTTTTCATTTTAAACTATTAATCAAAAATAACAATTATCACAAAATAAGTTTCCAAATATTTTTAGTTTTATTTTACTTTGTATCTGAGTAAAAAAAAAATACGTATTTTTATTTAATGGAAATATTTGTACTTAACTTTTTCCAATTTGTTATAGTTGGAACAATTTTATTCATTTGAGTTAGAAAGTATGCTTTTTAAGTTTAGCTGAAATGCAACTTTCATTTTCTTGTTAATTTATGATTATGTTTTAAAAATGAATTTTCATGTATCCTCGTAAAGTAACCAAAAAAGTTAAAAATCATCTAGAATAGTCGATGCTATAATTACTATAATTACTGTGGCAACACTCCGTCGTCTTTCAAATACACAAATGGTGGTCTAGGTTAATATTGATATTAAAGAGAATCGAAGATCATCCGTGAATTGTGATTTCGTTTTAATAAAGTAACCATGTCATCTTTTCCGGGCACGGTTGCCTTCGATGAATTTGGTCGTCCATTTATCATAATCCGCGACCAGGACCGTCAAAAACGGCTAACCGGCAACGATGCCCTAAAGGTAGTTATAATGTTTTTATTCGATTTATTTGTAAATGATTTCATGTGAAGAGAACATTTATTAATGTATACATATCGATCAATTAATGACATATTCCATCCCACTGTGCGTACTGTTTTTCATTCAATTATTTCGTTTATTTTTTATTCGTCAAAATTCACCTATAGTTCTAGATAGTTCCTTTATGTGTGGGAGTGACAGCCTTTAAGATTTTCTCAAATTATATCCCTAATTGGATACATAAACAGTATTACAAATTATTTTATAAAAGCTGCATGCGTAAATAATACTTTTGTAAGAGTTTTGGCAGAATCTATCATGTATTTCATTGTTCGGTTTCCAAGTCATAAAAGGTTAAAATCTCTGGTGAAAAGTGAGTCACATGATCCGTCCTGTTGAAGTTATCTTAAAGAAACAGTGACAGAGTGAGATTTACATTAGCATTCATTCTTTTGAAATTTTGTCTAACACATAAAGGCTGTATTTTATTTTGATGCAGTGCCCTAAATATTTATGCATTACTATACTGTGCAACCAATAGAAAATTGATAGTTCTATTTTATATTAACTGTTTGAATGAATTACGGAAGCATTTGGTCAATTCGAATTTTGAATTTGAATTGTTAGTGAGAATGTAACTTTTTTACATTGCATAAATATTTGTCTTTTTATAACCATATTATTTTTACAGAACTATTTAACCCTTTAAACGCCATTAATTACACCTCACTAGAACTTCCATAAAAATGCATCTATAGCCTTTTAAATCATTCATATTTTTAAAGAATATATGATAAGCTAAAATAACATATAGTTAACATAAATTTAAGTAAACATGAGTGCAACATGGTGCCTCTATATGTCATATCTACTCACACTGAATTTTTCTCTGTCTAATCTAATTCCTTATTTAAGGTTGAGCAGCATAATGATGATGCTGTGGCAACCCTCGTGATATCTGATCACTTGAATTTCATGAATTGAGAAAAAAAGTATTGAAATTTTTCTTATGTTGGAAATAAAGGCAAAACTTGACACAAAATTTTTACAAAAAATAGTCTTCTCCCTAATACTATTTGAGAATTACTTTCTCTAAACTGGCTTTTGCAGCCCTTTACCTACTAACTGTGCATTAAATTATTGAATCGGTTGATTGCAGTAGATTGATAGGTGATACTAAAAATTATCATTTCAAATGTAGTGTGATTTTTCGTGATAATCTATGTAAGTTTACTCAACACCTACAGTATAAAATTCATTTTTAAAATATTTAATCTTGGAATATCATTAAACCATCTCAGCAGGGAATGGGTTAAAACTAGTATCCTTTTATCCTTGTAAATAAAATTTTGATGTCCACCATTATAAATCATAATGTAATTTCTTCTAGTCACACATCAATGCAGCATGCCAGATTGCATCGATGCTCCGAACGTCCCTCGGTCCCCGTGGTCTGGACAAACTTTTGGTTTCGCCTGACGGAGATGTGACGGTCACCAACGACGGCGCGACCATCCTTAAGTTGATGGATGCCGGGCATGAAATTGCCAAGCTCCTCGCTCAACTGTCTCAGAGCCAGGATGATGAGATTGGAGACGGAACTACTGGTGTCGTTGTACTTGCTGGTAAATGGCATATCTATTTTATTTTTAACTACATGTGAATAATTTACAAATGCACTTGAATTTATTATAATTGTAAACAACAAAATTTCGTAGATTAGAAGTGTATTGATCTTTTATACTATTGATAATTACATATGAAATTAAAAATAATGTATGCAGCAACAGCACCTTAATGTCAAGCATTTAATACATTTGATATCAGTATTAGGTTATTGATATAGTTTCAAAATACTTACATTCAATACTACACACCAGTGACTTCACTATTCGAATTTCTAAGATTCAAACAAGTTCTTGGTTTTTTTGTTTTTTTTTGTTTGACGTGTGTCGCAACATATCTTATCAAAAATTCTGTTCATAATATTACTTAATAATGAATTCAGTGAGCGGGGTTTCAAATTATTTTTTTTATTGCTTTAAACCTGACTGCCTAAACTTGAGATGGCTGATTGCAATGTGTTGATAGTTGACAATCAAAAATGTAAGAGTGCTTAAATATAGCCTGATTTGCCCTGATAATCTTCAACTTCAAGTTTTTTCAACACTTTACACTGTTGGATTAATTTTTGAAACATTTAACCCTTTGAGTAGTGAGTTATTTTTTTACGAAATAAGTTTTTTTGTTATTTTTAAATATTTTTTTTTTTACACTTCATATAAAATTATGCGGTTTTTTTGTGGTTCAATTTAGAAAGAATATTTATTATTATATCCCATAGTAAATAAAGTGCATATTAATTAATGTAAATAAATTCACTCACTTTGAATTTTGAATATGTAACTTGCAAATGATAAAAGACATCACAATATTTGGACGTACATGTACGGTCATACTCTTCAAAGGGTTAATGTTGTCATGTCCTTTAAAGTGCTTGGCGGGGAATGGGTTAACAACCATGATTGATTCATTCAATGCTTTAATAATATTTCAGGTGCCTTGCTTGAACAGGCTGCAGACTTGATCAACCGCGGTATCCATCCGACCAGGATCGCCGATGGCTACGAAGAAGCTGCCCGCCTGGCGGTCGCGCATTTGGACACCATAGCTGAACCTTTCCCCGTTGACCGGGCCAATCCAGAACCCTTGATTCGTACCGCCATGACCACTCTGGCCAGTAAGATCATCAACAGTTGCCACAGGCAAATGGCCGAGATCGCTGTCCAGGCCGTTCTGGCCGTTGCTGATTTAGAAAAACGCGATGTTAACTTTGAGCTGATGAAGGTCGAAGGCAAAGTCGGTGGAAAGTTGGAAGATTCGATGCTCGTCCACGGTGTCGTCCTTGACAAGACTATGAGCCATCCACAGATGCCAAAGATACACAAGGTTTGTATCTGTTATTTACTTATTGCCTGTGGAGGAAAGGATTATCATCACAGTTGACCTGATAACCAAGGGTGTGTTTTCTCACTGTCTTCATTTTTTATTTTATATGCTTCAGGAAGTCGATTGCTCACTCAAAACGTGATCTGTCCATTATTATTTTATTATCTATACCGTGTTATGATGAAGTTCTACTGATATCAATTCTTCCATCATTTTAACTTACTTTTTTCTAATTATCGCTCCATAAAAGGTTTAAAAGACATTCTTACCACTTTCAACATCTTAATTATGTGACATTCAATGCGGGAAAGGTAGTAATACCTGTTTTTTCACAAGCATTTTAGTTTATCTTGCTGAGGATGTTTAATATGACCTAGGTTTACATAAATGAACCATATTTATGAAACAGGGTGACCACAAACTATGTTATAAAAACTCTTCCATGTCAATTTTGCTTCTTGCTGTGAAACACGTTCAGTGAGTATATAAATTTTAATTTCATGTGTTCCATCTACAATATAATCTGATAAAAATATTGATTAATTAAATTTGTATTTTCATTAAAATAAGTATGTAAAATTATAGCTTTAATAATTTTACCATATGGAAAATATTTTATTTTTTAAATGTGAAATATCATCATATAATTTTAATTAAAATTACAAAATACACATTTTTCTGGGGGCTGTGTTCTGGAAAGTCCTGTACCTCTACTCAAAAGAACATCTGTAGGTCATAAATTATGAAATAGTGCAAACAAGCTTGACATTAAATGCCTCACATGCACTGCCCATATATTTAACTGTTCTATACAAATCCCTGAGATTACCAATTGTTTTTTCAACTATTTGCTGTGACAAGTTGCCCATAAAACAAACTTTTATGACGGTCAAAAATAAATGCATGAAGTACTGTGCGCCTAAATGTTGATTAGTTAAGGTCCTTTATTTTATCATATACTGAAATGTATTATGTCTGAAAGAGGTATTCTTTGCAGAAACATGAATATTTATTTAATAAACTGGTGGTGTTATACTTGGTGAGTACATACAATGTGGACATACAACCATATTGAAAAAAACACTTAAATATGTTGGGTATTTTAAAAGTTATGGCATTTTATGTAAAAATGTTATTTTTACACGCGGCATTGATTTTATGCCCGCATTAACCTATCAGCGTAGTGCAAATCTCACCCGCAAATAATGTGTTAATATGTTTCTATCCCTTTTTTTTTTATCTTGCTTCACAGCCGTGAATAATAATTTTGCTCTCCGATATTACAGAATGCAAAGATCGCTATCCTCACCTGCCCGTTTGAACCGCCAAAGCCCAAGACCAAGCATAAGTTGACAGTCAGCTCCGCCGAGGACTACAAAGCGCTGAGGCAGTACGAGCACGACAAGTTCAGGGAGATGGTGAAGCAAGTCAAGGTACAGCATTATGCATATTCACAATTGAACTTCATTTTCATCAAGTCATTTTGGGCACTATTTTTTTTTTTTGCGGAATTTACTTTTTTGATTGTCAAATTTGAATTGTTACAACTTTGTACAACTCCATATGTTTTGTCACTAACGACATGGGTTTCGCCTTTCGGCATCTTCAGGCATTCTATTCATTTACACAGATGCAACAGAAGTGACGTAAAATAAACAGTTAGCATTGTATATATATTGAAGTTATTAATTACAGGGAACCGTAAATTTTGATTAACAATATGATACTTTAGCACTAATTTATTGTAAAGTTCAGTCAATCTTGCCGTACTGGCATTATTGATATAATAATTTTTTTAATTGTGTTCACTGGATACAATCCTAATAGAAACAAATTTTTGAAGGATACATTTAAGAATTTATGGTTTGTCATAATGCAAGAAGATCTTTTCTATTTGATTTAATTGACCTGCCAATGATTTACAATTAAATTTCATTTATGCAACTTGATATCCTACTTCTGTTATTTTATATAATGCTGTCACAGCTGATGTTTTTTGAAATTTTGTGTCTCCTCAAAACTATTGTTTTAAACTATTTCAGGATGCAGGTGCCACCTTAGCACTGTGCCAATGGGGCTTTGACGATGAGGCAAATCACCTTCTACTAACTGAGGGTCTGCCGGCCATCCGTTGGGTTGGAGGACCTGAAATGGAGTTGGTTGCCATTGCCACCGGCGGTAGAATTGTTCCCCGCTTCGAGGAACTTTCAGAAGCAAAGTTGGGACAGGCAGGATTAGTGAGAGAACTCACTTTCGGCACGACCAATGATCAAATGACAGTTATTGAAGACTGCAAGAACAGTCGGGCTGTGACCATTTTGATCCGAGGAGGAACCAAGATGGCAATCGATGAGGCTAAGAGGTCAATTCATGATGCTCTCTGCATTATCAGGAGTTTGGTTCAGGTGGGTGGACCAAAAACTTGACTTAAAATTTGCAAAATCTATCGAGCTAGAATGTAATTTTATTCATCTAGTTTCCTAACCTGTTAAGCGGTATAGGTGTACACGTGCACCCGTGTTGTGTGTAGTCAATTGTCTTTGGACATGTATTATTTTTCATTTGCTATGCATAGGTTTATTACATATATTGTGTCCCAGTGATTTTGAAAAGATTTGTTAAAAAAAAACTCAAATGAATGAATAAGTATTGAATAAAATTAAAATATAATGCGTTTACACTAAGTGACCGTTAACACCTAAAAAGAGACAAGCCAGAAAATTTTGTGATAATAAATAATTTCTATCAATATCACTTCGTAATCTGTGTCAAAAATAATATCCATAGATTAAGATATTTTAATATAATCATTAAAATTTCTAACATGATGTCATACTAAGGTAGCCAATATCATATAGGAACAAATGATACTAAATATGTCTCAGTGTTTAATTACTCGAGGCAGACTTCCGATGATAAGCACTACGTATGCATTTCGTTTGCTTCATGCTCTTTAGCTTACAAGTCCAGTCAAACTGGTGATTTCCCTCGTAACATCACGTATTCTCAATGTAATTGTTATGTTTTTCAGGATTCTCGAGTTGTATTCGGTGGGGGTGCAGCAGAGACATCATGTTCACTGGCCATAGCCGCTCTGGCCGATAAGCAGACCGGACTTAACCAACATGCCTTCCGGGCGTTCTCAGATGCTCTGGAGAGTATTCCACTTGCTTTGGCTGAGAACAGGTAAAATATCTAGCAGAAATCTTTAAAAATATAATTTCTATTTTTCAAATCCGATTATATTATTTTATTGACACAAAAGCCATATTTTCATACAGTTACATATTATACTTCAGTCACAGGGTCCACTCTTACTTACAAATTTGTAAGATCTACAATTGGTAGGTTGTCAACGAATAAAAATAAATGTATTTTTTACTTAATCATTCCAAAAAGATAAGATTGAAGGGCCATGTACGCAAGCACCAAAAATAAATGAACCATGGTGATTTCTGGCAATATATATATATATCTTTCTGATATAGTCTATCATACAATATTGATTTATTTTAAGAATTGCAAAGTATTATATAAACTGTTTTTTGATTTGGTCCTTGAATGGTTAAGATAAAAGTAATGGAAATAATTTAGCAATTACATTTGTGGGTCTGCGAGATTAATGCCAGTATTGATGTTTCCTTCATTTTTACTTCTAGTGGTCTTGCTCCGATTGAAGCCTTATCCGAATTGAAGGCCCGGCAAATTGGAGAGAAGAATCCTGCATTAGGTGTCGACTGCCTCAACAGTGGTAACTATATTTGTCTTATTTATTACACTAAAAAATTATATAATTAAAAAAATATTCTTGTGAAAGTGTAGTGTGGTCATGAAAAATATCGGCATGTAAAGAAATTCTTTTGGTAAATTTTGTTGCTCATTTTAAAACAAATACATTTGTATGAAATGGAGAGTCAAATTTGTCAGGACTGCAGTGTCTTTGTATGTTCACCAATATTTCTCGTTAAGATATTTCATCTATTCTGGGTAATACTGTGAAATGAAATTGAATACACCCAATCCTTTTTTTTTACGCGACACATGGTTCCAGAAAACGGCGCGTAAAAAAATGACAACTTTCATATAATTTGACAATTTGGTTCCAAAAATTGAAATATCACGTGAAAAAGTCCCAGAAACGTACGGAAAACTGCTGTCCAAAAAATCGCGTATAATCGAATTCCTGTAAAAAAGGGACTGGGTGTAGTTGTATTGTAAACCTTTTTACTTGATGGCAGTATTGATAATGAGGAAGTGTTGGTATATTGGAATGTAATTATTTATAAAGTTTGAAATATCTTCTATATTCTGTCTTAAATGCGAAATCCCTTCTTAGTTTGTACTATCTCTGTTTGCAGGATCAAATGATATGAAGGCGCTGCACGTGATCGAGTCCCTCAACAGCAAGAAGCAGCAAATATCTCTTGCTACACAACTTGTCAAGATGATTCTCAAGATTGATGATGTCCGAGCACCAAACGAGGGCGGCGGATATTAAAAAGAACAACCGTTAATTATTATTACAAATTAAATTGTAACGTTATTAACACTATTAAACTCGCAGTCACCTAAGGGGAGTATGGGGCATTTAAAACCGAACAACACCCAGTGTCGCCTGTGTATTTATAATTTGTGAGTATTCCACGTTGCAAATTATATTGAATCATGTTTTAAATGTTGCATTTTATACAGTGGTCCATTTGCAATTGATTTGTTTTGGATTTCTGCTATGTATATCTCCGACTGCTATATTGACTAACTGCGTTAGTTCCGTATTATTTTACGAATAATAATATGCATTTACGAGCATAGTTTTACACAACACATGGATATATTTTTAAGGCTGATAGCTTTTTTTGACCTGTGCCTAAATTTTTCACATCAGAGATAACCTCAGTCTAAGTTAAATGTAGAAGTCTTCGGTTAGTGAATATTTGATTTTGATATTTTCAAATGAACAATCTAATTGAGGAAAAGAAGAATGTATGATTTCATTTGACAGCTAAGAAAGAAAGGTCTTCTTCGAGTGATTCTGTCGAATATTTTTTGATAAGTTTGAACTGTTGAGATTTCAATACATTCTCTTTTATATGATCTGTCGAATTGTTACGTAAAGTTAAATAAATAGGGTGCTAATTTGTCATGTTCTTTTTTTTTTGTCAATTCGTCTGTTTTGCAATAAATTATAAAAAATATCAACGCTTTATTTTATATTATCACATTTATCACAATTCACTCATTTAACATTTAGCTTTTATTGTATTATTTGGCTGTTTTTGATTTATTTCTCGCAGTCGAAATATCAGGGTGTCGAGAGGTTCGGTTACAACTGAATTTTTTGTGAAGAAATGTACCAGTGGACACAAAATATATGGCTTTTATTTAAACTAAAAATGCTTTTTATTTCACTTAAATCACATGACTTGAATGTTAATTGAAGGTAGGTATGTTTTTTATAACAAATGGTAGACGAAGAAGATATCTGAAGTATATAAGCTTGCTAAAAAGGTATTTGATATCAGGGCAGTAGTGGTTAATAAAACTGTTAATAATGATCAATTAATGTAAGTAAATTTTTAAATCAAATAGTTGATACCACTACTAAATTTATTTTCCTTGCGATCTTCACCTTCAAAATTATTAACCCATCCCTACTAAGCTATTCAAAGAAAACCCTATACCAAACATCCAAAAAATGAATTGAGCAATGGTGTTGTTCAGCACTATTTTAAATTTGATTAGTAACTACCTTGCAAGGAAAGCATATTGTCACAATCTCATATTTTTGAGTATCGACATACACACTGCAATTGGTCATAACAGTAGACATTGGCAGTCAGTTGTTGGCAATTAGTATTATGTAGTATCAAGTCATATTACTTGCCATGCTTGAGAATTTGAATCACCTTTACTGTTCGTAATAGTCTTACCACACATACAGCAGTACAGATACTTCTCAGAGAATCACATCTAACAACTAAGTTGTCTGTCCATTCCTGGTTTTATATTAAAAATGGAAGCATTTCGCATAAGGTTACTGCCCAAATGCATTGAAAATAAAACAATGTAGTCAAGTTTTTGAAAAAGTTTAATGGTTAGGGTATCAGATGGCTTGATATTTCTTAATAAAAACTACAGACAAGACACTACATAATAAAGTGAAAGGAAGTTTCCTTTTTATTTTCATGTGTTATTCTCTGAATGAAAATACATTTTTTTTCTTTAATAGAACTGCTGATGAAAAGTTTCAGGGTTCATGTTGGGTTCTTAAAAAGGAGAACAAATAAAAGAAAATTCATATTTTAACCTTTTTTTATTATTATGTATCATAAAATACATTGCGCTTAAAGTAAAAACCATGCTGCTGTGCATGCATTCCAAAACATTTTTAACCACCAATCCCAATTTATATAAATTAAAACAACAAATGGAATATCTTAAAGCCAACGCTTTAATTTAGATAAGTTTTAGCATAATTTCCAATTTTTAGAATGCATGTAGAGCAGCCAAATCCGATGTTGAACTACACTTAAACATTTGCACTGCTCAAACAAACTGATCTGATCGTCTTTATTTGTCTGAATAGTTCAAACGTCTCCCATTTGGATAGGACAGAAGACAATAGTGCAGTCGATTAGGCTATCGAGCTGGCGTTGGAGGCTATCCTGGGCCAGAGATCTGCGCATTCTTTGGCGACGGGTCCTGTGATAGCTGAGCCTTTCATTTCTCCTTTGTTGTTCACTATGACCCCCGCATTGTCTTCAAAGTATATGAACACCCCGTCACGCCTGCGGAACGGCTTTCTCTGCCTTATGACGACCGCAGGCATTACCTGGGAAAGAATTGAAAATCACATTAGAAAATTGTTGATGCAAAAAATTTGATTTGTAAAATTCATATTTATCATCAGTCTGCCAAGGTAGTATCATCAAATAAGTAACAGCAATTATTTTTGCGAAACTCCTGGTTTATCATCATAAAAGTGAGTTTTTTCTACATATCAATAATATTATAGATAATGGGCCAATTAAGGAAAATGAAACAAACCAACAGTTAGAAATAAATAATTAAACGAGGGCACAACCAAATATTTATATCATTATGACAAAAATATAGTTGTAAAACAAAAAGAATTCTTTATTTTGATCCTAGTAGAGTGAAAATTTTAACTAGTCAATATGAATTCAATCAATATATTTTAATCCTATGCAAGCGACAAAAGACGACACACACGTAAAGCTGTCAAATTGATAATGGATGAAGAATTGAGAAGTGTCTTCCGAAAATGCAAAGGGTAAAAAAATCGAAGTTCATTTACAATTGATATTGAAAAAAAATTAATATATTGAACACAATTCAGTAACTTGATGTAAGAGAAATGGCATTCGAGTTATAAGACAAAAATCGGTTCCACAACTATGGCACTATTCAAGTGCAGATTGTAAATATTGTTCATGGTTTTTTTCCAACTCGGCTATTTGGTTAATTCTCTTGGCGATCATTTAAGAATCATGAAATAATTGATGAAGGCAAGAATTTTTGATAGATAAATACGACTTGTGTATACCTTTTTCCGGAGTTCTGGCTTTCCCTTCTTCACGGTGGCGACAATCATGTCTCCAGACCCTGCGGCCGGAAGTCTGTTAAGACGACCTTTGATGCCATGGACGGCAATCACGTACAAGTTCTTGGCACCTGAAAAATAAAAAATACTTAACAAAAGAATCATAATTAATTTAACAAATCTAACTCGGCAATTAAAATTTTCGGACATTTTGATTTTTCAAATGATTTCAATAGAATTGTAGCTCCACAATTTTGATGGATCTCTACAAAGCAATAATATAAGATACAACTGTGTGACAAAATAGTAATTAAAAGCTTTACAGCATGCAATGCACTCTTCTCCTACCACAAAAATAATGTGCTGATGAAGACAGTGTAATTCTGTAAAATTAATTGTAATAATTGTAGTTAAAAATTCCTCAATAAATATTTCATGCTTGAATCAAGCAAACTACAGAAATTAAGGGCGAGTATGAGATAGTTACAAAAAACAATTGCCGCAATACTTTCTTAATTTGTTGAAAAATACTATTTCATTCTAATAATATACTGACTTCGATTTCTTTGAACAATTTTATAAAACGTCTAGTAAATATAAATAGTAATTAAACCTACAAACTGAAATGTTATTATTGAAATTAAGTATTTTTTTAAGGAAAAGTAACATGCTGTGAAGCATGTTTATCTAACGAATGTCGCCCGCCGGACATACAATTAGATTGAATAAATTTCAAGATTGCATGTAAAATATTATCCACAAGATTAAAGTTGGCAATATGAACTGTCAAGAGTTAATGCGAATTGTTCATTTAAATTTGTAAACAAACGTATTTACTTCAGGCACTTAACTGCACACGAACTACATCACTATAACTCTATTAAACAGGAGTGTCAAAAAATGTCGATAATTCTATCACTTAAGAAACAAAATGCCGCGTTGTTATTGTAAGGTTATGTTTTACTTAAAATTGATTTAATGCAAAACTTACCGGTATTATCGGCGCAGTTAATAACTGCTCCTACGGGAAGAGCCAAGGAAATACGGAACTTGGCTCCTGCTGCTCCTCCACGACCTTAAAACATAAAAACAATCCATCTGTCACTGCCATACTACATCAACGTGAACGTCGAACTTCTATGTAACATTTTTACATTATATACGAAGTTGAGATACAAATATTTAAATCTACACATTCATCGGTATATTAAGCACATATTTCAGCAACGCCACGGTATATTTCACTTATATTTTTGACCGATGACGATAGATTTTGATTAAAACTCACCTCTTTTAGACATTTTGCTGTGTCGGAAGTTAAAAAGAACGTACGAAATGAACGAGAAGTGTTGCCTGCTCTTGGATGTCCGGTTGCCTTACGTTAAAAAAATAAAGAAGTGAACTTATTTTATTATTTATATTGAAACAATCGTTTAAAATCTGATCATTATAAAATATTTACATTTATAAATAAATAATATATAGAATTCCACTTGATCGCAATATTTTCGATAATATGAAATATATTGGGGATACTTCAAATAATAGCTTTATTACCGTGCATCTAAATTGCTAGTATTTTGTGGATATCGTATTTTCAGAACAATCAATAATTTTTGGAAATATTTTTTGTAGCATATTGATGTGTACAGCATTATTATTTCGGTTTTCGATTGAAATTTGTAATTAAAAAAAAAATATCAAAGTTGGCTCAAAACAAAATAATGTAAATTTTTTCACAAAACGGTTTTTTACTAAAATTATTTATACTTTAAGTCTCATCGAGTTGCTTTCTTTAAATATTTATTTAAAAAAAATTATTTATATTTAATTAAAAACATGAATTTTGTTTTGTATACTCATAACTTGGCTCTGTTTTGTTTGTGATAAATCACAATGATATTTGTAAACGCGTTTATGCAATTGCTTTGATATATTATTGAATAAATCTGATATTAAAAAAGTATATACTAGTTCTACACAGATGTCAGTATTTATTTCATTATGATTTATTTACTCATTGGATGAACATTATAGTCTATCTCAGTGGCGACATGTAGAGAATATGCACTTTTATATGGTGCTAACTGTCACTTCTTGGTGGACACAACAGTTAACATCTTAAAAGAGATTCATTGATGTCAACAGATAAGTGGGGTTGGTTTTAGATGATTTTTACTTCTCTCAACAAAGTGATTAGAAACAATAACTATGAGAATTGTTAATTCGTCGAATTGTTTTATATTTATAGTCTTGCTGAGAAATGTACTATTCTTACTTTATCAAATCTTTTGAATGAAAATTGCAATTGTAGTTTGTATTAGGATTATCATGATTATTATTGATCTGCAATCTTGGCAAAGGAAATAAATGTTGTGATGAATTTTCAAGGTATTATTTTTTCGCTAAAAAATCGAAGAAATTCACTAATATTCTAAGAAAACATACTTTTTCCGTAAACAGTCTGCACGGGGCCAGGGTTTGGTCTACCTGCTTTAATCCAACCCAGCCCATAAACCAGGTTTGAGTAGGAAAAGTCATTTTGAAATCAGGAAAAATAATTAAAATATTAATGCTAAGAAGTGTAGTGAGTAGTTTATATTTTCATACATTTTTGAAATTTTTGGTTTTCTTAGTCGTTCCATATCTTTGAGTTGTATATCAAAACAACCGAAATGAATAATTCTTGAAATTGTTGAAAACTTCTTGAAGATCTCATATTAGTTGGTGTTACTAGACCAAAATGAAGAATTCAAAATGTGATATATGAAACTTTATTTAAACATATTTTAAATGTCAAGATGAATTTCATGTCATGTCCTGATATCGAAAAATTAGTCAATCATCAATATTAAGCAGATTTGTGTGAAATTTATGTTTCCATTAATATTGGCTATTCGACTTTTCCCCTTGCGTGCCATAACCTCGAGTCCCATATCAAAATAAGCTCATTTGCGAGCGTTGTACAGTGCAGGTTGTCGTTGATAGAAAATTTGATCTGAAAATAATTTACAATTTAATTTTAACATAAAAGTATGTCCATCGCGACCTTTAATTACTTATATTGGCATCATCAAGTCTCACTTTCCATAGACTATGTACAATAGTTGACTAATGATAATATATGTTTCAAAATAAGATTGGGAATAAATAAAGAATATTTTATTAAGGGATTGCAAAAACAAATTTGAATTGTTAACAATTTATTTATTACCTAAAATTACATTACATCATATTTTAAATGTCAAGATGAATTTCATGTCATGTCCTGATATCGAAAAATTAGTCAATCATCAATATTAAGCAGATTTGTGTGAAATTTATGTTTCCATTAATATTGGCTATTCGACTTTTCCCCTTGCGTGCCATAACCTCGAGTCCCATATCAAAATAAGCTCATTTGCGAGCGTTGTACAGTGCAGGTTGTCGTTGATAGAAAATTTGATCTGAAAATAATTTACAATTTAATTTTAACATAAAAGTATGTCCATCGCGACCTTTAATTACTTATATTGGCATCATCAAGTCTCACTTTCCATAGACTATGTACAATAGTTGACTAATGATAATATATGTTTCAAAATAAGATTGGGAATAAATAAAGAATATTTTATTAAGGGATTGCAAAAACAAATTTGAATTGTTAACAATTTATTTATTACCTAAAATTACATTACATCTTATAACCTATATTGCTTTGTTTTTTAGTAAGAGGCAGTAGCTTTAAAAGACTTTAAAAAATATTAGAAAAAAGAGTCAATACAAATTATTATTAAGATAAACATAGAGTAAGTTATTTGTTAAGACATAGTAAAGTTAGATACGCATTTCGCATCTGTTCTTATAATATAGCATTTTTTTATGGGTAAATGACAACTGTATATTAAAGATCATAGAATTAAATTCATCATCAAAATTAAATTAGGCAACATCTTTTGCAAATATTTTGTTTACGTGAATGTAGTTTTTTGACAGTGACGAAACCATCTAGATCATAGTTTCTTAACCAGCAGTCCACAGAGATTTTTGAGGTGGTCCGCCCGTTGTGATATTATTTCGATAAACAATCGAATGTTATGTTATATTTTATGAATTTTTAAATAATATTTTTTTTGTTTCTGTCTGTTTTAATATACGTAAATATTGTTTTATCAGAGTACGGTGCTGAAAAATTAATCGTTTTGAATAAAAAATCAATTATAAAAATATTTATTATTTTATTCCAATGTTGATGGTCCGCAAAAAATTTATGAATTTTTTGGTGATCTGCAGATGTAAAAAGGTTGAGAAAATATGATTTAGATCAGTGATAGTAAAATTTTTTATTACTACCATCCACTATTGTGTCTCTGTAAAGAGTAATATTTTCTAACCGCCTATTGGTTCCACATTAATTGTGATTAGTAGGAAAGATAGTAGGAAAGCAGCTTTTTTTAATGTTTTTAAAACCTCTAACGCCCACCGCGAAAGCTGTAGTGCCCACTATTGGATGGTAGGGACCAGGTTGATTACCTCTGATTTAGATACTATAATATTTAAAAGAGAATTAATTATTCATACAGTGCATTCAAAATGGTTACTATGAATGATTTAGTTGTATTTACTGCCAATAGAGGCCCCATGAAATGTGGCATTTCATACTGTCAACTAATAAGAGTGGTGTATTCTTTGAAATATCATAAAGTTGTTACTTTATGCAATATAATACTAACACTAGGTGTCAGTATGGTGAATTTATGGAAGTTATCGTAAGAAATTTCCCTGAAATTATGTTGATTGTAACTATAGATTGGCATTTTAGAAGATAAACACTTTGATATATCAAATGTAAAATTACTGAGTTGGCAAGTATTTTGATTTTGTTTGAATTCGGTCCTGTTATAAAAGTCCTTAATAGCTTCATTTATGGTATATAACAAAATAAATTCACTGTAATACATAAAAAAAAACCAAAGTTATAATTATGAATAAGCTGATGTAGAAACAGATGGCAGTGTGGACATCCATTTTCTAATGTCATCATATATTGAAAGATGGCCGACAATAATCAGCTGATTATTTAAGTTGCGAAACAATTAGTGGCTTTATATCCGTAGTTCTTTATAACCAAAACAATGTGTGGTCTTATTTTATCTTAACAGTTTAGATTAGAATTACTAGTATTCTTAAAACGATTATTCGAAGAATTCTTTCAAAAATTAATTATCTGCAATAGTTTGTGGCGGCCATTTTAAAGTATTCAAATTCTTACATAACATAGTAAAAAGAAATACTAATTGCCATCACAATGGTAGTATATAAACCCATGGACATATTTTCATGACTATTCTAATTGATAAACCTAAAGTCTGAAACATTATATTATAGTTATGGTGGAATGGTAGCTTTAATTTGATGATGATTAAAACAATGATCACGGTTAAACAATATTCCTTTTGATCTTTGACCGTTAAGGATTGAAGACAGAGCTAATGAAAGTTGGAATATTTTGATTCAATGTTGCTAGGTGTAAAATAGTAGATATTTTTATTTAAACCGGCAGTTATTAAGTAATTTATGAAATTACTCAATAGAAGGAAGCGTTTAAAAATATATAATATGTATTTAGATAGTAAATAAAGCACTGTCTACGACAACAGAAATGGCTCAATTAAAACAATAAAATAAACCGAAATGAGAACATTTGATGAATTTAAGTACAGGTATACAAACTTTTATTTTGTGATAAAATAATTATATTCAACCAAAATTTACGTTGCAGAATTACCAAAGTACCAAAAATTTTGTAGGAGCCAATTTGAGAAAAGAGAGAGTTAGTAAATAATTGAATCAGGGATTCAACGAATTGTAAGTGTGGATTGAAAGATACAAGATGATTCACTCGTGTGTGGTTCATTGCCATTGCTATATTGTAAAAGCCTAGGTAATCCGTCTGCAATTCCTGGCTTGAAACGCCGTATTGTATAATTTGTTCATATTTCGCTGCTATCAATTGAAACAGCGTTATTAAATTATCGATTCATTTGATAAAAGTTTGAGAACAGATTCAATAATTGCATTTTGAATCTGGCTATCTCGAAAACTACCGCAGTTTTCTTGTGTGGTAATTGAGAAAGTAATTCTATGTAAATATGAAGTTATAATCTATCATCTGACAGTTTTCTTCTGCTAGTTTTATTTAGTTATTTTTTGTTAATTTAATCCACTGACTGGTAATGTTTCAACTGTTGAGTCGTCTGATTTTACTGTGTTGATAATTAATACCTGAAAATATATGAATTAACAGTGGTCAAAACCTTGTACTCATTAATTTTTGAGTAAATACATTGCTTGATTTGTCCTGACAAACTCGATAAGTTTGTTTCAAACAAATATTACTCAATAAATTTTTGAAGTCTAGGTGTTGGAATATCCTTTAAAATACTCAGGAGGGAACGAGTTAAAATTGTGCTTGTTTTTATCACTTCTATGACTAATATGGTCATACAGGATTAAATATTGTCTGTTACTAAAGTAAAAGAGTAGGCCATATTTTGTTTGCACTGAATTCTCATTCGATGATCTAATTACATCAATGAGTGAATCATCCATAAGATAATATTATCAGTTAGAGAGGTGTTAGGCTTTAACTTCTCCATCTAAGAGCATAAAATAATGCACATAGGGTGGCTAAAAGTGTGAAGGATAAGCTGTTTATTAAACTAGCGTTGTTCAACGCTTCGTGTATCGTAAAACTGGCGCCAGCGGATTGTGGTTTTTCTCTGACAGTCGCTGCGAGGACTTCTCCAGAGTTATTTTCTGAGTTCAGTTGAAGGTGTGCACTATCATCCAGCATCTGATTGGCGATCTTCAGATTCCTCAGGAGTTTGCTGACATCATCTGTGAATGAAAAAAAATTGAGAATTTGTGCTTAGAGCAACTGGCGAGTTTTGGAGTTTTTGCAGCAACGTCATGGAAGTCAAGAATGTATAAAATTTATTTCAAGTATATAGAAACAAATATGACATTGATTGATTTGTCAAAAGTGTTAACATGTGGCAATTGAATAAATAATGGATGAAGGATTAGGAAGTTTCACTCTCAAATGTAAAGGTTTGAAAAATTATAGTGAGCCGAAATAGCTATCAACTATATTTGTTAAAAATAATTTTGTAGAACTAAAATACATTGCTATTTTTTCACCGTGTTATAATACTAATATCGATAATAACAACAAGTGATAGTAAACACCATAAAACATATTTTATATATTGTTTTCATACCTATGTACCTTCCAAAGAATATTTTAGTGTTTTACAGGATTCAACATTAAGAATTAATAGAATACAATTGACAAACAAGTCTATTTATACAAAACAAAAAATCAATTTGAGTTAAAGGTAGCAGGTGTACAAAACCATGGGTTCAAGAACTAGGAAACAATTTACATAAAATCATACAATATTGATACAAATAAAGTAAATTAGTATAAAAATTAAATGTTCACAATCACTTATTGAGAATTACAATTACAATTATGGTAAATCAATAATACATTAGGAGCTCTGAACAATCAATAATGAAGTAAGGAGTGGGAAATTTTAATGACGAAAATAACCCACACTCACTACTTTCGTTAATGATGAATGAAACGTGTATGATTTTATGTAAATTGTTTCATAGTTCTTCAACCCATGGTTTTGTACACCTGCTACCTTTAACTCAAATTATTTTTTTGTTTTGTATAAATAGACTTGTTTGTAAATTGTATTCTATCAGTTGATAATGCTCGCGATGAGCGAAACCGGTCCTGATCAAAAAAAATATTGTGGAAATAAGTACTAAAAAAATGTGTTTTTATTATTTAAAATATCATGCCTTTCCATCAAGAAATGACAGTTAACACCTTAACCGTTAGAATGCTACGCGGCGCAAAAGCGCTGCGATCGTTTGTATCGAAAATTGCGGCGCAGCGCAAAAGCGCTGCGAGTTTCAGTGTGTTTTCGGTGCTCCGCGGGAGTGCACGTACGCTAACCTCGCGCGTAATTTGTAATGAGAGTGCATTCTTATACATTTAAAAATAACTTTTATCGTTTTTTATATTATTTTAAAATATCACTGCTCGAAACCATCGTAAGGGAAACAAATCGATATGCTGCACAGTTTTTGGCCTCGCACACTGTATCGGATAATTCTCGAGCAAAAAGTGGACGCCGACAACAATATACGAAATGAAAGCCTTTATTGCTGTCATACTCGAAATGGGAATAACGAGAAGGCCAACAATTAGTAGTTATTAGTAGCTATTTGTGCGGCAAAACATAATTGTTGAGCTATTTTTTTTTGATTTTTTATTTTCTAAAAGAAATAAAATACAATAATATTGATATCACTTTATGTTTAATAAACATTAATAAACAATAAACATTTTATCTTTATAATGCAAAAATAATTAATAAAATTGATTGATATTTGTCTAAGTTAGAGTGTTTTATTTGACACCATTATTTTTTCCTCTAAATTAATCAATATGTGTATAGCAATTTTCATTTATTTTTGCCAAAATTGCTTAGCACTAAAAAGTGGACGCCGACAACAATATACGAAATGAAAGCCTTTATTGCTGTCATACTCGAAATGGGAATAACGAGAAGGCCAACAATTAGTAGTTATTAGTAGCTATTTGTGCGGCAAAACATAATTGTTGAGCTATTTTTTTTTGTTTTTTATTTTCTAAAAGAAATAAAATACAATAATATTGATATCACTTTATGTTTAATAAACATTAATAAACAATAAACGGTGACTAAGGTGGACACCATTCCTCTAACAATATGATAGCCATTCACCAGAGCACTAAAACGGTTAAAAGTGATTAAGAATTAAGTGGTTTCATGAGGTCTGAAAGTTTGCCAAAGTGTGTAAATATTGGCATATGACTTGTTATTGCTTCTAAAGGATTTGCAAACAACAAAGTCTTTTTTTAAATACAAATGTTGTTTATTTTTAATGGATTCAGTGGTAGCTTTGTGGAAATTAGTAGAAAAATAAAATGTTTCCCAAAATGGTGAAACAGGTGGCATTCTAACAAAGATACCAACAGAATAAGAAAGTTTGTGTTTAATTTTATATAATTTTTAGATTTACTCTATCTTGCTGCCTTACCGGCTTCATTGTCATCATCTTCAACCTTGATGAAAGTGGTGAGTGAGATTTCGAAAAGATTATTCTCGCTTCCGCTGTTGATCGCTCTCCTTCTTCTTCCGTATCCGACGGCTCCATTGCTGCATTGAACTCCTTGGCACTTATCCAAGCAAACTTGGACGGTTCCTCTGAATTGAACGTAGGTGGTGTCGGGGAATTTGAATGCGCGGAATTTGGCTTCGAGAGAATCTCCATCAGTGGTCACAAAGTTGTCAAACAAGTAAGGGTCCACGGAGCACCTGATAAAAAGGAAATTTTATTTATATAGACATTTCAATTAATTCATTTATGTCATAATGAGATATCGTTTGTGTAGAATGTATGTTGTTTTGATGTTGTTATTATGAATAACCATTTTAAGTTTCCAAACTATTGAATGAATTTTAATTATAAAACACAATGTTTGGTACTGTTTCCACAAATTCATATGATAAAAATCAGGAATGGTCTCGCTTAGAGCGAGCAGTATCAAAAGATAATGCAGACAATATATGAAAAACTGAAATGATATCGTTGATTTTGAATAGAACATGCTAAAATTAATTTATGATATCAACTGAACGTGCTTGATGGAGCTTAACACATTGTTGTCGGGACACGGATTTTTCCGTTTTCGCGGAACTGCTGATGGATTGCGGGACCCGTAAAAATCCGGGTTTTGTAGTCTGTTGCTAGAAGTCGGCTCACGTATTTATCCGTGTAATTTGAACTGCATTTTTTTTTGTTGTCAGCAGCTAGATGTCACTGCTTTGGTATTTAACAAAGACATTTTTTTATTAGTCGTCGCATTTATTACAGTTCCACCAAAATATTTTTTAAAAAATGACACACAAAAGTTAAATAACGAACTACAAATGCTTTAAAGCTTGTGATCGTATTGAAATTGACACAAATCAAGAACCAGGACCATCAACATCCCAAGAACCAACAGCATTACTCCCGACACGGCGAACCTCAAAAGTTGATCCACCAGGAAGACTTTCTATGGATATGAAAGCCCATACGGTGCAACGAATTCTTGGAAAGGG
Organism: Himalopsyche japonica; assembly: GCA_028555115.1. Lineage (NCBI taxonomy): Eukaryota > Metazoa > Arthropoda > Insecta > Trichoptera > Rhyacophilidae > Himalopsyche > Himalopsyche japonica. The sequence goes on from JAHFWJ010000630.1 coordinate 346,663, forward strand.
AAAAAATAAATACGTTCAAAGACAATGCCGAGTGTGTGGTGCGAGCGGCAAAAGAAGTGAGACCTACTTTATGTGCAAGTTTTGTGATATACCTCTACACAGAGGTACGTGTTTTGAGAAATATCACATGTTGAAAAATTATTCATAAAAACAAATTGTGACATATTTTAGTTTTATTTAGTGTTTATTTCGATTTTTTATTATTACATACATTTTTATAAAACTTTTATGTGCAAAATAAACGGAAGTTTCCAGTGAATATAAAACTGTCATCCTCCATGTTTCTTCTTCATTTGATAGTACTGTTTATGGTTAGTCTGTGTTTAAAATTTCATAATTTTATATTGTATAGTATAAAAGTTATGGCGAGTTTCCGAAAATGTAAAAATACGCGCGCGGCTGCTAAAAAATGCCCCGCGCCAGGCTTAAAACAATGCGCGAAATCACCCGACAACAATGTGTTAAATATCAAATTTGAATTGTTAAAACTTTGTAACTTTGATCTGACAGTTCTGTTGCATCCGTGTGACAGAATGCCTAATGATGTTGAAAGGCGAAACCCGGATCTTTAGTGACAAAATATGTGGAATCGTACAAAGTTTTAACAATTCTAATTTAGTAAAGTTTTTTTTTAAGTCATTTTATATTAAATTTATTTCCCTGGAGATTTTATTCTTCAGTAAATTAATTTGTAATTAGTATATGATAATTGACCATTTTTGGTATCTCCTATGTTTTCTGACATCATATTAAAAACCACAACAATATTCATTGCTCTATTAATCAGTTGCTTTTACCCATGGATCACAATTGTCTCTTGCTGAGTGGCGGTATCGGACACTTGGAGATGAGATACCATCAGCCCGTAGACGGGAGCTGAACCCTTGTCGAGGAATACTTTCATGGCCAGAGGTGTGCCAGGTCGAACAGATATTTCTCCAGATACTCTGAAAGAAAAATCACCATATTGTAAATATAATATATTTATATTAATTGACCCACTGATTGCTTACGTCTCGACTGTTGAGACACTCGATTGTAACGTGTTTATACAAACTCTCTTCACGAGTGAGCATGTATATACAATCCATGTCTTTATACAATTGACTTTATATTAGGTATGTTCGCTTTTAATAGTTTGAAAACTTGAAGAGAAATGTACCCGGCTACGTATTTATTTCAATTTATACGAAGCCAAAATGAAAATTCTGCTATCCCTGATAATGTCAAATTGTATGTCCCTGATATTTTATTTTTTTGAGAAGTCATGCATATGAATTGTTTGTTCTTCTAATGTTTAGAGCCCGCATGCCAATGGAGATGCCACAAGAGCGTTAATAATGTTTAAAAGTATTGCTACAGATGTTGATATATTCCATACAGACAAAAGTGAATTCAAAAGAATATTATATTTTATGTATTAAAGCACATTTTTCCTAATTTTTCTTGGTTGACTTCCTTGGTTTTTTGAATTACCAATGTTAATTTTTATAAACTTTTACTGCATTGCAAAAGAAAGCAAAACATAAGAGTGTTTACAGTGTTTAAACTATTGTGTAGAAACAAATTTTTTAGTCATAGTGTAGCCTGTTTTGTTTTGATAATTTACATAAGTTTGTTTATCAACATTCAGCTAATGAATTAATGTCTGGAATATCAATGTTCAAGTATCCTTTAAGCAACTCAGCAGGAATGTAAAAGTTTTCTTGAAAAAACTAACCTTTTTCAGACTATAGCTTGATTTGTTCTAACAATTTTTATAGCTCTATTTTGCAGTGTATTGAACTAATTTTCGAAAAATTCGGTGTTTGAACACCCCTTATGTGGCTCAGCAGTGAAAGGATTAAATAATTTAACCTTTTAGCTTCCAGTAAGTCTATTAATTGTATGAATGGTAACTGAAATTTATGTAAACTTACTCTTTTCCATCTTGACTGACAGCAACACCCAACTGTGGTTCTGGAGCTCTTTCTGTCAAGCTCGTAGTGATCTCCAAGTTTCTAAAATAAATTATTAAATACCATTTTAAATATAGATTGGTGATGCACAAATCGTGGCACCTAACAGCATTTGTTGCCGCCCAAAATAACAAGAACTTCATCACCAAATTTATCAATGAATATGAAGAAAAAATCATATTTGATAAGAATATAAATTATGCCTATACTGCCAGAAAACCTGTTTCAGAATTTGAAAGAAAAGAAAGAAAAAGGTTGTGCTTTGTCTTTTTTGAAGCTTCTACAATAGTGTTTTCCTAATTAAAACTAAACAAGTATGAACAGAGCCGCTTAAACAATGATAGTGGACTAGATTGTTCTGAAGATAGCAACTACAAACATTCAACCCAACATCAAATTGCATGTTGCCAGCGTACAGTGTCACAAATCTCACTTAAGTTTACAATAAGTTCTATTGTGAAAATGTGTAAGTGCAAAAAATGATTGACATATCTGGTAAAATTATACAACAAAAAAACTAAAAATAGTAAAATGTATCTCTTCTAGTATAATACATCATCATATGTCAAAACTTTTGCCTTCTGAAGCCCGTGAAAAATTATAAGATTTAAATAGGTTGTGCAACACTTCTAAAGATTGACAGATCGATATATTTATTATATTAACCTTTAAACGCCCAGCGGTCCGGTGCATTTCGCTATCGAGTTACACTGATTTATGAAAATAGTATTCAAAATATGAATATTAGCTTATATAAATAATGTCTTTGAGATACCGTTCAATAATTTTATTTTCGGTTCCAAAAAATATTTTTATCGTGATGAATAATATAAACATCTGTGTTACAATATTGGCTCTTGGTATGTGCATTGTTATTTTAGGCAAACCATAATAAATCAGCTTAATCTACACTATTCACTACATTTTGATGGGGAAACAGATTTTTTTCATACAATACATAGAATATTTTTTCTTTGAGGCAGTGGCTCCCAATCTGAGTGCGCGAACCCCTCAGAGAAGTTTTTATTCTTTAACTTTACCGCGTAATTATATAAAATGTGAAAAATTACGTATAAAGCTTTAGTAAATTATAAACAATCTTTTATTTTCATAATGTTTTTTATTATACGCAAATATAATGAATAGATTTAGAGATATAATTATTTTTAGAACAACTGCAGGTCGCGCGAATATTTCACAAAAAAATGCTTCGGCGGTTAAAGGTTAATTAAGGTGATTACAAAATAGTTATGTCAAAGAAAAGCACCTTGGCTACAATTTGATTGAAAAAAAAAATGTTATTAATACTTAATCAATCACACTCATGAACAAGTTATAGTTTGGATTTTACTGCTTTTCCAGATTTTTAACGCCCTTCATAAAAACTATTTAAAAACGATATCATGCTATCGATAAATCGAAAAACTCCCACTCAAGCCTGTGAGTTTCATAACAGAGGCCAATAATTAGACCATTGCACTACAAACATATATAAAATTATTTAATTCTACAAGAATTACAGAATTATAAAGAATTTAACTAAATTTCTAATAGTAGTTTAAAAATGACAGTGCTAACAATTATGTTATATAACTGCTCGTTTCTTTGAAAAGGTTCTAACTCAAAAATTATTCTTAAACGACCTTGTGGTTGGTTTTATCGATATCTTCAATCTTTGATTAAAATATTTTGGCTCTACCTTAAATATTATCAGTTTTTAGACCGTTTTTCTTGAATATTTTCTTTTATGATATTTACAGAAACGTTATTGGCATTCAAAAAAATAAAATCATTCTTTTATTCTAAAGATATAAATGAATATTTTGTTGCTGGAATTGAGGGTTCTTTGCTTAAATTGAATTGCCAAACTGCCAACAAAAGTGTCTCTCAGTTTTATAATATAAAATTCACGATCGGTTTCAATCATTGTGATCATTATCAACTGAATATATTATGTTATATTTATTAAAATAGATTCTTTTTTACTAGAAAGTGACAGTTAACGATTTAAAAATAAAAATGATATGGCAAAAATGAACGGTATTAAGTGATAATATATTATATTCAGCTTTCCTGCTTTTATCGGTTCCTGTATTGTTCCTTTTTCACAGGACCACTTGAAAGATTTTGAATCGGGGTTTTACTAGTTAATCACTTTAAAAGTGTTAACCGCCACTTCTTGATGGAAAGGCATGTATGATATTTTAAATAATAAAAACAATTTTTTTTATTGATTGAATTGGCATTCACTTGGTAGAACTCCATTATAACACGGTGAAAAGATAGCAATGTATTTTAGTTCTACATAATTATAATTAACAAATATAGTTGATAGCTATTTCGGCTCACGCCATCGTCAGAACTAGCTCGATAACTAGATAGTTCTGACGATGGCGTGAGCCGAAATAGCTATCAACTATATTTGTTAAAAATAATTTTGTAGAATTAAATACATTGCTATTTTTTCACCGTGTTAAAAATTTTTTAGTACTTATTTCCACAGTATATTTTATGATCAGGACCGATTTCGCTCATCGCGAGCATTACCAACTTACATATATATAGAACAATAAGACACTCAACTAGTCTACAAGTCAGTTGATAATGCTCGGGATGAGCGAAACCGGTCCCGATTATAAAATATATTGTGGAATTGAGTATTAAAAAATTTGTTTTTATTAATTTATGATATCGACTGAAGGTGCTTGATAGAATAGAGCTCGTTGGTGACAAGACATGTGGAATCGTACAGAATTGTAACAATTCAAATTTGTTTTTATTATTTTACTAGTTACATAAATAAATACCCGCCTATCATTAAAAGTAGATTATTTCATTTAAAACGTAAAACGCTAGTATCTAAAAAAAAACAGCAAAGTGCACAAACAACTATCTTAAAGTAAGGTTGCATGCTGACTTTGCTTTGATATTTTATTCTCGTATTTTACGACTATTATAAAACGGGTAGCTTCAATAATGATTTAAATTGTGAATAACAAACAGAGATATTAAAGTCAAATCATTTTAATGGTGTACCCTTTACATAAAATCTAATTACACCCAATCATCATTTATGAGCTTACTCAGGTTCCTGGAATCCAGCTGGAAGGTCGACTTCACGTTTGCTGAGCTGGTGATTAAGTGCCGGCCCCAAAGAGCATCTTACAGAGAGGATTTCTCGACCTGCTTCTGTCTCCACCACCACCTTATGATAGAAGACTCGTTTGCCCTGGAAATTTTTAATAATACAACTATTTACATGATAGTTTTAAATACATCATATACCAGAAGTAGATGAGTGCGTCTCTTGAAAAAAATATGGATATTTACATTCTAGATTAATTTTTATTTTTTCTTCAATATATACTACGGTGTAAAAATAGGAATGTATTTTAAATCTACAAAATTTATAATATATATACTTGATAGTTATTTCAGCTTACGTCTTCATCAGAATTTTGTTAGTTAGCGTAATCCGAAATAGCTATCAACTAAAAGTTCTTTCAATAGGAACGCTCAAATTTTCCGAGGTTATAGAAGTCATGTTGTTAAAGTGACACTTGTATTTTTTTTTATAAATTGTTTAATAGAATTCGCAGATCACTATGGAAAGTTAAAGCGTTGAACAGCATGTGCAAATCATCAATTTTGGATGGACATTCTGCACGAGTGATTTGAGGGCACGGAACTGGCCATTGAGATTGTGAGATTTATGATTGTGCTATTTTAAATCACAAGTCTTTGCGAATAAACCACTAACACCCGACAACCTCAAAGTCAATATAACAAACGCTATCGGCGAACGATGATTTGATTTTACAAATTTCATAGTGAAATAAAACAAATGATTACTATGTCAAATATGAATTAATTTATGATGTCGACTGAAGGTGTTTGATGGACTTTCAATATCAAATTTGAATCGCTACAACTTTGTACGATTCCACATGTTTTGTCACTAACGACTCAGGTTTCGCCTTTCGGCATCTTCAGGCATTCTATCACACGCATGCAACAGAACCTACAGTCAATCAGTCAAGTTAGTCAGTTCTATTGCATCTGTGTGATAGAATGCCTGAAGATGCCGAAAGGCGAAACTCGGGTCGTTAGTGACAAAACATGTGGAATCGTACAAAGTTGTAACAATTTAAATTCAAATTTGAATTGTTGAAACTTTGTACGATTCCACTTGTTTTACCACTAACCACCAGGGTTTCGCCTTTGGGCATCTTCAGGCATTCTATAATATAGATGCAACAGAACTGACACGCAATCAACATTCAGCAAGGAGATGATTAAAATGACATCAATAATTATAAAATTTAATTCGATATGCTCTGCTACTTGAAAAATGTATGTGGTTTTTTTCATTTGCACAATTTTATATTATCAAATCCAGGACCGGTTTCGGTTTCTGAAGTCATCATGATAGCCACCGAGTTATTTAAGTATCATTTGGTTTGTTTACCGTGGGCTGATGCAGCAATCTGGTGACTCCGCACTTGTGTACGTCTTGAAGGTCAAGTCGGAAGACAGCTGCTCCATCTTCAATTGATGGTGCACATGCTTCGTAGCCTGAAAATGTGATTATTTTATATTATAGTTGAATATTTTTGAAACGAAATGTAAAAAAAATTAAGCACGACTCACAATTTTTCATTGAGATATTCTTGAAAATCTTCTAATCGAAAACGGAGTCGGAGTCGCTCGTTTTTCACGACTCCGATTCGGACTTCGAGTCCACAGCACCGCTTGTCATTACTTGTGCAACCTTTGCGATAGTAAGTCTGAGATGTTTCTGATAGAGACGAAACACGTGTCATAATTAGTAACACAATATGTGGAATAATTAGAGTTATTTGAATCACTAGTGTATAGTGAGATTTCAAATATTTTTATTCATTAAAAAAAAAAAAAACTATTGATTAAATACTTATTTTTCTTTAAACCAAGTTTGCTTTTCATGCTTCTAGTATATGAGATCTTAATAATAAGTATCTGAACAAAAATTTTTCTACGAGGATTGCTTGTTGCCCAGTAACAGTTCTCGAAGGTGCTCGATGTGGTATCCACTACCACCCGCTACGCTTTTGTAGTCTTATATTATCGGATGTATTCCTCAGCGTAACATATTTATACTGGGAACCCGAGAGATCTGTCACGGAAGCCAATGACGTTAATCACTGCACCATAGGCCCGACAATATATATTTTTAAAATCGGTTAAAATGTATTACCATTGTCTTTTATAATGTATTGTTTGTTTTATTTTTAAAAGTGTTTATATATTTTATTATCATTATTAAAAATATGGACGCGACTTATAATTGAGGAAATACAGTATAAAGTTAAATAATTACTGGTGTTCATATATATAAGTGGTCTTCAAACTGTGTTCCGAGGAACCCCCGAAGCTTTACGGCACCTTTCGAGGGGTTCCGGGAATCAAAATAAAAATAATACTAAACAATTTCATTAGTATAGTAGCGTTAAATCAAAAGTATTGCCAGTGAATGAGAGGGAATAACTCGATGTCTTTACAGAAAGTAACTAACTATACGATATTGATCGACTTTGAATATTGTCTTAAAAGTTCCTCGAAAAACATTTATAATTCTAATGGTTCCATGAGTTGATAAAGTTTGAAGACCACAGATATATGATAGAAACGTTTGAAAAAATGCTGATCGTACAGGGATTCGAACCCGTGAAATCAGTTACGGAAGTCAATAAAGTTGTTATAAAAAAGATCAACTAAAAACCGTTGAAAAAACTATTAACCCTCTGACTGCTAACGTCTCTATTGTTGAGACGGCTGATTTTACTGTGTTGATAGTTGATACCCGAAAATATATGAATTCACAGTGGTTAAAACCTTCTTGTACCCGCTAATTTTTGAGTTAATGCATTGCTTGATTTGTCCAGACAAACTTAATAAGATTGTTTCAAACCTGTATTATTAAATACATTTTTGAAGTCTAGGTGTTATCCATTAAACGGCTCAGTAGAGAACGAGTTAATGAATGGTTACATTAAAGTCAATCGGTGGTGTCAAAACTTATTAAGGCAAATAAAAAATAAATAAATCCGACAAACCTTTTAGCTGGTCCAAGTATGCCCTTTCTCCATTCACGTCGAGCGGTACAACCACTGTCATGCTGTCCCCCTCGCACATAACTTTTGCCTGTTTTCCTATGGACAAAAGAATAACGTATTAAGATACAATGATAAAAAACATTTGAATAACACAAATACGTCTTATATAATTTTAGTACAGAGTTACCCAAACTGTGTTCTGCGGAAAAATATGAAATAACTTATATTTTATTACGCGGCTGCATTCGGAATAAATGGCGCTAACCAGAGCTGTCAACAAGTTGCCGGATTGGTTGGTTGATATTTAATTTAATGCATTTAATTTGGAAAGGTAGGAAAAAATTAATTTTTTTTTGGTCGGAGTCGTGTTTTTCAACGGCTCCACAGAGTTTTAGCGCTAAAATTGAGAATATAGCGTAATTGTTTTTAAGCTAATGTAAAATCAAAAAATGAAAAAACATCCGAGTACAGTACCGTATGTCCGTGCTTCCCAAACTGTGAGCGGCAATTTTTTGACTTTCAACATGTTTTTCTTCAGGGAGCCACGGCATGAAAAAAGTTTGGGAAGCACTGTCTTATATGTCACACGAAAAAAGATATCTATCAATTAATAATATTTTTAAGATCGAATGTTGAGAATAGCATGTGTAAATTTCAAGTCGCTAGTGTTCATCGTTTGGGAGAAGTTTTTCTGATACCCGGACAGACGGATTGATAAACAAAAAGTATTACCATGGATCGTGACGTCAATCAGTACAATATTATTCTTCAATCAGTAATAATAATTTTTAAGTCGCTAGTGTTCACCGTTTAGGAGGTTTTTGTAACGCTAACAGATTAATGCATGTTTTTGCTGTACATTAGAAACTGAAAAAAAAATTAAAAGGAGGAAGAATCTTTCTAGAAATCTTTGACTGACACGGCTGATTACAATGTGTTGATAATTGACATTTAAAAATACAAGAGAGTTGAAAATTATTTTTTGTAATTTGTTGTATAAATTTGGTTAATACCAACACTAAAGAATTGCTTTAAATAAACGATTTTTTTTATTTTAAAAAGTTTGAGAGCCACTAAATAAACGTTTAGTAAAAATTAGACGATTTAAAAAAAAATGAAAATCTCTTTAACATAACAGTGGTCGAAAACAGTTGAATAAACCCCTCGAGTGACACGGCAATTTTACTACGGTTGCAGTAGGTCCATTGTCCGCACTGACCCCCGCCTGGGAACACCTTCATTAGCGCTGGCAACGTTTCGGAAGGTCGTCACTCCACAACTTCCTGCCAAGCTATTGTCTTCAGCAGGATATACATACATTAATATCAAATTACTAGTGGCGGAGCCTTGATCGTCGAGTGTTATATTTGATTGATTCAAAAAAAAAAAATGAATCATCTAGTCGTATTTTTTCGGAAATGATGTATGTCCGAAAACACGCCATAATTTTATATTACAGCTATTTCTGCCGTATAACAAAACAATTTACAGACAGACCTCGGCTTTCGCACAATTCGCTATTTCGCACATTTGAAAATTATCGTAACAAAGATGGAAATTATTAGACGTTCTGACAGCGGTGAATCTTTTGCTTCAATCGGACGTTCGTATGGTATAAACAGATCTACGATATGTTCAATTTTGAAAAATAAAATAAAAATTAACGAATACGTTCAAAATTGTGGAAATATATCTTCAACGATTGTTTCCAAAAGACATGACAGAGTTATGGATGAAATAGAAAAATCTTTGTCATTGTGGATTGATGACCAACATCAAAAAAATGTCTCCCGAAGTATAATACATCAAGAATTCACTTGAAGCCTCTTAATTTACACGAAGCTTGGAAGAATTCTACTAACACGGTCTTTTATTGTAATTGTATATTTTTGTAATTGTGTTCGTAGTTTATATTATAAAAGAACATTACAGAAGCATCGTGTAAAAATATACACTAACAAATCATAGCAAAATGCGATCTGTTTTGTTTTCTATAATGTTTGATCATATTGTGAAGATTGGCGGAATAATTACTCCTATAAGGGTAAATGGCGCGCGTTTAGGTCCTCCGAAAAATAGTCTCTCAAAATACGTCATTTATAATTATATAGTACAAAATTAACAAACTATAAATTCATTGCTTTTGCAACGTTAACATATTTGAACATAAAATTTAACAAATACACAGCAAAACAATCAACAAGGATTGCAAAAAAGTCAACTAAGCAAGCTCATGAAACGTCTACTTTCACTGAAAAATAGTATTTGCCTGAAATCACTTTCGTCCACAGGTAATATGGCAACATCCGAAGCAATACTGTTGAACATTGTTAATGCTCTTACCATTGGCATCCTCATTGGCAGACTGGTTCTACACTTTGGAAGAACAAACAAATTATGTCCACAATTTCTTAAAAAAATATTGGGAATATACAAATTGATATTATTGACAATGTCAGAATCCTCATTTAATTATGGTACTAATAGAACATATATGCAGTAATGTTCAAAGCCTAGCATAACGATTCTTCAAATTCTTCTATACATTTTTATAATGTTGGTAGTTATTTATTCAGAATAAATCTGCCCGTAACAGGTAACGGCCTGATTAATCCGTCAGCGATATTCAACATGGGGTTCAATCTGCTTTTTTGAGTGGCAGTTGTGGTGGTTTATTTCAGCGCTTAAAGTGGCATCAGTTGGTCGGTAAGCGGTTGGTTTCGTTAACGGATCTCATGGGTCTAAGTAAAACGGCATTTTTTTCTATTGGTTGTTCGATGCCCGTTGGAAGGTATTGATGTTTTGGCTGTCTAATAATTTTCTTCCATCCTCTCTATCCAAAAATATTTTTACCGAAAGGTGAAACCTTCGCCATGAGTGACAAAACGTATAGAAATGTACAAAATTTTAATAATTCAAATGTTAAATTTAAATTTTCATATACATTGCACCCGTGTGATAGTATGCCTGATGGTGACGAAAGGCCAAATCCCGGGTCGTGGGTGAGAAAACACTTGATTTTTACATTATTAATAAATCAAATCTGAGATCGCATTTCCATCAAGTATCCTCAATCGATATCGCGGATTACATCAGTTCTATTGCATCCGCATGATATAATGCCTGAAGGTTTCGAAAGACGAAACCTTTGTGCAGAGTATCGATAATTCACATTTAATATCTAAACTCCATTCATCGAAGCACTTTCAGTCGATGTCATAAATTACTTCAGTTCTATTGTATCCCTGTCAACGACATTTGGAAATGTGCAAAACTTCAACAGTTCAAATTAAAAATAGCCAGGTCTATTGCATCCGTGTGATAGAATGCCCGAAGATGACGAAAGGCGAAATTCATGAGATGTTATTCTCGCAAGCCCAAGTCATTATATATACAATATTATATGTTGTTAATCAATATGTACGGAAGTTTCAGTTCAAGGGAATTTAATGATATTTTACTCAATCATCGACTGATAGATGAACGTTTTATTGCAAGACATTGCATTCTTATTGACGTCATATGTACTGATTTAAATAACGAAGGTTGAGCGATTCGGCGATAAAATTTCGAGCGTCAGTATTAAAAAACATCGACTTAGATTAAAACAGTTATTTCGTATTTGTAAACGGGACAAGGTCTAAATCCCGCACAATATAAAATAGATAATTTAACATTAAAACAAAAAACATTTGTTTATAAAACAATATAACGTTTTTCATTGGCATTTTTTTTTATATCAAAACGACATTATTTTCACGAATTTTAAGCAGAGTCAATAACGAATTGAATAATATGCTGTTGACATTCGATGATAATTTTATACGGCACGCCATCTTAATTAAGAACGTATTATAATATTCATTTCGATTGTCTTCTGTGTTCAAGGTTTTTTACATCTCATTTACCAGCTGGTTGATAAAATAAATAAAGAAAAAGATGTAACACAAAACGATTTGAAGTGATGTCACCCTATTACTTATATGATGACGTGTGCGCCAACCGTTGGATTTTGAGCAGGATAAAAACAGAATACAAATATATATTAACAAAAACGTTGAACTTGCATTAAAGAGACACTGAATTTAAATTTTACACTGAGGATAAGTTCCATGTAAAACTGACGTCTAAATAAACCCGTATACTATAGATTAGCGAATCGCATATAAAATTTTACTGTGGCCGTATTATAAAGAGCAGTCATGTGGCCGCACCGGTACAAATAAATTGTAATATAAAAAAAAACATTTTTTTCAAAATAGGCAGCTCTATATCATAATCTCATAAAGCTACTTGAAATGCGTTCACCTCATGATTGAGCTATTCCTACTGACCCCTGGTAACAGAGATAAACCAGTATACAGATTTTTAAGCAAGAGTAATCAAGTGAATGATTCAGCAGAAAAAAATGTTGCGTATAGCTGTCCAGACGATTTATAGTCTTGTCCTTGTCCTTCTTCGATTAGAAAGAATTGCAAATGGTTGCCGGTTTGATACGAAGAAAAAAATGACGGGAAATGACGTCAGGCATGTACGAGCACACACGGTCTTTGCAATCTCTTAAGAACCATTAAATAATAAAATATTAACATTTGCTTTTAATATCCCTTAGTAAATATATATACACCCCTTTAATTTGATTAAAATAAATCAATTCCTTAATACCAAAATCTTTTGAAAAGGATAACATTTTATATTTAATCATTATTAACCCATTCCTGCCGAGTCGTATAAAATATTTAACGAAACAAAATATATTAAAAAATAATTTATTAGAGACGGTGTTAAACAAGCTTATGAAAATTTGAAATGATTCATACGTAAATTGAGAGAAGTAGAAACGTAAACGCGGGTACTAAACGTACTTAAATAAAACGGAATTTAAAGAGTTGAAGGTAAATATTATTTGAATTGTTATAACTTTTTACGATTCCACATGCTTTGTCACTAACGACCCAGTTTTCGCCTTTCTGCATCTTAAAGCATTCTATCACACGGATGCAACAGAACTGACGCACAGTTAGCATCGTCTATATACCAAAGATATTAAAAGAAAACACAGACCCCAAGGCAAGAACTAAATGACGGCTAAAACATATTTAATAATATTGATCTAATAACAATTAACACAATTGCCTGTGATAATTTTCATTAACGATTAACTAATCTTGTTAATGAGTCATTCTTGAAAGGGTTTTACAACAAATAATAATGACCTATCATTGAAATATAATTGGGTTTTAATATTTTTTTTAAGAAATACCTACAAATTCTAATTTGGCAAGTAATACAACAATTGTTGTAATTCCAATTGTTCAAATTTAATTTGAATTTGTCCACTATCTCACATTTCAATTAAATCGTCTTTTTTTAAATCACTATCATCCATCGAATTTAAATTATATAAAGATGGATTCAGTATCCATCTCTGAGTTTGGTCAATATCGCAAAAATATTTTATGTTGTTAGGGGCTTTTCCCGAACGGTTAAGAACCACTGTTGTAGAGCATATAAATGTCAAAACAGCCTATGTAACAATATATTGAACTGAAATAAATGGTTAAGTATAAATGGAAAATATGTGTTCAAAGTTTTTTTTTAATTATTCACCCAGAAAATAAATTCTCGAACTAAAACAACAACAAAAAAGTATTTATTATGTCAAATCTTGTGTTAAATATCACTGTTAAAGTATTTTTTACGACAGAACTTCCCGTTACCGCGAAAATATGTACTACCATAAATTATTTAAAATAAAATATACAATATATTTTATTGCCTTATAAATCGTTATCAACTACTGCAATAAAACATTATGACAATTAATATGCCTGCGTTAGGGTCTTCAATCTCGAGATTTCGACCAATTAGTTAAGATTGCAATCCCGGTATAATCTTAACATCAATTCTGGGATTTCAGTTCTTTTTAAAAATCATATTTCAAATTCAATATCTCATGATAACTATGGAACGGTCCCTAATATACATGTCAATAATTAATAAACACACTGAGGTCGCTCTTTGTCGTATTTTCATAATTCGAAATGACCACAGACAAGGAAAGAAAGTTTTTTTTGTATTTATTTTTATGTATGCTTCTTTATAAACAAAACAATTTTATTACAATTTTTATTAGTGTAATATTGTTTTATATAATACATAAGTGGGGGACAATATTTAAAATAACAAAAAATGCAGTATGCTAAAAAACATGCTGTAAGCGACAATAAACAAAATTAAATACAACATAAATTTGATTATAGTTAATGTATATTTTTTCTGTTTTTACGAAATTGATTTAAAAAAAAAAATTACCATTCCAATGCATAAACAATTTAAATTCATTCATTTATTCATTCCACTTGGTGCAATAATGTACATACATTGAATTTTATACACGTTGTAGCGAAAATTTACTTTCACTAGTGAAACTATTGAAAACCAATTTAGGCTGCAAAAATGTACTAAGTTCTTTAACGTTACTCTCTTTAATGTTGTACATAGTTTTGAAACGAATTTAATATTACTGTAGAGCAGGGGTAGTCAACCTGTCCCTACCTACCTGCGTTTTAGCTTCTATGATGGGCTGTATGGGGTTTAAAACATAATGTAAACGTAGTTTAAATCACCATTAGTTAAGAATTGGTGGGCGATTAGAAAAATTTACTAAGAGATATACAGAAGTGGGCGGTGGGTATAAAAAGGCTGGCTACCCCTGCTGTAAAGCATTTGCTAAAACATATTTTTACTTTTAGAAGAAAGTATATTTCAGCTGATGATGACAATGTACTAGAATGTGACGTCACTAAAACGCCAATTACATTTATAACATTTATACATACTTACATTATACATACATTATGAAAGTACGCTTGGTGAAAAATCTCGATATTGAAAAATTGCGAATCCTGAAATCCCGGGCACACGAAAAGGCTCTGAGATTGAACGCCCTAGTTGTGCAACCGCGAAGTATCAAGATATTAAAAACATTATAATTGCTCGAGTTTGTATAGCGGGGTATTGTTTATTAACCCAGTTTTAGCGCACAATTTAATGCTATGTGTAGCATCACAATACACACGTTCTTGATACTAAAGTCTCGCAAAGTGAAAAATCGTGAGTTTTGATCACGAGGTAAGTGATTTTGGTTTTTACTCGGCGAGATTTTGAAACACGGTTTTTGGGTCAATTTCTCCCATTGTGATAGATTGTAAATAACGTCTTCGCTACAGTAAAAAGCGTTGTTTTGTATTGTACTTTTTTCTTCAGAATTTCAGCTAATTAATACTGTGATAATTTGTTTTATGTTTGTGTGAAATCAGACAATTATAAAACATTGTTTAAGCCTGTAAATTCTTTATTTCAGACTGGCATTACTTCTTGGTGAGTAGATTACAATGTAAATATAATATAAGATGTGTTTTATTAGTGTTTTTTTTGTGGGAAATAAATAAAGAAACTAGAACATGGTAAATGTATTCATGTCAAAAGGCCGGAAGTAAAAAGGGGTTTTTTTGTGCCCATGTAGAACAGAATTTTTAGGAAAATACAAAAAGATTTCACCCTTCCTAATTATGTTTTAGACAAGTGGTGGGGAACTTTTAAATTTCAAAAGACCACATTCACTTACCTGATTCAACATAAGGCCGCTGTAAATAAAATGTTGAAACCCCGCCCTATAACATGAATATTTTAAGTCTCAATATAAATTAATCATAAACCAATTTAAAAAAATCTTTTAAGAAAAAATACACATTTAAAAATCTAATTTATTAAATTGTATATTGTTAAAACAATGTTACACCAATCATGTTTTATTGTACACTATTTTTTGTTGATATCTATTATTAATACCGTCTCATTTTTTTTTTACTTAAATGGCTATCAACTATCTTATGAATTTTGTACAACTCAAATACATTGCTATTATTTAACCGTGTTTTAATGGAGCTCTACCAAAGTAAATGCCAATTCAATAAAAGGTTAGTAGTGTTGGAGATGTTGACGACTTGTAGTTTTAATGAAGGCGTAAGCCGAAATAGCTTAAACTATATATCTTTGCAGAGCTAAAATACATAATCAATAAAAAGTTAGTAGTGATGGCAGTTCTGATGAAGGCGTAAGCCGAAACAGCTATCAACTGTATATCATAAATTTTGAGGAACTAAAATACATTGCTGTTTTTCACCATGTCCGCAAGTTTGTTTAATGCAAACAACACTGAATTACTTTTTGAAATATTGAGCGTTGAAATATAATTAATTAACATGGCTCAGCAGGGAACAGGTTAATAAAGATTAAAGTTTATTTTTCTATGATCACTGCATTAATATTTCAACAGTGGCTCTCTCGTAAAAATTATATTTCTAATCCTGCAATTGCACACCATTGATGGAGTCGATATTTCTTACTAGAGACGCTCTCAATTGCATTGTTTTGCCATGATAGTGTTTGCCATTGTTTGGGAAGATGCTGTCAGACTGCAATGGTGTCTGACCATCAAGATAGTGATCGCAATGCCACCATCACAGAAATACTCCATAGCTCGCAAGAAAATAAAAATGCTTGCACGGAACAATATTTTTTATTTTTAAGCAAGGAGAAAACGTTGAAACATAACGACATTAAAATAAAAAATATTTTTTCAAATATATTATTCTTAAATTATTAAGATCAGGGCTCGTTTCGCTCATCGCGAGCATTATCAAATTGTACACTAAAAATTAAAATATGACTATTTATATACACACATATATTTATAACATTTGAAATATATTTTAACTTATACTCTCCAGCGATATTAATTTCATTTCCAAACATTCATTGAAACCGTAGACGATATTATTGTACTAACTTTGACATGTTTACTAGGCTTTTGCTGCCTGTATTTGAAAGTCACATTTTCACCGGAAAAAATATATTTTTACTGTCATGTCTATGCAATCGTATTCTCATCATATCTAATTAAATTATAATTGGTTGAAATATACTCATACGCGTGAAAATATATTTTAACACTGACACAAAATTGATATTAAATTCAGTGAAAAACTTTCGTTAAAACCGTAGACGACATTATAATACTACCGTTGATACATTTAGTACGCTTTCGCTGCACGAATTGGTAAATTATATTTTCACTAGTGAAAATAGGTTTTTAATTAAAATTTATTTTTGCTGAATCATTTAAATACTATTGCGGTTTTTTTTATCGTACACAAATTAAATCAAACGAGGCAGTTGAAAGTTCACTTGCACGTTATTATCAATTGCACAATTGAGTGATATGTTTGACAAAAAAGCGCGATAACGTGGTGAGAGATGAGAAAGGGTTACGAGAAAACATTGTGTGAGAAAAAAATTGTCGTGAGATATAATATAAAAGATATGAGAAATAAATTTCACACAATAAAACAATATAACATACACCGCGTATTCTAAAGAAAGTTTCGAGAATCACGTAATGATAAAACACAATGATTAGTACTATTTCCGCAATAAACTTTATGATCAAAACCGGTTTCGCTCATCGCAAATATTATCAAATAATACGACACAAATTAAAACAATGCTATGTGTGCAAAATGTTAAGTATAATTACCAGGTATACAAAACCAACGATTGAAGAACTAAGAAAACAATTTAAAGATAATTATAAAGTATGTAAAGTAAAATAATTTATTATATCGACTGAAAGTGCTCGATGGAATTTCAATATAAAATTTGAATTGGTGAAACTTTGTAGACTTTCACATTTTTTTTTTTTACAAAAAATCCGGGTTTCACTTTTCGGCATCATCAGGCATTCTATCACACGGACGCAACATAACTGACACAATAAACAATTAGAATCGGTTGTATACTAGAAGAGTTAATTATAAATGAATAATACAAACCCTCAAGCTAAGATCCAAACATACAACTGAAATAACTTTAAATAATATTGATTTAATTATAATTACACTCAATTGTCTGTGATAAGTTTTGTTAATACTGAATACTGTTAATGAGTATTTGATGGAAGGGTTCTATAACGAATAACAATCAACTTTCTTTAAAATGCAATTGGGTAATTTGAAACTTAGAGATACCAAGCTATTTAAAATTGGTGGGTAACAGTGGGAACTAAACATCAGTTGCTGAATATAGGCATTCAATCTATTCTATAACTAGCAGCTTGGGTGCAGTGTTGCACAAAAAAAAAACTCTGCTTGATTCGTCACAAGATTATTTCCCTTATCACATAAGGGTTAGGTATTGTAGACTCGATGGATGAATAAGAAGTTTCTATTCGAGAAAGGCTTTCAATGATAAGCGTCTGAATATATGTAGAAAAATGATTAAAAAATATGTAAGATTTTGTTTTAAGCCATACATTATAAGATTTATTAAGTGTTGTGCCTCACATCGTTGTTCAGTTGGTGTGTTCATTTATTTCTATTTCTCGAATAGAAACTTTATTAATATCTTACGATAAGATGTATATTGGGAATAGGTATGTGTGTATTATTTATTGCTTTGCGGGTCACAAGTGTGCGTGCATATCTGACGAAGAACAATTGAAACTGTCATCTTGTATAATGGGTAAGAGTTGATATTTACCTGACGAAGTATGATACTGTAGCAGAGCCGGATCGGTGACATTATAATGCCCAACTATTTAAAAACACATAAAAACAATTCACTAGATAAAACTGCGATAATGTCACGAATTTTATCTCATTTTTTTGACGATTTCTGTCGGCTTACAATGTGGACCACATGGCCTGCAAATATCCTAAGGTATCTCAATAGTATACACCCAGTCCTTTTTTTACGCGATACATTGGTTCCAGAAAAAGGCGCGTAAATAAAAATCGCGTAAAAAATGATTTCACGCAATTGCATTATATTTCTTTACGCACCCTAAAACATAAATTCGCATAATATCCGATACACTTGTCAACATTTGGCAATTGTATCGGATATGTGTATTTAAAAAAATGGAATGGTTTACAAAATTAAGTTTTAAAAATACACATATTTTTTTATTTAAAAAATAATGAAACGTACATGCTTACATCGTATATAAATGTCTTCTATACAACAAATTTGGGAAAAAAATTGCGTAAAAATGAGTGAAGCGCGTAAAAAAATGTAGCGCTGCCGTCCAAAAAAATCGCGTATAATCGAATTCGCGTTAAAATAATTCGCGTAAAAAAGGACTGGGTGTATCGATTGAATTGGTATTTAATTGGTGGAACTCCATCCATTATAACACGGTGAAAAAATGGCGATGTATTTTAGTTTTATAAAATTTGTAAGGTATTTAGTTATTAGCTTTGTAGTTCTGATGAAGGTGTAGGTCGAAATAGATATCAACGATTGTTGCTGCGATCTCAGAGTAAATAATTTCAAGCAAACTCGTTATGATAACAAAACATTGAATTGTTAATATTGTTGTTTTAATTCTATTTATTTACTATTTGGGGAGAGAATTGTATGCTAAAAGCATTTGCGGGAGTGAACTTAAGAAATTTATAAAGTTTTTATTGATTGAATGAATGGTGTAGATATGCCTTTTAAGGTGTTAACTGTCACTTCTTGATATTTTAAATAAAAAAACACATTTATTAGTACTTATTTCCACAATTATTTTTTTGATCAGGACCGGTTTCGCTCATTGCGAGCATTATCAATTGATAGAACAATTTACAAACAAGTCTATTTATACAACATAACGGACAGACACATTGATTTATATATATATAGAAGGGTAAATTGTACATCGATTTTTTGGTGGGGGCCATAATCCAAATGTGCCAAATCACTTTTCTATGAAAATCAACAATAGCTTGATTATAAAATTATTTTTCGAGAATGTCACGAGGCACTTTCATTGAAAAGTCGACGATTGAAAATGGTGGCGTACAGCAAAAATCCATGGAATTGGCTTGACGTCTACAGGGTTACATGAAACAGTGGTTCTATTTTTTAATACGCCCCTGTTCATTGAAAAAATAATATTCTCTCATTTCCACGTTCTGTTTCTTTTTTAGTTTCACTCCTGCAATCAGATACACATATTTTTTTCACACGAGTTGCGAAATAGCTCCACATTTAATAACGTAATTGTCTCATTAAAACGAGTTTCGTATTTCATTTTTAACTGACGTATTGTGTTTCAAAAGCTCGTCATCTTGTGCTTTTAGTTGTGCGACTGGAGAGGCTAAAAATGGCGCCATATTATTATGATTCTTGTTTATAAAACATCAAATTTAAAGATTTTTTTGATTGTTTGAATTGTTGAAACATTCTACGATTTCTTAAACCTTCATTATCGTCAGGCATTCTATCACATGTATGCAACATTACTGACACACAATAAATACGTAGTTAGCATCGATTATATACAAAAGGAGTTAATTACAAATGAAAAACATAGACCTTAAGGTTTAGATCCAAACAACCAACTGAAGTAACTTTTAATAATATTGATTTAATAATAACGATGATAAATTGCTTGTGGTAAGATCTATTAACACTAAATACTGTTAATGAGTCTTTGATGAAAGAATTCTATAATATTTTAAATAATATAAACATATTTTTAGTACTTATTTCCACAATATACTATTTTTTGATCAGGACCGGTTTCGCTCATTGCGAGCATTATCAGTTGATATTGTGGAAATAAGTACTAAAAAATGTGTTTTTTTTTTATTTAAAATATCGTGCCCTTTCGTCAAGAAGTGACAATTGACACATTAAATGTTATTCTATAATCAATAAAAAATATTTATTTTTTAAATGTAATTGGATAATTTTAAACTTAAAGATACCCAGCTATTTAAAATTGGTGGATAACGGTGGGAATTCAACATCAGGTGACATAATATATGCATCTAATCTTTTTGATAACTAGCGTTTACATTATGCAGCTAGGGTGTAGTGCAGCCACAAAACCATGCTTAATTCGCGAAATATCTTTTACGAAATTGCTAGACAAAGTAAGGATGATAGGCAAATTTAACGGTATAAGAGTGGTTGCTTTGCCATTTAAAGTTGTTAACACTAACTTCCATCCTGTATTACAATTTTAGTTGTGATAAGTACAATACATAAATGTGTATAGCTGATAGTTTAAGGTGTTAAATATTATATTAATACCGAGGCTGTATTTGTGTCTAGTCGGTGTATGACTCGAGGGTGAATTAGGTTGTAAAAAGGTTTTAAGCGCCCATTTGCTGAGTAAACCCAACCATTATAGCATTGTAAAATTTGGTCGTAAGTACTACAAATTTTTGTTTCGTTTGATATGAACGTGTGTAAAAAATATAATTGTTTTCATTGTAACGTGAGATGGATTACATAGTCAGTGGTAGTGAAGCTGCAGTGTGAGTGCCAAATTAAAAAAAATATTCGTTCTTAATATTTTTTAAGCCAATTTTAATTTAACAATATATAACAGCATCATTTAATAAAGCTGGTTTGGTTGTATCATTAAAAAACTTTTATTTATGAACTGCAGAAAAAAACGTTTTTTTAATGTAAATTATTTAAATAAATTGTCAAATACACGGTGTAGTGGAGTAAGTTGAAATGCTATAAATTTATTTCATCAAAACAAAAACAATTATTCACAAGTGCAGAACCAGCCTACCAATTGGGATACTATTAAAAATATTTGACAAAAAGTAAGTTGAGATGAATACTTTTTTTGAATGTGATAAAGTAGAATTTGGCAAGGTTTATTCGGATTGACTTCCTTTCAAATAATCGTTTTTGTGTTACAAAAGCGATAAACTATTAATTTACGATATCGACTGAAGGTGCATGACCAGTGATTCTCAAATAAAACTTTACTATGGCTGCATTATAAACGTCAGCAGTCGAATGGAAATGTCTCTAGGCCGCACCAATACGAATTCATTTAAGGAAAAAATGTATTGTTTGAAATGTCAATATTTACTATGAAAATGTTGGTGGTCGCAGCAAAATCTTGTCGTAGTACAGCGGGATGCATGATGGCGAAATAAGTCGTAAAAAGCTTAAAACGTTCGTTCAATTCACGGTAAATAAATAAATAAAATCATTTTATTGATTAAATTGTCATTCACTTAATAAAATTCATTCAAAGAATTTATTATCAAAATATAAAATTAGGATGTTAGAATAGAAGAGACGGGTTATAGTGTATCATTTTTACACCGCAATATATGGATAAATAAATGTACGTTTAAACATAGTTCTGATGAAAATATCTTTCTACTATATACCTTATAAATATATATATATATATATATACTAAAATAAATTGTTATTTTTTCGCCGTGTTAAATATAATCATTATCTGGTTTCTGTTTTGCGAAAAATAAAGTCTGTAATTTCTAGCGTGTTGCTACATTTTAGCTCGTACCGTCGCGGGCGCGCGTGCCCTGGGTTCGTCATTCATGGCGAAATTTTACAGCTCTGCGCCTCAAATAATAAATTAAACAATTAAGTTTGAAAAAAACATGATGTACGATAGATGATTGCGGAGAACAGTGTGTGCGATGAATTACTGGAGACGAGCAAATAAGCCTGGAACGATTTTTAGAACTAGCAATTATATAACGACGTAGAAAAACTAGATTCATTTCCGATTTCCATAATGAACTCTATTTTTTATTCCCACTTTGATGTTACCTAAGATATATTATATACAATTCTCATGTTCTTAAGTATTTTAATAATATGTATAATACCGGTTGTAAAAAATAAAACAAGTTCAAACGACTGATACAAAACAGGATGTCGTTATGGATACAGAATTAAATTTATGGCATGATAGCTTTTTTAGATTGATTTATTAACAAGATTTTTGGAAGATGTTAGACTGTTAATAATACCTTGTTGGAAAAAAGGAACTTTTTTCTGTTGAATATTTGACCCGCGATAGCCGTTCAGAATAGCATTTTTTTGTTGATTCAGTTTTGATATGAGTATGTATACATGTTTGTTATTATAATATATTGTACCACGGTGGAAAAAATAGCAATGTATTTTAGTTCTACAAAATTATTTTTAAAAAATATAGTTGATAGCTATTTCGGCTCACGCCATCGTCAGAACTATGCTTAAACTAACATTCGCTTATCTATATATAGCTGTGCAGAAAAGGCACACAATACATCCTCTCTCCTGTTCCAACTGCCTAGCTTGTTACTTTTACACAATGACACTAAATTTTCAAAAATTCTAAATGAAACAATAGGTGTCTATGGCAATAAATTTCTATGTGGGACGGAAGTGGTCTTTATGGAAGCAAATCAGACCACTCCTTTGTACAACGGCTGGACAAGTGGCGATACTATTATATTGGTTTGTTTGTTAAGAATCCTTTGTGACAATTGATGTCTATTGATTTCCAGCTGTTCCAAAGCCGTCATTCTCCGACCCTTACTACAAAGATGCAAACATTTAGGCGCTGAGTTTGAATTTATATTATGTGATTCCTTAATATCGTGATTAGCGAATTGTGAATCGATAGCGGATGTGTTGTGTGCCTTTTCTGCACAGCTATATATATAGATAAGCGAATGTTAGTTTAAGCATAGTTCTGACGATGGCGTGAGCCACTCTCACTCCAGTGTAGAACACTCAATCCTTTCTTCTACGCGATACATTGGTTCCAGAAAATGGCGCGTATAAAAAAATCGCATAAAAAAACCAAATGTTTCTATAATATGATAAATTGGTCGTTGGGACGTTCATTTAACGCGAACGAAGGCGTTCAATTTTTACATCATAGCACGAGGGACTATAAGTTATTTTATTAGGAGATCCTAGAAATTAAAAGAGGCCAATTATTAAATTCAAAATTCATTCTCAATGATCAGCTTAATCTTCCCAACTCCCCATTGGTGTATCCTTATCGTAGATCGGGTCAATGAATCGACAATCTCATTAAGTAAATTCTTATATTTCATCACTAGATGTTTGATCGTTAATTGCCAAATTATAATTTAAAAATATTATTTATTATTATTTATAGTGAACCCTTTCAAGAATGACTCATTAAGATTAATCGTAAGTGGACATTATCACAGGCAATTATTAGATTAATACTAATGAATTTGTTTTAGCTGCCATTTAGTTCTTACCTCGGGGTCGTGTTTTCCTATAATTAATACGTTTGGAATAAGGACGATGCTAATTATTTATTGTCCATCAGTTCTGTTGCATCCGTGCGATATTATATAATGCATGGATATGCCAAAGGCGAAACCCGGGTCGTTTATGACAAAACATTTGGAATCGTTCAAAGTTGTAACAATTCAAAAAATTAAATTATTTTTGTGCCGAATACAGCGAGCTGTATATCCGATGGTGTGTGAAATATAGGCAAGCAGTCAATCGGGGCGTGGCAGGTCAAAGTAGAATATAATATGTAGATAGTCAAGTTAACGATGCGCTTGAAACCGGTTCCTCCTCTACACAACATTCAAACATTATGTCACTGATTTCCGTTATAATATTTGAAGGCGTTTTCAATGCCAAGCCACAAAAGCATATATTATCGATAAATAAGCATTTATTTTGTAACTTTCTGTGGCTGAGCGGTCAACGTTATCCACTTGCAGTGATAACGATTTTATTCCTAGTGCAGAGCGTTTTTCAAAAGAGTATAATTAAAATTTTTGTTATCGTGTTGCAGTAGTTAACGTCGATAACATATGGTTGTTTATGATGTCAAAATATCCCTCACATCAATTCGACCCCAAAAAATGGGTGAAAACAGTATACTAGGCCATAGGAGTCAACAGGAACGGCTCTTTGCTTAAACGTTTGCGGCTCTTCGTAGATAAACACACATTTCACCTCATCTCAAGTAGCCTTTACGAGTTTATGAGATAGAGCTGTCGAACAAATATTCTCAACGATGTACCAAATAAAAAATAAACTTTGAAGCATGACGGATAGAAATTTGCAATCTATTCAATTGAAAACAAGCAGCTATTTGCCTGAACATAGTAAAACTATCACAAGCGATGCAAAAAGAAAGAGGTCCTTCAAATTGTTTTTTAATATAAAACATCTTGAACCTTTTTCGTAAAAATCCATATTCTTATATGTATGCATATTGAATATAAGCGGCTCTCAGGTAACTTTGTTATCCCGTTTCCATGAAAATAATTAGGCTAAACTCTTTCATAAACTATGTTACATTATAAAAATTAAATTTTATAAGTTTATTGCTTTGCAACGTAGATAGGAGTTATAAACGGTAACGTCACAAATTTGCAAGGAAGTCAAACTTGTAAGTTCAGACAAAATCTATCTTTAGAAGATTTTAAAAAGGTATTTGTCTGAAATCACATTACTCTGTTTAATAAAGAGAGATTGAGAAACAGACAGTTTCCGAAGAAAACAATATTTACGATATCTCTATTCAGAGGCATTTGGAGACGAGATGTATTTAAAAATATAGTATATTTTTATACAAAAAATATTGCTTTATTATGGATAATAATAAATTAGCCAATCATTTTTTCATAGATATTTCAGCATCACGTCATCGTGACTAAAAAGCGATACGAATATATATATATATCAATTAAGTTTTTCTTATAAACTTAGTGCAAAAAGTAATGTGTATTTTTTATTTTTCTAGCTTGTGTACAAACAATAAAACATATTATTTTCGAATGACATTTGTTAATTAATTATGTAAAAAAACTAGTAAAAACAAGTGATTTATTAATTTTTCTGTAGTTTTATAAGGTAAACGAAATCATGCAATACACGCAAAAAAGATACAATGAATGTTTACAAATGAAGGAATGGTTTCATCACTTTGCTCCGCGGAATTTTGGAACCGTGCAAAAAGAGAATAAGATGGATTGTCGAAGCGCTTGGTAAAGATAATAGAAACTTTTTTACATCCTCTGAAAACTGATTGATAAAAAGACACAAACTACCAGCAAAAAAACAGCTGGGTAATTGTTTGCTGGCGTGTAAAAGCGTGTACAGTAAAATAAAAGTCCTTCAAATTATTCACGTATATTGTCGAGCCATAATCTCGCACAGTTAAAAACTATTAAACTTTACCGAGAAAGATTTGAGTATTGTTAAAAGAACTTATTTAATATTACCACAAATACTTTTGATATTTAGAAAAATGTACCTGACCACATGTTTCTTTCGACGTATACGACGTCAAAATGAGAACTCTATCGTTATTGGTTACGACAAATTGTATGTTAATCGAGGTAAGTCAAGAGTATGAAATATTCGTTAAAATTGTGATATTAATATTAAATTTTTTAGCACAAAATATGGATTTTAGAGAGGGTCGAATGTTTGGGGCCCGAGGAATTTGAAATATACCCTCATGGTGGAAAAGATTCAGAAGAAACTTTTGAAACATCTTTCATTAGGGCATATGGATTCTACAAATGGCTTTATCCAAGTGACGTTCTTTTAGGCATACTCACTTTGAACAGTTTGAAAACTCAACGAGAATTTTACTAGTCGTGAATATGAATTTTTTGTTGTTTGTGTAGAACCAACCTGAGAATGGTTAAATTATCATTAACAATGTTCAACAGTATTGCATTAGATGTGGACTTATTCCACGGAGACGAGAGTGAGTTAAGACAAATACTATATTATTTTTTATTTATTAGGGTAAATTTTTCCTAAGGTTTCCCGGTTAAATTATTTGTTATTTTCAAGATTTCCAATGTTATTTTTCATAAATATTTTCTACAGTACAAAAGCAATAAACTTATAATTTAAGACACCTAATTCTTAGATCAGAGATTGAAACTTAAAAAGATTTTCATAGCTTGGCATATCGACTTAGAGTGCTTGATGAAATAATTTATTAGTCGTCAGGCATTCTTGTATACGAATGCACTTAAACTGACAGTCAGTAAACAGTTTTCATCGTTTATATATTATACGAGACAAACTACAAAAAATATATAGAACCAAACCATAGTAGCTAAATGAAAATCTAATTTATTTTTAATATCCATTGGTTTGATAATAACATCAAAAATAATAAATTTTGTTGAGATGAACTCAATTATAGGTCTTAATTAAAAATAAGGATTGAATACTTCCATGGTTAAAAAATAAGCAGGGCCGTATTTATACACACCAGTTAAATAGCCCTGACAATAACGCGCGGGCGTTCCAAACAAAGTGTTTGAGGATATTGCTCATCTTTGTTAATTAATTTTACTTGTTTCGGAATATTCAATTATTTTCATTGGGTTCTTGACAAGATAAAATAAACGTGTATTTATGTAATGTAGCTTTCTATTTGTCGTTTTGTATATACAGTAAAATCTATTCTTTTCATGCAGCGGTTCTAAACCAATGGGTGTCGACCCGAAATCGATTGGCAAAGTCAGTCGCCAAATAATATTCTAGAGATAATAACTTTTTTTGAATCCAATAAACAATATTTTTACCTATTTCCCGCTTATTTAAATGGCAGATATCGCCTTATAGCTCAGTCAAAAAAAATATTTTGGCTTCATTGTGTCATCAATAACTTCAGAGAAACCCAGCTTTGACGTTATTGAAAGTATTAAAATAAATTGAAAAACACATAACATTGAGAGTCTGTGGTATTTAGTAGCATATTCTTGACGACGATGGTAACGCCGAAATAGTTTTAGTAGATTTTTTTCATGCATGAATCTTTGAAAAACACGAGTTCTTCTAACAAATAAATACTAATTAAAATAATAATGACACCCGACATAATAATATATTCTGAGGTGAGTAACATGATATCATTTATATACTTGTTCACAATATTTTTTACATTTTCACGATAATTTATATTTTAGAAGGCTATATTAATAATTTCTAAGAGCATTGCATTCAAAAATGTCAACATATTCCACGTGGAAGAGAGTGATTTCAGGTGAATAATAATTTTTAATATATTAAAGTACATTTTAGACTAGTTTAGTTGAGTTCTTTGCTATTTCTGTTTTTTGACATGATTTTTATTCTGTTAATTTTCAAATATTTTGACGTTGCAAAAGCAATAAACATTATTCACTAGCAACATTATAACGCAATAAGATATCTTTATTATAGATGATAAATTCGATTATAAAATTTAATAATGCAATAAATCTGCGTTGACGTTCGATATATTGGGGTGAAACAACGCGAAATTCCTCGACACGACCGTTCGTTAAAATCGGGTTTGTCGCTTGTCCGAGCGGAGAAGTCGCCGGGTTTCATTCCTCACCGCCCGTTCACATAATAATTCAGCTGGGTAATTTTATTTTCACCTTACTATGTGCGTGCACTTACATAACGATATTGGAGACCTGTTTTCTACTGAATATATTTACGTTATGTATACCACGTTACTTAGGTACTTAAATTAAGCGACCGAGCAAGTTACATTGTTACATCTTCTTTTTATTTATTTTATATACATATAACACAGCTGTATATTTTATAATATATCATCTTCAGCGTACAGGTACGTATCGGGAGAGGAAAATTTTTGCAACTAAATATAACGTTTGAGAATTAAGCTATCGGGAGTGGATTAAAGGTGTTGTGTGTGTCTTTGTGTCAGTCTGTAAACATAATTATAATGCGAATAGTGTTCACGTGAACCGGATTCACTGTGTATTGCTCAGCTCCGCAGCGACCGGCATCTGTCAATACACAAAAGATGTAGTACACTTGAAAAACTCTGATGCTAACGCGTTGAAGGTTTTAACGCCCCATCAATTGAATATCCCAAAAAAAATGTGCAACGAATTAAATATACTGCAAAGAAACATCGTTCGATGTCGTACCGGAGTCATTTTAATAAGATAATCAAAAAACAAAAACAGCTATGAACAATTTTTGAAATATGAAGCAAAAAAAACGACAAGTCCAAGCATTTTATAAATTGATCAAAAATTATGGAAGTACATGACAAGTTATAAAATGCAGTAAATAGTGATGAATAACTTGACAAAAGTATACAAAATAAAACTCTTGAACTTTTGATGGCATTCAGAACCCGATCAGTTCAATAGTTTGTTTATTTATAAACTATTTTACTTATACGGCAACGTGGCTATGACTGGTTTTGATTTAAAGTGATTTATATTATATTTGAGAAAAATAAGTTTTTTTCAGTCAAGATGAGCGAAATCGGTCTTGATCATTTTAAATATTGTGGAAATAGTACAAAAAATGGGATGTTATAATTTAAAATATCGTGCCTTTACACCAAGAATGACATTTAACGCGTCGAAAGGGAAAAGACATTCTCTTTGAAGCATTGTTTCGTGTCTGTTATCTGTATTTCGAATAGTTGAAAAGAAATATTACTCAATGAAAAAATACAATTGTGTTTGTAGAAAGTGAGGTGTTTTTTTATTCAGTTGTTTTAGTGATAATATAAGTAAGGTTATTTTATTATAAACTTACTTGGATTACAATATTTAAAGAGTGTATGAAAAAAAATATGGAATATTGGTTACAATCCCGTACTGTAACAAATAAAATGAAAACGATAACTGCTGTCGAATTGTAAGAAAAAAACTAAGCAGGCATTTTTGGTAGAGTTAAATATTCACAACAATTATAACTGAATGACGAAAGACGTTCATTGTTTTCATAACCATTTAAAAGTCATTTTATTTTTAATTTACTACGAACATTGGACTCTTTTTGTTATTTTAATATTCGCAGATCGCAAGTTTATAGCTGTAAATGACCGCACTTTTTTTTACTATTTATATTTACGTTTCAACACGTAAATAATTGCTCGCCAGTAGAGATGACGTCGCTTGTGTGACTTAGCGTTGACGATGTCTTGAAACTAGGGCTTGGGAATCGGAGTCGTGAATGAAGAGCGACTTTAACTACGTTTACCATTAGACGATTTTGAAGAATATTATTGGTATGTTGATCTGCAATTCATTGCATATATATAGAAAAGGCAGGAAAAAGCCTGACAAGTCTAAACTTTTTTAATCGTAGTAATGTTGTTAGTCAAAGTCGGAGGCGTCCACAGTACTGTTAAACATCTCAATGAAAATAGTACAAAAAACGTGTTTTCATTAAAAAAAAAAAGTATTATACAGTGAAACCTCGATTCTACGTTTTCGTAGGACCCTAAAAAATAAACGAAAAATGCGGAAAACGAGGAATGCGGGAAAGATTAAAATATTTATTTAAAAAAAGTTAAATTTAAGAAACGCCCGCCTTTAATTTTCAAAGATGGGTTACACAAAAATTGGTAAACACGAGAGGGTTTTGTGAAAGTTATATTAATTAAATCTTATTTATTGAAATAATCGAATAGTGTTTTAAACTTCTTCTTGTTAAATTCTTTATTAGAGAAAATCTCAAGACATTTGGGCGAACATTAATTTCTTTGGTAAATATATAAGATTTAATGTGTTCAAACACACAGATTGTATTGAATAGAAAGATTTATCTACCAAAGCCGGTCAATCAGAATAATATTTGAGAAATTAACGAACCATAAGGGAAAACGTATTATGCGAGAACGGTTAATCGAGGTTCCACTGTATATTGAATTTGAATTGTTACAACTTTGTACGATTCCACATGTTTTGTCACTAACGACCCGGGTTTCGCCCTAAGGCATCTTCAGGTATTCCATCACACGGATGCGACAGAGCTGACGTAAAATAAACAGTTAGCTTCGTATATATAACGTACAAAATTGTAACAATTCAAATTTGACATTGAAGTTCCATCAAGCACCTTCAGTCGATATCATAAATTATA
This sequence comes from Himalopsyche japonica, assembly GCA_028555115.1. Lineage (NCBI taxonomy): Eukaryota > Metazoa > Arthropoda > Insecta > Trichoptera > Rhyacophilidae > Himalopsyche > Himalopsyche japonica. Next base: position 377,480 of record JAHFWJ010000630.1, read on the forward strand.
TTATATATTGATTGAATTGGCATTTAATTAGTAGAACTCCATTGTAGCACTGTGAAAAAATAGAAATGTGTTTTAGTTTAACATTTTTTTTAAGATACAGTCGATAGCTATTTCGGCTCGCGTCATCGTCAGAACTGTGTTTAAACGTACATTTGCTTATGTGTAGAAAAGGTACACAATACATTTTCTCTTCTGTTTTAACAACCTAGCTTATATCGTGCTAGCAAAAAAAAACTAAATTAAATTTAAAAATAAACAGTCGGCACTTTCAATAAGCTTAAATACTAGCCCGAGATGATTTATTACAGAAATGCACTAGCCCCTCGCAATGGTCTGAGGAGCGGCGAAAGTCTCATATTTGTTTATTCGTTTAAAATTTCGTGTGACATTATAATATACTTTTATTCCTTTGATCTTTTCCTAAGCAATGGCAATTATGCACTCATAGTGGGTGTTAAATAAAACAACGGTTTTCCATCACTGTTATTTGTCTTAGTTTCGAAATACATTCACTGCCATATAAAGCACGACAATAAGACAGCCATTAGCTAACGAGGCTATATTTGGTTCAGACGTTCTCACGATTAGCACATTAGTTGCCTTTTTTGGCTCAATCTTCGTCATATGCCAGATTAATTACTATTAATGTCAACTGTGTACGGAACAACGCGACTTTTACTTTATATAATGTCACGGTTTAATATTTATACGATTGGCTTAATTGTGCGTACAAGTCAAAAAAGACATCTCGTCAGCAGAGCAACAACAAGATAATTCGTTCACCACTGAGCGACATAAAGTATATTCTATCTCCAAACAATTAACTCCGAAGCCAGTGTTTTTTTTTAAATACAAATCATAGTTTTTTCAACCTTTTTACATCCGCGGACCACCAAAAAATCCAAAAATGTTTTGTGGACCATCAACATTGGAATAAAATAAGAGATTTATTGAATGAATTGGAATTTACTTAGTAGAACTCCTTTATAACACGGTGAAAAAATAGCAATGAATAATATTTTAGTTCTACAAAATTTATAAGATATATAGTTGATAGCTATTTCGACTTACGCCTTCATCAGAACTATACAGTAGCCGAAATTGCTTTCAACTATATCTTATAAAAAAAGATTGTAGAACAAAAATACATTGCTATTTTTTCACCGTGTTAAAATAATAAATATTTATATAATTGATTTTTTATTGAAAACAATTAATTTTGCAACACACGGTGTTATAGCAATACTTATGTATATTAAAGCTGACAGTAAACAAAACAATATATTTTAAAATCCATAAAATACAACATAAAAATCGATTGTTTATCGAAATAATACCATATCGCGGACCGCCGATTGAGAAACTAGGATGTAAATAACACACGCGATACAAAAAATATTTCTTAATAGTAGCCATACCGTGTATAATTTTTTTATTATTTAGTTTTGTTATATAATAAAAATGTTTGTCACACTAGATCATATTTGTATGTCTTGTAAGAGAGTTTTTTTCAAAGCATGTAATTTATATGCCATCCGAAAAAAGAACGTAGCATGTCTACATACAATAATATGCGTTACAAAAAATAAAAAAAATATGTGTTAACTGCTTTTGCAATGCAGTAATAGTTTAAAAAAGGTTAATTTGGCAAATGAAGAAAATAAAAATGAAGTCAACCGAGCAAACTCGGACAAAATCTACCTTATTAATAAAATTTAAATATACTTGATAGAACTCCATTATAACACGGTGAAAAAATAACATGTAAATGTATTTTAGTTCTACAAAATTTATGAGGTACAGAGTTGAAAGGTATTTCGGCTTACGCCCTCGTAAGAACTGTATTATTATTCTTTCACCGTGTTAAAATCTACCATATCGAGAAGCAATACTGCTTAATATTCATAATGCTCTTACCAGTGGCATCCTTATTAGCAGGCTGGTTCTGCTTCGCGTAACAAGACCAAAGATATACTTATAAGTAAGTCAAAAAAGGTAGTAATGTTCTATTTAACATGCATTAAAAATATATATGTTAAAGATAGAATGCCTGAAGATGTCGAAATGCGAAACCCGTGTCGTTTGTGACAAAACATGTGGAATCATACAAACGTATCGTAAACGACATAACGGCCAGTTGGTGGCACCGCAGCGTCCGTACGTCATAACTCAGAAAACGCAACCGCCTCGCAACTTTTGCAAGCAAACGTTCCGTGGGAAGTGTGTCGTGTGCCAATTGGTGCGGAAATATACCCCATCGTGAGACCGGGTCGCTTTATCCATAAACTATTGACTCTCTATCGGGTAACAAGCTGTAGGTTCACGGGGTCGCGAATATGGTGCATCGATTTATAATTGATTTAACCCTTAAACGATCGGTGTGCTCATTTGAGTGCAAAGTACAGTTTGATACGTCTTGTAAGAGTCTATAACAATAACTCTCAATCAAATTTAGTATTAATAAAAATACACAACTTAATTTACTTTATAATTATCACGATAAGCGAAACCAGTGTTTATAATACATTTATTGTGGAAATAGTACAGCAACGTGTGTTTTTATTATTTCAACATAGTGTCATCCAAGGAGTGACGGAACGCGTTGAAACATGTAACGTAGCCTAGTGATAACGATTAGCTTAGGGCTGGTGCTAGCTTATTCAGTTGATGATGCACGCGATAAGCGAAACCAGTTTTGATCTCGGTTCGTGAGTGGCAACGTATTAGATGCGATATTATCAAATTTGAACGATTCGAATTTGCTGATAACAAAAAGATTTTGTTGTTATTAGCAAACAAATGAATATAATTAAATTATAATAACTTTATTAAAATAAATATAGAGAATTATATATATTAAGTAAATAAATATATATATAATCAGGTTTGCATTGTCGATTGTCAATATTCATCCAAGCGATGCGCAGAAAGAGTGCGTATGTGCGTTGTAATTTTAAGTACTACCCCATCCACCCTTACACTCTCTCTCTGTGTACATGTACTGACACAACGAGAGTTTTTTTTAACACTTTTGGTGCTGAGAACGCGTCTGGGGCGTAATCAAATATATTGAAGAAATGCTAATCAAGCTCCTGTCGCATCAAGAGTTACTCCATGTTTGTATGATGCCAAATATTGCAAAGTGATTGCTAGAAGCCATCTCATATAAATGTAGCATATCATAATAAAATGTGTTCCCGAAATACGTGTGTACGTGGTAGGCATTTTTTACGCAGTCAACGTGTTCAATAATTAAACCAGGTTTTTAGCACAATTTTTATGATCAGGACCTGTTTCGCTATTTGCGAGTATTATCAACTAATCAGAAATAGTACTAAATATGAATGTGTTTTTAATTATTAAAAACATAATGCCTTTCCATCAAGAAATGACAGTTAACACATTAAAAGTGTTTCGTATTTGATGTTGAAGTTCTGTCAAGAAGCTTACGTCGGTTTCACTGAATATTTTATTGTTTAAAATTTTGTTATGAGATCAAAAAAGTAATAAGTCGGTAGAAAATCCCTATTACGCCACTGTTCACAACTCAAAAATAAACAGCGTTCCCCTGATTTGTGGCATAACGTAAACAAACAATGTACATCAAATTGACAATTTAATATAATCTAAAATTCTTAACCTTATTGTCGAGTGCATTTTTCACATAGTTAACCTGTTAAACACTTGGCTGGGTAGTATGGAAAAATCTCTAAGTGCCTACAGTGTGCCGCGAAAATGTTATTTTGACGGTGTAAGTCGGTCGCCGGTACAGGGGGCGGCACAAAGTTGGCTGATCAACCGTTAGCGAGCCGTTTGCACATCCGTACATTCTACTTATCATAATTTATGTCATATGTGATATAACTATCGTATACTTATGGGCCACGCTGTTATGCTATTGTACCATATAGAATAATGCATGGTTATTAATGTGTTGCATTGACAAAAGGCTGTCCTATTGTTTGACCCACTAGGAAGCTACTAACGTCTCAACTGTTGTGACGGAAAATTGCAATGTATTGATAGTTGTTACTCAAAAACGTACGAGTGTTGACAGCTTTAAAAATATATTCATTTTCGACAGAAAATCGACATATTTTTGTTTGTCTCTAATATACCGTTGAAATTTTACTAAATTATATATAAAAAAGGCGAACCTGAATAAGTTCGTAGAATGATAAACAAAACCATCAAAATACATTGAAACATCGATTTCACGTTTTTCAAAGGACCTTAAAATAACAACGAAATATGCGAGAAAGTTTGAAATCGTAATAAAAAAGTAATATTACAAAAAAAGTCCCTCATTAATTTCCAAAGCTGGGGTTTAACAAAAAAAAATCAATACCATATTTACAATTCACATCAATGTAGCAACGTTTTCAACGTGCATACCTAATAGATTATATGGAAATGTAGAGCTGTTTTCTTTTTCATATCTATTACTAAAATATTTTGACTACGGTCAATCAATGTTTGAATACATGCGGCCGAATTCTTGTGCGGTGCGACACTGTATATTTAAAAAATATATACACATAACGTGTCACAGTGAGGATTATTTCAAGAGGAAATGTAGTTATAATGCAAAGTGGACATAGTGGCTTTTACTTTTAAGGTGTTAACTGCCATTTCTTAGTAGAAAGACACTACATTTCAAATAATAAAAACATGCTTTTATTACTAATTTCACAATATATTTTATGATTAATTTTTTATTTTCTCACGTTTCTCACGAGCATTATATCGACTGATAATTAATTTGACATTGAGCGAAACATACTATATTCTACAAAAATTTTGTTTTGTCTTGTTCGAATAATACAATAGAAAAGTGTTTCTTTTTTTAAAGAAAAAATTAGTTAGATGATTGTAAAAATATTTTTTTTTAATCAGTGTATAATAAGTGTGATGATTTGTTTCAGAATGTTTGAAAAACGTTTGCGGAATTTGCCATTGTTGTAACAGTTGTTGCTGTAGTATATGGAACATTCTGAATTGGTATACCATACTTTCACTAGTGAAAGTATGGTATACCAATTCAGACAGTAAAAATACATAAAAACTGCCATAGATAGAATCATAATGCTGCCAGTTGTTTCAATAAAAGTTCCGAAACGAATGTTATACCATAGAAAAGATAATAATTTTTAATAGTATTTTTTTGGATATTGAAAAATTTCGCATGAACGAGAGTGAGTTCAGGCGAATACTATTTTTCAATGTATTAAAGTAGATTTTGACTGAGCATGTTTGGTTGAATTCGCATACGTTTTATAAATCTTTTGTACGTTGTTGCAAAAGCAATAAACTTATAATTTATAATATTTGTAACGTGTTTGTATGAAATGTAGTGAAATTATATATAAGCCGATGGTAAGAATATTACAAACAAGTCATAAGAAACATTAGTCAAAATATATTTTTACTTAAAAAACACTATCACTATATCATATATAAAGAAACAACCACTTGCAGAATTGACCTTCATAATATATTCAAAAATATTTAAATTTAAAAAAATTAGTGCCCGAATTGTAAAATACAGTCCGGAACGCTGCGGTAATTACATTTTGAGCCCTGTGTAATTAATCATGCAAGTATAATTTGTTTCCTTTATTACATTTGACTCTCGTGTGATGTGTAAGAGCAATGAATCTGCTATTCGTCCATATTCGTTTTAATCACGGAATTGTTTTGTAATAAATCTGCATAGATGTGTTTTTTGCAACACGCCATAAGACCGGTCTCACAGAATGCATCCCGTTACTTGCTAAAGTCTGGCAGACTATACCTAATTACAGCATGTATCGAAGTGTTACAAAGGATAATAAAAAACATATAATAATTTTTGACAAAGATCTATAGAATAGAAGTATATAAGATAATTCAACAGTAAAAAAAAAGATTCACAATTCGCCAATCACGTTATAAAGGAATCACGTAAATTCAAACTCAGCGCGTAAGCGTTTGCATCTTTGTAGTAAGTTTCGCAGGATGACGGCTTTGGAACAGCTGGAAATCAATAGACATCAACTATCACAAAGGATTCTTAACGAACAAACTAATATATTGCCTTCTCGACTACTTAACCCTCTGTTCTGATTTACTTTCGTAATAGACCATTTCCGTGCCACATGTAAACTTATTGACATAGCCGCCTTTTTAATTTCATTTATAATTTTTGGAAAAATTTAGTTTTATTGCGAGCAAGAAACAAGCTAGGTCGTTAAAACAGGAGAGAAGATGTATTGTGTACCTTTTCTACATAGCTATATATAGATAAGCAAATGTTCGTTTAAGCATAGGTCTGACGATGACGTGAGCCGAAATAGCTACCAACTCTATTTAAAATAATAATTTTGTAGAAATAAAATAAATTGCTATTTTTTTTTCACCGTGTTCTATAGAAAGATACAATCGTGATATAAACAATCGGGAATCGTACAAAGTTGTAACAATTCAAACTGATGTTTTTTAGCTTTCATTCATTATTCAGTTTTTGTTATGGACTTTATAGTCATACCTAAATATGTGTTTAAGCTACGATTACTGCATGCTATCCAATCTTTCTTTTCTTAACGGAATAGGGAAAGAACTAAGATAATACCAGTGATCAGCTAACCGCTCTCACTGTGCCATGTATTTTAGAATTGGATGAGTGGGATGGAACAAACATCCGTTCATCTAAAAAAATGTTGATCGTGAAACCTGTTTTGCACCACGTGCTCCATAAAATAGGCATTTTAAATGTAAAAACACTTACACAATACGACACATAGTCCATAATATGTTTTTTTTACAAAAAATATCCAAAAGGATCAGTTAAATTTTTTTAAATAATAATTATTATGATAAAATTGTTTCGATCATAAATTATATTGTGTAAATGATTATTTAAATGTGTGTTTTTATTGTTTCAAATATAATGCATTTTCATCAAGAAGTGAAATTTAACATATTTAAAGTGAAAAATGTTTCAACTTTTGGTAAAAGAACAATTGTGATGTACGCCGGAAATGACCGTCGATTATTTATATGTTTTAAGTCAGCTGCAGTAATTCGTGAATATCATCGAAAGACGATTTAACCCAACTGAAAAAATAGATAATGTGATTTTCTTTTCATCAATTTTTGCCGCCCACCCAAATCTGACGCCCAGATAAATGTCACATTTGCCCTCTCTAGATCTGGGCCTGGTAATACGATACATATAACTTAATAGATAGCGTTGTTTAAATCATAGTTTCTCAACCTTTTTACATCCAAAAGAAGTCCAAAAACGATTTGCGGAACGTCAAAATTGGAGTAAAATATAAATATTTATGTTATTGATTTCTTATTCAAAATATTCAATTTTGCTACACTGTATGCAAATATAATTATATTTAAGAATATTAAAATCAACAGTAACAAAAAAAGAATAATTTAAATACAACAAAAAATTCGATTGTTTCGGGCTCACCCAAAAAACTTCGCGGACACCCGGTGGACCACCGGTTGAGAAACTATAGTTTTTACTATATTGCCTTAATTTTTTTTATCAGTATAGAAAAGATCGTTGATTTTTGTCTTGTTAATATTGAGTTGTCTTTAAATATAGATTATAAAAAAATTAATAAGGCCTAACAAAAATTTAGCTGATATTGGAACTGTGTTTTTATTGCATGTTTTAAAAGAGTGTGAGATTGTATTTTATTTTAATATGTCTTATAAAGAGTGTATAGACCACTTCGTGCAAAAAATGCAATCACTTAATTTTTTTTATTACAAAATTTCAGACGAGTGTTCCAATTATTTATATAAACTCGTTATAGAACTGTTAAAATATTTGCTACTAAAATGCTTTCAACCTTTCTAATTTGGCAATTGAATCATAAAAAGTATATTTCATACCTAATAACTGACGCAAAAAAAACCAATTGAATAATAGACATGTTTGTCACTAGGTGTCTGACATATCGGCCAACCGCAAAGATCGATCGAATTTCAAATTATAAAAAGTTTAGCGCGTTGAGCGGGTCAAATAATATAGCCGACCGTTACGTAATTATATCAGCTGTAGCATCGCCGTCATGTTTAGTCTATGATAATAATTATCAAGTATACCTGTCAGTTTTTTTTAAATTTATTAATGGCTGATGGATGTGTGAAATTTAAGCGCTGAATAATTATATATCGGCAGATGGTCAATGAGCATGAGTGAAAATTCATTATGTCAATAATAGACTGTGTGTAGGAATTGCACTATTTCGTATGATCAATTTGATTGGAGTTATGGCAATTAACATTAAAGTAGACGGGCTCTTCTGTATTGTAGTCATTATAAAAAAAAACAGTGTTACCACAATGACAAAAAATATTATTGTATGTTGCTCTTTTGACCAAAGATATTTGTTTTTGCTGTAGTGTGCTGCTCACTTTTATTCTATGCGATATTTTTATCTCATTATTTGTAGCATACAAGAAAAAATCCTACATTCACTTCCACTTACTACACTAGCAATCAAAGGGTTTCAGATTCAAGGAAAATAAAATAAACTTTTTTTACAATTTTACATTAATTACTAATGATCTTCCGTCACTGTATTTATAATTGCTTTTGAAATATTTTGTCTTAATTAAAACATCGAAGGATAGGCAATTATTTTTTAATGCCATTTATTAAATCCAATCAACATTATTGCTTTTATTTTGATTCGCGTTTTAATGACACGAAACCATTGAACTTGAGTTTAAGAGTTCTAAGTTTAATTTAATAATAATTACATATTTCTACGTGCGTCGTGGTAAAATCCGTTTGATGATGTACTACAATAGACCAGCGTTTTCTCAACTTAAGTAGCCGCTTTATAAAAAAAACACACACACACACATATAAATGTACAAATATTGTAAAGTTGGTTATATTAAGGAGTGAGTAAAATATAGTTTTATTTTAAGGTTTCCTTCTATGTGTTTTTTTTACCGAATCGTTACATTGTTTAAAACAATGATTTTTTGTCGCAAATAAGAAAATCATGTAATGATAGCGTTAAAAATTTAAAAAATCCTCGTTCAGCATTATCGCTGTTTACACGGCAGCGTTTAAAACCAGCAAACCACTTCTCTATTATTTGTTTGAATAACGCTTCCCAGTCATTATTCTGTTTTCACGATATTTTTCCCATAAAAAAGCAATTTTTTATCAATACATGATATTCAGATTTTTTCATTATTTTAAAAATATCAAAAGTAGCGTGGCTAAAACCACTGAAACTTGTAAACTGATGGTCAGAATTTCATGCAATTTTGACATATATCGTTTGAAGGATAAGTAATATCGAAAAATTCCCTCCGAAAAAGATTCCGACGACTACGACACTGAACAACAACACGTATCCGACTAACAAAAGTTTATTTTTGTAAAAGGTTTTTCCTACCTTTTCTATTTATTTGTATTAAATGAAATATCAACCAACCAATCCGGTAAATTATTCATTGAGGTATTCTTCAAAATCATCTAATCGAAAAAGTCGCTCCTCTTTAACTCGCTCCCTGCTGAGCCGTTTACAGGATATTCTAACACTTAGAATTCAAAAATTTATTAAATAATATTGGGTTGAAACAATCTTTTTGAGTTTGTTAGGTCAAATCAAGCAATGCATTAACTCAAAAGTTAGAGATTACAAGATGGTTTTACCCACTGTTAATTCATATATTTTATAGCATCAACTATCAACACAGCAAAATCAGCCGTCCAATAGTTGAAACGTTAGCAGTCAGAGGGTTAACGTCTCCGATTGCGACTCCACAGCCCTGGAATTTATCAACAGTGACGTCATTTGAACCTACCGAGTGATGTGTTATGTACGTTTTTGTTTTTTAAATATTCCGGAAAAATTAAATGCAAAATTTTTGGCGTTCTGATTACATTACAATTCCGTTGGATTGCATCGTCTAATATGCATATTTTAAGACATTATGTATAAATAAACAAGGTTGCACTAAAATGCTGTTTAGCTCTTTATTATTCGATTGAGCCGGATGACAATTTGCATAATTATGTATATGACATAGAACTAATTATTTGATTTGTGGAAAATAATGACATCAGATGAATGTTAATGTTGGCAATAAAATTGCTATACTTTTGTTTTTTTATGGATATGTATACCTATAAAAAGTTCAATATTCCGGTGAACTGTCGTAATGATTCGAAGAATTGACGCACTGTTTATTCAACAACATGGTCATTTTACTATTAAGTAAATTTTGACTACACCAAAGACTGAGAAAATAATTTATTGTTAATTTGTTAACCGTCTATTAACTTGTTAACCGTCATTTCTTGATGGAGAGGTATGATATTTAAAATAATAAAAACTGATTTTTTAGTACTTATTTCCTCAGTATATTTTATGATCAGGAACGGTTTTGTCAGTTTTATCAGTTGATAATGCCCGAGATGAGCGAAACCGGTCCTGATCATAAAATATATTTTAGAAATAAGTACTAAAAATGTGTCTTTATAATTTAAAGTCAACAATTTTACTACAATATAAAAATAAAATAAATTATTTGGTTTTACAAAATTTATATATGGTTTGAATTGTTGAAACTTTTTGTTTTGTCGCTGATGAACTGGATTTCGCCTCTCGGCATCTTCAGGCGTCGTATCACACAGATGTGACAGTGAGTGTATCAGTTCTGTTGCACCTGTGTGATAGGATGTTTTCTTTTAATGGAGTATTTATGCATTGTTATAAATGTTGCATTTTAATTAAATATTTTAGCATAGTTAAAATTATTTAGTTTTGAGTAACAATTATTAGTAAACAGTAATCTGGGGTCTCAACAGTTGAGACGATAGTAGTCAAAAGTATTAAGTCGTAAGTAGTAGTAAAAAAAGTATTGTGTCTGTATTTTTGTTTTGGGTTACATATGCGCGCGTTACAGTGGTATATCAACAAATGATCTTTTATCGTTACATACTAGGATCTGACATTGATTTGAACGAATTTCGTGTCGGTTATAACGTCATTCAAGTTGGAAATGAATGCAAACATCGTGAAAACTTTTAACTCATTCATATGACCAGTAAACGATGACCTAAAAGTGTTATTGACGGGTCAAAGTCATTTGTTTAAGTTATTATACAAATGGCGGAAGTATTATGTAAATATTTGCTGGCTATAAAAGCTGGAAAATTTTGTCTATGATTCTGTGTGATATACTGTTCGAAGCCTTAATTACTTTTGGTTAATCCGTGGTGCCGGCGTTAATTATTTTTTAAGAGTTCATTAATCACCATTATCTATGGGGTATTAGCATAGGTACAATGTGGTGTCCATCTTGGACTCACGACCCGTGAAGAAGCGCGCTCAACTTGTCGGAAGTGCCGGTCATTGCGCACGCGCCGAGGAAATTTAGCTAACGGAAGCCGGTACCGTGTCCGAAAGGAGAGTTTCTTTCCCGTCTGCCTGTAGACGGGGTGGATAACTTTTTAAAATTTATAATAAAATACATACATGAAATCGGATGATTACTTACCTACAAATTTTATAACAAATATATGGATTTCGCTAAGGGATATCAAGATATCGAGATATATCAAGATATATATATATATATATATTATACAGTATATTATATATATATATATATTATATATATATATATATATATATATATATATATATAGAGAGATATATCAAGATATCAAGATATCGACCAGTAAAACTCAACACCCTGAATCCTTTCCGGTACTTTGGTTGAGTGGCGAACATTGCCAGCTGTTTTTCGATAAAATTATTACACTACGTCCGTATTAATCAATATATGACATTTAAACACTGAAACAAAAATAAGTATAACCGTTCACTAATTGAAATTTCAATTTTATATGTTTTTGCATTTGCAGTATATGTTTATCTGTGAATCTGTAACGCAAAGTACACACAATCTCTATCATTGTGTACACGTAGAGAGAGTGAGATAGAGAAAGTAAGTGTGGATGGGAGTGATAATTGAAATTAACACTTAAAATTATAGCACACATACACACACTCTATCTGCGCAACGTTTGGGTGATTTTTGATCGTTGAAAATAATACTATGACATTTTTTGCTAGGTGTATATTTATTTGCCAATAAATATTGATATAGTACCGAAGAATGCGTATATTGTTTTGGCCCCAAGGAATTTGAAATTTACCATAATGGTGAAAAAGATTCAGAATAAATTATTGAGTTTTCTTTATTTGAGGCATAAGGATACCACATATACTTACTTTAAATAGTTTGAAAACTCTAATAGAAATGTACACGTTTTATATTTCGACTTAAATAAGACCAAAATGAAAATTCTGAAGATGAAAAATTGTATGTTCTTGATATTTTCTGAGATTGTAGACATGGATTGTTTGTTCTTATAGTGTCGAAATAGTCTGACGATCCAGGTGTCATTGTTAAGCGCGTTAACAATGTTTAACAGTATTGCTTCTGATTTTGACATATTCCACCGGTAAGAGAGTGAGTAACAATGAGTATTTTAATTTATGATATCGACTGAAGGTGTTTGATGGATTTTTAATATAAAATTTGAATTGTTTATACACGTGGAATCGTACAAATCCAGATGAATATATTGTTTAAATGTATTAAAGTTGATTTTGCATGAGCTTGCTCGATTGACTTCATATTTTTAAAATTCATCGTGTCACCATTAATAAATATTTTCTAGGCTGCAAAAGCAATAAAATTATGAATTGCATCGCTTATGTATAAAATAAATAATGACAGTCTATCAAAAACGATAGTAAATTACAACATTTGCTATATTTTACATGGAGTCGCTTACTCACAAAAAAAATGTTTATTTAAAGCGTTATGCGTATATTAGGTTGTCTATCTCTGCTCGGTATAGGCAACATATGTAATATCATGCACGATAACTTAAACTCACCAACAATTACTTGTACATAGGTGGCGAACCTTTTTGAGAGACAAATTTTTTTTTTCAACATAATACGTCGCGTGCCACATGCTATGGAAATAAATAATTAATCAAATGTATGTGTAACTTCAAAATTTTTATATAAAAAAAGTATTATTACATCTAAAATATAAATAAAATACTTATTAATGGCAAAATAATTAAAAAAAAAGAGACTAAATTAAAATGTAGAACGGAATTTTTAACGGGTTCATAGTTGGTAGCTTTTAATATATACAAGAAGTACTTGTTTCATCTGTTAGTTTGCTAATTGTGTTTGATTTAATAAACTCCATTGAAAAAATAATGATTCACAAGAAAAAGTCAAAGAAAAAATTGTTATAATGCCCATTGCTATTTTTTTAAGACAAGAAAAAATCAATTACATCTTTCTCGAATGTAATTTATGATATCGACTGAAGGAGCTTGATGGAATTTCAATATCAAATTGGAATTTTTACAAATTTGTACGATTCCACATGTTTTGTCACTAACGATCCGTCAGTTCTGTTGCGTCCGTATGATAGAATGCCTGAAGATGCCGAAAGGCGACACCCGGGTCGTTAGTGTCAAAACATGTGGTATCGTACAAAGTTTTAACAGTTCGAATTTTCTCGAATGTTTTATTATATTCGCGCGTCACGTAAAATCGTCTCACGTGCCATAGGTTCGCCATCCCTGGTCTAATACATTGGCACACAGTGATATTATATTAGTAAAGTCATGATTACAGTGTTGTAAATTCTCAGTTTCGACTTTCCCCACAGTACCAATGGCAGTGGCTTGATTTTTACGAACATTAATGGTATCTTCTTCTGCCGCTGTAATTATCGCGAATGAAATTGTTAAGTGCCTAGGCTTCCGAGTGCTTCTGACAACGACTTCAGTGTTCTCTCTATATTTTGTGATGTAACTCATCATAAGAAGGGCCGGGAAAAGGTTACTTAACCGCTTGAGTACCGTACATATATATTTATATAGCAAGTATTTTTTGTGTGCGTAAATTTTGAGACTCCTTAATAAACTATTTTTACTTATTTATGAATGCCTTTTTTGAATTGAAAAATGTATGATTTTTCAAAAAATATCATGGTTGGCACAGCACTATATATATTAATTTTATTTTTTTAATTAACGATATAATTTTTATTTAGATAAAATTCTATAATGTATCTTATATTCCGTCATTCCGATGAATTTGACTGGCACATCATAAATCACGATGGTAACGTCTATGTCAGTACTCCGCAACCTTTTGTCTTCCTTGGCACATAATGCCGAAAAAGGTTTTTTGATAACCGGTTTTAAAAATGTAAAAAACCGTTATTTTTAGAATTCATATATGTAAAGCCATTTTTATTTGGCAACCGTTTTGTCCAGCGCAAAATTAATTATCCTGATTCTACAGTCCAACTGAATTGTATGACTTCCAATTAAGAATGAAAATTTGTTGAAGTAGTCTTTTAAACTGTTTTATGCTTTTGATATTTTTAGAATTTTGTTTAAAAATTCTAGAAAAATTCTTTTCAGATTTACCCATAAAAGAAAATATTTACTTAAAGTAAAATTAAAGGTAAAAAACAGTATACTAATAAATTAGTCAAATATATAATAATAAAAAAAAATGTCGAATCAGTGTGCCAATAGGGGTGCCAATGGTAAGAGCATTAACAATATTCAACAATATTTCTTCAGATGTCGACATATTCCACGTGGACGAGAGTGAGTTTATGCGATTACAATTTTTTAATTTTAATTTAATTAATAGATTTAATTTACATGACCTTGCTTGGCTGACTTCCTTACCATCCTTTAGACACATTAAATTCTAAAATATTTTGACGTTGCAAAAGCTATACACTTATATTTTAAATTGTAATTTTTTGTAACGTGTATGTAACAAATAATTCTATTAAAAAAAAACCAATAAAAAAAAAACTTATTGCAGTATAAAATATTTAAAAAAAGTGATTCAATAATAAAACTCATTTAAATAACAACATTTCACTTTTATTAGTAAGAATAGCCTCAGAAGCTATTGTAGTTTTGTCAAACTGTATTTATACCAGGTAACCCGAAAATGTTTACAAGTTCAATAAAAAACTGCGACTCGGTAAAATAGATGTATATTTTACATTATTTTTGGTCAGATATGCAAGTAGTGACATCTATAGGAATAATCTCGTAAAAACCTCTAGCAACGATAATTTCTACAGCCATTTTCTATTTGTATACGTCATTTATTTGTGTATATATGGATAATTATTTAAAATGTTGATCTTCAGATCGAAATTCAAGGAATAGCTGAAAACATTTTGCATAAAACATTAGTAATGTAATCCGTTATCCTTTTTATTAGAGAGGTTCTCAAACTAAAAGTTAAAAAGAGCTACGAAAGAAATTAAATCAGGCAGTCCAGATCAAATGATCACACATTGCTGGCCATTAAACACGAATAAGCTTCGAAAGTGGATCTTAAAAAAATTATAAATGATTTTTCGAATCTCAAAGCGAAAGAGAAAAACAAATCAAAGTGAATTTTAAGGTGCTAACTGTGGCTTTTTTATTAGTAGTTTTTTTTTAGTTTTATTGTTATAACAAATAAACATTTACAATTATTTCATTTAATATTTTTTAAGTCGTATAGAAAGAGGGATTTCACATGAAGTTTGTATGAAGCCCCCAATTTTCTAACTACGTCAAACTACGAATAAAGACACCTGAAAATTCCCTTACATCCATAGACGTCCCGAGGATAATTGAGAATATTAATGTGTCAAAAAATATACAATAAAGTTTTCACTAGACAATGTAAATTTCTTTGTCTTGTCAACAGTTTTCTCGTCCCCACTGAGAGATTTTTAAAAAATTTCGAACACGTATTAAGGTGTTGCCATTTTGCGTTCAAGTTTTCCTGTAACACCATAAGCAATGCAATATATTTTAAATATCGAACATCTCTGGTATTGTCATTCTTTCGATAAACTGGAGTGTTATCACTGTTTTTGCAACACCTTGTAGCTCGAAAATGTGGCAGCCTACGTCACTCGTCTCCGCCAATCACATTGATTGATATCTCGCGCTTAGAGATGTCGATCAAGAAAGGCTGCCGTTTTTTTCTCTTGTTGTTATTATATTATCATTGGATTTTATTATGAAGTGTCGCCGGTTCTGCTTGCCGAGGTTGTAATGGCCGATTGACCCAAATGCGATTGAATTGTGAACGTAATATTGTATATTGCAGACATTGGCGGTTCGACGTCTATACTAAAATATATATCTATAAATTCGAATGTAAATAATTTTTAAAATCCCTTCTAAATATGAAACATGCGGACTTGTAAAATTGGAGTTCTTACGTAAGCTTAATTTGTCTTTTTGAATAGTGGAAAAACAGCAGACATTTTTTTTTTTTTTGATAATTAACATTCTCAATTTTGAGAAAGAATGAAAAAAATAACAAATAATAAAAAATTTCACGCCTGACCTGTTGCGATGTGGTTATCGTCTTCGATTTCAGTTCCGACTATCGAGGGTTTAAATCTCTGTGTTTTATTAGATTTATTTGTAATAGTTAAACGGATTTTTTTAAATAAATTAAAAAAAAAACATTACATTAACTACTATATCCAGATGTTTAAGATCATAACCGATTACGTGGTTATTGATGTTAGCAATGAGGAAAACTGGTCCCGATTTTTATTATACACAATTGTAGAAATAGTACCAAAAATTGTGTTTTATTGTATAAATATAATGTATTTACACCAAGAAGTGATAGTTGTTACCTAAAAATTGATTTGTATTTTATGGCAGAACTCCGCAATCGGTGTGCCGAGAGCCGGATACAGGTGTGCCGCGGTCAAATATCGAGTCGAATATAAAACTTTTTTGTTCATTGAAACATATATTTATTTCTTTCATATAACCGATGGAAGACATTGTATGTGGATATGTGATACCGAATGGAGATACTGGGGTTATGAGAGACAAAATATATGAAAATATTAATGTTTGAAATATTATATTTCAATTATAGTCTGGGATATCCTTTGGGATGCCCGGCAGGAGCGGGTTAAAAGTTGTCGATATTTAGAAATTGACGTCCCACCGGTTGATAGCCGGTTTTTTCAGCCATGACATGAGTGATTTACGAATTGAGTAATAAAATACCTTTCCCAAAATCGTGCAGATTTTGCCAATGCACAGAACAAATAGAAACTGTAAAAATAAACATATTCTCAAGGATACTAGCAAGTATGTTGATCAAATATGTTAGAAATAACGCCATGATGTCATTTATTTGCGAGTAAATGTTGGTTTATCGTTGAAAAACGTTGCATTTCTTCGCATGACGCTATAGTTAAACTTAAATAGTTATTCATACAGAGTAAATGTCATAAATTCGCTTTAATCGCAGATCACAGAGCAAACCAGTTTTGAATTTAAAACCTTGAATATATTTCACGAAATCGTCTTTTCATTTATTAGCTGAAAGATATATTCATCGCTGATTGCTGTTAAAATTCTTTTTGAGCATTCATATAACAATGAAACAAAAGGTCTCCTTAGAATATGAATCGCTTAAAAAACAATTGAAGAGTAAAACTATTTTGCAACAATGGCTTTAATCAAATGGAATTTATCTCAGAGCTTTCTTCACAATTTTTATGTGGAATATGCTTTGAACTGAAGTAGGATAAACATAATTAAAATCGATAACAGTATTGAGGTATATAAGAAATACATTCTCTCCCAATAACATCAATGACGTGTGAAGTTAGCATGTTAAAATCAGTCAGCAAATAAGCATTGCTATATCCCACGATAATCAACAAACAATGTTGTATAATGTGGCAGCAGCGTATTTTAGAACTTGAGAAGATAATTGTTTACTCTATGACATTCTTTTAAATTTTATTACTGAAGAATCAATCTATAAAAAATCTTATTGAATGTACATTCATTGTTGTGATCGATGTGTCGATTTAAAATGAGAAACCTTAGTTTATCATAGATTAAGTAATATTCATTTAGTCCGAAAATACACTGATGTCAAACAGTACGATATGGTGTGTCAATTATAGAGGCTGTTGCGTAATAGGTAAAATTTCATAGGGGAGTAAAACTATATTCTTGGTGTCGAATTATCTAATGATTATTTCGATACATTGTTTATATGAAAAGAGACGGAATTTTTTAAATATTAAGTTCTAGAACATTCTGTTGAATAATTAAAATGACTCCTATTAAAGGTAATATATATCACTTTTTATCAAGGTGTTAGCTGTCACTTCTTGATGGAAAGGCATGATATTTTAAATAATAAAAACACATTTTTTAGTACTTATTTCCACAATATATTTTTTGATCAGGACAGTTTTCGCTCATTGCTAGCATTATCAATTGATAGAATACAATTTACAAACAAGTCTATTTATACAGAAAAAAATTTAAGACTAATTTTTATTATACTAATTAACTTTATTTGTATCAATATTGTATGATTTCCTGTAAATTTTTTCTTAACTCTTTAACCCATGGTTTTGTATATCTCATATCTTTAACTCAAATTTTGTTGATAATGCTCGCGATGTATAAAATAAATGATTAATATTTATTATTTGAATTCAACGCTGAATTTTGCGGTTAGTCTGCGGCTAGATATGATGTAAATTCGTCACTTTCATTATTTTGTTGAATTAATTTATATGAAATACATTATCTAACAGTATATTTATATAAATGACATACGACAGGATAATTTTAAGGCTAATATTATCTCATCGATGGCATGTTTTAAATAATTGATAGTTTAATTTAATCAATTACATTAATGATTGTAAAAAAATCATTTTTCTTTTATGAAAAAAATTCAGTGCCTATCAAAAAATAATCGTGTAAGTCACTCTTTAGTTTAGAAATAATTTTAGGTCATTTTCCTGATGACCTGGCGAGTAGTTTGGTTATATTTACCGTACAAATTAGTGCAATCCTCTTTTGAATCGACCAGTCTCGTTACCGAGCGAAAGGTATTCGACGTGTTGAAATATTTGTTAATAGGTATAACAATATGCATAATTTGTTCAAGTGAAGGCAGGGGCGGACTTACGTGGGCGATCGTCGACGGCCGAGCGGCGGCGGAGGTGGGCGCTCGACCTCCAGCTCGCAGGTTCGACTCCCACGGCAGATACTTATTTGTAACTGACTCACCAAAAAGCTCGATATGTCGATGAGAGGTTTCACGAAATACTTGCTATTTAAACCGCTTTTCAAACTTCATGATACGCGATTTAAACGTATTTTATTTAAATAATCACATATGCTAATAAGTACAATGTTTAACACTATTTCCACAAGTCAGGACCGGCCAACGGATAATTCTTGCGACGAGCGAAACCGGTCCTAATCTCAATAATATAAAGTTTTATAAATATTGTAAATTTTAAAATCGACGTGTTTTATGATTTAAATATATTTATTACATTTTCGTTCCCTGATAATTCAGTTGAACTGTATTTTTTACTGTAACAAATATTATCGTCGGTGTATTAGGCGTAACCTGATTCGATAGTAACATAACACATGTTGACCACAAGCAAATATCATTCTAGGTAAGTCTTTTTTTCGATGAAATGAACAGTAGTTATGCTGAAAGTTCTATGTCATTTACTATTGATTGCGAATTGAGTTGTACTATGTTTATTTATAAAATTTCCTGAAAAAGCAAATTTAAAAATTGTTGTTTACTCAATCTTTCACTGTTTGGAATAATCATGTCGATGTTAATTGTTCATTCATGATTGGTTACGAGTTGAGTTTCGCCCTGTTCCTTTATAAAGTGACATGAAAAATCATTCAAATTTAAAACCTTTGTTTAATTAATCTTTCACTTTTTAAACAAAAATGTTGATGTAAGTTGTTCATTTAACATTGGTTACGAGTTGAGTTTTACTTTGTTTATTTATTAAATTTATTGGAAAAATAGTTTTTTTTAAATCGTTATATATTCAATCTCTAGCTGTTTGGGACAAAAATGTTGATGTTAACTGTTTATTTATTATTGATGATTGAATTGGCATTTCCTTGGTAGAACTCCATTATAACACGGTCAAAGAACTAAAATACATTGATGGTTTTTCATCGTGGTATTTATTATTGGTTGCGAGTTGAGTTTTGCTCTATTTATTTATGAAATTTTCTGAAAAAAAAACAGCTAATTAAAAAAAAATGTTTTCTCAATTGTCAATATGTTTGAGACAAACATGTTGACATTCGCTGTCGAATATGAATATAAAAGTGAGATTATGGAGGCAACGTTCAGCCTCTGATCACAAGACTCAACTCTTGTATCAATAATGCACACCCACTCTCTCAAATGAATCAACTAAAAACAGCCTCACACAGGATTCCGAGAGGATAAGCGTTCGACAGCGATGAGTCACAAATATAATCGTGTGGTTTGTTTTATTGCAAAAAAGATATCCTCTCACTTCAGTTAACTCTGGATTATTCACGTACGTATGAATAAATATTTTATGGACATCGAATTATGAAAAGAAACTTTTAATGATCGTAAAAGCATAAAACTGTGGTCATACTGAAGAGAAGGCATAAAATTTACCCGTCGACGATAATACCTTCAAAGGACTTTTTCAATTCCAACTAGCCAAGTGAAATATGGGGAAACCTTTTCAATAAAATAATTCACGATATATATTTTTTTTTTAAATCATATTCTGCTTTATAAATGTATTGTAATATCAGTATAACTAGGCCTCATATAGCACGGTAGTTTTATACAACACGGAAGTATAAATTTTGAAAAAAATATTGATAATAATCGTTATTTTTCCTAACGATTTTTTGATGAATGTTCAGAGCTCTTAATGGTTGTTGATATATTTTAATTTTGTATTAATGTTACATTTAATTTAATTTATATTATTTGTATTTATATTTATTGATTGAATTGGCATTAACTTGGTGGAACTCCATTATAACACGGTGAAAAAGTAGTAATGTATTTTAGTTCTACAAAATTTATAAGATTTCTAGTTGGTAACTATTTCGGCTTACGCCCTCATCAGAACTATCTATAAAGTAAGCCGTCGTAGCTATCAACTTTACATGTAATATTTTTTTTAGAACTCAAACATAAACAGTTAAGGAAGATTAAGCTGTATCATTAATAAATGAAATTCCTATATTACGTCACCTGGTGTTTAATTTCTCCCAATTACCTTCCAATTTGAATAAGGTAATAATTTCTAAGTCTAAAATTATCCAATTGCATTTGAAGGAAAATTGATTATTATTTTTTGTATAATCCTTTCACGTGACATTCATAGACAATATTTAGCGCTAATAAAACTTATTACAGGCAATTGTGTGTCATTTTGAATTAATTAATATTATTAAAAGTTATTTAAGTTTTTTATTTTGATACTAGCCCCAAGGCCTGTGTTTTCCTTTGTAATTAATTTCTTTGATATACAACCGATGCTAACTGTTTATTGTGTGTCAATCATGTTTTCAATTCTTGAAGATACCGTAAGGCGAAACCCGGGTCATTATTGACAAAATATGTGGAATCGTACAAAATCTCAACAATTCAAATTATAATTAAATATATTGATTGAACTGGCATTTACTTGGTAGACTCCATTATAACACGGTGAAAAAGTAGCAATGTATTTTAGTTCTACATTTTTTTTTTATAATATATAGTTGATAGCTATTTCGGTTCACGCCATCGTCAAAACTATCTCTGACTAGTTAACTAAAAAAATGAAGAACTATAACACATTTTTTTTTTCACCGTGTTATAATTGAATACATTTAAAAAAAAAAACAAATAAAACTTACCCTTTGCATATGTGGAGAGTGGCATGACGCATAGAGCGGCCAAAATGGCCGTGAAAACGATTCTACTTCTGGCCATTGTGATTATCATAAGAACTGTTCTACACACTACAGTGAAGTCACTTTTTACACGATCACCACTTTCACAGCTGTATTATGTGTACCGCGGTGTGCTGCGGCGCTTATTTGATTACGTCTAGATTACTGAAACAAACAAAAAACACATTAACTGTCTATGCATATTCGAAATTCGTATGAACCAACAGACAAAGTCGTCGGCTACCCTTCAGTGATGGGCCATTAACACAATAAACAGGTGTTGAAAATTGCAAGATGTGTCTACTATTATTGCTATACTGATATCACATATCATCCGCAATAGCATGCTGATTTCAGTTAAGCATATTATTTGCTGTATTTATGACAGCAATGTCCCTAGCATATTAAAAACCATATTTTGTTACACTTGTTTCTTCGTTTATTATAAGATATACTTTGATTTAGAATTTTATATAAAAAATAAGCTTTATGGTTTATGCTGAAAAATACAGGTTGCCGATCATTGCTTTTTTTATGATATCGACTGAAGGTGCTTGATGGAATTTCAATATCAAATTTGAATTGGTCAGTTCTGTTGAGTCCGCGTGATAGAATGCCTGAAGATACCGAAAGGCGAAACCCTGGTCGTTAGTGACAAAACATGTGGAATCGTACAAAGTTGCAACAATTCAAATTTGACTGCTTTTTTGAGAATTTTTTTTTAATTATTATTTTTTGAAATAAATCAAATAAATTATCGATTATATCCCAGGCTCTCAACCTGTGGGTGGTGACAGGTTTTTTTTGAGGGGGTCGCCAACTTATTAAAAATGGCTTTTTCAATTGCATGGGGGTCGCCGGTCACATGGCTTTCATAAAAGGGGGTCGCTACCCGAAAAAAGGTTGGGAGCCTATGGACTTTATATGTATTGAAATAAAAAAATCTGCGGAATCAATATTGGTTCATAAAAATCACTTTTGTTTCTAAAAAAACTTTATTTTTACATTCTCACATTTGAATAGACACTGCAGTTTCCAGATTATACTCACTGATGATTATTTTTTTAAAATGCTATTAATTATTCTTTGCCTTCCTCCGCCCACCACTGCTTTCTCACCAGTTAATTGTATACGACAAAATCCAGTGGCGTTACAAACGATAAGCGTATATGCAGTTGTTTTCCATAATTAGGAGATTCGTTTGAGTAACTGTCTACAATTTGATGGAATGTATACACATGAGCAAAAAATTAACATTTTTCGTCTTTGAAAAGAAAATTTTGTCAAATATTAAATTCCGCTCGCTCTCCATGAGAAGTCGATTTTTTTTGAATTGCCAGGTAATTAAAGGGTGTTATTTGCCACCAGATATTGCAGTATTATTCCAGAATTAATTGATAACTTTTGGATGATTCTCAAACATTTTAGGCACTATAGAATTTGCAGGTTTAACAACATCTAATAACGCTACTGTTTTAATAAAACAAAGTGTGCGATATCGACTGCTAAACAACAAATAACTATTATAACGATGATCGTCGTTCAAAAGCCGTTGTTTTTTTTTATTAATGATTATTTTTTTCTAACCACCGCATTTTTGAAGTCTAGAGTGTTGCAATAAATAATTTATTAGTCAGAGCTTCGCTATCTGTTTCGTATATGGTCACAAAATGTTGCCCAAGCGAGCGGTGTCAAGTAAAAAATAAAACCATGCAACGTGTGGCAATACTATAATATATCGAAGAATGCATACTTTTATATTTTACGTATACATATATCACACACATTATGTTGTACACGTCTCAATAAACAGGGCTGTATTTAAACCACAGGAGTTGATACGACTCTAGTTAAAGCAAACACCGATACGTCCACTTCGCAACTAGGGCTGCAAGTCCCAGTACTTATTGCAAACTACAAATACTGATCAATATTTAAAAATACCGTCCAATAAACTTAACACGAAATCGAGAAATTACGAAATTATTATTTTTTGTTTTAAACGTATGTCGCGTTAAGAAATTCGTACAACAAAAAAAAATTACCATTGTTTTAGATGTCTTAAAATTGCAGGAAAATTGATATAATAGTAGATTAAATTGTTGATGATTTGTGCACTTCCAAATGTTTTGTCACTTACAATTCTTTTATAAGATTTTGTAAGTAATATATATCATTGATTGAGTTGGCGTTAACTAAGTAGAATTCCATTATAACGCGGTGACATTCATAATCACTTTTAAGGTGTCAACTGATACTTTTTGACGGAAAAGCGTGGTATTTTAAATAATAAAAACACATTTATTGTACGACCTGTAAATTGTTTTTTATAGTTCTTGAACCTTTGGTTTTGTATACCTGCTAACTTAAACACAGAATTTTGTAAAAATAGTCTCATTTGATATTTGTTTCCAATCAGTGGATAATGATCGCGATGAGTGAAACCGGTCCTGACCATAAAATATATTGCGGAAACAGTACTAAAAATAAGTATTGATTGAATTGGCATTTATGTGGTAGAACTCCATTATAACACAGTGAAAAAATAGCAATGTATTTCAGTTCTACAAAATTTATACGGTATATATGATAGTTGATAGCTATTTTTGGTTTACGAGAACTGAGGTGAAGATGTATTGTGTACTTAAAAAATAATTATATTAGCTGTTTTTTATTAGATTGTAACAAAAATGATAATTATTTTTTGGTTTTAAGCGTTTTATATATTTTGGTTTTATATTACAGGGTTTTTGAATTATGGTGGAATTCGTTTTTATACGAAAGACATGTTATACCATATCAAATGTGCAAATCGATACCAAATTTACATACAATGTGAAGAATATTGATGTGTGATTGAATTTTTACCGTAGAATGCATACATAATGTATTTAATGTAAATTTATGAAAGCATTTTACTTTTATCAATAAATTTGAACTTTATCGTGTATAACGTATACGCCACTGATTGACAAACAGTTCTCATATTAAAAATACTGTTGTGATACATCAATTAAAACAACATATACCCGGATATACCGTTTTGTAAGACGCCATCGTTTATAAGGTGTTTAAGATGTGCTTTTAAGGGTATTATTCATATATTTCTTGAGAGAATTTCAAATGCAATTTCCGAGACTTTCTTCTAAAAAATTGACATCTATTGCACAGAGTTCGACATCGATTGCAAGATGTCATTGATTTATAAGACGTAATTTCAGGAATAAACAGGAAAAACATGCATTTTATTATTGAGGAAATACGGTAATCCACATTTGGAGTGGATATGATCTGTGAAAAACCGGTAAGTTATGTGTTTTTACGAAAATCTAAAAAGACACGAACAAATTTTATAATATAAGTTATTTCACATAATATATAATTGTTAAGCATGACGAAATCTTTCGATTTTTAGTGAGTGACGAGACTTTTACAAAAACCGGTAAATGGAATATCGATATATTGTATTTTGTTTTGTTCAGTTTCCATCGTAATTAATGGGTGACATAATGTTTTAATAATTTATGATATCGACTGAGGGTGGTTGATGGAATTTCAATATAAACTTTGATTTAAAGACACATGCTTTATCATTAACAATCTAGGTTAAGCCTTTCGATATCTTCGTACATTTTCTTACATGGATGCAACATAATTCACAGTAATCAGTTTCCAAATTTCAATATCATTCTAATTAAAAAATACTTATTGAAACTATTTGAAATACATAACATAATTTAACTCTTACTTTTACGGTCTACATGTTTTCATGTGTAATTGCTTTTGTGTTCATTGTTTACTGCGTATTCTACAGCATTCGCATGGAAGAATGTTTGAAGATGCTGAAAGGTGAAACCCGGGTTGTGAAATTGTACACAGCTTCAACAATTAAAATTTGATCTTGTTTTCAGCTAATAATAATACACACTACATAGCAAAAACACTATTAATAAACGAATAGTTTGAACGTGAACACATACACAAAATCGTCGATTAAGATTTCATGTAATTCCAATATGGACAATTATGAAACGTCTCATGTTATAAAATATAAATTTTCCACAGCATAATTATTATATGTGTGATATTTTTATTGTTTTTTATACCAGTGTTAATTTTGTTTCATTGTGACAACCCTATCTAAATATCTTTCGATTTTAGGTGACTAGCAAACGTGTTTACTATAGTAAACCAACGCTTATCTACCACGAAAGTCACTCTTTACTATTGTATTTTGCAAATTAGGGTGCTCAACAAAATAAATAATAAATTGATTAATAATACTGTGAAAAAATAGCAATGTATTTTAGTTCTACAAAACTATTTTTTTAAATATAGTTGATAGCTATTTCGGCTCACGCCATCGTCAGAACTATGCTTACTTTTTCACCGTGTTTTAATTGAGTCCTACCAATTGAATTGCCAATTCAATCAATAAATTGGTTAATAATCTTTGAAATATTTTTCAATCAGTGGACCTGCTTGCTAGACTAAAAAAAACATTTATAAATACATTCAACAATATGTTTGTGAATTTGAATAAATTTTCTGTGAGAGTAGACACGATTTCAACAGCATACATAATACTATTGAATTATCACTATGGCAAAATGAAAATAAAAATTCTCGGTCAAGATCAAAGAAACAAACCTGAATTAAATATTTTTACTACAGTACATCCTGCGGATTTTGTTCCGTTGTTAAAGATAAGTAAATTTGTCTGCAATTATCGGCCACCGGACAAGATATAATATAACATAACAAAACTAGAACAGTTCAGAACAGAGACTAAATATTAAAATATAAATAAGTTTTAACCCACTGAATACTGACGTCTAAGCGAATGAAATTTGCTTAAAATTAACATTATTGTATATTCAAAAATACATAAGTTTTAACAGTGTCGGAACTTTTGTATACAAGCAATATTTTTAAAATTTTTGATATCAACTGAATGTGCTCTTGATGGCACTGGATGGATTGAGTCATCAATTCTGTTGCATCCGTGGGATAGAATGATCGAAGATGACAAAAGACGAAACCCAGGTCGTTAGTGACAAAACATGTGGAATTGTAAAAAGTTTCAATTAAATTTAAGTTATTTGTTTTGGAATCACAATAAAGCCCAATGTGTTTTAAAAATCTACATGAGTTGGCTTAACACCTACATCACCGAATAAATAAGCCACACATAACAAGTGTTATAATCTACAATTTTTTTTTATAAAGTGGTTGATAGCTATTTTGACTTTCGTCATAGCTTTATATAGTTCTGACGATGGCGGAAGCTAAAATTAAAAAAACAATATTGTAAAATACTTTCGCATTTGTACCGTTGTTCAAACTAGTAAATCGCAATTGAAAAAATAAATACTGAATTGATTTTCGAAATAATCAGTGATGGAATATCATTTTTGCAGCTCGCCAGGAATGGGTTGTTTGAATTTATTATCTGTGTAAACTGCTTGATGAGCGTAAGTGCAAAAAGACGTCTGTTTTTAAGAGCAAAAACAAGTTAATATGTGATTTTTTTTCTGACATTCTCCATAAAGTTATCATATTTAATATTTTTAAATGTATGAAATGTCTATCCACCAAAAAGTGACAGTTAATACCGTAAAGAAATGGCGTTCCGTTATATTGTGTCATTTAACAATAATAATTAACAATACGCCAGATATTGAAATATATATAATAACAAAATAATTGAAGTAAGTCGAAATATCTTTTACCAGGGTTTTGGCGTCGTAAAGTCGCTGTTTTTTATCGGAGTAGGAATCGTGAAACACGAGCGACTCTCACTACTTTTTTCGATTATGGATTTTGAGAAATATCTCAATGAAAAATTTGGATTTAGTCGGCTAATCTTTAATTTAATGCACTTAAATAGGAAAGGTAGGTAGGAAAACCTAAACAAAATAAAAACTATTTAGTCAAGTCGTGTTTTTAACGGCTCCACAGTCCAGTTTTTTACGTAAAAGTTTATAAGTTTTTAATTATAACATAGTAGAATTGTTTATGCATATAATAGTGTGAGTGAATAAATGACATATATAACATGTATTTATCACTATTTTTAAAGTTGGATATATGGCACGAATGTCTGTATTTTTTGTCATTTAATTTTACTCGTTCATCATGAGATTTTAAAACAGAGGTTTGAATAAAGAAAGCGATAATCTAACCAAACATTCGTTGTTTTGTAGCCTCAAAATTCTGCCCTTAGTATCACTGTAAAACAAACCAGTTTTTGTTTAACGCTTTCTGTTTAAATATTATAAAAAATGTGTAGTTATGAACGTTTTTTTTATTTAACAAGCTTGTATGTATGGAAAAGCGAGGGCTTGGATTTAAATAAATAATATTAATAAGTTGCACAATCGACTATTAAAAGCCGAAAATACCACCATTGTTAATTAAAAATTAAGATTATTTTATGTTTATAAATAAAATTTTGTCAGCTTAAAAAATCCATTCTAGTAATGACATACATGAATAATGTAGTGTTTTTTCTATCGAGATATTAAATTTAAAATTATTTTTTTAGAAAATACATGCATTAAATATGTCAACAAATTGAGAGATAGATAGGGGAGTTCAACACAAATTAAAGTCAATAAATGTTAGGAAATAACTATACTTCACAACTTCATTATAATATGTTTAGTGTTTAAATCAGTCGTAAAAAATATTTTTAGTTTTTCGAGAAGGGGTATATGTTTTATCGAATTTCGTTTGGTGGTCATTAAAAATTCGAAAGGCGGCCACAAGGGGGGTTAAACGATTGTGCAAAAATTTTGCATTCATTTAATGAAAATCCGTTTTTTATATGAATAATAGTTCAAGTGCGCGAGAAATGGTTAAAAGTTTTTATAATATGTAATCCATAAACAATTAATAAATCAAAAATGAATTGTTACAACTTTGTAAGATTCCGCACGTTTTGTCACAAACTACCCGGGTTTCGTCTTTCGGCATCTTCAGGCAAGTTGTAACAATTCAAATTTGATATTGAAATTCCATTAAGCACCATCAGTCGGTATCGTAAATTAATTAAATAATCATTAATATTGCAACTTGGATTGGTATGAAAGTAAACAAAATGCATCATAATATTAAATATAAATAGGAATGGTAATGGTATTAAATATTTAAATATAATAATAAAAACAATATTTGATGTTTAATTTAGTTTTTGTACTGTTTAATACAGAATCTTGTTTGATTCTTGTTAGAAATAACACAATAGTTATTGCAAATATTTTTTTCAAATATGGAACTCATTGTGGTTTTATAAAAACAGTGGGCTGTTCAAAATCATTTAAAAGAAGAATGCAAATGATGTGTATTACATATAACGAAAAGATGTATTAATTCTAATACAAGCACAGCAATAAACACACTCATACGTTACCCATATCGAAGATACGAGGTACGTGTTGCAACCAATTATGTAAATATATAATTCTTCTACCGTTAAAAATGGCAAGAAACAAAACAAATGTGTGACTAACCGGTGAAAACACACTGCCACGGAGTGATTCACTTTTCGAATAATATCACAATAACATTGTATTATTATTTTCCATTGGAATTATCCAAATGTCAGATGGACAACCGACGCGATTTTTGTTTTGAGATGTTTTGAATCCGCGATCAAGTGTGCACAGCCATCAACGACGGACTTCGGACTGGTTTTTTGTGCCTCGGCGGCTGGCGGAGCAGTCTGAAGCCTCGAGCGAGAAAGAATCGCTACGATCACGTCACTGCGATACGAATAAAACACAATACATTTTCTTCTAATTTGCTCTCTGTAATTTTACGAGACACCAGTAGCAAATATTGATTAATACATTGCTTGTAGAGGTGGACATATTCCTTAATAATATCAATTTGTATGTTTCGGATATTTTTTCAAGAAATCGTGGATATGAATTGTTTTTTCTTCCAAAATATAGAACCAGTCTGCCAATAGTAGGAGCATTAATAATGTTCCGTCCGATGTTGACATATTACATGTGGACGAAAGTGAGTTAGGTGAATACCATTTTTTAATGAGTTAAAGTAGGTTTTTCATAAGCTTGCTTGGTTGACTATCTTGCCATCTTTATTTTTTTGTTTTTATTTCTTTAATTTCCAACATTAAATGTTTATATAATATATTTTAATATATAATATTTTGAACGTGTTTATATTAATAAATAAATATTCATTCAATGAACTTTTTGTAAAGGTTTAAGATTGTTCAAGGAAATTTTATTTTTAGAATATTTTAAGCATACTTTCGAAAATAAAATGGGATTCTACGCTGTGAACATCACAACCAAAGCCAATTACGATGACTAGAAGTGTAAAAATGGCACTTTTTTGGTATAACCGATAATATGTCGATATTGAGTGTTAGTAACATTATGAACCTATACAATCAATGAATCTTCAAATTGATTATGCTTCCGAAGCTATGATTTTTTAACAATGCTCTTACCCTGTCACACTTTACTTTAGAGAGAGTGTTCAACTGCCTTAGATCATATTATTAAATTAAAATTGATATCTTTGTTATTCTTCTTGGTGTGTAACTAAACGTGACTTGTGTTTCACCTCTTTTAAAAGCATATATTGTCAAAACTTCATATATTGGGCAGACAGGAAGAATTTCTTTAGATGTAAAATATACCAGTAGAAATATTTTTTCAGGGACTTTTCACTTTTAAGCGAAGAATCATAATAATTGTTTACTTAAATAATAATTAATAACCATACGATACAGTAAGTCGGAAGATGCTAGTCGAAAATGCGAAACATGTGTCACAATTAGTAGGTAGCACACTAAGTGAAAAAAATAACTTATTAATTGCAATTTTATATTGAAAATGAGCTTCGCTCCCCCTAATGCAATGGTATCCGACCCTTCGAATTTTGCATTCTAATCGTCATTTATTTTTTACACAAAAGCTCAGATATGCCATGTAACTCAAGTGCCTTTTTTATCTCTTTATTCACGTTTAGGGTAGGAATATAGGTATTGCGATCTGCGTCGCTAAGGGAGGAAAAATAACAAATCATTCATACAACTTGATTGATTAATTTATGCAAGTTCAAAAGATAGGTATATTGGAGCACCAACATACAATAGTCGAGATTTATCTTTTTGACTTGAATTTAATCGCTGTCGCGGACCTTGTTGAAGAGTATCATTTGGTGAAGATAGTATTGGACAACAGTTGCTGGATGTGATGAGCAAGGGAGACATAGATAGATACACTGGAGTGAGATGAAGCAATCGGAGTTGTTTTTCACACTGTTAGCTAAAAAGAGTTCTGGTATATGCTCTGTAATATTTTTAATAAAATTATATTAATTGACATGATTGAAATTTTTATAGAGTTAAAGCAGTCAAGTGTCGAAAGTATGAATATTCATTTATGGGGTCTACTTCAAAAGAAAAATAGATACAAGAATGCAATGCACCACTTGGGCAATGCAATGGGCTACAGTTTGGCTACCACTGCCCTAATACATAAAAAACCTTCTATATTTATTGATACATATGTTATTTGACTAACTTTCAATCTGTCACTGAGTGCACTGCCGTTACTGTGAAAGAGGAATTGTAGTTATTTGCTAAAAGTCTTAAAAAGTACATTTAAATAATATAATTGAAGTATATATTTATTAACTACAATGACGTGAGCGTAGATCACTCCAAACAAAAATATAACTTCGGTACCTATTACCAGGTAGTAAAATCATCTCAATTAAATCAGCTGCCTTTTATCTTCTGCCGTTGCTTTATTTTTGCGAAATTACTAAAGTAAATTTGCGAAAAACACAATGGATCTTCTTGTGAACAATCAACTGCAATAAGGCGATGTTAACAGCATTGCTGAGTTAGAAAAGATAATGATGGACGTGGCTGGAGACAAAATTGTTTTTTTGTTATGCCGAATGTTTTTTTTTTTAATTTGGTCGGTTTGGTCAAATTCACATCATATAGTTATTCAATCTTGGCTCTATAGTTCAGCGGTGGCCAAACAAATGAGTGAATTGAGCCAAATATCAACAATTAAACAATTGGGATTTCTTTTGATAGCATTCAATTAATGTTTTAATTTAAACATTCTTAATGTATAATCTATCACTTCTTGGTGTAAAGGCATTATTTTTAAATATACGTTAAATAATAAATTTTAAGAACAATAATCAGCAAAGTTTCGACAATTCAATGTATTTATAATCAGGACCGATTTCACTCATCGCGAGAATTATCAACTAGTTCTTAATCTTGGAGTTTTAATTAAACTATGTGGACACTGGATAAAACTTGATATCATACTTATTATTATTATCGTTATTCAATTTATGAAAAATAAATTGTAAGTGACTTATTCCAGGAGCTAAATCAAGACAAACATTCAATGGCCTTTCATATCATTGGAAAGATTGGATACGGTAGGTTAGGTTAGTTTACGTTTTGTATTTTATTGTTTGTAATGTTAGGCACGATTGTAGGTTCCCATCAATAATATTTGTCAATTAACTCTTGGTAAGGTTTATTTTTGAAAAAGATTGTTCGCGTGAATATCTAGTTTTTCTAATTATGTTACTATTAAATCTGAATTTTTATAAATGCAACACAACTGACGACAGTTTGTTGCATCCGTGCCTGAAGATGCCGTAGGCGAAACCCTTGCTATACTGATATCACATATCATCCGCAATAGCATGCTGATTTCATTTAAGCATATTATTTGCTGTATTTATGAAAGCAATGTTCCTAGAATATTAATAACCATATTTTGTTACACTTCTTTCTTCGTTTATTAGAAGATGTACTTTGATTTAGAATTTTATATAAAAAATAAGCTCTAGTTGTATGGTTTATGCTGAAAAATACAGGTTGCCGATCACTGCTTTTTTATGATATCGACTGAAGGTGCTTGATGGAATTTCAATATCAAATTCGAATTGGTCAGTTCTGTTGAGTCCGCGTGATAGAATGCCTGAAGATACCGAAAGGCGAAACCCGGGTCGTTAGTGACAAATTATGTGGAATCGTAAAAAGTTTCAACAATTCAAAATTGTTTTGAAATTCCATCAATCACCTTCAGTCGGTATCATGTTAACTATTATATTTTGCGGACCATTACGGATTACCGTTTGGCGATCGCTTACTTACCCGAGACCTACAAATTAGCTACATTTGATTCGAAGTTCAAACTTTATAACAACCTTCAAGCAACCTTTGCGATATTAAGTCTGAAGATGCCTCCGAAAGAGGCGAAACACGTGTCACAATTAGTAACACAATACGTGGAAAAATGAAAGTTACATTAAATTTTATAGTAAAAAACAGCTTTTATATGATGCACACAGTTTGAATTCCATATTCAATATTCGTAACGTGTGTAGGATCAATAAGTTATGTTTTTCAAATTTGAATTATTACAATTTTGTAGGATTCCACATGTTGTGTCATTAGCGACCCGTGTTTCGCCTTTCAGCATTTTCAGGCATTCTATCACACGGATGCAACAGAACTGATAGATAAACAGTTAGAATCGTCTATATACCGAAGGTATTAATTACAGAACACAGATTGAGAATAATAATTGACGTAAAACTCTTTCAAGAATGATTCAACAACAAAATTAGTTTTTAATGAAAATTACCACAGGCAATTGTGTTAATTATTATTAGATCAATATTATTAAATTTGTGTTAGCTGCCATTTAGTTCTTGCCTTGGGGGTCTATGTTTTCTTGTAATTAATACCTTTGGTATACAGACGATGCTAACTGTTTATTTTACGTCAATTCTGTTGCATCCGTAGATTAGTAGATTGCCTGAAGATACCGAAAGGCGAATCCCGGGTTTTCGGTGAAAAAAAATTGTGGAATCGTACAAAGTTGTAGTAACTCAAATTCAAAACATTGAAACTCACTTTCGTATATGTGTAATATGTCGACATCCGAAGCAATACTGTTAATTATTGTAAAAGTCCTTAACAGTGACATTTCGATCGTCAGACTGTTTCGACACAATAAGAACAAACAATTCATGTCCGCAATCTCAGAAAAATATCAAGAACATGTCAAGTTGTAACAGAACTGACGCACAATAACAATAAACATTGGTTAGATCCGGTTTCGCCTCGATTTCGTCAGTTCTGCTGCATCCGTGTGATAGATTGCCTGAAGATGCCGAAAGGCGAAACCCGGGTTGTTAGTGATAAAACATGTGGAATCGAACAAACTTGTAACAATTCAAATTTCATATTGAAATTACATCAAGCATATTTGGTCAATATCATAAATTATGTTATTTCAATTTATACTTTCACTGGAAAACCTTCGAGATTGAAAAAATATGATTAAAAAGATACATTAACATATATGGAAATATCGCATAAATATTTGCTCTCCGAATTATGGGACATCTAAATTGCGCCCGGGACCTATCGAATGTAAAAGCTGTCACTGGACAAAAGGTGTATGGGACAAATAAGAAAATTACATTTAAACATGGTATCTGTTATACATCAATTCAAAAATAACATTCTGTATAAAAACTGATATGTTGTATTGAGAATTTCAATTCATGACAAGCAAGCAAATAAGACAAACCGTAAGTAAAAAATTTAAGACTACGTCAGACACATAAATATTTTCATACAAATCAAGAAAATATTCATAGTCGATCACTTTGAAAAGCGTAGTGAATGATGCCAAAAAAGCTGAAATCTTTAGAATACAGTCAACTATTTTATCTATAGAATTTAACTACCTCAGACAAAGTGCATATTGCAATGTGAAATAACTTTATGGGTTTTTATTAACCCACTGACTGAAAACGCCAACATTGTTGTGACGTCTGATTATCGTGCATTAATAGATACTACAAAATATAAATATGCTAACATAGACAGACAAATATAGCCAGATTTTTTAGATAATGTCAGTAAAATTGTTTAACACCAATCTTACTGAATTCATTTTGGAAATATTCAGTGATGGAACATATTTTATGAGGCTCAGCAGAGAACAGGCTAAAGCCAAGTTCGACTTATTTTCATTGCGAATTTTTGCACATCACAGTTTTCGCTAAATTACTAAGTTCAATTTTGTCAGTGTTGTCACATAGTTAGTGATATTTAAATGATATGCAAATTTTTCATGATGAGCAGTCCAATCCACGTTGCTCCATGTATGTCATGTTTTATTATCAAAATCAATAATACAACATTTTTGTGATATAATTGTGAAAGCAAGACCTCATCTATTATAATGAATCACATCATACATCTATATCCAACTACTTCCATGGTGTATTTTCCAAAAATATTTTTTTTTAAATCAATAAGAAACACTCTCCCTTAATTTGTTGATTGCAATTAACATTGATGAAATAAAATAGAGCACATTTTACCAAGGAATTTATAGGCTTTTGCGCGTGATGCTAGTGACATATGGAAAAGTTTATTTTTAAATTGCTTAACAACAATACATAGTCATTCGTGATTTGAGAGGGAATTGCTTAAAAGATAGTTATTATAATGATTGAAACAAATAAAATTTAACTGTATATTTGAATATATTATTTTGTCATACACAATTTTGTCCATTCTCAGGAATTATATTTCAGAAACGTTATAAGTAAAACATGTACAACAATTAGAAACAATATTTAACTTCATGATATTTTTGAATACAATCAATATTATGTAATATTTATCAATATCCAATTTAAATCAGTTCTATATATTAAAAATAGTTATGCAGCAAAAAATATTTAATAAAATTTAATCATACACGAAAAAATTTTATAGTTATTTTATAAACATCAAGTATACATCGTATACGCGTATGCCGTTACAAATACGTTACAGAGATTTATCGTTGTTTATGGACATCAACGACAATCTGTCAAACAATGACTATACCGCGTCCGCGGGCTAATGCGCTTTTTATTAGTGTATTGTAATCATTAAATTCGTCTTTAGTTGTAGAATATACAGTGGTCTGTCACCGCATAATCGAAAATGAGTGCCCCTAACGGGATGTTGTATGGCGGTGACGAAATCGGGGCGCTAGTTTTCGATCCCGGGCATCATTCGCTCAGGGTTGGTTATGCTCAGGAAGATACGCCGAAAGCCGAAATTCCTGCTGTTGTAGGCGTTGGACCGGAATGTACCCCGATAATACCTGACGCGGAAACTAAAGCACCAGATAACAACATCACGCAATCCGGTATTAAATTTTTTATTTGAGTATACCACATTTTTCGACGCTACTTCGATTTGAGCTTTTCACATAGATGTGTGACTTAAACAGACGAATTTCACTATAACGTTGACTAAAAAAAGTAAAGAATATTGTTAATTTGCATTTGAGTAATCACGGAAAATCTACGCGATATATACGCTTATCAATTTGATTCTGAATTTCTCTTATGCTGAGATATTGATGTGATTCTATCAACGTCTTATATTCTCTATGACAATTGTGTTTTATATGGAAAATATCTACTGGTCATTTTGAGAACACGATAACTGACTTGAAACAATTCATCACATATTATAATACAGCTATCAAGGCTTATGAAAATGAAAAACGCAACTAAAATTTTCTCTCCCTAAGTAAATTTGTTTCGGTTAGTTGAAATATTCACTTTAAATAATCAATTGTGTGGGACAGCTTTGCAACATATTATTCATTTTCAGTCTTAAAAATTATTTGCTGCAGAAAACAATTCAATTCTGTAGGAAATCGCGAAAATATGAATAAACTGATAATGTCTGCGAAATACAAAATGTTTTGTTAATTCACTGCGAGAGTTTGTCTCGTTTTTTTTTTTTGACATTTTTATACTACCATTACATTTGTATCCATGATAACGTAATTGAATTTCTTACCAAACTGCATTTTTATTATCGGTGATCAGCTAATTTTTGTTAAGGTAAAGAATAGCACTTTGCGAAATGTATTTATCAATAATTGTTACATTAATGTTATTTCAGAAAGTAAAATGCGACATTATGTCGACACTACTTTTTTGAGTGTGCCGAGACCAGGAATGGAAGTAGTGTCATACATGAAGGAAGGCTGCGTTGACAACTGGGATCTTTTCGAAAAAGTGCTCGACTATTCTTATTCAAAGGTGAGTGGCTACTTTTAGCTTATGGCTTACCAATTTAATGGAATTTATTGTTGTTTAAACACAGAAAGTGCAAATTTTTAAATTATGATATCGACTGGAGGTGCTTGATGGAATTTCAATATTAAATTTGAATTGTTAAAACTTTTTACGATTCCACATGCTTTGTCATTAACGTCCCGGGTTTCACCTTTCGGCATTTTCAGGCACTCTATCACACGGATGCAATAGAACTGACGCATCGAATATCAGATTTTTATCGACCCATGATAAAAATCTGCAAGCAATTTAATTACTATACTGTATTTATTACCGTGATCCTCGCACTGATTAAAGCTTTACAGCTCTAGATTATTTCATTCTCAGTTCAGAGTTTTAAATGTTTTATTTATTAAATATTTCAGGTTATAAAATCATCAAGCGAGTATCACCCGACATTGTTCTCAGAAGCGCCATGGGCGTCAAGAACAGCCCGAGAGAGATTGGCTGAACTGATGTTTGAAAAGTATAATGTCCCGGCATTCTTCCTTGTTAAAAATGCAGTCCTAGCCGCATTCGCCAATGGTAATGAATATATATTATTTACAAGTTTGTTTTGCTCGATGAATGACGGTTTTCACATGCCATATTTTCACTAATTATACGTTTACTGCAAATGGAAATCGCATATAAATACTGTCTCATATTTATATTAGTAGATAATGCTATGTTTACTGTATAATTGACTTGTACAGTATAAGTAAAAATTTGTATTGTTAGATTGGCCGTGTGAGGTTTATAAGTTAAGTGCACTGTCTATCAGCTATCCAATGCCGAAGCAACGTTTACTTTTTTACATTGTCTGTGGAAAGTTGGCCGATAAAAGTTTCACAATTTTATTTTTTCACAGGTAAGTCAACAGCGTTAGTAGTGGATTCAGGAGCAACTCACACATCAGCTGTTCCAGTGCTTGACGGATATGCTCTGAGTGCCGCTTCTGTCAGATCTTCACTCGGTGGAGACCATCTCGCCCAACAGGCGAGGCAGCTGCTTACCACTGTCGGTGCACCTCTCGTTCCTGCCACTCATATATTGGTAAATTATCAATTATACTTAAAAGTCTTGACTACAGTTATGCAGGGTTGATTCTAGCTTTGTTCTTTCTTATTCTTCACACACTTTTGTTTTTAATAAATATTTTCTCCAAATATAGTTTTTTGATCGGAAGTTTTTTTTATACAAAAATTGCTTGTTTCTCAGTTGCTTGACCTCTCTCTGTCAAAGAGAGTAGGGATGAGAAAAGATAGGGCTAGGACAAGACTAGTTGTTTGCTCTCCGCTCTCGTTATGTGAAATATTTTGAGATCTGATGAGGAGTTTCTTTGACATACACAAACCTAGAACAAACTCTTCCTTTGGACAAAATTACTTGATAAAAATGCTTTTGCCCATGCATATTGTGCTTCAAACTCGTATGATTCCTAGCAATCGTTTGAAACACTCTTATATCCAAAATAATGAAGTTTTTACAAGTAATTGTTAAGAAAAATTGTTAATATGATATATTTTAAACCAATGTTTTTGTTGATTTTCAGAATAAAGAAATAGTCAGAGAAAAGGAAAAGGCTCGGTACACACTGAAACCACTTCCTGAGGGTCTCACCGCATCATGGCAGGAGTATATGACTAGACAAGTACTTAATGATTTCACACAGACCGTCATTCAGGTGATTATTTCTCAAAATATAACGCATTGATATAATCTGCAAAAGTTCATTTTCAGGTTTTGGATAACAGTTTGATCCACCTTACACTGGCCTCGTTTGTATCTGTGTAATATGTTATCGCAAATGTGCTTCAGCAGTTAATTAATTTCACAGTGCCCTGTATTTCTTTGATCGGACAGTCGTAAAAGTACAGCAGCAATTTCTTACTTAAATGAGAGATTAATCGTTGATTGATTGCCAGGTTTCAGAGTCCCCTTATGAGGAAAGAGTAGCGGCCAGCACACCAGCAGTCCACTACGAGATGCCCTGCGGCTATCACCAGGACTTTGGCCCAGAAAGATTCCGCCTTGCCGAGACACTCTTTGAACATCAGATGGTTGGCGCTTCGCAGCTGGGTATTTGATACATTTATTCATTTAATGCAACATTAACAACTTAATCTCTAGTGCCCAGTGATGACATGAATATCAGATCTGATTTTGTGATTTTTACACTGAGTATTTGCATTAATTGATCTAGAGAAAAATAGTACAATGCCATGGAAATTTAATATATTTGTCTCTTTTTTTTAAACAATAAAAACACCAGTGGAAATAAGTACTAAAAAATGTGTTTTTATTATTTAAAATATCGTGCCTTTCCATCAAGAAGTGACAGTTAACACCTTAAAAGTGATATTTGTCTCTCTAAAATGGAGTATTTTACTTGCAGTTAGACCTGTATGTGGCTTTTAATTAGGTTCACAGTTTCTTGATTGGCATTTTGAGGTATAATGCCACGTAAACAAAATTTGATATTGAAATTCTATCCACCATGTTCAGTCAATATCATAAAATTGCATATCATCCAACTAGATGTACTGAAAAAACCATGCTTGATTATGAATCGACTGTTGTGAAAATTAGACATCATAACTAGAGTTATCTTCATTCCTCGTTTGAAAGTTGTCTGCTATTATTATAAACAGTTCGTCTTGTTGTCCACTTATATCAACTGCGAAATAATTGTAGGTAGACATAATAAAATAATTTGAATAAGTGATTTATAGAAAAATTATGTTTCAGTTCAAACGTCTGTGGGCATGTGCGACATTGACATGCGGCCAGCGATGTGGGGCTCAGTGGTGGTGACAGGCGGTGGAACTCTCGCCAGCGGGTGGGCGGAGAGACTGGCCCGTGACTTAACTGCCAGAACTCCTTCTTCTGTTCGACTCAAGACCATAGCTGCTAATGGATCAGCTGAAAGAAGATTTGGGGCGTGGATAGGTAATGACACAGCTACAAATATGAATTTGATGCATATTAGAGAAGTGCAACTAGTAGAGAAGGAAATTCTATAAAATATAATAAGTCAAATACAGTGCACTCTCGATTATCCGGGCTAAAGCTGGGGAAGATGGTCACGGATAATTGAAAAACACGGATAATCCGAATCATCAATTTTTTATTTTCGAATATAATATCATATACACAATACAATTTTTTAACACATTGTTTATATATTCTTTATTTTTATCAGGAAAACACAAAAAAATAAGTACAAATATACTATTTTATCATAATAACAAAGGTAGTCCCGAGAGCTGACAAATATAGGCAATAAATATCGAAATTAACAAATTTACTGCGGGCACTTGCGCCAGTTTATGCACTTCACTGTAAATGTTAATAGAAACGCATGTGGAGTACAAAGGATTTCAATTCTTGACTCATTCTAGTCCCATAAATTTTGATGTTTATTGTGGTATATGCGAACATTCATACATTCAAAACACACAAGTGGTTGAAAAAAATTCACTGATTAGTTACGTAAACACAAACACATTGCTAAATTCATCCTTTTTTTCAAACAACGCGCATATTCAAGATCGCAATTCATTAATGCGTCTCATAATCGTTATAGAAAAAAAATCAATCAGATTATATTTGAATTAAAAAATATTCATTTTCAGGCACAAATAATCCGCAAACCGGATAATCGAGAGTACACTGTAACTCAGTTATTCGTGTCATTTCTTAACCCCTGATATATGACTGGGACATGGTATTGCCGAATGAAGTTCGAGGAAAGGCGGCTGGGATGATAGAAAATTAACGATTCATACAGGAAAACAATATATTCGAGAATGATTGATGAAATTTCTGCTTCAGTCAATGGCGTTTTGTCAAAATAGCTATCAAATGATATTCTCATACGGATCTTTCTTTACAGGCGGTTCAATCTTGGCTTCGATCGGCTCCTTCCAGCAGATGTGGATCTCTTCGCAGGAATACGATGAATCAGGCAAAGGGCAAGTCGAGAGGAAATGTCCATAAGTGTCTAGCGTTACATGATAGAACATTTTTATTTCAATTGACAATTTTTGTGAGTGACTCTTAAGAATAACGAATAAAATAAAATGTGAAAACATTGTGTATCGCTGAGTACTTCTGATGTGTTATAACTATTGTGTATTTGAGTACATATACAAATTTGTCACGATAAAACCACAATGAAACAAATTAAAATAAAATCAGACAATGTTAAAATATCCGTTGGGTTTAGAAGAATTTTTTACCGATGCCTGAACACTTCATAAGCCAAATGTCATATTTTACTGGA
Source organism: Himalopsyche japonica (assembly GCA_028555115.1). Taxonomy (NCBI): domain Eukaryota; kingdom Metazoa; phylum Arthropoda; class Insecta; order Trichoptera; family Rhyacophilidae; genus Himalopsyche; species Himalopsyche japonica. The sequence goes on from JAHFWJ010000630.1 coordinate 418,822, forward strand.
ATAAATAATTATCCGATGTTTTCTACATTTTTTATGGTAAAACCTACTGTTTAGATAAATAGATATTTAATGTCTAACACTTATCTCAAGATGAATCCGTGTAGTTGAATTTTATTTTTATGCCAAACAAATAAATGATCTTTTCATAAGAAAGTACTGGATCTTTCATATTGTTTATTGAGCTATTATTTGAAAACTTTTGTAATGTAATGATTATTCACAATTAGTCTTGACCCACAATTTTTTCAGTAGTTATATTAATTTTTAATTATTTGTTTCCCCAACAGAAAAAATAGGTGGAAAAAGTTATTACTTGTCATTTCACTGTGTCCTTATATATATATATAAAACAAAATTTTTCATGAAGAGATAGGACATACAGACAGGGTTTTAAATTTATTAATTTATTTGATACATGTTACAAAAATTACTGATTATATGGCTATTGCTTTAGTAATGTAGGATCGATTAACCCGATCAACGCGACAGTTTTTCATACAAACTAAATCTGTACACGTTGCTATTTTTCAAATGTCCTCTTCCCACTTTAGCAATAAAAAATAATTGGGTTGGCTTTTATTGAAGCTAGATGCATTAGGAATGTTTAACAACATTCAAAAACACAAAGAAATATCATATGTTGTCACAATCACTTTAACAAATATATCCCTAACAAATAACTCACTCGTAAATGGCCATTACCGTGACGTAACGAAGCCACCAATCAAACTCAAATGAACAAGCGCCAATACTGTCACATGTCATGGAGTGTCACATTGCAATGCCACGAGATTGGGGCAAAGTTCAGTGCGAAGTTAGACGCAAGTTTAGCACGCAGTTTCAAACTGATATGTTACTTTGGCGGGGTCGGAATAAATTTGAAGGATTCGAAAAATTGATGTTTCAAACATTTACACCTAATACTTTTGACAAGTTTATGGAGGTGGTAGTATCAGGACGAATTGGGCGATATTTTAAAACCAAAATCAGTCCTATATGCAAAAGATTGCCTGCGTTACCGACGTTTGAATGTTCACCAATGTCTGGGGCACTCGCATACGGGCCTTGCACATTACCATTCTATACGTTGGGGCGTTAGCGTGGAAATGATTAATGCTTAAAAAAATCATATTTGTTTGAATTCATTCACAACCATGTGGAATATGTTGATATTCGATGCAATACTGTTAATGCTTTTATCAGTGGCATCTTCAACCAGCCAACAATTTGATATTATAATGAATGGCAGAGTTCGTATTTTGGCTTCATATAAGTTGAAAGAAATATCTATCCAGGTAAATTTCTCTTCAAACTATTCAAAGTTAGCATCCATGTCATTAAGTAATGAAGACTTAAAAATTTCTTCTGAACCTTTTCCATCATGTTATAAATATTTCAGATTGCTTGAGGTCCAAACAATAAACTTTATTTTCAAGCCTATTCTGTACTAAGGCATTGTACATTAATATAAGGTTTTATGATCCAAAAAGGCTCTTGGTATGAAGAATAAATCCTAAAAGAAATGCAAAATAACACTCAATTTATTTTCGTCAAATAATTTTTATTTCCTATAAACAGTAAAATAAAATTTCACAATATCGTTAAAATAATCATTCGTAATAGTAATAGTTTTTTTTTTTACTATATTCCATCCCACGATATATATATTATTATATACTCTGATATCTTTTTCAATAAATAATCTCGTAATCATCACCTCCCAAACTTCTCGTACCCACCCGCAAGTCATCTAAATAAATAATTTTTTTCCACTGTTGGGCTGTTTCACTTTTAACAGATTTTATAAGTAATAATAAGTTTACTATAACACCGAATAGACTAAATTTTTCTTGGTACAACAGACATTAAAAAAATCATAAAAACAAATTTGATAATATTTGAAACTCTAAAATTATATGCTGCCGAAATTTAATTGAAAACTTGCATAGAACGTTTGAATTATTTATAGATACTTTCATAAAATCTAAAAATTACTTTCTGCTATGTTGAATAATAAGTAACGAGGAAAAGATTTTGCAAAATAATTGACATTTGTTTATTTTTTCACCATATTCGAACATTTGCGGCGCCTCTAAAATTCCTGGTCACCATCATTTGCTTAGATAAAAGGATTAGCTAGTCGCTTAGATTCTCTTTTTTAGGAACGGGGATACATGGGAGATAATTTCCGGCATCAGAAAATCTATAACTTTGAACAGAAATCAATAAATTGATTTAAAAAGCGGTTTTCTACTGAGATGAACCTGTGAGATCTGTAATGAAAGCAACGACACTGACCACTACACCATGGGCCTGACAACCACATGATATTCCGAGTTTCAAATCATATCAAAATATACAACAATAGTAAAATTTATGCGATCTATTTTGTGCAAACACAGTTTTCTAAATACATATTTTATAAACATTAGTATAAATTAACAATATAACAATGAGAATTGATTCTGTCATCTGAATAATGAAAAATGACAAAGTCGTTTTTATAGTTCGCGTAGTTTTTGTTAGTGGCTAGTCAAGAGTGGATGTTATTCTATTCATTATTGAATTAAAAACCCTGAAAGATATACTTTAAAGCCAAAGTGAGAGCGTTGTAAGTAAAGAGAAGGTAATGGATTGCTAATATTTTTTAAGCTTGTTAATTATTTTAAAACTCCTTATTATCGACTAGCTAACCACGAGTTCTAAACTACCCTTGAACTAAAGAGAGGTTGGGTGACAACAGAGGTTCGCTGGTCTTTTTAAAGAGAGTCGGGATAGAGGATACGGCTAGGCCAGGATTAGTGGTTGACTGATCGCTCTTGCAACGCCTGGTTTTTATCGATCAAATGGACGGGAAGCAGCTTTTCAACATCGCAAACACCCATACCCATAACATGGTGAAAAAATCGCATTGTATTTTAGTTCTACAATTTTTTTTATAAATAAGATATAGTTGATAGCTATTTCGGCTCATGCCATCTTCATTTATCTAATTTTTTTAAGAAAATGATAAGTTATGTCATTGAGTGACAAGTTTTTGTTGAATTTTTTTTTTTTGAGAAACTTCCGTTAGAAGACTAAATATTTCGAACTGCAATACAGATAAAAAAAAAAAGCTTAACAGTATGATAAAATTAATGAAGAAATTATCGGGTAAATAACAAAACGATTCAGATGAAAGAATCAATTCTCCCGTCTAAAAAATAATAATTTATTTCGCTATACATTGAAGATGTATTAAAAAAAATTAACAAACACGATTCTTAAATTACAGAAGATCAACAATAACATCGAGATGGTACAAATTATTGTCTTAATTCAATTCAATAATCGCATCTGAATAATGGTAACATCATATAAACTAGAAAGTTTTATTTTTGAAAGCATTTTGTATGAAAAGAAATTCAATATTGTACATATTATATACCTGTGAGAAAAATTAAAAAATTTGGTTGGACAAATGCTGTCATACAACATGATAAAAAAAAAACATTTTTATATTATAAACTTTGAACCTATGGTATCTTGGAACCTTCGATACTTGTGGTGGTTTTTATGTAAAATTAGCCAAACTGATAAATATTTCATACGGAAAACAAAAGTATTGGGTAAGTGAGAAATTCTTCACCAACTGCAATAATCTGGATGATATTCATTTTTGTATTGATGTTTTTATTTCTTTGGCAGTCGAAATGTTCTAACGTTAAAATTGTTATTCACAAGTTTTTTTTTTCCGATTTTTCATCTAGACATTTCCATTAACAATTGTATAATCACACAACATTCTTTAAACTATTCTCCTGGAAACGATATTGCGACACTAAATACTTCATGAATTAGTTCAGTACTGTAGGTCAGTGTTATGCAACTGGCGAGTCTTGAGACGATACTAGGTGTGTCGAGGCACAATACATTAAAATGATTCAAATCCATTTCAATTGCTAAAATCACAATTGTATTTAGATAATCATTTAAGATGTCCTTCCAATACGCTAACAAACATTACTTTAAAAATGTTAAAATAATTCAGACAGTAGTCATTTTTAATATATATAGAGGCACCAAGTTGCTGTAATTAATTTTTCCAGTGTTTTGACTTTTTTTTTTGTTTCCAAATTCTGACTACTTCTTAACTGTGTCGCGGTGCCAACATGTTGCAGAGCACTGTAGGTGTTAAACAAACTTTTATCAGTTATTGCGATAAATCAAGTTGTATATTAACAGTCAGTGAGCTAAAAATGCGTTAACTGATAGTCCCAAAGTATCATTGGTGATGCTATCTCCTCGAATCAATTAAAATTCGTAGAAAAGATAAACTTTGAAGATTTTTGAAGTATCACACAAAATTAACCATAGATTTTTTTAAAAATCTCCATAACAACACCTTAGATCTGTGGAGGATTGAGTATTATGTATGCACGAAGAAAACAATCAAATAAAGTTGACACAGTTTTGATAAATTTTATAGTAAGTAATATTTTAATACTACTCTCACAGGTATATAAATAGATAATAACATCAGTTTGTTTATTTTTGCAAAATAAAATGCCATGGTTTTGCTTTAAACGCCGATAATGTTAAAACCAAGATGGTTGGTTGCTCCTAATTAATACGGTCATATTCCTGCACATATAACATAGCAAACGTTTTCATAAAATAATTCTTTTATCCACTGTTAACCGATGCTATTATTTGCAGAAGCGGCTCATTCCTGAAACCAAAATTTAATGCATTAAACCGTTCAATAAAAGATGTGTTACTATTTTGCTGTTTTGTTGATTGTTAGTGTAACATATTTATAATGTTATACAAACGAAAACTGGCCATAATTGTATTAATAATGAAAATATTTATATGAAATAAAAAGAAAATGTTGATGAATCAAATTTTTAACTTTTTCAATATTGGATCGAACTTAAATCTGTTATTTAACCCGTTCCACGCGGCTCTTTTTCATACGTATTAAATTTGTCCTTTCTTTCCATATAGAGTTATAAATAGAGCAATAAAAAATAATTGGGTTGGCTTTTATGGAAGCCACACGCATTAGGAATGTTTCACAACATTTAATGACACAAAGAATTCTCCTATGTTGTCGCAAACACTTTAACAAATATATCCCTAACAAATAACTTACTCGTAAATTGCCATTACGGTGACGAATCGAAGCTACCAATCAAACTCAAATGAACAAGCGCCACTACTGTCACGTGTCATGGAGTGTCACATTACGATGCCGCGAGATTGGTACAAAGTTCAGTGCAAAGTTTCAAACTGATTTGTGACCTGGCGGAGATCTTGCTAAATTTAGAGGATTCAAAAAATCGATGTTTTAAACATTTAAACCTAATAATTTTGACAAGTGTATGGAGGTGGCTGTAGCAGGACAAATTAGGCAATATTTTGAAACCAAAATCAGTCCTACTTGCAAAAGATTGCCTGTATTACCGACATTTGAAAACTCGCGTCTCATACCTTGAGACGTTCGCATGGAAAGGATTAATCGTTTGAGTGCCATTGGGACAATACGTCTCGCGAATATATTGAAATTCAATGATATTACAGTTTATTATTAAAAACGATATAATTTTTTTTTTCAGTTGTGACAATAAAATTGAGAATTAAGTGTAGAGTATTAAAATAACACTATTTCAGAAGCAAAATTGAAAGTAGATTTTTTTCACAAAACAAATTTCTAAATTATTGCGGAACGAGCCGTGTTAGCAAATAGTGCCAGTTGTTTTCGAGTACAAACTAAAATGTTTCCATTAAAATTAACATGTTTTATGATGTCATTATTAACTAGTTGACTGTACAAATAAAATCTGTTATACGCTGACAAAATTGTGATGTGACAATAAATTATAAATACATACAAAGCAACAGTAACTATACAATTATAGTATTTTCTCTATGGTGTCATTACATTTAATTAAAACTCTATGGATAAGTGTGTCTGGTCTGTCTGTCTATGATAAGTACTTAACGCTGAGAGGAGAAGCGTCTGGGCGCCCATTAGTCTCTGGCACAGCACAGATTGTGTTTAAAACGTCTTATCTTCGTAATAATAATTGTTTCTATTCATCCAAAGGTTAACGACGTCATCATCGGTAGAAATGGTGGGTCTGCGTTTGATTCGGAGGTCTCGGGTATCTCATTCTGAACTGGGAGGCGGCTGGAATAATAAACGGATCACTTTTTAAAAAAACACAATCAACATATATTCAAGAATCGTTGTTTATCTAATCCTTGCTGAGTCAATTAACAAATAATTTACTACAGAAGCATTTAAAACATAAATTTTATTGATACCAAGTATTGATAAAATTATAACACGTTATAAAGGAATCGCATAATATAAATTCAAACTCAGCGCTACGTGTTTACATCTTTGTAATAAAGGTCGCAAGATGACGGCTTTAGAACAACTGGAAATCAATAGATGTCAACTATCACAAAAAAATTTAACGAACAAACTAATATATGTTGGTCACCACTGCTCAATCCACTACAGGGGGCGGTTTCGGTTCCATAAAAAAACCATTTTACGTGCAATATGTAAGCTTATTGATATAACCGCCTTTTTAATTTCATTTACAATTTTTGAAAACTTTTAGTTTTATTGCTAGCAAGAAATAAGCTAGGTCGTTAAAACATCAGAGAAGATGTATTGTGTACATTCTTTACATAGCTATATATAGATAAGCAAATGTTACTTTAAGCATATTTCTGGCGATGGCGTGAGCCGAAATAGCTATCAACTATATCTTATAAAAAAAAATTGTAGAAAGTTAAAATACATACAATACAATGCTATTTTTTCACCATATTATAATGCAGTTCTACCAAGTAAATGCCAATTCAATCAATAGATACCAAGTATAACAAACTTATTCGGTTATCAAGAAAAATCAGGCTGTATTTCAGTAAAATAATTACTTCGTACATGAAAGTTTTGGCACTGTTAACACCATTGTATTTTTGGGTATTCGCTTCCTTTAGTAAGACCTTTATTTTGTCAAGTACCAACATTATAAAGTTGTATTGAAAAAATACAAAAATAATTACGCTCGGATTAAAGTGCTAAGCATTACTGACTAGAATCTATCAGTATCTAGCAACTAATAAACATAAAAAATAAAACCCCCTGATACTATAAATGTGTTGAGTAAAAAATTACTTACGTGGAGGAGTTTGGGCTATCAGCCCGGGACCCGAATTTGTTCGTAACCATCTGGGTACCTGAAAATGACAGAAATATTCGAGGAATCTGCAGGAAAAATATAACAACATAAAAACACATTTACAATAATATAATTTTACTAGTGATTTTTATTGTACTGTCATCAGTTAATTTGTTTATTATTTATTAAAATTGATGAACTTGTTGTTCTCCATGGCGTGTTAACACATTGTTGTCGGGACACGGATTTTTCCGTTTTTGCGGAACTGCTGATGGATTGCGGGACCCGTAAAAATCCGGGTTTTGTAGTCTGTTGCTAGAAGTCGGCTCACGTATTTATCCGTGTAATTTGAACTGCATTTTTTTTTGTTGTCAGCAGCTAGATGTCACTGCTTTTTTGGTATTTAACAAAGACATTTTTTTATTAGTCGTCGCATTTATTACAGTTCCACCAAAATATTTTTTAAAAAATGACACACAAAAGTTAAATAACGAACTACAAATGCTTTATAGCTTGTGATCGTATTGAAATTGACACAAATCAAGAACCAGGACCATCAACATCCCAAGAACCAACAGCATTACTCCCGACACGGCGAACCTCAAAAGTTGATCCACCAGGAAGACTTTCTATGGATATGAAAGCCCATACGGTGCAACGAATTCTTGGAAAGGGAAAAAATAAATACGTTCAAAGACAATGCTGAGTGTGTGGTGCGAGCGGCAAAAGAAGTGAGACCTACTTTATGTGCAAGTTTTGTGGTATACCTCTACACAGAGGTACGTGTTTTGAGAAATATCACACGTTGAAAAATCATTCATGAAAACAAATTGTGACATATTTTAGTTTTATTTAGTGTTTATTTCGATTTTTTATTATATACATTTTTATAAAACTTTTATGTGCAAAATAAACGGAAGTTTCCAGTGAATATAAAACTGTCATCCTCCATGTTTCTTCTTCATTTGATAGTACTGTTTATGGTTAGTCTGTGTTTAAAATTTCATAATTTTATATTGTATAGTATAAAAGTTATGGCGAGTTTCCGAAAATGTAAAAATACGCGCGCGGCTGCTAAAAAATGCCCCGCGCCAGGCTTAAAACAATGCACGAAATCACCCGACAACAATGTGTTAATATATACGACACGTGTTTCACTTCTTTGAGAAACATCTTCAGACTAATTGTATCATAAGGTTATTCATTACTAAGGTAAAGAATGATTCAAATACTCAATCTATGAGTGGGGTGGGAGTGTTTCCTTTTTTGCTAGACTTAGGAGGGGGGGGGGGAGGTTAGACACAAAAAAAGTATAAATTATTATAACATAAAAAGCTAATTATTAGTGCTTTGAGGTGAAAATCTTAATGTAAATAAATTTAATTTAAATTCTCTAATTGAATTCTTGATTCAATATCTCGCTGCAAAAATATATGTTAAGCATTTAAAATTTTATAATGTTTAATCTCTTCCACGCTAACGCCCCTACATATGGGACGGCAATGTGCAAGGCCTGTATGCGAGAGCCCAAGACGTTGTTACGCGAACATTCAAACGTAGATAGCTTACGCAATCTTTTGCATATAGCACTGATTTTGGTTTTAAAATATCGCCCAATTCATCCTGATATTACCACCTCCATAAACTTATCAACAGTATTACGTTTAGATGTTTGAAACATCGATTTTTCGAACCCTTCAAATTTATTCCGACCCTGCCAAAGTAACAAATCAGTTTGAAACTGCGTGCTCAACTCGCGTCTAACTTCGCACTGAACTTTGCACCATCTCGCGGCATTGCAATGTGACACTTCATGACACGTGACAGTAATGGCGCTTGTTTGTTTGAGTTTGATTGGTGGCTTCATTACGTCACGGTAATGGCCATTTACGAGTGAGTTATTTGTTAGGGATATATTTATTAAAGTGATTGTGACAACATATGACATTACATTGTGTTTTTTAATGTTGTGAAACATTCCTAATGCATCTAGCTTCCATAAAAGCCAACCGAATTACTTTTTATTGGTGTATTTATAGCTCTATGTGGAAAGAGAACATTTTGAAAAATAGCAACGCGGACAGATTTAGTTTCTATGAAAAACTGTCGCGCTGATCGGGTTAATGATTAATTTTTAAAATTTAATTAGTGTCCTGTCTTCTGTGATGGATCAAGTAGCAAATAATGGCAAATAAAAATAGCATGGAGTGAGAATGGTCAACTGCTAATTATTTGTCACGTTCTACCCCAACAAAGGGTTACAGTGTCCTGTTTTCTCAAGCTCACTTTTCCAAGAGAGGGAACACGGATAAAACAAATAAAATTGTATTTTTTAACGATGTTGTTATATCGATGATATTTTTATTTCCCTCACCTGTCTGAGTATATAAGCGGGCTGATGCGAGTGCTGCAGCAGCGTGTGAATTGTGGCGGCAGACGGCGGCGGTGGTGTCGGTATGAGCCCTCGCCCCCCCGAGTTCAACGATTGTGCCATGTTATGACTTCTTTGGTTTTGGTTTGATTGTTGATACGACCCTCCAACAGAATTACTTCTGTCCAGATACGGTGACTGATGATTCTGCTGAAATAGGAAACGTATCTGTGTAAAACAAAGAATATATACTACCCGAACGTGTGTTCAAAGAGAACTCAAAATCCATACGTTGATACAGCAATCTATGAAAAGTCAGTTAACACATTATTTGCGGGTGAGATTCGCACTACGCTGATAGGTTAGTGCGGGCATACAATCAATGTCACGCGTAAAAAACACATTTTTACATAAAATGCCATAACTTTTAAAATACCCGACATATTTAAGTGTTTTTTTCAATATGTTCACCAGTTTATTAAATAAATATTCATGTTTCCGCAAAGAATACTTCTTTCAGACAAAACATTTCGATATATATGATAAAATAAAGGACTTTTACTAATCAACATTTAGGCGCACAGTACGTCATGCATTTATTTTTGACAGTCATAAAAGTTTTTTTTATGGGCAACTTGTCATAGCAAATAGTTGAAAAAACAATTGGTAATCTCAGGGATTTGTATAGAACAGTTAAATATATGGGCAGTGCATGTGAGGCATTTAATGACAAGCTTGTTTGCACTATTTCATAATTTATGACCTACAGATGTTCTTTTGAGTAGAGGTACAGGACTTTCCAGAACACAGCCCCCAGAATAATGTGTATTTTGTAATTTTAATATAAATTATATGTATATATTTCACATTTAAAAAATAAAATATTTTTCATATTGTATAATCATTAAAGCTATGATATAATTTTACATATTTATTTTAATTAAAATACTAATTTAATTAAATATGCTTCTATCAGATTATAGTGTAGATGGAACACATGAAATTAAAATTTATATTCTCACTGAAAGTGGTTCACAGCACGGAGCAGAATTGACATGGAAGAGTTTTTATATCCAAAAATGAAACATAGTTTGTGGTCACCCTGTTTCATAAATATGGTTCATTTATGTAAACCTAGGTCATATTAAACCTCCTAAGCAAGATAAACTAAAATGCTTGTGAAAAAAAAACAGGTATTAATACCCTTTCCGCAGTTAACCGGCAGTCCGCATAACGGGTATTACTACCTTTCCCGCATTGAATGTGTTAAGGGACCCTGGCATTGAATATAAAAATCACTTACACCCATTGATAGATGTGATTAGTGCTGTATTTTTGAATTTGCCATTGTATGTCATTGATGACGTTGTTTTTGAACACCTGAAGTGTTACGCGATTGTCGCTACAAAAACAAATCTGTAAACATCGAAACGTGTTGACTATTTTTAAAGTCACTAAATTAGCATCCGTGCCTAAACCACTGTAGTGCTTCCAAAGTGACGTGACTTTTAATATATAGTATATATATATATACATATCGTAATCATGCGTGATGTATTGTTGGATTCGCATGAAGACTCTGCGTCGGAAGACGAAACGAACGCCGGCCAGACGCCAAGCGTGGTGGGTGATCGTTTGGACAGACTGGAGAGCCAGATAGTAAGTTCTTGTTTCAATCGAAACAAGATCAACTGTCCACCTCACGGCCCGAAAGAATCCCCCTCGAGTCGATAGGAGGTTCCTTTCGCCTCCTGAAGGAGGCCGCCCCGTTCAATAAACAACTGACAGCGTTGGTTGGGACTGTGAAGGAACCGATCGTACCCAATGCGGACCCGGCCAGGATATCGACGATGATTGGCATCCAGCGATGTGACACATTAGATTGGGCCGGGCTCTGTTACTATTAAGAGCAGAAAAAATATGCTGCGACGCCGTTGTTCACCAAGCTGGAAGTGAACGATGAGTCCCGTGGGTACGACCAAGGAGCTCTTACAGCTCAGCTGACGGGGAGGACGCCTTACTCGAGGGCCGGCAGTTGGTCATTGAGTGGGGGGGGGGGTCTTAAATAAGACGGTACCTCTTACACCCGCAGGGCTGTTTCAGTCAATCGAAGGAAAGTTCGGAAGAGACTCTTCCAACCAACTTATAACCGAAGACATTATGTAAATAGTGTTTGTGAAGAGGGCTGAACAGATCCACCACCGCCGAAACCATCCGGGCCAAGGTGAAGAAGGAACACGTCAGGGATAGACTGGCGAAAATACCCCCCCCAGGTTGCAGGAAAGGCTGGCGAGACCTACACCCTCGCCTGATAGGTTGCCCTTTTGGGAGCAAGTCCCGACGCCCAGTGTTAGGAGGGCCAGCAGTGGTAGACCTTCAGCAAGGTACAATCGAAGGCCCCCCTACAAAAAAAAAAAACAGGGAATTGCACAAAAGAAAGAATCTTCGAGGGGGGCGCCGCCCCAGATGACGCCAATCCCTTCAAAGGGGGTTGCCTGTGACACCTTGTGGAAGTTTGGAAGGCAGAAGGAGCCCCCTTACCCCTTCTGAGGATGTTAGGGGGGGGGGGCGCATTCCATTCACCCTGAAGCCGCCCTTCTCTCTCAGACACCACAGCTACTGCTGGAATTCCAGACGCAGGTAACGGGCAAGATGCAGGCCCAAGTAACTGTGTTAAAGGAACTGTAAATCTTGTGAGCGGCAGACGGAACGCCCAGCTACCTCTCGCAGTTATTTTTAGTCAGGAAACGGATGGCGGAGAATGACAAATCTTCTACTTGAAGATGTTGAATGGTTTTCTTTTTGGATCCCAGACCTTTCAAGCTGTTCAACCATGGCTGAGTTCCGCAGTCCCTGCAGAGGAACAACTGAATGATAAAGATAGACTGCATCAGGCATACCTCCATCTTCCTATAGCGAAGCGACATCGTCAACTCCTCCGCCCTGCTTCAGAGACGAGCTGATCCGGTTTACAAGCCTCACCTTCGGTCTATCAGAGGCTCCACGAATGTTCACATTACTGACAAATTGGGTAGCTGAAAAACTTTGGGACCGAGACATTCGGAGGATTGCAAATCAATCCAAAACAGTCCTAACCTCTCAAGCATTAGAGATTGTAGGGTTTCTAAAAAAGCTAGGTTGGACAGTTAACTTCAAGAAGTCAATCCCTGTACCCTGCCAGAAACTGGAATTCCTGGGGATCGAGTGGGGCACTTACACCAAGAGCATATCCCACGAAAAGTGCACAGCTCTCCGCAACGCAGTGCAAGAGATGACACAGAAGCAGGAATGGTCCCTCAAATCAGCTCAACGCCTGCTAGGCAGACTAAACTTCATATCCTTCGTCACTTACAACGACACATCCGACAATTGCGCCATCTGCCGCCTCACTTTAGGGTTGCGATTCTAGGTCCAGCAGGTCCAGCCATAGAGGATATAAAGGAGTTGGTAATTTAAGGTGGAGAGGATAATTTAATATTGGTAGGTAAAACTCCTATATTATTACTGAAATTTTAATACCTTAAAATTTCTGGCAACATTGGGCGATTGTCTCGAGTCTGTGATCCTGGGAGGTCTACAAGCGTCAGGTGGGTGTGAAATGAGAGGGGATTGCGACTGCTTGCGCAGCTGTGAGGTTGCGCCACCGGTCGGAGGCGGACGGCTCAGGTTCGGAAGAGCGAATGATGAGGGTGTCGGGCTGCCACTGGAAATAAGATATATTTTTATTTGTTAATTACAACATGGAATTATGTTTGTATGATATGATGATAGAGTTTGTTGGTCCGATAGGTGATATGTATTTTGATTGTTTGCATAATTAAGTGATCAAATCTCCAAAGCAAAACTAAGATCCGTTTATTGTATCCAGTTGCTGTAATGGTTCCAAACAGCAGAGGGAAAGCGATCAACTTATTACAACCTTTTTCTTGACCAAATCCTTCTTTCATTGTATTCTAAGATTCATCAGTGCTGGACCAAAATGCCATTAGGAGTAACACAGACCATGGTTACATCAACAATGGTAAGTAAAATCATGTTTATATGTAATTAACAAGATTACAAAGATTGATGTATTTAAGAATGTATTATTTTAGCCTCATATAAGCAGAAAGAAATGGCTGTGTCTTTGGGTTTTCAAATTAGTTCTAGTTAGTGAATTTTGACTAAGGGAATCCAATTCTTGAGACGTTGTTCAAAGTCTACTCAAACGATTTTGTAGTAGGCATCAATACTAGCGTGAATGAAAATGAATGGAAAATATCTGCATATTACACGTAATATAAAATAACTTACCCCTGAGAAGTTTGCCGGGGATACGGAATACTGTCCGATGGAGTTCCTGGAGTAGGCCAGGCCAAAATGGGAGATGCCTGAAAATATTAGAGACGTAAAAAAAAACTCTTTGTTGGAACATATTGCAGTTGATGCTATTTCGATTTCGACCATTTTCAGAGCTGTGATTGAATTAAAATTAAATTTAGTTTTGTGTACTGTTTAAGAAAAGATAGACAATATATTGGAACTTTATGTATGATTAAAACAATTAATACATTATTGGAGGGTGAGATTCACATTACGCTGATAGTTTAATTTGGGGATAAAATCAATGCTGCGCGTAAAAAACACCTTTTTATATAAAATGCCATAACTTTTAAAATACCCAACGTATTTAAGTGTTTTTTTCAATGTGGTACTCACCAAGTATAGCACCACCAGTTTATTAAATAAATATTCATGTTTCCGCAAAGAATACTTTCTTTCAGATATAAAACATTTCAATATATATAATAAAATAAAGGACTTTTACTAATCAACATTTAGGCGCACATTACGCCATTGCATTTATTTATGACCGTCATAAAAGTTTGTTTGTTATATGGGCAACTTGTCACAGCAATTACTTGGAAATACAATTGGTAATATCGACAACCATCTCAGGGATTTATATAGAGCTCTCAAATATCAGTCAATATATTCACTGAACATGGTTCACAGCATGAAGTAGAATTGACATGAGATAGTTTATGGTCACCCTGTTTCATAAATATGGTTCATTTATGTAAATCTAGGTCATATTGAAGCTCGTAAGTAAAATGAAGTAAATTGCTTGTGAAAAAAAACAGGTATTAATACCTTTCCCGACGTTTACCATCAAACGATGTAAAAGGTATTAATACCCTTCCCGCAACGAATGCGTTAATATGTAATTGTGTCAAGTGTCATAAGAAAATAAAGACAAATGTTAAAATAAAGTCATTAAGTGACATAATTATGCGAGTTCCTTTTAATGGTTAAGTAGGTGTGATGAATTAATGTTATTGGTACATAAAGCATAGCATAATTATTTTTAATCATAGTCCTGATGATGTTGAAGTCGAAATAGCTATCAAGAACCATTTATGTTATAATTACCTGTAACGGTGACCGGGGAATATCTCCCATCAACGACTGCCGAATCTTCTGCAAGCCACTGTCAACACTCATTTGCCCAACTAATCTATTCTCTCTACCGCGACCGCTGAATCTGTCATTCGAGTTCTGCCGACTCTTGTTCAAATACTTTGGAAAGTTATGATAGCCTTTTGCACCGAAGTTTTGTTGGCTTTGCTTCGTCCACGGCATCTTGGAATCGCCGGCGATCCCTCCTCCGTTCAATCTAGCCGTATCGGCAATCGGTTTACAATTTGCGTCTGTTGCTCTGGCATTATGCCAAGACGTGAAATTATTATCGATAGTTACAGGAACTTTGGTTTCATTCTGTTCATTTTTAGGAACAAATGCTTTGGCCTCGTTGCTTAAATTGCTTGTCAGAACTTTTTCGTTTAATACTTTTTGTTTGTCAGGTTTATTGCTTTTATTTTCTGTAATATCTGTTTTATTATGAACTGCAACATCGTTTATCGTTGAAGAATAATACTGCGTTCTTATTTTAGTATCCTTGCCATCGCCGATTTCAAAACTGTTTTGTTTCGATAAAACGCTTAGACTAGACGCGTTCCTGAAGCCTTTTCTTCGATCTCGTATGCTTTTGTTTTGTATTTCAGTTTCCGCGGAAATATGAAGTGGAAATTCTTGACTAACTGTCGAAACTTCATGCATCTTTGTCGTTGGGGTTTTTGGAGTATTACTTCTGTCGACGAACCCTTCTTTCGGTGACATAACATTTCTATGATGAGGACCTTTATACGGGTTCCTCTGTTGATGCTGCGGCGAGTTCATCGAGTAGTCTATTAAATTATTCTTCAGATCAATATTTAAATTAACATTTTGGTTTTCGTAATTTTGATCGTAAGTGACATTTGCGGGAGGAATTTGATTGTAGGCATACGGGTATGTAGGATATATTTGCTGTACGTAAGGGAACGCTCCGACAAAGTTAGTATCTATATTACCGAATGCGATATTCTCAACAGGGGGGTACGACGGCAGCGGTGTAGCTCTGGAAGATCCTGAATTCGCACTGCCCCTCGAATCGGGCGGCCGTTCGATAAATCCCTGCTGCAAGCAGACTTCGGGTCGATACCCAGGCTGGTATATCTGCGGATACTGCTGAGTATTGACCGGGTATGGAATCGGATGACCTTGATGTGCTGCGGCGCCGTACGGGAAGTAGGGTGAAGTTTGCGGCTGTATCAAATTTTGTGGATGTTGGTAGAATGTTTGAGGTACTGGGGGCATACTGGCGGCTTCATGAAGGTGGTATGCCGCAGCTGAAAATATATAATATATGATATAGTGACTATTATCCATCCAAATTCTCAAAAAAAAAAACTCGCCTGTAAGAGTTATGGCTCCAATGAGGTGATTTTGACGGCTTTAACAAATCGTTCAATAAGAGAGAAATATAAACGTTAGAGAAGCGTTGGAATGAATGTTACACTTTTAAGAAAGAGACTATGCATGATGAAGAGAGTCAAATTTTATCCACACATTGTTGTTTTATTAGTTATCCAATGAACTTATCGAGTGATGTAATATATTGGTTGACCCCGCTGAAATCCAATATATACCGACATTTGCGATAATTGCCATATAGCTTGGATCTGACGTTAATCCTTTTAATACTTTATCTATCACTTCGTTGAGTACTATTTCAACAATTTTATATAATCGATATCGAGACTGGTTTCACTCATCTTGAGTATTATCAACCGATATAATACAAAATAAAACAAGGCTACTTATACAACATTTTGAGAAAACAATTACCATGTATACAAAACATATCATAATGAAGTAAAATGTTACGGATCTCTTGAAAGTAAATATCATACCTGCTAATTTGCAATCAAAAATAAAATGTCCAAATTAAATGTCCATTATAAGTTAATTATAAAATGTTCATTAACCAGAATAAGGAATGTGAAACTTGTACGATTCCACATGTTTTGTCACCAATGACCTGGGTTTCGCCTTTCGGCATCTTCAGGCGTTCTATCACACGAATGCAACAGAACTGACGTAAAATAATAAATAAAAACAGTTAGCATCGTCTATATACCAAAGTTATTAATTACAGGAAAACACACACCCCAAGGCAAGCAGTGAATTGCAGCTAAAACCAAATTTAATAGCATCAATCTAAAAAAAATTAAAACATGTGGATTCGTACAAAGCTGCAGCAATTCAAATTTGATGTTGAAATTTAAAGCATCTTCAGTTGATGTCATAAATTACATAATGAATTCATTTATTGGATGTTTTGGTAACACTGCTGACAAAAAAGAGCTGGATGAACTGACCAGGATGTGGTGAAATTTTATGCTGCGACAAATCTTCAGGGGGGTGAGGTGGCGAACCGTACAACGCCAGCTGCGGCCAGCAGCCCCACGTCGGTGAACCGGCCACCTGTGAAAGTTGGTTATTGACGATTATTTCCAACATTGGTTAACCCTCTGACTGCTAACGTCTCAACTGTTGAGACGGCTGATTTTACTGTGTTGATAATTGATACCCGAAAATATATGAATTAATAGTGTTTAAAACCTTGTACTCGCTAATTTTTGAGTTTATGCATTGCTTGATTTGTCACTGACAAATTCAATAAGATTTTTTTCAAATCAATAATATTTAAGAAATTTTTTAAGTCTAGGCGTTAGAATATCTTTTAAAATGCTCAGCAGGGTACGAATAAATAATCCATGTATCGAATTTTACTAATAGGGTCAATGGTTGACAATCATTTCCTGCAGTTTACTTTTATTTGCCTGATTTTCATGCAAGATTAACTAAATTTCACTCCACGTAAAATATGTTTGAGGACAAACCCAAACGTACATAGCAATATGCAATTACTTTATGACAATTGCAAGTCGTTTAGTGGGTCGAAAGAAAAATATTATTGAATTTAGGTGTACCCCACACATGAAAAAAACGTATTTAAAACATTTAATTTCTTCATAGTTAATGTCTTGTAACACTTGTTTTTGGATATCATAAGATTTCATTTTAATATCAATTGGTATTTTAGTTGATGTGTGATTGGTCGTGTTTTCATTAAGCATCCTGCTGCAATACTTCATATTTATTACATTGAATTCTTACTTTCACTCACACTATTGCAAGGTAACCTCTACATGCTAGTTGAGTTGTGTACACACACAACATGAGCATAAAAACAGATCATAACAAAACAATGTGATAGAAAATAATATAATAATTAATGATAAAATATATTTTTTTTGTTCGAATGCTAAAATACAAAATACAAAAATCTGATAACTTCATTTAGGCCGCAGGTTGGCCATGCTTCCTCTAGGTAATCGAAAAGCTTCTAAGATTTCAGATCTACTCCCTCTCCGTATGAAGTCGAAGTCAGGACTGAGGAGTTTTAAGTGAAGAAAAAACAAACAATGGACCTGAAGAAAGACAGTGATGATAATAAATACCTGATAAGCAATATGAGGCGCAGCCAATCTCCGAACTGGGCCCCCAGTGGCCAAAACCTGCTGGGTTACTTGTTCCCTAGTTGCATAACAAGTCTGGATCGGCACTTCTTGATGATAGAGCTGATTGGAAGGTTCTTGGTGATCACTGATTATGACAGGCGAGGATGGAAGCTGTGGTTTTGGAAGAACGATTTGTTGACGGTGGGGAGTGGTCGGTGTGCGAATCAATGCTGGGTATTGAAGTTGGTCTTGTGGATCCTGTAATATAAATATATCAAATAAAATTGACTATTAGTGAAAAAATTCATCAGGAAATTAAAAACTCAGTAAACATAGCTTTCAAGGTCATCAACAATTTAGACATCTTAAAAATAGTAGAGATAAAATTAATAAACTTGACAGAAGTGGTACTTATAAAATGTCCTGTGGCTCATCCACTCGTGCTAAGGAACATGTAAGATCGGTTTCACAGAATGCATCCCGCTACTTGCTAAAGTCTGGCAGACTATAACTAATTACAGCATGTATCGAAGTATTGATTGAATTGGCATTCACTTGGTAGAACTCCATTATAACACGGTGAAAAAATCTATTATAGTTCTGACGATGGCGTGAGCCGAAATAGCTATCAACTATATTTGTTAAAAATAATTTTGTAGAACTAAAATACATTGCTATTTTTTCACCGTGTATCGAAGTGTTACAAAGGATAATAAAAAACATATAATGATTTTTGACAAAGATCTATAGAATAGAAGTATATCCACTCGAGCTAAGGAACATGTAAGATCATTCAACAGTAAAAAAAACAGATTCACAATTCGCTTATCACGTTATAAAGGAATCACATAATATAAATTCAAACTCAGCGCCTAAGTGTTTGCATCTCTGTAGTAAGGGTCGCAGGATGACGGCTTTGGAACAGCTGGAGATCAATAGATATCAAAAAAGGATTCTTTACGGACAAACTAATATATGTCGGTCACCATAATTGACTCCTCTGACTGGTGTATCTTATGGTGCCATATGTAAACTTTTTGATATAGCCGCCTTTTTAGTTTCATTTACAATTGTTAGTTTTATTGCGAACAGGAAACAGGCTAGGTCGTTAAAACAGGAGAGAAGATGTATTGTGTAACTTTTCTACACAGCTATAAATAGATAAGCCAATGTTAGTTTAAGCATGGTTCTGACGATGGCGTGAGCCGAAATAGCTATCAACTATATTTTAAAAAATAATTTTGTAGAACTAAAATAGATACATTGCTATTTTTTTCACCATGTTAAAATTGACTACATTTAACCTTCTGACTTCTTACAACAACTTCTAGCATTCATTCTTTCCATGCTAACGCCCCAACGTATGTGACAGCAATCTACAATTCCGTACACGAGCGCCCCAGACGTTGGGACGCTAACATTCAAACGCCAGTAACGCAGGCAATCTTTTGCATACAGGACTGATTTTGGTTTTAAAATATCGCCCAATTCGTTCTGATACTACCACCTCCATAATCTTGCGAACTCTGCATTATTCCTAAATCAGTTTGAAACTACTAACTTCCCATTGAACTTTGCACCAATCTCGTGGCATCGCAATGTGACACTCCATGACACGTGACAGTAATGTCGCTTGTTCATTTGAGTTTGATTGGTGGCTTCGTTACATCACGGTAATGGCCATTTAAGAGTGAGTAGAAATAAATAGAGTATAAATGGTAGAAGTGAGACAATATATTGTCTATCTCTCTTCTTTTGATTAAATTTTAATTTATTATATCAATAACCATATATAAAAGTTAGTAGAGCTGAATACTGTTTTGTTAGTCTTACCTAATTATAATGGAGTTATACCAAGTAAATAAGTGGTTTCCCACAGAAATACGAAATATGTCACAAGACTAACCTGTAATCTATAAGGCTGATGGACGATTGGGCCTGCAAAAGGTATATGTTCAGGATATGCTGCGTTCACCGGTTCCTGTTGAGGATGTTGCAGATATGCTACCTGGCCATGCTGCTGAGGAGTGTGTGGCTTGTATCCGAGGGGATGAACAAAGGCTTGAAGCTGGGGCAATAAATAAAATCAATGTTAATACAACCAGCATTATAGGCGTGGTTCGCTTATAAACAGCCATTTTTCTCGAGATTGTGAATGTTTTATTAATTTCTTGATACTCATATATTGGATAAATATAAATGAAAATTTTAATTTATGTGCTTCATATAACATAAATAAGTAACGGTTAATTAAAGCACCATTTTTATTGAAACAATTCCCGAATGAGAAGCATATGCATATGTTTCGAACGATTTATCTTAACAGAGAATTTTTCTACAAGGCCTGCATGTTGTTTTAACACTCAAGCAACCGCACATTTCGCGCAGAAAAAACGCTTATCACCGCACATTTTTCGATACTTTGCTATTTCTCGCGACATCAATTATAATGCTTATAACTTTTTACTCAGTTGAGTGAATTTAATAAAATAAGAAGTATTTTATAGAGTATTGTATAATATATGTAATTCAAAAACAATTGGCTTGAAAATAAAATTATCAAGCTACAAATGCGTGATTCATTTTTTTTTTCTCATAAAAATCGAAAAAAAAATCTTTTAACACTCATATAAACCCACAAAGGAATGTCAAATTCTTTAGAAATCCTACACCATGTTACACATTATTGTGTGTTTATTATATGTGGAGTTTCTCAAACTGTGGATATGTTTATTTGTTTCCGTTATATTCTCATATCACTCGGTTGTCGGGAGTCTCGAAAAATAGACTTTAGCCGAAAGCGGGCGTTTTTCGGCACAACTTGAGAGCCAAACAATATAATTTTTGAAATTTTCAAAGAAATTACGCGTGATATTTGGTCATCATCGACTAAATAAAAAAAAACGATTTGATTATGTCATAATTTCAGCATATTTCTAAGCCGAATATAAACATCTGTTTTTTAATTTTGTCAATTAGGTAAATGGCACTAAACATATTTTCATTTGAAATATTTAAGATATTGCGGGTTCATGATATAGTTTAGTTTTAATTATATAATAAATAACAATATATTGTATATTCGATATTCCTACAATTTCACAATCACTGGATCTCAAGTTGTAAATATTCGGGAAACATGTTTCACATCTTTTTTTACATAATGAATGAAACCATTCTGTCTAATAACTCAAGAGTTTTATTGCTTTTGGTCAAAAATGGTCTTTTTTGCCTACACTAAACCATTCAAAATAAGTCATTCAAAACGGAATGGTTATTGCCTATCGATATGTTGATAATGAATCATATACTATAGGTCCCTATACCTTTACTATCATGATTTTGTGAAGATATTTTTAGGGATTATGTCTTTTACAATGATAATATATTCAAATAATAAAATACGAAACAGTCATCGACAAAAAATATTTATGGAGAGTTTTACACTTCCGAGAATTAGGGTCAGGGAAGGCGCTTACTATTCATCCATCAATGATTTACGACAGGAACAGGAGGCACAATGAGATACAAAATATTTCTTTTACTAGACAATACACCTTGAAACATTTATTATTATTAATTTTTATAAACATTTAAATATTATTATTTAAAGGTTCTGACTGCCTAATAATAAAAAGTAAGTAGTAATATAATCACTTAAATTTTATCAATAATGCTTTTTTGTATGATTAGTAAACAATGAAAGTTTATTGCTGAGCTGTGATAAACAAAAAAACTTAATTTGTTACAGTCCAAGAGTAATTATAGGAAACTTTTGGAACTGGCAAATATTGTTTACTTCAAGGACGATTTGGAGCTATAAATTTCGGAGAAATAGAATGAAAGACACGTAGAACAATAAACAAAACAGTTCTAACCGTAAATAAAAAAAAATATCCACATGTATCATGCATTCGAGCAGCAGACGTAAAGATGGAGGGGGAGACTGGCCGTTAACCGATTGTGACAATTTCCGCATATAATTTCAATATATAGGGAGAAGAAAAGCTGGGAAGGCTACAGAAGAAGTAGTTGGCTAACTATTCTTGCAACATCCTGTTTTTTAGGATCAAATACATAGGAGTGAATTTTTAGACAACAAACATCCATGATTTCAAACAGAATCGATAAATTAATTTTAAAAAGCGCTTCACTCAATCAAGTCGAACGGTCTAAACAAATAAAATAATTTAACTATACCAATTTTCAATACAATATATAAAATAAAATTCACCTCTGGATTTCTTGGATCGTGATAAGTATTCCCAGGATCGTAAAACTGCTGTTGTGCAATGGGCAAACCAGGCTGCTGTCCAAGCGCGAAGAACGCCCCACCGTGCACCATATCAGTATACGGAGCAATAAAAAAGTTTTCCGGCCTGCCCACATCGGGACTTCGGGCCTCATAGCCCAACATAGATTTCTCTTCTTTGCATCCTTCAGGACAATAGAAAATTTCATCAGGATGATGCGCAGGATGAACATACTCCTGCATTTTATCGTGGGGAATCGGTGCATATGTATTGATAAAGGCTTTCTCTATCAAAGTGTTCTGGTCTTCTACCCTTCTTCCTTGGTCTCTGACCTTGGGAGGATCTGCTTTATTGTCATGTAGTTGTGTCTTCATGTTAATTTCTGCGTTATTTTGAATTGAGTTTTCTTGATTTGGTGAAATGAGTTTCAATTCAGTAGATAATCCTTTCTGTTGTCCTGAATTGACGTCTGGATTGTCATCTCTCACAATATCGTCTTTAGCGACGTTGATCTCTTTATTTTTTTGCTTTGGTGAGCTTGTACGAGGAGAATCATCAACAGGTTTGATATTTCGATCTACAGTTGGACTAATCTGAGGTCTGTGTTTGCTTGTATCGCTGCTGGTCGCTGGATCACTCTGTAGGCAGCCTTGGCATAAGCAAGGCTTTGTTGTGGTTTCTTGGTCATCGGGCTTGGGTTGGGATTTTGGAGGGTTCTGACTGCTGGGATCGTTAGGCGGATCTGTAACAATAAACCAATATATATTTAGAGTTTATTATAATTTATGACATTGACTGAAGGTGCTTGACGGGATTTCAATATCAAATTTGAATTGTTACAATTTTGTACGATTCCACATGTTTTGTCACTAACGACCCGGGTTTCGCCTTTCGGCATCTTCAGGCATTCTATCACACAGATGCGACAGAATTAACACAATCCATCAAGCACCTTCAGATAATAGGCTTTTAATAATAATGGGAGAGTATTTAACTATTTTTTTTCTTCATATCGGTCTCCGCCATCGTCAGAACTATACACAGCGATGATGGAAGTCGAAATAGCTATCAACCAGCAACAGAACTGGCCTAACTATCAGTTCTGTTGCATCCGTGTGATAGAATGCCTGAAGGTGTCGACAGGCGAAACCCGGGTCATGACAAAACATGTGGAATCGTACAAAGCTGTAACAATTCAAATTGGATATTGAAATTCCATCAAGCACCTTCCGTCGATGTCAAAAATTATATCAATAACATTGTTTCAAACCAATATTATTCAATAAATTTTTTAAGTCTAGGCGTTGGAATATCCTTAAAAATGCTCAGCAGTGAACGACTTTAAAGTAAAGTGCCAGTATGTATGTAATTCAGCAATAAAAAAAGATAACAGTGAAGGTAAAATGACAAACCTGAAGTTATACTGCCACGGACAGTGTCGTCGGAATTTTCTCCACATTCCTCCAAAGCTTCTTTATCACTGGAATACAAAATATAAGAATCAGTTAATTCTTTAACGCCACTTCCGAAGGAGTCAAATTTTGTTTGGAGACATAATTGGAAAATGTAAAAGTCTAACCTCAAATAATTTAATTATGCATGGTGAGTTTTTACAGCATTTATTATGTCTGTAATTTTTAGCAGAATTGTGTAAATATTTCTTATGTTGTTGTAATTAACCAACAGTGAAATACTAGATATAAATTGACACACAAGCTGCATCACTGTTTTGTTGGAGCAAAAATACAAATGAGTAATGTGGTCACTAATGTACACATCTTAATTTAAAATTAATAAAAATAATGTGTCAATTAATAAACTAATAAAAAATATTAAAAGGTTAAATGTCAATTTTTGATGGAAAGGTGTTATATTTAAAATAAAAAAAAAAACACATTTTTGGTACTATTTCTAAAATTTATTTTATAATCGGGATCGGTTTCGCTTATTGAGAAAATAATACTTGAAAAAAATATGGTTCTACAAATTTGAATGTCATTATTAACACATCTGTTTTACATACAGATAGATGAATTTTGTTCCTAGACTAAGCGTTTTTATTTTTCATAATTTTGACATATTCTGTCACATTCGGTGTCTTTTAGATATAGCGTCCTTTGTCAAAAAAAGCTATCTGTAGTAGAGTTCTGACATATGAGATATAATCATCACAATACGGTAGAAATAATTTGACACTTTGTAACCAAATTATAAAATACTTTCAAGCAGGTACCTATTAGCGAGTTCGGTTTCATTCCCAGGACTGAGAGTCGCCCGCTGCTTCTCTAGTCTGCTCCTTCTTCTTTCAGGGTTGCTTAACACTCGTACGCTTTCAAGATTTACCTGAACAAAGACCACCATATTTAACAGACTGTTATAAGAGATTCAAAAACAATTATTCAGCGATTGTTACGATCAACACTTTCCAAACATGCATTGGTGTTGGGTTTAATAATCACCTGTGACCGTGGCAGCATTGCCGTTTGTGGTGGTCTGGCAGGGTCGTAATGGTACAGGGAACCGTCTCTGTTTGTCAAAGCTTGTCCAGTCTATCAGAAAAATAAACAACAGAAATCAGAAAGACAATCTCACAGAGCTTTTAATCAACTTTGTTATATTGTTTTCATTCTGTTTTGCCTAATTTAAATCCATATTCACAACGTCTCGACTGTTGAGATGGTCAATTGTTCATATTCAAAAATTGATGAGTTAACAGTGTTCATTTTTGTGTTAAAAAATGAGCATAAAATCAAGCTAGTGTTGTGATAATCTCTACTAATTTATTTAACACCAATATTACATAGTTTCTAATTATTTATTCTACAAATAGAGCGCACTGAGGTTCTTCTTTGGTATTTGAATTATATTATTTCCAGGTCAGATCCATGAACGACATATTTGATTGATTAATCAATCGATTTGATTACTGTTTTAAAACATGTGCCTATCGTTTACAGCGAGTGTGGGCAATCTTTTTCCGGTTGGAAGCAACATTTTATTTGAACATAGATGGTAAACGTCTTCCAAGAAGAAAATTTAGTGTTGCTTTTTAAAGAAATAGAAAATCTTTATTTTGAGATTCAAAAAAATATTTAAAGATTTTCTTTCTTATTAATTTAAATATTTTCGTACATTTTCAAATATGAAAATTAAAAAAATTATCAAAATTCCCAATTGTAATTGAAATCGACTAAATTTTGCTTTGCGATCAACTGGTTGCCCACTCCTGGTGTACAGTGACCGCGTCTCGAGAGTAGCACCATACCCATAGCATAGACATGCTTAGATCCTAATGTATTAACCTTTAACCGCCCAAGCATTTTTTTGTGAAATATTTGCGCGACCCGCAGTTGTTCTAAAAATAATTATATCTCTAAATCTATTCATTATATATGGGTATAATAAGAAACATTTTCAAAATAAAAGATTGTTTATAATCTGCTAAAGCTTTATACGTAATTTTTCACATTCTATGTAATTACGCGTTGAAGTTAAAGACTAAAAACTTCTCTGAGGGGTTCGCGCACTCAGATTGGGAGCCACTGCCTCAAAGAAAAAATATTTTATGTATTGTATGAAAAAAATCTGTTTCCCTATCAAAATGTAGTGAATAGTGTAGATTAAGCTGATTTATTATGGTTTGCCTAAAATAACAACGCACATACCAAGAGCCAATATTGTAACACAGATGTTTATATTATTCATCACGATAAAAATATTTTTTGGAACCGAAAATAAAACTATTGAACGGTATCTCAAAGACATTATTTATATAAGCTAATATTCATATTTTGAATACTATTTTCATATATCGGTTAACTCGATAGCGAAATGCACCATAATCACCGGTCCCATATGGGACCGCTGGGCGTTTAAAGGTTAATAATATCAAATTTTAATTGTTACAACTTTGTACGATTCCATATGTTTTGTTGCCAACGACCCCGGTTTCCTCTTTCGGCATCTTCAGGCATTAAGCCCTGCTCGTTAGTGACAAAACATGTGAATTCGTACAAAGTTGTAACAATTCAAGTTTGATATTGAAATCCTATCAAGCACCTTCAGTCGAAATCATAAATTATTAATAATGTATGAAGTAAGTTGTTATGCTAATATCAGTGCATCGAAAACTTCTCCCCCTACCTGAGGATGTATGATCAAAGCCCCAGTTGGAACGGTGGACATGTCAGTGATGGCCCAAAGTAAGCCGCCGGCTGCGTTAGTGCCACTGTTCGAAACAACTGCATCGCCCGTGAAGCATACACCTGAAAATAAATGTTAAAAATATTTCATCATTGGAGAATTGTATATTTTAAATTAGTAAATGAATAATTTTTGTGTAGGGTTAGCTTATTCATTGAATTTGATGGAACAAATAAAAAATTGCATTTGTACACTGCTGTAAACTTGGCATTAGTGGCCACTAAGTGTAACATATACCAGTGTACGATTGGCATTGAAATTGTGAAAAACCTTTATAACATTCATTTACTATTGAAATAAACATATGAACTATTTTTTATCAATAAATTTTACAAAGAGTAAAAATGTTCTCTATGTGATGAAAATTAACATCCATGCCAAAAATGAAAACATCAAAGTTGTATTTATTTAGTTTGAGTTTTGGGCAACAGAATTTTAGAATTCAGATTATCATTGAAAGTGAAAAGGAAGGTCGATAAATTTTTGTAGACAAGCAAATTCGCTCATTGCGAATCTTTATTAACCCGATCCACGCGGCTGTTTTTCATACAAATTAAATCTGTCCACATTGCTATTTTTTGAAACGTTTTCTTTCCATATAGAGTTATAAATAGAGCAATAAAAAATAATCGGGTTGGCTTTTATGTAAGCCAGATGCATTAGGAATGTTTTACAACATTAAAAAACACAAAGAAATGTTCTATGTTGTCACAATCACTTTAGCAAATATATCCCTTACAAATAACTCACTCGTAATTGCCATTACCGTGACGAATTGAAGCTACCAATCAAACTCAAATGAACAAGTCTCATGACTGTGACGTGTCATGGAGTGTCACATTGCGAAGCTGCGAAGATTGGTGCCAATCTTGGCGCGAAGTTTCGAACTGATTTGTGACTCTGGCGGAGATCGCGAGAAACTTAATACTCTTCACAAGTGTTTGGAGGTGGCAGTAGCAGGACAAATTAGGTAATATTTTTAAACCAAAATCAGCCCTATATGCAATAGATTGCCTACATTACCAACGATTGCAGCGTCTGCGACGCTCGAGCACTGGCCCCATACATTGCTGACGTTAACATGGAAAGGACTAAGGCAAAAGTAATGTAGCAATTACTGTACGGTACATGAACAATCAAGACTTGCTGTCATTACAAATACAAAACGAACTGATGTCTGAAGATTTAAAAAGACCATCACCTTGGTTTTTGCAGCATTAATTATGAGATTACCTGAAGGAGCCGAAGTGTTGTGCGAGCTGGTATTTCCGGTGATTGGCGTTGGCGAAGGGGTTATGGAGTCACTGCGGGCGCTGAGAGTTTTATATCCTGAACTTCCCGGGGACAGCCTCCAAGAGTTGCTGGCCAGTTCACCTGTCAACAAACATTTTCAATATTATGTTCTTGATTTAGTTTTCAATTGTTAAAACTTTGTACGATTCTAGATGTTTTGTCAGTAACAACCAGGGTTTCCCCTTTCGGCATCTTCAGGCATTGTATCACACGGATGCAACAGACCTGAATTGCAGTCAGGTTTAGCTGTGCGTATCAGAAGACATAAGCTAGGTCATTAAAGCAGAAGAGAAGATATATTGTGTACTTTTTCTACCCAGCTATATATAGATAAGCAAATGTACGTTTAAACATAGTTCGGACGATGGCGTGAGCTGAAATATCTATCAACTATATCTTATGAAAGAAAAATTGTAGAACTAGAATACATTGCTATTTCTTCACGGTGTTACACCGTAATGGTATTTTCCTATATTGATTTTAGACCTCGTGTATATTCTTCATCCATCTATTGATACATTTTGAAAGTAAGAATAAAAATTCATATTAAAATTTGGTAGTATAGCTGTGCGTATCAGAAGACATCACATTGTGCGTTCCCGGATTGTAACCTTTGTCTCAAAATTGACGCCAATACAGCATCCGTAGACTGTGGAGTGTTAACTTGATAATAGTTCTTAACAAAGTTACTTTGTGCGATTTTGTGTGTTTTGTCACTAACGACCCGGGTTTCGCCTTTCGAAATCTCCAGGCATTCTATCACACAGATGCAACTGAACCATCAGTTTTGTTGCATCCGTGTGACAGAATGCCTGAGGATGCCGAAAGGCGAAATCCGGGTCGTTAGATACAGAACATGTGGAATCGCACAAAGTTGTAACAATGCAAATTTGATATTGAAATTCCATCAAGCACCTTCACTCGATATCATAAATGATATTTGACAATATTTAGAGTTAATTTGTTTGTGACAACCGTGATTGACGACTTGTAAAAATATGTTAGAAGTGTTGCAATTTGAGAACTAAAAGGTTAAAAGTGACGATTTTTGGCAAAGCAAAAATTACAATAACATAGACGTCGTAATAGTTAATTTGGTTTTCTAAAAATTTACACTTGACACCTTGTTGCTTTTGGATTATCTAACATTTTCATTCATTTGGAAACAGGAAACAACATTTTGTACTCGAATGCAGACAATTCAATTGCATTGACGTTTACTGTATCACTCAAGTGCTGCATATTATTTCATTGTCATTTATATTCTTAAAAAACCTAATTATTCAAACTATGCACAATTCCACAGCTTTTTGTCTTGTCACTCGCAACCTGGACTTCCCATTTCAGTGTTTTGATGCATTCTATCACACTGACACAATATAACAGACAGTCCGTTAATAGTTTACATTACTTATATACATGAGGAAATAACAACAATTTAAGCCCTAAGGCTAAGAGCTAAATATAAAAATAAAATAATTAACTATTGATTTGATTATAATTACAATTTAATTTTGGGTAAGAACAATACAACCTAATGAGTTTTTAATTAGATGTTTACACAATAACTAACTGCCATTAAAATGTAATAGGTAAATTTAATACTGACCATTACCATATTTAGAATAGTTGAATTATGGTGGTATAAACTGGATGACCTATTATTATAGCAAGAATTTAATTATTAAAATTATTGATTAATTAAAAAAATTGCATCTAAGCGATACAACAAAGAAAATTTGGGGAAATTTATTGTTCATTTAATAAAAGTAAAGAACTTAACTGGGCTATTGTTAATTTCTAAAATTTTCTGATAATATATGAATATAATATGTAAAAAGAAAATTTTATCAAAATGATCTGTTCTTCGACAATAAATAGCAGACTTGGTTGACCTATTGATCTTTGCAAATATCAGATGAAAAAAAAAGTGTTGATACAGTAATTTTTAATTAGTATGTACTATACACAGAGGATCTTTCAATATGGGTGTTCGAAATTTGTTAAAATGTAAATAAAACAAGTTGCGTGTGAGATATCTACTCAGTTGTTTTTTCATTTGAAAGTATATTTTATGATATTAAATGTGGGATACAATGTCATGCGAATTCCTGCAGCGGCTTTGCTTAGTGACACTTATTTAAGTGTTAGTGATTTATTCGCAGACTTGCAATTTAAAATAACCCCAAAGGAATAAGTCTTAAGGCGTTAAATCTCACCCAAGTTAAGTCCATAAACGACATACGTAAATTAAAGACTTTGCTGCTGTAAATTATATAATAAATAAAAAATATCGACGATAAATAGGTTGACATATTAACTCATTGATTACGAATATGTTTTTCAAAAACTATGAATTGCGGTGGGTGAGATTTCCACGCATTGCACAATTAATTACTCAACCTAAGAACATCAGCAAATATCAAACTGTGGAGCGCATATCAAAAAAACCAAAATACACTGGATATATATTATAATATATTACTATAAAGTTGAATGTAACACGGTTTAACAATCGCTGGAGAACGAACGTCGTCTTTGTTTTAGACTGATTTGTATGACTTCTCAGAAAAGAATATTGAAATGCTACCTACGAAACAGGACGATTTTTAGTCGTGTTTTGATCCAGTGAAGGATCGATAACAATTGTGGGCTTTTAGTGACATCTTCCTGCGACACAGCAAAAAAAATCAACAAGAAATATGAAGTTCAAACATTTGTTTTTTATATATGAAGTTGAATGTACCGAAACGCAGAAAAATGTGCACCCCGCCGCAACAGAAAGTTTTTAAAACGCACAAATTTGTGCATCCCGCAATCAACGTGTTAACAGCCTTGTAATAACTTACCCTGCCGACTGAGAATCCTGTGAGGTGGTGCACTGCTGGTGGATGTGACGGAATCGCCACGCTGAATACCCTGTGGTCTTCCGCCATATCCCCCAAAAGAGTGCGCTTTCGAAACCGCTCCCCGGGCCCCAGCTGATGTCGGCAGAGCTTCACGATGTTCTAACGATTGTACCTAAGGAATAATCGTAGAGATTGTTAAAGAAAGTTAGTAGAATTTTTTGTCTTCTAACCCATCAACAGCATTTTCTACAAGCATAAGAATTATATCATAGAAGTCACAGACATCCGTTCGTTCAAATAGTAACCCAAGAATATTACAGATGAAGGAAACTGTTCATACTAGGATTTGAACCTGTGAGATCTGTAACCAAAAACGTAAACTACTGCATCATGGATTCAAAAAATATGTACAAAAAAATGCTTTTCTTCAGGGATATTTGATATTTTCAGTTTTCTACTCTACACAAAACTGTCTCGACAAAAACTATCAGTAATGAAATAATCTGTATATTAGAAACATAGAGCCTGCGATGAGACAAACTTCTTGAGGGTGTCGATAGCTGCGTGATAGTGAGAGGCGATACTTGCGGCATTGTTTTCAAATCTTGAATTGAATGAATTTTTTAAATTTTAATACACATGATACAAGTTTTAAAAGGAGAATCATCGAAAGTCGAGCTTTGTCTTGAAGAAAAGAGATTTCATTCGAACATTACTCAGGGTTGTATCATTTATTTTAAATACATATATGACTTCCAATTTAGTTGCTAATAGGTTGCACTACTACATGAAATTAGTAAGGTAACATTATTTTGGTCAATATAAGATGTCTATTTAATGTAAGTTCTGTCTGTATTCGGTAACGGTCTATAGTCTATGGTCTATGTCTAAATAAAGAATCAATCTGAAAAAAAAACACATTCTTTTCTAGTGAAAACTTGCCAGTTGGTAGAACTTTTGTTAATAAATAAATTAATATTTATACGTAGGTTTTACTCACGATACAAATAGATGGATATAAATTGTTTTCAAATCAATAAAAGTAAAAGACCTTAACTGCCGTAAGTTGATTAGAATATGATAGTTTTGTACCTTGAGAAGCCGTGGCTGCCTTGTTATATGCTCAGGTGCAATTAAGCGCGGTATTCGCATATTGTCAGCGTCATGGTCTTGCAGTCTCATGCCGCCATCCCAATCCCAATTGCTTTCATTATTGCCCTGAAAATATTAAAGTTTCACTATTTAATAGAAACACTCTCAAATGCAGCGTTTTCCTTTTGTATAAAGTTATTATTCTATTGCTCAATTAATCTCTTTCACGCTAACGCCCCAACATATGGGACGACGATGTGCAAGGCCTGTGCGCGAACATTCAAACGTCGGTAACGCAGGCAATCTTTTGCATATAGGACTGATTTTGGTTTTAAAATATCGCCCAATTTGTCCTGATACTACCGCCTCCATAAAATTTTCAAAAGTATTAGGTTTAAATGCTTAAAACATCGATTTTTCGAACCTTTCAATTTTATTCCGATCCCGCCAAATCAGTTTGAAACTGCGTTCTAAACTCGCGTCTAACTTCGCACTGAACTTTGCACCAATCTTGCGGCATTGCAATTTGACACTAAGTGACACGTGACTAATGGCGCTTGTTCATTTGAGTTTGATTGGTTGCCTCGTTATGTCACGGTAATGGCAAATTTACAAGTTGGTTATTTGTTAGGAATATATTTGTTAAGGTGATTGTGACAACATCGGACATTTCTTTGTATTTTTTAATGTTGTGAAACATTCCTAATGCATCTAGCTTCCATAAAAGCCAACCCAATTATTTTTTATTGGTGTATTTATAGCTCTATGTGGTAAGAGAACACTTTGAAAAATAGCAACGCAGACTTTGTTTGTATGAAAAACTGTCGTGCCGATCGGGTTAATGAGATCAACTTGACTTGTGGATTTTTTTAAGACATATTCCTCCACAAATAGATTACGGATATCTTTGTCCTACAGTTACCATTACTCAACAATTTTAAGCCATGTTCTAAATCAGAGGACAAAGAATAATATTTTTGTATTAAAGTGAAACCATCCCTCACATGTCTAAAAAAAATCCACAGCAAGTCAAGATGATCTCATTAACCCGATCGGCGCGACAGCTTTTCATACGAACAAAATATGTCCGCGTTGCTATTTTTCAAAATGGTCTCTTTCAAAAAGTATCAGGATGAATTGGGCGATATTTTAAAAACAAAATCATTTGTATATGCAAAAGATTGCCTGCGTTACCGACATTTGAATGTTAGCCTCCCAACGTCTGTAGCGCTCGCGTGGTAGAGATTAATAACATATTACAAATACCACAAAATAATAACAGTGTACTTACTCTTCCAGGTGAGTTGAATATTCTTTTCCTAACTTTTTCATATTCTTCTTCTCGCTGTTCGAAGCTCTTCGATCTGGGTGGCTGCAGCATCATTTGTCTCGCCGGTGGGCGCGGCATTGCCGCATCTTCGTCAAGAGACTGAGTATCTCTCTTCAAAATTGATCTGGAGTTACAATATAAAAAATATTAACAAAATATCATATCAAATTTGAATTGTTACAACTTTGTACGATTCATATTTTTTGTCACTAACGACCCGGGTTTCGACATCTTCAGGCATTCTATCACACAGATTCAACAGCACTGACGCACAATAAACAGAGCATCGTCTATACTACAAAGTTATTAATTACATGAAAACACTTACACCAAGGCAAGCAGTAAATTGCAGCTAAAACAAATTTAATAATACTAATTCAATAATAATTAACACAATTGCCAGTGACAACTTTCATTAACGATCCTGTTAATGTCATTCTTGAAAGGGTTTTTCAAAAAATAATAAAACATAACTCTCGAGGGAGTCTGTAACCCCTAGAGAGCGTGTCCCCAGGTGGCGGATAGGGGAACACTCTTCAGGCATTGAAGGGTAGGAGAGAAATTAAGTATCTCCCGCGGACCAACAGAGCTGGCCCTCCAAGTTGGGGGTTGGGCAAAGGGCTAACCACCCTCTCCCATAAAAACACAAACTTGTTACGAACACCGTACAACGCCTCGGACACAGGATAAGCAAACCTCGACGACCCGGAATGAAAAATGGACTACGAATCGGATTTTGGAACGTGCTCAGTCTCTATCGAGCAGGAGCACCTCAAAACCTTGTGGACGAACTGTCAAAATATAAAGTTCAAATCACCGCCATCCAGGAAATCCGTTTGCCGGATAACGGAGAAATGACATGTTATCTACTACAGCGGAAACACAGATGGAAAACATGTATTCGGGACAGGTTTTGTTGTTGCTAGGGAAGTAGCTGATGCTATACTTTCCTTTGAACCCGTGAGCGAGCGCATATGTGTTCTCAGAATCAAAGGAAGATGGTTCAATATATCACTTGTGAATGTACATGCCCCGACAGAGGCCTCAGAGGAGGCCGAAAAGGACGACTTTTACGATCTCCTTGAGGCAACCTTTGATAGACTGCCGGGACACAATATCAAATGTGTGCTGGGAGACTTCAACGCGAAAGTAGGAAAGGAAGCTGTGTTCAGACCCTTTATTGGAAAAGAGAGCGTACATGATCATACCAATGAAAATGGTAAAAAGATGGCTCTCTTCTGCAGCGCCAAAAACTTGATCGCTAGAAGTACCACTTTTCCTCATAAAAACATTCACAAAGTGATTTGGAAAGACATTCAACCGGATTGACCATTTTCTAATTGATAGAAGACACCAGCAAGCTATCGAAGATATTCGAAGCTACAGAGGCGCTGACTGTGATGCGGACCACAATTTATCGATAGCAACCTTTAGGGAAAAACTCAAAAAGACCGTCCGCAAAAACGCGAAGACGAGAGTGAAGTACCATTTGGAAAAGCTAAAAACTCCAAAAGGAAGAGAAAACTACAGAAGTGAATTGAACAGTCAAATTCAAAATATGGTAGAACCCACCGAAAGAGAAGCTTTTAATATTGATGAGAGGTGTAAAACATTAAAGGAAGGTATAGTCAAAGCTGCGGAAGCCTCGATAGGACTGGCACCCGAGAGAGCCCATGGTACGACGACACCTGCCGAAAAATGGTGGAGGAAAGAAGAGTAGAACGTGCGATCTATCTGCAAAACACTCAAAGCGAAGAAGCACAGAAAAGATATAGCGAGACATGCAAAAAGGTCCGAAAGCATCTGAGAAAGTGCAAACGAAGTTTCATCAAAAGCAATTTTGAGCAGATGGAAGAAGAAGCAAAACGGAATAAAACCCGGTCATTCTTCTCAAAAGTGAACATCGAAAAGAGAGGCTTTCAGCCTTGCACGCTACAAGTCAAAGACCTACAAGGTCAGATAGTGGCAAATAAAGAGCAAGTGCTTAACATATGGAAGTCCCGCTTTGAAAGTTTACTTCAACGCTCTGCACCAGATGAACCTTTGGAATCGCCAGACATCGCTACAGCAGAACCTCTAATACCACCACCACCAAGTAAGGCAGAGTTAATGGGAGCACTTAGTTATTTAAAGAATAACAAAGCGGCTGGCAATGATAATATTCCATCAGAGCTACTCAAGTATGGAGGAGAAACCCTTCTTAACGCCATGCTTGAATTACTGCAAGAAATATGGGAAGAAGAAAAGATCCCCGAAGAGTGGAAAGAGTCACCGGTTTGTCCTATCTTCAAGAAAGGAGGCAAACTCAACTGTGCAAACTACCGTGGCATCTCTCTTCTTCCTACTGCATACAAAGTTCTGCCGTATGCCGAAAACATTCTTGATGACTACCAATGCGGCTTTAGAAGAAACCGCAGCACCACTGATCAGATCTTTACACTGCGCCAAATATTTGAAAAGAAATGGGAATACGCCCAAGATGTTCACTGTCTCTTTGTGGATTTTAAAACTGCATATGACTCTATAGATAGAGAAGCTCTCTGGAATATAATGAAGGAATTCCAAATACCATTAAAACTTATAAATACAATAAAAGTATATATGGATGGATCCAAGAGCAGAATTCATATGCAGGGTAGTCTATCAGAATCTTTTGAGGTGACAGCAGGACTAAAACAAGGAGACTCCTTATCACCTATGCTATTCAACCTAGCTTTAGAGAAAGCCGTAAGAGAGGCAATGAAAGCAGAAGGTGGAGTTATACTGAATGGGTCCCACAAAATATTGGGCTACGCGGATGATCTAGTGGTGCTCGGAGAATCTGAAGACGAAATAAAAGATATTTTCACTCCTTTGGAGGACACAGCAAAAAGGTTAAATCTACGAGTAAATGTGGGAAAGACTAAGTATTTGAAAATGACAAGAGGCAACGAACCCTCTGGAGACATTGTAATAAGAAACCCCTCGTTCGAGAGAACCTCTCTTTTCAAGTACTTGGGCTCTAATATTTCCTCTAGGAATGATATGACTTTGGAGCTTGCTGACCGACTGAGAAGTGGAAATGCAGCGAACTTCGCGCTAAATAGTCAGTTTAGGTCCAAAATGCTGTCCATCAAAACCAAGTGCCGGGTGTACAACGTGATCATTAAACCGATAGTCATGTATGGATGTGAAACCTGGGGTTTAACAGAAAAACAAGAAGAGGCCCTCCAAGTATTTGAAAACAGAATCCTCCGGAGAATACTTGGACCCGTTAATGAGAACCACCGGTGGCGCATTCGTACGAACGCTGAGCTCTTCAACCGATACAAACCAAGAATCATTGATGTCTTGAGATCGAGAAGGCTCAGATGGGCGGGTCACGTTGTACGATCTGAGAAGTCTAGAGCTCTCCATAAGACTTATGAAGGAACACCAGCTGGCACCCGGCCTCTCGGTCGCCCTCGACCTCCGTCCCATCTCCATGGGCGGATAACATTCAAAAGGATATTGAGAGGCTGGGGATAGTCAATTGGAGAGAAAGAGCGCTCGACAGAGATGCCTGGAGAGAGGTTGTGCAGTCGGCCATGGACCTGAACGGCCCCTAGCGCCATTTTATAATAATAATAAATAAAACATAAATTATATAATTATATTAGCGTCGTTAGTGACAAAACATGTGGAATTGTACAAAGTTGTAACAATTCAAATTTGATGTTGAAATTCCACCAAGCACCTTCAGTCTATATCATAAAATATCATATGTTGAATTGGCAAGTAGCAACTCCCAAATCGATTGTAAAGATGTGTTCATTTGAATCCCGTTACATAGTCAACATGGTGACTAACCAATTTATTTGCCACATATTGACAATTAGCCAAATCAAACGCCCTCAGTAGTTAGATTGTAAAGACATGTTCATTCGAATCACTTTATTTGGTCAACAAGCTGCAATATAAAATGCTGGGAGGTTAAACCTGCTTCTTTTTGTTAGTGTTTCATTATTGATGCTTACTTTGCTGGAGATGTTGGCGTCTCAATGTCGCCCGTGGGACTGGTTTCAAATTTGACAGTGCACCATTGTATGAAGGGACAAATCGGTGGAACTCGGCATGGAATATGTCCTGAAAACAGAAAATAATTTTAAATATGTTTGATGTATTTGAGTCACATTAGTTTGTTAACAACACTATGTTTAGATGAGTGAATGGTGATTCACGTTTCTTACGGCTTCTATGATGCTATTACAAAAGCCAAAATAAATGTAATTGATGAAGAAAAAGAATTATTGCATGTATATGCAAACGGTCAATGGTTTTTCAAGTAACCAGCGATCCACTGAGGGAATTCATGCCAGTGTTTGTCGATTTTATTCCCAAGAAGATATTTGCAAAAATACTGAGATAATATAAGATTCTCAAGTCTTACTCAATTCACCATATCTTTTGTGGCAAGCCGTGTTCAATCACACGGTGAAAAAATAGCAGTGTATTTTTGTTATACAAAATTTATAAGATAAATAGTCGATAACTATTTCGGCTTAACTCCCAACAGATATTTACACATCTATGTATAGTGGTGTAGAAAATGTACACAAAAAATCTTCACTTCTGTTCTAAAATCCTAGTTTTAAATTGTGATAATAGATTCCTCATATTATAAAACTATGATGTTAGATAAGAAGAGAAGATGTATTGTGCACATTTTCTACACCTCTATATATAGATAAGTAAATGTATGTTTAAACATAGTTCTGATGATGGCGTCAACCGAAATAGCTATCAATTTTATATCTTACAAAGTTTGTAGAATTAAAATACATTGCAATTTTTTCACCGTGTTATAATGAAGTTCTACCACGTAAATGTCAATTCAATCAATCATTAGTTGGGTCACAGAAGAGCTGTGGATTTCTTGTGATGATTACCGTCAATCGATGAATTATCATATAATAGGAGAGTTTACCCACCGGGTGCAGGCTTGGAAATGTAAACGGCATTTTTAAAGGCTGGATCGACACTGTGCTTCAGTCCAAATACATCGGAGCACCGGTGAATCAAAAGCCTTATGTAGGATGACTGCATAGGGATTTTGTGCTCTCTCCGCCTAGAAAATAAAGTAAGCATTGACAACATCAAAATTAGCAATAGATAACATCAAAATTGAGAGAAATGCATCAACTCTTGTTAGATTACAGTCCTGATTTTTCTGCAAAAATGAACATCGATCAACTCGGCAAGAAAACTGAGCTGAAATGTAGCCTGATTTGTCCTGATAATAACTATAAGTTTGCTTGTCACAGATAATACCGGGGCCATGGAGTTGGAGTCATGGTATTTTGGTCAGAGTTTGAGTCGTGTTTTCGGTCAATGTCGATGTCGTGAAAAACGAGTGGCTGTAACTATTTTTTTTTATTAGACGATTTTGAAGAATATCTCAATGAACATTTTGCTGCATTGGTTGGTTTATTTTTAATTTAATGCACTGACAAAAATAAACTTTTTTTAGCCAGTGTTGTGTTGTTAGTTAACCCTTTGAGGAGTATGGCCGTACATGTACGTCCAAATATTGTGATGTCTTTTATCATTTGCAAGATCCCTATTTTTGGTTGAATAATTATAATTTCTTCAGATATTCATGCTGCACATATCTGTCAATAATTTTAAGCAGTCGGGCTTACATTTTTTATTTGTTTCAAATTAATAAAAGAATTTTACAAAAAAAAAAAATTCAAAGAAATTACACTTTTAATGTCTGTTCAACCGCTTTCTTTATAGGAATCAGTGTCAAAATCGAACTATGTTTACTCAGACTGCAATTATTTTTTTAGAACTTTATTTACTACGTGATATAATAATAAATATTCTTTCTAGATTGAACCACAAAAAAACCGCATAATTTCATATGAAGTGTAAAAAAAAAAAAAATGTAAAATAAAACAAAAAACTTTCACTACTCAACGGGTTAATTGGTCAGAGTTGGTCATGTTTTCTTTTATTGACTCCACAATCAGGAATAATACTGAATTAATTTTTGAAATATTCAGAGTTGAATATCTATTAATGGCTCAGAAGAGAATGGGTTAAGGCAGAGTTACCATCGTGAAACTTTTTCTTTACAAGATATTACTACTTTATAAATTGTAAGGTCACATAAGGTTTGCCATGAGACAAACATGTTTTGACTTGAGGCGCTGTACTAAAACTAAAAATTTTGAAAATGTTAATGAAACTAAACATGCGGCAATTTGAATGAGCTCAAATATTGGACGAGATGGTTGTTATGGTTTATTACGGGTAGGCAACAGCCTTTCGCCATGATCTGAGGAGGAACGACTTTGAGTCGGTCACCGCTTTTCGAGTTTTATTGCTAGCAGGAAATAAGCTAGGTCATTAAAGCAGAAGAGAAGATATATTGTGTACTTTTTCTACCCAGCTATATATAGATAAGCAAATGTACGTTTAAACATAGTTCGGACGATGGCGTGAGCTGAAATATCTATCAACTATATCTTATGAAAGAAAAATTGTAGAACTAGAATACATTGCTATTTCTTCACGGTGTTACACCGAAATAGTATTTACCTATTTTGATTTTAGACCTCGTGTAAATTCTTCATCCATCTATTGATACATTTTGAAAGTAAGAATAAAAATTCATATTAATTTTTGGTAGTATAGCTGTGCGTATCAGAAGACATCACATTGTGCGTTCCCGGATTGTAACCTTTGTCTCAAAATTGACGCCAATACAGCATCCGTGGACTGTGGAGTGTTAACTTGATAATAGTTCTTAACAAAGTTCAACGAATTTGAATTGTTACAACTTTGTGCGATTTTGTGTGTTTTGTCACTAACGACCCGGGTTCCGCCTTTCGAAATCACCAGGCATTCTATCACACGGATGCAACTGAACCGTCAGTTTTGTTGTAAATTGAGTTTTGCAATACAATTTTATGTCCCGCGTTAGCTCGAAGCTATGAATATCTTACGTGGGATCTCTGACAAGTGCAACCAGTTCTTTCTCTATCTTCAGCAGGGTCATTCTGTCTTTGTGATTCTTATTGAGGATGTCTTTGATGAAGCTGTACTGGTCTTGAATATCGTAAGGTCCAGGCAATTCGGTGCTGTTGTCTGGAAACAGGTAATAGAACATTATATAAGAATGGAGGGGTAAGAATTTGCACTTCATAACAGTTAATACTTTGTTGCTTTGATATTGAACTGATCTATCCCACACAATTCAATTTTATGGTGGTAAAAAGAAATAAGTGGTACTTTTAATACAAAATTATATTTTTCTAGTTACTTGCAAAAGGATTTAATACACATTTGCAAAGAGATCACTACATTATAAAACTAGTTACCATGATTGAATTACTATTGAAGTGTTAACTGTCACTTTTTCATGGAAAGGCATGGAATTTTTAATAATAAAAACACATTTTTAAGTACTTATTTCCACAATATACTTTTTGATCAGGACTGTATCAGTTGATAATGCTCGTAATGAGTAAAGCCAGTCCTGATCATAAAATATATTGAGGAGATAAGTATTAAAAAATGGTTTTATTATTTAAAAAAAGCTCCATTTTAGTTAGGTAAGTTTTTTTAAATATTTCAAGCTGTTTTGTCTTTCTAAGTCGGGATTTTGCATTTTGGTGTCTTCAGGTATTCTAATATTCAAATGCTCTTGAAATTACAGCAATCTATTATTACAAATTCATTTAGTTTGTAATGGCTTTCGAATTGTTTTTTTGGATGTCTCTATTATTAAACAGTAGAAATTGAAATTAACTGATTACTGACTGAATTCTAAAGTGTTCAGCAAACACGACAAACAATTAAAATAGGCCTAGGTTAGGTTATTGCTAATAAACACCTTAGGACGATTAGTGAACATTTGTACCGACCTCGGCTTAGGTATGGACTTGTGATTGATTGCTGTCCGCTGTCGACACTTCCACCCGAAGACTGCTTTCTAAGTAGACGAGGATTGCCACCTTCAACGGATACAATAATTCAGTGAGAAAATTACAACACTAATTCAGCCATGTCCAACACGTGGCCTAGACACTTAGTA
Organism: Himalopsyche japonica; assembly: GCA_028555115.1. Lineage (NCBI taxonomy): Eukaryota > Metazoa > Arthropoda > Insecta > Trichoptera > Rhyacophilidae > Himalopsyche > Himalopsyche japonica. Next base: position 460,347 of record JAHFWJ010000630.1, read on the forward strand.
ACAAGACTGAAAACAAAGGGTAGATTTGAATATTGTCTAAATGTGGGCAACCAGATAAATTCTCTTCGATCAATGTGGTTCAAGATAACCAAAAGGTTAGATATCCATGGTCCACATGTTTTTCAAGATATAAACCAGGGGGAGGCTAACTTTTGGGATGAAGGGCCAAATTCAAGAATTCAAAATGAGTGGCGGGCCGCAAATAAAATACCAATTTTAATATGTACATGAACTAAGTATTATTATAATGATTTGAACAGGATCTGAGATGATGAAATTACAAGAGAATTTATTTTTTATTTTTTAAAAAGCATTAACCCTTTGGCTGCCAAGAGCCGATTTAATCGGCTTTTGCAATATATCGTGGATAGCCAGAGCCGATGGCTCTACATTGTAAAATAATAAAAGAATGAGTCATATTTTAAACGCCCTGTTGAAATCTGCGCTACCTATTGTCATAATTATTACAGCATATTGCTTCAGGGGTTCATAACATTTTTTAAATATATATTTTTTAATAAGTATCATTTTTTCTTATCATTCCTGTTGTGTACTTAATTATGTATTTACAGGCAATGCCTAATAATTTACGATTTTACACATATAAATAAATATATATTATATAGACATATATGTAATATTTACGTATTCAAGATTTTTATATTATATAGTCTACATACAATCTACAAATTTATTTACATATATATATATATTCATATGCATACGCATTATTTTATTATTTATAATTTGCGACCATTTTAAGAATATCCTGACTGCTGATAATAATAATAATAATAACTCGAGCTCCTGATGGGGACGAAATATTCTGCAAAACAGTGCCATTGCATATTGCTCCAGGGGTTCATAACATTTTTTTAAATATATATATTTCTATGAACCCAAAAGAATTTTGGTTGGTAGCATCATGATCTAAAAAATAAACTGTCAAACTAAAAAACAACAGACGACTGATTGCATCTGGTGCAGTGCATATTATTTGGAACGCAAATTTTTGTCCAAACAATTGTACACGCTGCTTAAAAACTATAGAACAAATTTTTAAATGTCACAGAAAAATACGTGGCACGCCGAGGTTTGCCGTGACCGATATAAACATGCTGAAAATTAAATGTTTTTTTTTTTTTTTTTAGTAAATTTATATATACGTGGAAGCAAAAAATGGTTGTAGCTATGCAAGATCATTTTAGGACTCGCCACATACGTGCAATGTAACAGGGTATTACAGTTTGGGTATCACGGTTTTAATTTATCAATTTAAAAACTTTAAAACTTTGAATAAGTCAGGAATTTATTGAAAGATTTAAGATTATCACAGTCTGACTATGTGCTCACTGGTACGGCAATTTATTACAAAACCTATTATAATCATACACGGTGATTACCTGAGCTGGCTCTTTGGACAGTGAGGGTACTTCCGCTGCGACGACCTGACCATCTGTCACCTTTATCTGGGCATCTGTCAAGTAAATATATTTATTACACAATTTCTACTTCAAAACCTTATGCAAGTAAGTAGAATAAATGTGTTAGCGTTTTCTGCATTGTATAACAAATAAATGCATTTTTACACATGTAAACTACGACAAACTAGACCAGTGGTTCTCATGTGCGGCCACCAACAGTTTTATAGTAAAAATGTGTTATTACAAATAAATTCAGAAAATTATTATTATTTTAAAATTGATCGAACGCATCTGACTTATCCAGCATTTAGTCAAGATTAAGATTTCGATATTTATAAAAAAAAATATCGAAATTATTTTTATCACATTTGGTGCGGCCACGAGACATTTCCATAGGACTGCTGATGTTTGTAATGCGACCACGGTGAAATTTCACGTGAGAACCACTGAACTAGAGCATATGGTCACCATGAGGTGCCTCTGAGATTTTCTCGCTCCCGCCAGTCTCTTTGCTTAATCATAGGTCATTAGAAAACTATCTATTTGGTGCAAAAGACAGGCAGGATTTAGGATCTCGTCATCATCATTACAAGTCGAAAGTAGGTCTATGGTTATATTTTTATTTTGGACATAATGTAAGAGGCTGGTCTATTATCTCAGACTACCTGACAAAGTTAAAACATCGAAGCTCTAATATTAGCTGCAAGCAATCTGATTCTGAAGTGTATCGTTAATCTGAATGTTGTTAAGGTGTCGTAACCGTAAAGAAGCATTTTCTGGCAGCAAGAGTTGAAGTGGTGGAACGATTGTACTATTTACTCAAACGAAGACTGAAGGTGTCATTCAAAGAAGCGAAATACAAATCACATTTAACCCTTTGCACTCGTAATTTTTTTTGGGTGAGGGTAGCCTCAACTCGTAATTAATTTCATGCATTTTCCAGGATTCATAATCAAAACTTAAAATGAAAATAAATCGTATTTTCAACGGATTTTATTTCAACAAAAAACTTACACAGCGTGCATAAGACTTTTTTTTAGTATTTTTATAGAAATACAATCGTAAAAAGTTTTTAATTTCTATTTTACGAAAGTTTTAATCCGAGTATATGAATTTTAAACATGATATTTTTAAAAGCTTTAAAAACATTATAGATAAAGAGTTTTTGAAAAATTATTTAATAGTGTGTTTTCACTTGAAACTGAAAACGGACACGCGCATGTGCATACGCTTTCAGTGTTCAAATTCGAAATGAAAATCGAACCTCGACTTTTGCTTTGAAATATCTATTCAAATTAAACATTTTCATATGAATTTTACTCATATGATTATGATTTTTAATCATATATTAGATAAAATATTATCTGCACGATATATATAATATGATAAACAGCAATAAAAATCAATAAAATGTGGTACATAGAAAATATTCGTGGGGACATACGAGTAGAACGCTTTTCTTCTTTGGTTCCTCAGAGGGGACATACGAGTGGAAAGGGTTGATAACAAAGTTATCAATGTTAATTTTGTATCAAAAATGAACTTTCACAAAGTTACCGCAGAATCTGTCGAAAATATATGTAGGATTTTTGTCAACACGTATAAAATTGCCTAAACTTTAAATACAGGGAGCTGTCAGTTATTTTCTTTGCCATTTACCTGCAGGTATCCATGGATTGATTGAACTGGTTGTCATCTTCGCAGATGGTTCTCTGCCGCCGTGGTCTGATCGTGTCTTCTTCAGTGTCCGAGAAAGATACTGAAATAGAATTGTAAATATATTTTAAATATGGTTTTAAATGATCCAGCAGTACGTAGGATTAGAAACTCTTTTAGATTGACAAATGTAGATCTAGGAAATGTATCAAGCATAAATAGTAAGGCTTTATAATGTGTCAACTGTCACTTCTCGGCAGAAAGGCATGATATTTAACAATTAAACAGTTTGAGTGAATTTAAATATGATTATAAGCAAATTTTTTATTAAAATACCTCCTACTTCTGGTGAAACATCACCAGCCCAGCAACACAAGCTACATGTGCAGGAATCCCAACAGCACACTCCAGAGTCTTGCTTTGAAGGGCAATTGGCTCGTCGCACCCCGCCTTCATTCACAGCATCTGCCTCCTCTTTCAACTCCTGGAAACGATAACAATTTACATTCGAAGTTTATGCACTCGGGAGTACTATTGCTATATTATTCTCATAAGCACCTTTGAACTTTTGATTAATCACAAACAATATGAACTTCAATGTTTTTAACAAATTTTTACATGTCTGGGAAAAAATTACCTCAATAAAATACCAAATTTGAAGTGTTACGACTTCACGTCTTTTGTCACTAACGACCCAGGTTTCGCCTTTCAGCATCTTCAGGCATTCTATCACACGGATGCAACAGAACTGACGTACAATAAACAGTAACACAATGCTAACTGTTTATTGTCAGTTCTGTTACATCTGTGTGATAGAATGCCTGACGATGCCGAAAGGCGAAACCTCGATCGTTATTGACTAAACATGTGGAATCGTACAAAGTTGTAGTAATTCAAATTTGATATTGAAATTCCATCAAGCACCTTCAGTCGATATCATAAATTAAATAAAATACATTTTATTACAAATGCCAAAACCTAGATCAGAAATTTCATAACTGACACACACAATACTGTCACTTTGTTTTTCTCACCGAATTGTTACAGATTACAGAATAAGTATATTTACGCCTTCAAAATAAATTTCCACAGGGCAAGTTTTAATTGAGGCAGTGAAGGACCGAAATATCAGTGTTTTTGGACGCTAACTTTGACAATTAAGGGAAAAAATCTAATATTAATTTCATCGTACCAAACAGTATTCATAAATTCAAACATTGCCGCCCATTTCTGCGTAGATGTATCGGAATGCTTCTACATTAAAAGCGGTTGAATAAAAAAATGGATGTTATTTTACATGTTGAAAGATTTTTGCATCAGTGAACCAACCATTTCTTCGTCTATTTCTATACTGCGACAGTCGCATCTCCGTGACCCTTGACTCCCTCCTGTTGATCCGCTGTTTGATATCCGAAAGGCTCGCCGACGGTGATGGTGCGAGCCTTCGTTTGTTATTTCTTCTTTTAGCTGCTGGCGATTATCACAATCGCCAGAAGTAACCTAAGTAATGACCAAAAAATCCAATTAATGTTTCAAATTAAAAAAGAAAGGTATTTGAGTTGAGATACGTTAATATGTTGTTAAAAATAGATAGACTATCGGGAAGCGGTTAATATTATGGGAACTGTTCATTAGCAACAGTATAGCTAATTAATTACATCACAATATGAAGTTACCTGTATTTCCACCTGCTGAAATTCAACCTTGGAGCAATTTCTCCCTGTTGGACTGCAATCTTTCGAAGCATTTCTATCTCGAACCCTTTCACTGAACTTCACCTGCGAAGCCATCGCTTCTAATTTACTTTTAGACCTCCGAGAGTCCTCATCGGCAAAACTGTCATAATCATTTTCACCACTATCTTCTTCATCATCACAGTCCACTGTCACATCAACGGAAGCACCTTCGAGATTCATATTATTCTTCTGAATGTTATTATTATTGTAATTACTAAATTTGTCATTGCCGTTTCGCGAGCGCAGATTGCCGTCCATCATGCTGCCTTCGATATCCTCGCAGCTCAGGTAGACGACGTTCTCGTTGGTTTTGCATTCGCCAATGCCGCAGTATACTTTATCGATGTCGCTGGCGCCGAGAACGTTTGTGATTCTTTGAAAGTTTATCGTATTGTTACAGTTAGAGTTTTCGTGCCTTCCGTTGTCATTATTGCTATTAATACACTTTGGATACGATGAATTATTGCAAAATTGACTGCTTAAAATGACTGCTTCGGCGCCGCAGACTTTCGACATTTGTTGGTTACACGGCAAAGAACTTTTTGAATCAAATTTCTCTGAGAGTTCTGAAGCACTGATTATATTTTGATTAACACTGTTTCCGATATCCAACGGATTATTATGGTGACAATCTTCTGGGCTTAGGGCAGTTCTGTCGTCCAAGTCGAAGCTGGCGGATTTCATCTTGACTGACGGGAGTATTTTGATTCTTTCTCTCGACTCGATGAGTCCTGGTGGTCTCGGAGACGGTATTCTCGGAGGGGATTGGGATTCCCTGATGGCTTGACTGCGCACCAGCTGCTTTTTAAAGCTCTAAAAAAAGATTAAACTTATTAATTGACAGTGGTCGTATAAACAAAAAATAAAATAAACAATATTTTGATATATTGATTAAATTGGCATTTACTTGGTAGAACTCTACTATAACACGGTGGAAAAACAACAATGTATTTTAGTTCTACAAAATTTACGTTGATTAGCTATTTTGGCTTATGTCCTCATCGGAACTATTTTAGTTCAGAATTATCATAGTATCAGAACTGTAATTGTAATTGAGGGCGTAAGCCGAAATATCTATCAACTATATACCTCAAAAAATTTGTAAAATTAAAATACAATGTTATTTTTTCACTGTGAAATATTATATTTCCTTATGATCATGGCAATTTGCCAGTATTTTGTTTTTAGAAAGAAGCTATTAAAAATAAAATATTTTTTTACTTTGGTTCTGTTGAATGGGGGTGGTCCTCCATCGCTGGACCTTCGGCCGCCATTGTTCGCTTCCATTGGGCTGGAAATATAAATAATTTCATGTTTGAAAGAATTTCACGTTGTAAAGAAATTGTGATAAAATATAAATAAATTTGGAATTGTGCTGGTCTTTAATGAAGCAGCATATACAAATCAGGGGCCGAATTGCAGGATTTCTCGTGGGGACCGCGAAATTATTCAGTATGTTTCCTCATAATTCATATTAATTCTTTCAGATTTAGGCGAACGTGACATGAAAGTAATTGGGAAGCACTGCATTAATTAATGAACGTAATGTGGAGCATATGCCCTTCAAATACGAAGACAGCTTGTCATTCATTTGTACAACCCCCTTTTTTACAAAGAGGGTAGGGGGAGAAGGCCTAGAGTAGTTTTATTAGTCAGTGGTTAAGGCTTTTTTTAACAAGTTGACTGCGGAAAAAATGTCTACCGCATACACACGTATTTTGGAAACATATTTACACGTGTAACACATTTTATTATGATATGCTAGATTTATATGAGATGGCTTGTTGCAATCTCTTTGCAATATTTGGCATCATACAAACGTAGAGTAACTCTTGATGTGAATGGTGAATGATCAGTGTTTCTTCAATATATTGGAAAATGCGCTAGAAGTGTTTTCAGCATTCAACGTGTTAAAAGGACATATGGATGGAAGGAAATTTTTAGAAAGCACGATCGCTCATACTTTTAAATAGAATCAATATATGAATATTAAAAAATTCTGTTTACACTGAATTTTGAGCCACGAAAGCCAATGATTTTAAACACAAAAATCATGGTTGAATTTTCACATTTCTTAAGTCACAAAAAATATGTAATAATTATGGAATATACCTGTCTTTGATAATGTTACCGCTGGAATTGGACCCGTCTTTGGTAGCACCACTGACACGCCACGAGTCCGCCGACGGTTCCATGGATGTCTTCTTGGGTATCAACTCTTCAACGGTAACGACATAAATTCAACAACAATCCACTTAAGGTTAACACGGACCTTAATCTAAACGTTACACTTAATTTAGAATTGGTATATTCGGAAATTCTTAAGTACCAAAAGAACCAGCCACTTGTTCAGCTAATTGACCAGAGTTCTACGATAGATTAAAGTCTTTCGTTGACTAGACGACAGCATATTTCAATCGGGTCAACATCGGTTGATATTATCGGCACTTTGACCAATGTGCCTCGCTTGACCAGTTATTTATTATTAAGACTTGTATGGCACCGTTGATTCTATACTGTATTAATATGTCATAGGTTTGTTGTTTAGTTTGAGTTAAAAACGTCTCTTAAATGCATTTTTTTTCACTAAAAATAATTAAATATATGACTAGATTCCTTGAGACCAAATAGTGTGGTTTTTTTTTAAATTATTTTATTGTCATCAGTCAATGATTCGTTATTTACTCAATCCTGAGGACTTTGGTACAATTTAGCTATTTTAAATGTGTGTGTTTTTTTTAAAGATATATCTCTCTAAAGCGACAGTAAAGGAAAAAATCCAAAAGGGGATAAATACGAAGGCAACATTTAGAAGTGTGAATATTAAAGCTTGTTTCGTTAGAAACTACTGACGTTACTCTAATTAATTATGTATTATTAAAATAACGTTTGCAAGGTCCACCCCTGGTCGTGGCACATCCTTCACGTTTCTTCATAGTTAAAACACAACAAAACAATATCAGCAGACAGGCTTGCAGGTAATATTCAAATAATACTGTCCAAAATTCATCTGTCGCACTTGAAGAACATTTTTGAAAAATGTAATATTTTAAAAAGTTTTTTCATTTTTTTGCTTCCATCGAACATTTCTTTTAATATACTTCAAAACTATCACACGTGGACCTCAACGCCATTTAAAACAGAAATCTCAAAGATTCTATCAATAAATTCAAAATTATCTTCAGCAGTAAAAAATCTGGTTCATTCTTGGTCAAAGCAATTTAAAATCTGTGGACCTTTCCTTCTCATAAAAAGACCTCACTTATCACATTCAAGTTGTTTTCAATGGTAGAGAATCTATTAAAGGTCTAAATTACTTAGAAAACGGATCACATGGCAGTGAGATTCTTCTTCTTCTGTTAGTGCCAGGCGTTCTTCAGTTGGACGGTGAGGGACGAACTCGGTTCTTTGTGCGTACACGTCAATTATATTATCGGTTTTATTAATTATAAAGTTGTAAGAAATAGAAGAGGGAAGATGAAAGATCTTGTGCGTCACAGTTTAGAAAAAGCCATGTCAGACCCGACAGCGGTTGGTGAACGGTCGTGAAGATGGAATCTCAGCATTGATCTTCAGTTTTTAATAACCTGCAGGCAAAAAGAAAGAACATGATTAACAACATGGTAATTTTAATGAACAGGGTTTCAAATTAAAATAGCTCAAATTTTAGTACAGTTTAAAAAGTTTAAGCGATTAAAATTTGATACTGAAATTCCACCAAGCATCGTCAGTTGATATTGTAAATTTAACAAATCATTGCGCATTCATCATAAAATAATAATGAATGAGTCCAAAATATGTTAATTGATAAATATGGTAAATCAGCGATTCTCAAAGTTATATTATTAACTTTCCGTCCTTTTTTGCATTTGAAAATGTTCTTGCACATTTTATTGAAAGTTACGATTTTTTTTATTACTTAAATATTTTAGTACATAATATAAAAAGTATGATAATTGGTACATATCCAAGTTATGTTATTGATTCCCTGGGGGGAAAATTGAAAAATTTTACGAGCATATTTTTTTTTATTAATCATATATTTTAGTACATACCAAAATTAATTTATTTTTTCAATTTTTTCTAATAAATGTTTGTGGGGGGAGGGGGGGCCCAAAAGTAACTATTGTGTTAATATTTTGTTTCATTTTTATGGGTAAGTCAGTATACGAAAAAGTGATAATGAAACCTATATCAAACATGTTTTGTCTATTTTCTCGCATTCGTCAAAAACGTTCAGATAGAAACGCGATTAAAATTAAATGGACGTACCGAATGTCTGCAGTCTTATGTAACACATCTGTACGTCAATATGCGATATTACAAAATTTATTGCTTCTAAGAAAAATACATGTCATAGATCAAGACTAGAACTGCTGCTAGTGACAAATCACGAACTCAACTAGACGCACACCGACGCGGCTAATGCACCAACACAAAGATAGTACAAAAAGACCGACGTGACGTCATTCATTACCTTTTCAGTCCCTCTATCCATCAATCTCTAATACGCGAAAATCACTCACCCCACACGGGTCGCCCTTGAACGACGACAGCCGGCCGGGGTAGAAAACGACCCATCGAAATATATATATTTTTTTTGAGATTACAGATTATTCTCGACTTTCGACCGAGATACGTTCCTGAACTTTGGTCGTAAGTCGAATTTCATACAAAATATGTATGTGCTTACATATTAAAATAAAACGTGTGTATTTATTTATAGTTTTTAATCAGAGATCGTTGAATTTGACAAGTGTATATCGTCAGCTAAGTCCTTCACTCATTAACCACTCTCATATTGTTTAATTATTTAAAGTTTTTTGTCTTTTCTAATTGTCACATCTACTCCGTTTGCCAGTGATTGTGGACGCTATTTATTGATTATTCACTTCAGAATTTAAATGGGTATATGTATTATTTATATCTTAGTATATTAATGTGTATCTATGTCTAATTTCAAAAACACTGTGTCAACTGAACTATGTATACATAATTTAAAAACAACGAAGGGAAGAAGAACGACAGGGTTGACAAAGGCGCACCGTAATACATTTAAAAAAAGTTGCTATTTTTTTGGTCGTAAGTCGAGGACTACCTGCATTTTAGTTCAGCAAAATTTATTAGTTATATAGTTGATAGCTATCTCGGCTTACGCCCTCAACAGAATTATATTAATAAGAAATTCTTCACAACATAAAACAAGGATGTTAAAATTGAGGAGAAGGTGAATTGAATACCTTTTTTACACCGCAATGTAAAGAATAAATAAACGTACGTTTAAACTAGGACTGTGGAGTCGGAATCGTGTTTTTTTGAAAGAATGAGACTGATGATGGCATAAGCCGAAATAGTTATCAAATATATACATTGCTATTTTTTCCCACCGTGTTATAATGGAGTTCTCCCAATTAAATGCCAATTCAATCGATCATTGGTAGTGTCACAAAAGAGTTATGGAATAGTCGATTGCCGAGTCTTCTGGTTAATTTGTCCGAGTTAAGTTAACCCGGTGTACTACCTCCTTAATTAATTTTAAGATTTTCATAATATTCGAACGTCATTGAATCAAATGGACGATATACACGCCATAGTTAATTAATATCATATTTTATAATAATTTCATGATTGCTAAGCTTAAATCTATCAAATAAAAAAAAATACATTTCAAAATATGATATTTTAAAAATAATATGTATAATTTAACATAAAACATTTGAAAGTGTGATATTCTTTAAAACAATTACCCTCCGAAACCCGACGTCCGCGTTGGTCAGAGGCGCAAAATTTGTTTTAGGTTGTAGACCTTACGATGATTGGTATTTTTATGGGCTGAAAATATTCTTAGCCACGAAAAGTAACAAAGCGATTATCTCGTAAAATTAAATTCAACGAAGGGTTAAATAAACCGCCCGGGTCGACCTTGCCCAAAAATCATAGAACGTATTATCTACTTGCGATAATCTATCGGCCGTATTTTGTATGGAGTTTCGCTTCTGCCCATTTTATACTTAACTAGGCGATCACAATGTTCCAGCTTTACCGGTAATATAAAACGGCGCAGGGCCTGCGAAATAACCGAGTTCAACGACGATCGGTTATTCGGCGAAAAGATTTTTACCACGGCTACGGAGTCACAGACTTCACGTTCACGTAATTTGTTTAAAATTGATTATATCTCAACACAAACATCAATTCTCTACTGATGAAATCGATTCCGCCAATAATTATGTCGTTTAATGTTGCTGGATATTTTATAAAATGAAAAAATGATTTATAAAAAGTTGTTATGTTGCCGGATTGGTTGGTTAATCTTTAATTTAATGCACATACATAGGAAAGGTGATAGGGAAAAAAACCCTGACAAAATTTAACACGGTGGAATGTATTTTAGTTCTATTTTTTTTAAAGCTATAGGTTATAGTTATTTCGGCTCACCCATTCGTCAGAACTATGTTTAAATGTAGATTTCCTTACCTACATATAGCCGTGTAGAAAAGGTACGCAATACATTTTCTCCTGTTTTAACGATCCAGCTTATTTCCTGCTAGCAATAAAACTAAAAATTTTAATTTAAATGAAACTAAACAGGCGGCAATTTCAATAAGCTAAAATATTAGACGGAGATGATTTATTACGGAAATGCATTAGCCCCTCGCAATGGTCTGAGGAGCGGCGAAAGACTTATTTTAAATAAATAACTTGAATTTTAAACGAACAGACAAATATACATCTTTCGTTAAAAACTTCTGTCGATATGTGAGAGAAAGTGTTTTTTTTAATTTGAATAACGATGGCGATTATTTTAGTAAAGGTATGAAACGACCGGTAAAAACGATCATTTACCAGCATCGAAGACCCTACAGGGGTGTACTCTGTTTCCATTATTATATTTTTTCGCCCGCAGTTCGCGAGTCGAGTTCTGAGAATCGGATGCGCGTCATTTGGATTGTAATCAGCGAAAGAAAGCAGGGGCGGATTCGGCCTGACATCTCGGGCGTAAATTTCAAACAGATTGCTATTGTACGGTGGGCGCGATTATCGCCTGCTATAAATTTACATAATTAAATATATTATCATCAAGGGTGACTCCTTGGACGGTTCAAATCTCTTATCACACACAATCTTTTTTTTTTTTTTTAAAGCGTTAAATTTAAAATTGTAGCATGAAATTCGAATTCGATGCTGTTTGCTTTATATGATAAGAAGAATAAAACTTAAAAATTTTAGCTTTTAGAAGTGGATTACAAACTTTTCGTCTTATTTTCTTGTATATTTCATTTAGTTACAGTAAATAATAGAACGAGAAACATCCAAATACCGAGGTCTAAAATGAACAAAACAAAATTATAAATACTATTTCTACAATTTCAAAACATATCGACAAGAACTGGTTTCAATAATCGGCAGCAATCCAAAGTAAAACAAGACTGTTAATATTACAAACAAAGCAAAACACATATAGGTTTTCGAATTGCTGAAATTTTGTACATTTTCACACGTCGTCTCTAATGATTTGGGTTTCGTCTTTCGGTATCTTCAGGCATTCCATCACACGCATGCAACAGAACTGACAGTTGTCAGGAATCTCAAGGGATCTCCTTATTAATGGGTGTGAGGCAGTGTTCTCTCTAATTTATGTGAAAGCTGTGTGCGCAAAAAATATTGTGCACCTACATGTAGAGAACCACTAAACGAAATGGTTAATATTTTATAATAACAAAAAAACAAAATTTAAAAATTTGCAATACATGTGCGCGCGCTTCGCAAGAAGGAACACTGGTGTGGGGAAGGGCTTATGACATAGGTTCCCAACCTTATTCGAGTGCCGACCTCTTTTCATAAAATACATGTGACCCGCAACCCCCATACAATCCAAAAGCAAACAAAAAAAAATATGTCGACCGTATAAGTTGGCGACCCCCAGGTTGGGAGCCATTGGCTTATGATCAAACATTCAAATAAAAAAATAGCACATCAAGTTGAATCAACGAAATCGCACGAAGTTACCGCAGAATAAATCGAAAATTTGTATTATAAATTGTTTTGAAAAAATGCCTTGATTTTGAATTATATTGAAAAAAGTACGGCTCGCATTCCGGCGGTTCGCGTCCGCCCCCCGTACAAAATCGCAAAGTAGTCTTTCCCGAGTCAGGGGTTCCGAAAGGGCGGGCAAAGAAGGGGCGTACAATACGGCAACGAGCGCCGCGGCCTTCGCGAGGCCTCGAATGAAGGTCAATGGCGCAAAAATCCACTACGCTACCCGACCTCCCACCGACAATAAAGCACCAGTCGACTGATTTTCCTAGACCGGCGTCTATCAAAAACTTACCCGAACACGCAATTCATGCAGCAGATGATTATGTACCTTTAAATGAATAAACTTTGTAAGGCTGCAGGTATGGTGGCGCGAAGCGGCCATAATGGATCTAAAACTACACAAAAGCACTGAAAAATAAGTGAAATATGATATAAGTTACAATCATTTTAGCGAGTGAGTCACTCGTTCGCCTCTATGAAAATATACGAGTCTTCACGAATCATTCGCTTTAAAAATACAATTTTTTTTGTAGATAATAATCGGAATGCGAATATAAATGTTTGTAGGCTAAAATTGATTTGGTGATTGCAGACAATTGTAAAAAAACTCGAATTACACCCATACCCTGCTTAAGAGACGAAAAACGTTGCATGAAATATTATTTTGCTTGTCAACAGTTTGAGCCTTAACGTATAACCCTTACTGTCGCCACACGAATTTGATTTTGGCTTCTCATTTGAGTTAAATTGACCTTAGCCGCAGCGCGTTCCTAGTGCTTCTAAAACACAAAAGGTGCTAAAAACTTTTGTATCGTTAACTGTTTTACGTTACGTAATTCTGAGTACGTAAGGGACAGTGCAACGCACTTCTTTTTTCGATAAATATATGTATTTGTATTCTTTAATCCGTGTTAAATAATGTTAAAAAAACGTGTTTTTTTTAAATTGAGAGCAGTAGGTATTGAGAGCAATAGATTTCAACTCATTATACACCCAACTCTCCTTTTCTATATTTTATACACCTATCCCTCGATTTACACGGTTAATAGGTTCCTGAGAAAAACGTGTAAATCGAAATTGCATATTTTTTAATGTCAAACCGTGTAAATCGAAAAGTATACAAAAACGCATAATTTGGTTGATTTCTAAAATACATAAATAAAACAAAATTATTATAAAGTATAAATACTTATCCATTTATTAATTAAATACATATAAAGCATATACAGAGGAAATCGACATCGCTCGAAATTATTTGTGCCAATTCGATGTTTGAAGTAGAAACATTTACACCTCGAGGAGATTTGGTAATAAAATCCGTTATTAACACTTGCTTCGAATTTCTTGTTAGATCTTTATGGACCTCATCATATTGAGCCAAGCATTAATAATATCATGTTGGAATCGAAGTGTCCGTTCAACATTTGAGTCACTTAGTAAAAAATGATTACCTAATTTTCTTCACGATTTGAGTCCTTCGTGGATGAATTTAGCTGTAAATGTAACTGGTTCAAATTCTTTTTCATCAAAATCATTTTCACAATCACTAGATTCATCGATTAAGTTAATTGGATCATCTTCACTTCGTTTTTTATCTTTTTTTTAAATCCGTGTTAAAGCGAAAGCGTGTAAAACAAGTTCCGTGTAAATCGAAGGATAGGTGTATTTGCAAACCGATAGTGGCAGCAGCGAATTCCCCTATGAGCGAATACAATTAAGCATGTTTATATAATCAATCTGTTTCTCATCATATTTATCAATATAAAATTAAATTTTATAGATAAAAATACACGATATTTTTTTAATCTTATTTATGCGATATTTTAATTTTCGGAACGAATTTATTAAAATAAATGACAGTAAGTTTTTTTTACGCGATTTTTTATACGTGGCTGGAACCTATGTATCGCATAAAAAAGAATTGGGTGTAGTAAAGACATATATTTTGCAAAATATAAATTGAATTCTCATTTCGTCAATCTAAGAAAAAATATAAAATCATATGTAACGTCTTTGGCTGCAACTTTTACAGTAGGTAGATCTATGTATATGGCTCGTTGAAAATATATAGATGAAAAAATCCAGCGCCCAAAACACGTGCTTTGTATGTCTTCTACAGCTCTGCTTTGTGATTTACTTTATCGTGAGATTTTTCGAGATAATGTAAAAATTTAATTAAATCTAATAATGACAATTATTGTTTCATTTTGAGTGTCAAATATCTCCTATTACGTCGCATATCGCACGTAGATATTCGATATCGCTTCGACACAGTAACACGATAAACAATCAAACATAAAAGAAAATTGAATACGATAAAAATATTTTATTTACATTTGGCGTAACCAAATTTATAATAATTAGATATTAAAAAAATGTAAAGAATATAGATATATAAACTTTTATACATATATGGTCTTGTGGTCTTTTAACGTTTCTTTCACAGGGCCGCCCTAAGACCCGATGGTTAGACGAGCTAACCAAGTTCGGAGGTAATACGTGGCAACGAATAACTAAGGACAGAGAAGAATGGAGAAAGCAGGGGGAGGCCTTCATCCAGCAGTGGATCGAACCCGGCTGATGATGATGATGATGACATATATAGTTGTTGGTAGCTATTTCGGCTAACGCCGCCTTCAGAACAAAGATTAAGCTAAGCTTAATATATTTTTAACCCGTTGCCAGCTAGACACGTAAATGATATTCGAAAACCGAATATTTAAAAAAATAATTAAGCAGTTACGTGTTAATCAGACTTATGGAAAATATCAGGAAAAATCAGGCTATATATTTATTTTAAATAATAAAAACAAATTTTTTAGTACTTCTATTGCCACAATGTATTTTTTAATAAATATGTAATTGTGATCATTTGATTTTTTGTATTAATATTGTATGATTTTGTGTAAATTATTTCTTATTATTATTCAGTTCTTGAACACACGGTTTTGTATACCTGCTACCTTTAACTCAAATATTTTGTATAGACTTTTTTTTTTTTTAAATAATAAAAACACATTTTTTAGTACTTATTTCCACAATATATTTTTTGATCAGGGCCGGTTTCGCTCAGTTCAGTTGATAATGTTCGCGATGAGCGAAGCCGTTCCTGATCAAAAAATATATTGCGGAAATAAGTACTAAAAAATGTGTTTTTATTATTTAAAATATCATGCATTTCCATCAAGAAGTGACAGTTAACACCTTAAAAGTGATAAGTAAACTTGCTTGTAATTTGTATTCTATCAGTCGATAATTGCTCGCGATGAGCGAAACCGGTCCTGATCAAAAAACATATTGTGGAAATAAGTACTAAGAGATGTGTTTGTATTATTTAAAATATCATGCCTTTCCAAAAAAAGTGACAGTTGACACCTTAAAAGTAGTATATATTTGTTAACCAGGGTTGTGTTTTTGGTCAATTTCAAAATAAAAGTCGTGAAAATTGAGTGATTTCGAATACTTTTTCGATGAAAAGAATATGAAAAAAATCTTATTAAAAAGATTGCAGGATTGGTTGGTTAATCATTTATTAAGTGCACATAAATAGGAAAGGTAGGAAAAAATTCGTCAACAATGAACTTTTTTTAGCCGAAGTCGCGTTTTTTAACGACTCTACAAGTCTTCATATCAACACAAAAATTAGGTCGTCCACTAGTTTCAACATAAAAACATTTGTTATATGTTGTTGAGAATCAAATATCAAGTTTTATACAATATTACAATTACAATAAAGCTAAAATATTGTTTATTTATGAAAAATCAACTAATTGTGAGAAAATTTAATTTGCAATTAAAAGTTCATTTAAAAAATCATTTAAGGCGTACACTGTCACTTCTTGGTTGGAGTGCATAATGTTTAAATAAATAAAATGGGCTGTTTAATACTATTCGATCATTTGATAATACTTGCGAAGAGCGAAACCGATTCTCATATTCATATACTAAAAGTGTTGAAATAATACCAAACATTGTGCTTTTTTCAGGACTGTTAAGTCATTAGATTCCGACTTAAAGTTTATTTTGAATAGTCAGGCAGGTTTTGTCACTTTTCCTATTTATGTGCATTAAATTGAACTATTCAACAATTCAACTAACCAATCCGGCAAATTGTCTATTCAGATTATCTTCAAAAACGTCTTCGCTCATTTTTCACAACTCCAACATTGTCTCCACAACCCCTAGTTTCAGTTTTTTTATTTCTTTAATTTAAAAAAAGGTTTACCAAAGTAATAAAAATTCGAAGTGTAATAAAAAAAAAACACGTTTTGAGCAACTACCTGGGCTCTGTTAATGTCCAGCTATATGTATATTTAAGAATAGGGCCGCAGGCGCGTTGAATAGAATCGATCACTGCGCCTCTAATCGTTCAAGGGAAAGTTAGATGGGCGATGACGTCATTGGCCACATTAAACGCGGCTCGCTGATTATTATTGCAGATTAAATTAACGGGAGACAATTTTATGACGCCGTAAATCTTCTTCAATAAGACGTGTGTTTGCGTGCATCGCGCTATCTCCCTTTCACACCTACACGCGGGTGACGTAGAATGCGATTTTTCAACACATAGTAAAAGGTTTATAGATCTACGAGGGATGTATATCGATAGATATTTACATAGCATTCAGATGGTTTCGGGTTCAATTAACGGTAAGTTAAGTAACGAATATATTTTCCATTGCTAATATAATATAAGTGGTGAAACATTGCATCAAGAAATAGTAGATCATATATTACTTTCAGAAATAATAGGGCACAACTACATCGCCTAACAATTTTGAACGAAAAAGCTTTTTCGAATAATCTAATTTTGTAATATTGTGTATCAATTTACTGTATTTTTATGAATTGTTGTGCCCATATTTGGTGAGTATTTCAATAACTACGAATTGTCAGTCATTTAGATCAGTGTTTCGCAACCGGTGTGCCGCGGCACACTGGTTTTTTTGACATTACAACCTTTCATTATGGATTTGATTTAAAATTTATTCTAAAATTTATGTATCAATTTAATATCTATATATTTATGCTTTTGGTGTGCCGCGGAATTACAGGAAGAATTTTGGTGTGTCGTATGTAAGAAAAGGTTACGTGGCACTGATTTAGATCAATTGCCGCAACTTGGCCTAACATCTTAACTATGACTAGAGAAGTCGCAAACAGGAAAAAATCATTTAAATAAATTTATTTCACTGTTGTCTCGATGTGAACGGCAAAGATGTGGCAGCTTGCGGTATATAAAAAGTATTTTTTTAGATCCAAATTAATCTAAACATAAAGAAATATTTTTTATATAAATATTTACCAGGAGTTTTTTGCTAAGACGATTTAAAAAAAATATCTCAACCGGAATGGTTGGTTGATCTTTAATTTAATGCAAAAAACTAGGAAAGGTAGTAAAAAAATGATAAAAATAAACTATTTTTAGTCAGAGTCGGAGCACATTCAGTCAATATGAAATGTTCAAAGATTAAGTCAAGAAACGAATAATTTAATACATTGATAATTACAACCCACAAAAAATATGCAGAATAACAATGACTTGCCATATTTTTTTATAAAATAAAGGGAAGGGGGCAACATTGACCCTTAAACCGCTGCTCACCCCCTACCATATGACGCCACTGGCTATAATTACATCTGCTTGGGCTTGTCATGGATAATGCCATTCCAGATTTAATCCAATGCCGATTTAGTGGTCAATAAAACAAATCTAATTTGTTTTTTTTTCAATTTTAAAGTGTTACTGAGAACTGGGCATAAATATGGGGGCTATGGCAATAACATATACAGCATATTTGACTTCGGGGAAATAAAACGATTATTTATGAGTATTATTATCTATCAATATTATTTAAATAATTTAATTCCAAAATAATACATACCCTTCTAGTTGAAACCAAGAGACGTCTTAATTAGAACAAGCAGGACAGGAGTGTGGACGAACGACACCGACTGCTTTTTCGATTAGACGATTTTAAAGAATGTCTCTATGAACAATTTGTCGAATTGGTTGGTTAATCTTTAATTTAACGCTTATAAATAGGAAAGGTAGGAAAAAAAGCCTGACGAATTTTTAAAAAAAAATTATTTGATCTTTGTTACAGCTTTGTACGATTCCAACTGTTCAGATGAAATAATCTCCTGATAGAACAGTTTATGGTCTCCCGTGTTATGATGCAACAATCGAACCTCCTCATATGAAAATTATCACAGACGATTTTGTTAATTACTATTCGATTGATATTGTTAAATTTGTTTTAGCTGTAATTTACTGCTTGCCTAGGGGTAAGTGTTTTCCTGTAATTAATAACTTTAATATATATACGACGCTAACTGTTTATTTTACGTCAGTTCTGTTGCATCCGCGTGATAGAATGGCTGAAGATGCCGAAAGGCGAAACCCAGATCGTTAGTGACAAAACATGTGGAATCGTACAAAGTTGTAACAATTTAAATTTAATGTTGAAATTCCATCGAGCACCTTCGTGGAGTCGTGTTTTTTTGAACGACTACACAGCCCTGGTTAAAAGTAAAAAAATAGTGGACCAAAGTTTAAGATAATAAATAAAGACTATTTTAATATATGTGGGAAAAAAAGCTAATGACTTTTCGGCCAGCTTTATAAGCAACCAACGTTTAAAAAATGATGCTGATCGATCGCTTTAAATTTACGTCAGGGGTAATTTATCTAAATTTAAAACATGCCGTAGTACAAAATTTGATCCAATCAAAACAATTGGAAAAGTTAAAATCAAATCATCGAGTTTGGGGATGGAAAAAACGTTATCGTACGCAATCGTGCAGGGGATCAATCAAAAAATATTGCCGACCTTGGAAAGTTACATTTCAGTTTTGAATTACGAACTACACTAATGCACAGGGTGTCTCAAAAAATTATCAATAAATTAAATACATTATAATAAAAAAATATGAATATTTTGCGCTATACTTAGTGATGTAGAGATTTTCATTTAAAATTCTTCTATGTATGTAAAAAAATCGTCATATATATTTTATTAAATCACTGCAAACGGTAAAAATTTTAGTTTTAGTACATCGGTGTATTATAATGACGGAAAATGTCAAAAGGTGAAACCTAGTGATGTGCAAGTCCAAAATTATAACGATAAAAAATAATATTAAAATTCTGTGGAACCCGGTGTGAAAGCTAAGCTGTTGTTTTGTTATAGCTAAAGTATATTAGAATTGAAAATATGGTTTGCCAATTCAGGCAGTGAAAATATACAAAGCTTTTTCACTTTCAAGGTGTTAACAGTCATTTAGTCGGTTGATAACGCTCGCAATGAGCGAAATCAATTTTGATTTTGATATTATTGATGATTTTGATATTATGGAAATAGTTCTCAATACTTAGATGTTTCTTTGTAGTTCGGAAACCAAGAATCCTTAAACGAATTTTTTTTTTTTTTTAAATTTATCAATGTTTCATTATGTTAGTTGAGCTCGCATCAATCAATCGACATATTTATCTTAAGACTGTCTTTTTTCATCTTATCTTACAGTTGCTTTCAAGTAGTGATATGTATTATAAATAAACAGATACCGATATATAAAGATAATTGATTTCACTGTGATTCAGATGAGGACCAGATAGGTGTAAAGTAAAAACCCAAGATGTCATATGAAATTAAAAATCGCAATTAAAACAAACTTTACACAAGAAACTAAAAGAAAAACCCCGTTTTTAAATGCCCGGATATAAAGTTTTCCCGCTATTTGCGTTTATTTTTTACAATCCCGTTTTGGGTAAGTACATTTATTACCCGCGATTACGTTTCAGTTTCCCGCAATTTACGTTTAAAATGTTTGAAATTCAAATCAATTTATAAACGTAAAATATTTAATCAAATGCGAGACGATTTAAAATGTTTGAAATGAATATTAGAAAGCTGAACTATGTTGGGACTCAAAAGCTAATTTACTAAGCATTGAAAACGCACAAGACGAAACATTCTGTAAACCAACACAAAAAAATGAATCAATATTTATTTAAAAGAAAAATAATATTTTAATGACAATTGTAAACCGTAAAACGGGGTAAATATTTTAAGTGCACCGTGTATACAGGTGTACGTTAAGAAAACCCCCGACCTCCACCTCTCGCTCCGATTGGTGAAATAATAATCAGTAATTATTGTAAATTGTGAATCAAAGTGAACGCAGTCACGAACAGGGCGGAATTGATTCTTAGGTGTGGCCACCATGCCAAGATTATAGACATAATCGCTGCATCATTAATCTCTTTCATCAGACGACTGTGTTTCTTTGTTCGAATTTCGGCGAAACGATACCGCACTAATTAAAATCGCCGAGGGTTTTAAGTCCCGCTATTAACAATCCCAGAATTTCACGATTCACCGTAAATGTATAACCCTCTAAATGCATACGTATGTTGATAGTAGCCACATAAAATACATATAAGAGCTACAATAATGCTGGAATATCTTTTATCGGGGGTTCACAACGGGTAACTTGCTTTTTTAGACGGACATACAATTTTGGCAAAAATCTACTTTTCTTTCAATACTAACACACACTGACTGCTAAGATCTCAACTGCTGAGACGGCCGGTTGAAATTTTTATCACAGACCCGTTAAAACAAAAACGGCGAAAATGAAGATGTCGATCAACCATCAAATATTTTTTTTTAATTTTCGCTTTATTATTTAATCTAGTGTTTCTTATTAGTGTTTGTTTTCATTGTTCATTATTTTATTTAATAAAAAAACCGTAATGTATAGTTATTTGAAGTTATTTGTACGTTTATTCATACTGTGCCCGAGTGCATTTTTCTTGGCCGCAATAAAGTAAAACCGCACAAAAAAGCCAACCGGGGTAATATGTGTGATATGAGCTCATAACGTAATGCCAAAGGTGAAATTTTAAATCGAACAGAAAGCTTCGAATCTTTTCCGTACTTTACGATTTAATGACGCACCGATGGCGAATGACTAAGTATGCCATACGATAATTAAAATTAACCTAAAAGCTTTAATAAAATTAATACCATATTATGACATTTCATTTTATTACCATAATATCGATTGTAACAGTTTTGTGTATGACAGCGAAAGGGTGGTGATGGTAGAGGTAGGGGGGGGGGTCGTTCTCAGAAATTTCCGGCGCTTTTCACGGTCCCCAAATTGTTATTATCTACTGAATTATGTATTAGACGTTAGCGGTCGTCAACAATGCCATACAGCGGGACGCCAAAAAAGCTCGCGCGAAAGTACGACGGAACATTTCAGACAAATGTGTCAAACACAATATCATAAAATTCGATCGCTATATTTGTCAAGGGCCACAAAATTGCGTCGTGTAATGTTTTGATAGACACTGCAATGCGACTAATTCTACAATTGAAGGGAAAATTCTTCCTACATGTGAATTCGACAATATGATTCAGAACGCTGATGACATCTTTCGAACAAGAATGATAACAAATGAAAAAAAATGAAAGGCATTTAAAGAGTTCGCGTCGTGCTATGGAAATCAAATGGGATTCAATTCATTCCCAAATGATCGTTTATTACCTTTTTGCTTCAATACTTTTTCAACTAAGAATTTTAAGCTTCCACTCACTTTTCACATACGATATAAGTTACGTCTTACGGCATCTTCAGGTATTCTATATAGAGCTGACAGTCAGTAATCATCACCTTCCATTGCTTATATAAAAATCTAACTACACAAAAAATATAGAACCGAAGGTTAGGGCTTTAATATATAATTGAAATATTTTTATTTAATATATGAGATATCGACTGAAGGTGCTTGATGTAATTTCCATATCAAATTTTAGTTGTTGAAACTTTGTACGATTCCACACGTTTTATCATTAACGACCCGGATTTCGCCTTTCCGCATCTTTAGGCAATCTCTCATCTTGAAAAATGTCATAATAAAAAATTACCAAAATTTTTTGTGTTGTGTTATTGGTCAATGGTCGGAGCCTGGTTTCGTCTTTCGGTATCTTCAGGCACTGTCATTTCTGTTGCATCCGTGTGCTGGAATGCCTGAAGATACCGAAAGTCGAAACCCGGGTCGTTAGTGACAGAACATGTGGAATCGTACAAAGTTGTAACAATTCAAATTTGATATTGACATTCCGCCGAAGAAGACGAAATATGGCGAGTACAAAAGGTTCACTATCACCCCTCCAGGTAAACAGTCTATAGCATTTATAGGTATGTTTATATTTGCATTACGTTAAACATTGCGGAGGTATGCATGACTCACATAAAAGAACTAAACTTTTTAATGTTATGCAGAAGACTGATGACGGTTTCATGAAATTTCTAGTTTACGTAAAATAAACAGAATTCTTGTGAACATTTTTTGAGTGAGCAATGTTTCTTAACTTGGGGTTCGAGAAGATCCTTTCAAAGAACTTTTTAACTTTTAGTAGCTCAATATAAAAGCGTATGCGACGATTTCATTGAAATATTAACCGATGCCATTGTACACCCTGATGGTATTGTCATGCGGGTGTTATGTTACAAAGATTACTGCGAAAAAAGTCCCCATACTTAAGTGGCAAATATATTTACTTACTTAAAACAAATTCAAATTACTAATTTATTGGATTAAATAAATAAATCGTATTTATTTATTACTAGCTGACCCGTCGCGCGTTGCTGCGATCTCAGAGTAAAGCAATTCAAAGATACTCGTTGGGATAACGATTTAATTGCTAATAGTGTCAAATTTGAATTGTTACAATTTTGTACGACTCCACATGTTTTGTCACTAACGACCCGGGTTTCGCCTTTCGGCATCTTCAGTCATTCTTTCACACGGATGCAACAGAACTAACGTAAAATAAACTTAAAATATATTAAAGTTATTAATTACAGGAAAACACTTACCCATACGCAAGCAGTAAATTACAGCTGATTAATAACTTTGGTATATAGATGATGCTAACTGTTTATTTTACGTTAGTTCTGTTGCATCCGTGTGATAGAATGCCTGAAGATGCCGAAGGGCGAAACCCGGGTCTTTAGTGACAAAACATGTGGAATCTTGCAAAGTTGTAACGAATCAAATTGTATGTGCATTACATTAAAGATCAATTAACAAATCCGATAGATGGTTCATTGAGATATTCTTCAAAATCTTCAAATCGAAGAAATAGTCAGAGAGACGTTCTTTTTTTACGCTTCCGATTCGACACAAATATCTTCATAAGATATAAAAATATATAAAAAAAAATAAGATATCATAAACTTGTCATTTAAAAAAAATCGTATACAAAATAACTGCAATTCTTAAAAAGAAAATATTAATATAATACAGGAAATGCCACCGTGTTGTTTTCCTGGGAAAATTAATGCTTCACTTTTTCGTAAACGTTTGTGTGCTGCAGCAAAACGACGTCGCGATGTTATCTGCGAACCGGACGCGTCGGTTTTGGCGGAGAAATCGTTTAATAATTATTATATGAAGAAAAAAAAAAAGAAAAACTGCGAGAACGAACGAAGAGTTGGCAGTGGCCTCTGTGTAAACATGTGCGATATTGACCGCCGATCGCCGAAAATAAAATTTATTATTACATTATCACACAGAATTACTCCGGTTAATTTTCGCGCATTTCAGGCACTGGCAACATTTTGAAACGAGCGATGTAAACTCTCAAGTGACATGCGCCAGTTTTTTTCGCAAAACTGTTGCAGACATCAGTTATCAGGAATCAACGATTTTTAATTAATTAAATACAAGGGCTTTTGTGGTGCAATATAAAATTCAAAACGTTCAAAGAAAGCAATTCGAATTATATTTCAATTTTAAAATAAACACATATTGTTAAGTACTATTTTTACAAATTAATATTTTAACTTCAGAACCAGATATGAGCAAGATATTAAAATTAAGAAAACACTATACATGTGTTTTATATATCTAAATAGAATAATTTATGATATCTACTGAAGGTGTATAATAGAGCGACTGAATGTGAATAATAGAGGCCAGTTATTAAATTCAAAATTCATTCTCAATGATCGTGATACGTGAATCGGTTCAATGAATCAACAATCTCATGACGTAAAGTATGATGTTTCATCACTAGATGTTTGATAGTAGGTATTCTCTATATGAAAGGGAACAACGAAAAAAAAACTCATTTATATTTTAATGTTACTTGATTGACATTTATTGAAAAACCCCTTTCAAGAATGACTCATTGGCAAGATCGTTAATGAAAATTATCACAGGTAATAGAGTTAATGATTATTAGATTGATATTGTTAAATTTGTTTTAGCTGCAATTTGCTGCTTGCCTAGGGGTAAGTGTTTTCCTGTAATTAATAACTTTAATATATATACGATGCTAACTGTTTATTT
This sequence comes from Himalopsyche japonica, assembly GCA_028555115.1. NCBI lineage: Eukaryota > Metazoa > Arthropoda > Insecta > Trichoptera > Rhyacophilidae > Himalopsyche > Himalopsyche japonica. The sequence continues at coordinate 485,573 of JAHFWJ010000630.1, forward strand.
TACGTCAGTAATTTCAGCATCGGGAATTCAAGTCCGACTTCTGCTACTAATTTTACTACGAGTCCTTCCTTCCATACCTTATCGAAGGCCTTTTCTCAATGTCGAGGAACAGTCCCGACGTGAACTGTTTTCTGCAGAAACCGTCTTTGCAGAAAACAACTACTCGGAGTAGTTGATGGTTGGTGGAGTGACCTGCTCTGAAACCGTGTTGCTCATCCGGGATGAGTTTTTTCTTCAGAGCAGTCTCCTCGAGTCTCGATTTAATAACGCGTTCTAGCAGTTTGCCCATTGACGGGAGCAGACTGATCGGCCTGTAGCTATCGGGGAGTATCGATCTCGTCGATGCCTGGGGCTTTTTTGTTTTCAAGTCGTTTAATGCGACTCTCTATCCCTGCCGTTGTTGCGGGTTTGATAGGTGTGTTCTCTAGGGGGGAAGGTGGAGTTTCAGTCCAGTACTTGTCGGATTTCGACTCGACCTGTACCACGCGGTCTCTGATCGCGTGGTCGGACGGGTCAATCGCGTGGGGAGAGAACTGATGAACTGAACGAGGGAGTCTGCGAAGAGCTCTGCTTTGTCTTCCATCGTGTAAACGGGACCGTTGGGCCCGTGAAGCGGGCGCGCCGACTTGGGGTCACGTCTGAGCAGCTTGCTGAGCAGCCAGTGCGGTTGTTCCCCTTTCGCGAGATCTTTGAGGTAGGCGTTAAAGGTTTCCTTCCGGTGTTCCTTCAGCGCTAATCTGACCTCGGCCGCGAGTCGGTTTTTAAGCGTTCTCGCGACCGGGTTGGCGTGGTTTTGCCATTCCTTTCTGGCTCTGTTTTTGTCCCTTATCAGGTTCTTAATCCACTTGGGTAGGTCTGGTCTGAGTCCGTCCGCGGCGACGGGCGCGGATGCGGCCTCTTTCGCGGATTGTATTGTATCCGTGAAATAATCAATGGCTCTGTCGATGGAAGACGGGTCCGAAATGTTATCAGGGACTTGTAAGTTTTCTTCGATGTGTGTCTCGAAGTCTTCCCAGGACGTCCCGGTCCTGGTTTTTGTCGGTATGATAAGTGGTGGGCTCGAAGGGAGCTGCTATGGTCGAGAATGTGTCTGTCGCGAATTCAAAAATTAGTTTACCTCGAGCGTTTGTCAGTCTGCTGTTCCAAGCAGAGTGCTTGGCGTTAAAATCGCCCGGATCGGAATCGAAAACGGTCGCGGTGATTGCGGGGTCTATCAGATTTGCCAGATTGCCATTACTGAACTCCTACCTTTCTGATAGACAATTCTACGTCAAACTAAACGGCGTATACTCCACCCTGCGAACCCTGTAAGCCGGCGTTCCCCAGGGGGGTGCGTTATCTCCATTACTGTACAATCTCTACACACATGATATACCGATTCCCTGCGCAACCTCGCAGACTATCGTCGCGCAATACGCCGACGATACAGCAATATTAGCCCGGTCAGCTAATAGAAATAGATCCGCTCTACTCGTAGAAAAAGCGAGCAACAACATTGCCGCCTTGTGTCGCGATTGGAGGATAAAAACCCACCCAGAAAAAAGCACGATATAAAACTGCTAGGTACCGAGATCGAGTGGGCCAAGTCGGTCAAATACTTGGGACTCACGCTCGACCATAAGCTGACTTTTAAAAAGCATATCGATGCAAAAATACGCCAGGTCTCCCAAATCACGGGTTGGTTATACCCGATGATAGGCAGAAGGAGCACACTCGCCTCAAAAAGCAAACTGCTCCTTTACACCGCGATATCCAGGCCGATCATAACCTACGCGACCCCGATACGGGGTCACGTGGGAAAAGTTCGCACGGATAAATTGCAAACAGCGCAAAACAAGATTCTACGTACAATCGTGGACGCCCCGTGGTACGTTCGCGGTTCTACAATCCAGCGCGATCTTAAAATAGAGTCCATTCATGACCACGTCCAGGACTGTCGACAAAGTTCTACAGCGACTGTGAAAATCCTACAAATCCGATAATCAAATCATGCTTAGAAGCGTTTGACATTGACGCCCCATCCGATTACGAAAGACGCCATCATGTCTTAAAACTGAAACCGCCTTAGACCCTCTCCCATCCACCTCAAAGACCACACTAGCTCATCCTAATCACCTGTCTGGTGTCCGCCTACGGCTCCGGACAGCAGGAGGCGAAAACTAGTAGACATCACATCGCACTTACACACCAAGACTGTTGTTCGGTTGATATTTTATTTAATGCACATAAATTCCATCAATAAGCAGTCTTGGTGTTTTATAATTACGATTTAATTATAAAATACGTGGTTTTTCCTTATTTGGATTGGAGAAAATCCAACATGGCATTTTGGAAATTCTACACCAGATTACGTCCTTGATGTAAGAGAACTGACAACATTTGATAAAAAAAAAAACGTGGGAAACAATCATTATTTATTATTTTAAAAAAATCGGATATTCCTCGTTGAATGTAAAATAAAGAATTAAAACTGTGGTGTACATTCAAAATTCAGGGGTTTTCCGTTGTGGTAATGTATGTTATGCATGTAACACTTCATTGCTTACCTTTACCACGTAAGTTTTTGGTTTTTCGATGCTAATTTTTTCTTGAATTTTCAAAGAAAATCTCCGGGTTATTTTCGATAAACCGATTGTGTTTGAACGTTAGTTTAGTTTTTGTCAGTGAAGTTTATTTTTATGCAGCGAATAACCGCGTAAAAAAAGACATACGTCTTATAAGCGATATAAAATTTTAAATAAAATATATATTTTTACTAGCGTTTCAGCGAAATCACATTCTCGTCTTATCTATTGAAATATAATTATATGCTGAAAATATTTAGTTATATACTTTCGCTCTAAGATATAAATGTATTATTAATACAAAAACACATTGTTGCTACTAAGTTCACAAGATATTTTATGATCAGGACTGGTTTCGCTCATCGCGAACATTATCCACTGACAACACAATTTTTAATCAAGGCTCTTTATACGTAGTTTTGAATTTATAATCAGTAGGCATACAAAAATAATGATTTAAAAACCGAGAAAACAATTTACAGGCAAACCATTGGTTTCATATACTTGCTAATCATAATATTTATTCAAAATTTTATATAAATAACCTTCGTTTGTAATTTATATTCTATCAGTTGATAATGCTCATGATGAGCGAAACCGATTCTGGTGATAAAATATATATTTTGAAAATTAATACTAAAATGTGACTTACAATTAATGTAATGTGTTTCTAACAAAGAGTGACAGTTACACCTTAAAAGTGATTAAATATATGTACTGTTTTAATGTATGTCGGGTCTGTAGTGTAGTGGTTGACTTAGTTGGATTTCAAAACGAATCTCACGGGTTTAAATACAAGAATGAACCTTTTTTTAATTTTTAAAATTTATCGATTATGTCTTGAGGAAAAGGAGGTTGTAATGTTAAAAAATCAAATTCCCCACCTATGTGATAGTCAACAATGGAGTCTAGCGAGAGCGGTTTACTAACCACTAGTTCTATCTCCGCTTTATGTATAAAATAACGGCTGACAAACTGAATAACAAAAAATGGGTGTTGAAAAATATATATAAAAAAAAAACTAACTGTAAACGTAAATATATATACCAAATACTAATAGTTTGACAGGGGTCTAAATATTTTATAGTTTTTGGAGTGGGCATGGCCAAAAAAAGTTCCACGTCCAATGGTTGGCGATCTCCATAGTAAACACCGTCCCACAAGACCAGATGCACGACTTGAATCGTTGCCATATAATAACGTTCTAATGTTGTTTTTTTTATTCTTTCCATACAATAAAATTTGTAAGCATACATACGGCTGGCATTATTTGTCTGAAATCATCGCCCAGCGAATAAATAACCACCTGACTGTGAAATAAATTAAAAAATAATATTTCCCATTTTTTTTTGCTCTGACAACACTAATCAGCCGATTAATGGAATGAATATCAGTGTACCGTCATTTTGACGTCGGGAAACATAAATATTTGGCATTTTGTTTTTTGACAACCCAAAGGTTTTAAATGAAAATAATCATAATAAACACTATATTATATTTCCTGGTTATTTTATAATCCAGGAACGTCATAATTGCGTAGTGTTTGCAATACCAGTGGTCTCTTTACTCGTTTATAGAGGCTAGACAATACTAGGCAGTAAATGCTCGAGACCTGAGCGTTATGATTTTTGTGTTAATCTTATCAAATCTAACAAAATTATATTTTTAATAATAAATCACATTTAACGTACTGAATTTCATTATTAAAAATGGCAAGAAGAATAATTTATGAAATCGACTGAAGATGCTTGATGGAATTTAGATAACAAATTTGAATTATTAGAACTTTTTATGATTCCACATGTTTTGTCACGAACGACCTAGGTAGCTTGAGATTTCTTTTTTATTTATTCTCGATCGATTCATTGAACCGATGGACAATCTCATGAAGAAAATTCTTATATTTCATCACTAGATGTTTGATCGTTGCTTGTCAGATTGAAATAAGTTGGATTTTCTTAAAAAAACAAACCTAATTATATAATAATGATAGTTGATTATCATTTGTTTTAAAACCCTTTTATGAATAACTCATAAAACCAACGTTAATGAAAATTATCACTGGTAATAGTGTTAATTATTATTAGATTAATAACACGGTGAAAAAATAGTAATGTATTTTAGTACTACAAAGTTTTATAAGATATTTTTGATAGCTATTTCGGCTTAACATCGTCAGAACTATACGTAAAACAAAGTTATGACGATGGCGTGAGCCGAAATAGCTATCAAATAAATTTTGTAGTACTAAAATACATAGTTATTTTTTTACCGTGTTATAATTGAGTTCTACAAAGTATATGCCAATTCAATCTATATATTAGATTAATATTAATACATTTGTTTTAGCACCCATTTACTGCTTGCCTTGAAGTTCGTGTAACTAATACCTTTGGTATATATACGATACTAACTGTTTATTGTACGTCAGTTCTGTTGCATCCGTGTGATAAAAATGCCTTACGATTCTGAAAGGTTGAAACTCTGGTAGTTAGTGACAAAACACGTGAAATCGTGTAAATATAAACAGTTAAAAATTAACTGCATATACGTAACGTGATGTTTGCAAGTTCATTCAGCATTTCGGCATAGCCATCACCTATTAAGTTGAGCATAATCGATGGCCGATATAATCAAAGCCCACATTATTTGCAACGATGACGATGTCCTCAGTCGATAGGGGCTGGATTCCTTTGCATAGGTGCAAAGAGCGGGGGCGTTATTTTCAGACGAATGTGACCTTTGGGCGATACGGAGCGCAAGGGTCAAGATCGCGTGTCCCTCGCCGCCTCATCGCGCGCGGCCTAGGGATGGAATAACGAATGTAGTCTGGGCACGACGGTCCCGCCATATCGCTAATCGTGGTGCTCGGTTCGCGAAAAGAGAGCGACGGATCAAAGAATTCTATTCTAGGTTAATTATACTACGGATGACCTACTGCAGGGTTCGCCAAACAGCTATTTTAATATAGAATTAATCAATTAAGGGAGCACCTTGTCTGTAACACACAGGTATTTAGTTCAAGTGGTAAAGTTTTATTGTAACCTATTAATGTTTACTACATCTAATTTTATTAAACTTTTTGTAAGGCTGCGGCATTATCGCATGAAAAAAATCACGTGTATTAAAGGTACAGTATTTGTACATTCAAAAAAGAAAGACAAAAAAAGTAGACGATTTAGCTAAATATTTAATACGTTGAAAAAAATAGCAACGTATTTTAGTTCTACAAAATTATTTTACCGTTTAAACAGGAGAGAAGATGTATTGTGTACCTTTTCTACACAGCTATATATAGATAAGCAAATGATAGTTTAAGCATAGTTCTGACGATGGTGTGAGCCGAAATAGCTATCAAATATATTTTAATAAAATAATTTTGTAGAACTAAAATACATTGCAATTTTTTTCACCGTGTTATAATGGAGTTTTACCAAGTGAATGCCAATTCAATCAATAAATATTTAATATTACAGTAAATAACCAAATGTTGAATATTTAGTGAATGCGCATTATGAATACTAATCGAGATCAACTCGGCGGGAAAAGACAACGCAAACGCTCAAACTCATGATTACAAGCCCAAAAGAATATAAATTTGATAGTTATTTTGAGCAAATTGCAGTTATTTGAAATAAAATGAACAATCAATTCAATGTCTACCTTGACAAACATTGGAGTCAATGTCGACCAGAAATACTTCTTTCTGTTTTTGAATTGAAAAATTTGGATATCTATATATGATCAATAATTGTCAATTATTAATAACATAGCAAGAATTTTAATTTTTTTAAATAACGTATATTTCCACTGTGACTTATCAATCATGCCCTCCAGGTATAACATCACACGAATTCCAGGTCATGAACAGTGATAAAACATCGTACAAATTGTATACAATTTCAACGATGCAAATTGTATTTTGAAATTCCATAAAGCACCGTCAGTTTATAACGTAATAAGAGGTTTTTATATCATACCTGCTATAAAAGTGAATTATATGGGCTTCTTATAGAGCATTTCGACACACCTTATTTTACGAAAACTGGTTAATCATTCATCAAACTCAATTAGTGTAAGAATGACTCTTGTCTTTGAAAAAAATATAGCATAAATGAAAAAAAAATATATATATGAATATGATTGTATGCTTAAAAGTCCGATGAAAACGAACGCTCGCCATTCACTTACAGGTCCGGTATTCTGTGTGGTAACACCTTTTTTGAATCATCGTCCAACAATAAATGATTGCATAGAAAAAATGCTCACCTTTCACGGAATTGCCTACTCATAACATTTGACATTTAAAAAATCTATTTTATATCTTGATATTCGTCACCAAAGAAAGACTTGCTTACAAAGGTGTACTTCTACCATCGTTAATGGAGAACCTTCGAAACTAGAATGGTTGAAGTATATGGCTTATACATGTATAAGTTTTCGCTTCATTCAAAAGGTGGCATAATATGCTATGGTGAGTTATATACAAAAATATTACACCATATTTATTTCACGAATAGACTCATCCCCGATTAACGCGGTGGAAACCACGTTAAAGACAAGGGACTCATACTAAATCAAAATATAGGTTCCGATATATATAAAAAAAACAGCGTAAATGAAGATATCGATTTTACATAAATGAATAAATTCATACCTCGATTTACGCGGTATATATGTTTTTACCCGCGTAAACTGTTATTTCATAATAAAGGCAGCAATATTGATTGAATTGGCACTTACTATGTATTTTAGTTATGCATTAATTTTTGGAAAATTAAAATATATTGATATTTTAATTTATTGCATTAAAATGCAATTGGGTAACTTGATCCTTAGAGATATCCACCGCGAAAACGTAATGTAGGCAGTAGTAGGCAGTGTTTTGGAGTCGAAGTCGGAGTCGTGAAAACGAGCGATTCCGACTAATTATTCGATTAGACGATTTTGAAAAATATCTCAATATGCCGGATTGGTTAGAATTATTTAGTTTTAATCCATATATCTCATTAAGGGTGTTTCTTGGCGATATACAGTTACGTCCATTGTGTCTAAGAACTGCATCGACTTCATGGCGAGTGTGCATTGGAGGTGCAACTCTATTCTGTGAATACTGCATTATGACCGCAGCTTTGCGTAACTCAATACGACGTTAGTGTGATTTTTTTCACCTTAATTAAAAACAAAAACTGATTTGAAATAAATGGAAAACACAATAGTAACACGGTCATATCGTGTCCGACATAATTTTCCAAAGGCTACCGTTTGTACAATGTTCGCAGAAGACATTTTAAAAGTTAATGTATTCCACACAATGTAGCGGGGACAGCAAAAATATTCAAACTAATGGACAATCGCGGCGGCGAATTTCCACAACCCCCGATCCAAAAAAAGGTGGCATTTTTGGAAAAGGTTCAGAAGAATTTTTTGACAGTTCTTTAGTCGAGATAAGTCGAAATAGTCTGTTTAGGTCCAAAATGCTGTCCATCAAAACCAAGTGACGGGTGTACAACGTGATCATTAAACCGATAGTCATGTATGGATGTGAATCCTGGGGTTTAACAGAAAAACAAGAAAAGGCACTCCAAGTATTTGAAAACAGAATCCTCCGGAGAATACTTGGACCCGTTAATGAGAACCACCGGTGGCGCATTCGTACGAACGCTGAGCTCTTCGACCGATACAAACCAAGAATCATTAATGTCTTGAGATCGAGAAGGTTCAGATGGGCGGGTCACGTTGTACGATCTGAGAAGTCTAGAGCTCTCCATAAGACTTATGAAGGAACACCAGCTGGCACCCGGCCTCTCGGTCGCCCTCGACCTCCGTCCCATCTCCATGGGCGGATAACATTCAAAAGGATATTGAGAGGCTGGGGATAGTCAATTGGAGAGAAAGAGCGCTCGACAGAGATGCCTGGAGAGAGGTTGTGCAGTCGGCCATGGACCTGAACGGCCCCTAGCGCCATTTTATAATAAAAATCTTTAGTCGAGAGCATATAGATACTACACATTCGAAGAGAAATGTACCTGGTCACATTTTTCTTTCGACTTATACAAGGCCAAAATAAGAATTCTGCTATAGTTAATAATGTCGTCTTCTTCAACTATTAATACACTAAATCTGCGCTTTACAAAAGTTGAGCGGTGGCTGTCAGTAGACTAATACAGACAGTTTCATTTATTGATTTTTCTTTGAGTCGATTTATGAATCTCAGTTCGAAGGTATGGATGTTTGTGATGTCGAAAACTCTTTATCAATCATCCGACTTAGAAACGGAGTCTCACAAAAGACTTACGTTAACTGCTAGTTAAGTATTATCTAATATATAAACTTCTAAGAACTATCGTAAAGGAAAAAGTGACCGAGTGGAAATGAGTAAAAAAAAACAGTACAATTTCATACATTTAGTGTGACACATCTTTAAAATGCGTATTGTTACAACTTGTACGATTCCACATTTTTTGTCACTAACGAAATTTGAACACTAAAAATAGTGGATAAAATCTAATGAAACTTTCTGAAATGGCTAAAAACATTGTAATAATTAACCCTAGTATGATAAAACTACCAACATTCTCCCCTGTGAAGAGAGCCACATGACAATTTGAACTCTCATAACTTTGAACGATTCCACATGTTTTGTCACTAACGACGCGGGATTCGCCCTTCGGCATCACACGGATGCAACAGAACTGACGTAAAATAAAAAGTTAGCATCGTCCATATAACTTATTAATAACAGGAAAACACAGATCCCAAGGCAAGTAGTAAATTGCAGCTAAAACAAATTTAATAATATTAATCTAGGGTTTGAAAGGGTTTTATAACAACTATTAATCAACTTACATTAAAATTAAAATGGCTTTTCTTGCAAATTTAATACTGAAATTTTATCAAGCACCTCCAGTCGATATCATAAATTACCTCAATAAAATATAAAATATAGGTAAATACGAGTTAGGGGTTTTTTAAAAACGAAATCGCCTTAGAAAATTTATAAAACACGAAAGCCCGCGCTTATAACATATTTCGCGTGCGATAATAATGCCGCTTTGATATTACATTACTTTTGTACGCTACTGTACATATACGTCAGGGGTGGTGAAACTTTTCTACGACTTCAGCGACCTACCACTGGAATTAGTGATAGAGGTCAATTCCAGGTAATTTAGGTGAGGGTAATATATTTCTTTGTAAAGTTTGATGTAATACAATATATCAATGGTGGAGCCTTGATAAAAAGTATTTTCGGCGTGATGTGGAGAGCGAGTAGACTTCAATCATTGACGTTTTATGACTGCCTAGAGCATTGGTTCTCATGTGCGGCTACCAACAGTTTTATAGTAAATATTGATATTTAAAAAAATGTTTTTACTAATGAATTCGTAAAATTATTGTAGTTTTGAAATTGATTGGATAAACCTGACTTATCCAGCATTTAGTCGAGTTTAAGTAGAGGACCTTTTTGAAAATAAAACTGTTCAAAATTTTTGATCGGACTTATACGTTGACCATGAATGAACTCAGTATAAAGAATTGACAACAATTGCTTTATTAATTTTGTCGATTTTACCTACAACTGTATATTGTGTATATCATTTTGTGTAATGAATGCTCTATATAAAAAATAAATATCGAAACTATTTCTATCACATTTGGTGCGGCCACGAGACATTTCCATAGGACCGCTGGTGTTTATAATGCGGCCACAGTGAAATTTCACGTGAGAACCACTGGGCTAGTGTTTGATTTTCCGCCCGCATAAATACAAGCCAGAAAGTCCGTTACTCCGAATACACTATTCAACTAAAGAAGAAAAAACGGTAGATACACTTTACGGTTGTTAAGCTATTGGATAATGCTGTGAAATCAGTATTTGTTGAAGGTGGGCTAAAAACTAAATGGATTTTAGTACAGATGGATGTAGATTTTTATAACAAAATGAAAAAAATTAAGCGATTTTGTATTGGGGTCGAACAAATCCCCTCAACGTCTTATACTCCATTTTTTCAACCACAGTCGTTTAAGAGTTAATTGCATATAAGTAAATTTTTCTGAAAATAATTGTTTATTTGTGTTGTGTCCAGAGCCAATGCAGTATTCGGGATTTGTCTGTTTAACTCGGGACAATCCCGATAGAATGGGAACGTCTGGAAACCCTGCAACAACACAACTAAAATGCCGACTTTTAAAATAATAAAAGTAAAAAAAAGTTGTACAAAACACCTCGACTACGTAACTTACCAGAGTGCGAAAATATCGTATTTTTTTTTCGCGACTCGCGTTATGAGGGGGAACAAAGCGTCACAAAGCTATATCCGTAATAATCCCTCGCCGACCGCGGATTAATGATAATGCGTTTTTTTTTCTTATCGTATTTATTCCGAGGATTTTTCGAGCACAGCTGCGTTTCCGAAACAGTGGTACGTGAATAAATATTAAGGCTGTCAAATCGTGGGTATTTTCCATAAACATTCAAATAATAATGATAAAAAATTAGTTGTATTTCCACAATATAAATCTTTGTATTTAACAAACGAAGACACAACATTAAAGTCGTCACTTCGATAATGTCGTATTTTCGTGCGATTCCATATGGATTGTCACTAACGACCAGGGTTTCGCCTTTAGGCATCACTCAATCACTTTTATCCAGGGAGAGTAGGAATGCAAAAGATCAGGCTAGGTGAGGATAATTGGTTTGCTAACCGTTCTCGCAACGACTTTTTAAGATCAGATGGATGGGAGGAAATTTGTAAGCATCATAAACTGCCAAGCTTTCGTACAGAATCGATATATAGATTTAAAAAATGGTGTTTTAGCCGCCAAGAAAGACAACGATGTTGACCACTGCGCTACGGACCTGATACCATACATTAGATCAACTTATACGTATACTATCATCAAATGTTTCAGTTGAGCTCGCGATTTTTCATTAACATTATATTTACTTCAGCACATTGAACATGAGGTTTAAATATTTTCACTGCTTGAATTGAAATGTACTTTCCCTGTAACAAATAAATATATTTTAAATAATAAAAACATATGTTCAGTACTTTTTTTGATAATATACGTTATATTTTGCTAATCGGTAGCATCATCAACTGATAAAATGACAAAATATTAATGATTAGAAGGTATACAAAACAGTTGCATTGAAAATTAAGAAAATAATTATTGGTTATATATACCTGTTAATTATTAATTCAATATTTTGTATAAGCAGCACTGTTTTTAAATTATACACCCTGATTAGCGAAACCAGTACGGATCATAAAATATATTGACAAAAAAGCACTAAAAACGATTTTTATTATCTAAAATATATTGCCTTTGCACCTAAAAGTGACAGTTAACACATTAAAAGTGAAATATAAGTGTTAAAACTTTCGTATCTAAGCTAATTGTTGTGCGATTCGACCTGATAATCTCGAAAAGTCCGCATATAGCCAAGAATAATTACTAAAATTTATTGATTGAATTGGCATTTACTTGGTAGAACTTATATAAATTATAAATAGAGAAATTATAACACTAACATGACATAAATTTTAAATGAACAAACAAATATAAATCCCGCAATAAACCATCTCCTTCCGATAATTAAGCTTATTGCAATTGCCGCCTGTTTAGATTCATTTACATTTTTTTTTCTCCGTTTATGGCTATAAAGAAATAAGCTAGGTCGTTAAAACAAAAGAGAAGATTTATTTTGTATATTTTCTACACAGCTATATATAGATAAGCAAATGTAAGTTTAAAAGTAGTTCTGACGATTGCGTGAGCCAAAATAACTATCAACTATACCTTATAAAAATGTTGTCGAACTAAAATACATTGCTATTTTTTCATCAGTGTGCACGTGTTAATTACTTAAATTTTTTTTTTAATATTCAAGGATAGAATACCTTTTACCAAGCTCAGTAGTGAGCGAATTGGCCATGTTTTAACTTGAATACTACTCGTGAACAGAAGTGCATGCAAGTGAAGCGCATTTTGCATTTATTAGGCCATGCAGGGAAACTTGTTTCCGGGGGAGTCGATATTAACGGGCAGTCGGGAGTTTTCATTTTCGTATGGAGGTGGATGTACACCACCCTCCGGGACTGAATCTGGGTCACGTGGACGGCGATCCGGCCGGCGGCGGGGGGGTGCATGACAAGCTCTGTAATGCACCCAGCTCGCGTCTCCATGACGACCGCGCCGGGAGGAAACGATGATTGTTGGGTTAGGTTGGGACTCTCGCGGACTGATTCTCGAGCGTGAATTCTCCCGCATGAACGGTTGATAACCTTTTGAATTTGTTGTGCCAAAATTATGATAAAGCTTAACTTAACTCTCATACTCCGAAATTAACAAAATTATAAGATATATACAACAATAGCGAAAAATCGTTAAAGAATATTTTGTAAAAAAAAAATACAAAAAAAGGTTTACTATCACTGCTTTAGGCGATAGATCGATTATACATTTTTTTAATATTCACCTTGTAATACATAGGTTCCCAAACTTTGTCGGGTGGTGACCCCTTTTTATAAAATACATGTGACCCGCGATTCTCCCCCCCCCCAAACAATCCAAAGGCATACAAAAAAAATATCTTTTTAGTTGACTGTATAAGTTGGCGACCCCCCCGATTGGGAACCTAGGTTCTAATATGTCCAATAATAGAAGCCTGATGATGAATTACACATCACACACCAACATTAAAACGAACAGATGCCACAGTAACATAAGCATTTTGCCCACAATAACTGTGACTTAATTTGCAATCATTATAACGAATAAGTTAAAATAATATAAAAATATGTGTTCAAATTTACGCCAGTTTGTCTACCAACTTTGCATATCAGAACGGAACCTTTAAATGATTTGATTAATCCAGTTTTAAGACACATATGTTTCCAAAAGTGATTGAAAGATTTGTGTGCTTAAATGTGAGCAAAAATGTGTGGAAAAAATTTCTAGATAATTTTTCATCGTTGATGGAATTATGCTAGAAAGTAAACAATGTAAGAAGTTTTTTACCTATTTGCCAAAAAATTTGCTTCAATGCAAGTCAATGTTAAAAAAAATCTATCACTTCACAATAATAAAAAATATTAAATTAAATACTATAAAAGTTATTTTAAATTGGATTATTGAAGCTATGTATGATTCCGCATCTTTTGTCACTAATAAATGACGTCGGTCGAGACAAAACACGCGGAATCGTACAAAATTTCAACAGATCAAATTTGATATTGAAATTCCACCAATCACCTTCAGTCGATATCGTGAAACAGTAATTTATTCATTCGAAAATGAATATATCGATACATTTACTTAAAGTTGATACCAATGCACCGTGTAATTAATAAATACAACAGAGGCATAGTGTAAAATAGAATAAAACGTTAACTGCAATTCAAATAAAAAAAAACCGAGTTTGATGCTGAAAATATTCAAATAAAGTGATCCTCGATTATACGTTTTTAATGGGACCCTTAAAAATAAACGAAAAATGTGGAAAACGAGGAATGCGGGAAAGATTAAAATATTTATTTAAAAAATGTCCCGCCCTCCTTTAATTTTCAATGATAGGCTATACAAAAATTGGTAAATATGAGAGGGTTTTGTGAAAGTTATATTAATTAAATCTTATTTATTGAAATAATCGAAAAGTGTTTTAAACTTCTTCTTGTGAAATTCTTTATTAGAGAAAATCTCAAGACAATTGGGCGAACATTAATTTCTTTGGTTAATATATAAGATTTAATGTGCTCAAACACACAAATTGTATTGATAAGAAAGATTTATCTACCAAAACCCATCCATCGGAATAATATTTGAGACGGGACCATTATGTTTCGACGATAGATCGAGGAAATCGATAAATTGAGAACGGTTAATGCGGGATTATTTAACATTGTTCTTATGGGTGTTTGACGGGACTGTAAAAAAATGAACGAACCATACGGGAAAACGTATTATGCGAGAACGGTTGATCGGGGTTCCACTGTATATAAACGATGCATTGATTTGCTCAATATCCCTTACAGGTGGCGACTCATATTGGCAATACGGTGCATCACGCGGTAGCTTCTTTAGTAGATTTTTTGAAACTTTGTAAATTTTTACATACTTTATCACTCGCGACCGGGGTTTCGCTTTTGGGCATCTTCAGGTGGATGCAATGGATGGAACTAATAATGGATAGTTTATTAATACGACAGAAAGTCGTCTTATATTTATACTTTATAACATAAGTTCTATTGCATCCATTTGAATGAATGAGAATGCCTAAAATATATATTAAAAGGCCGGGTCGTGAGTCAACAATTCAAATGTTGTAATATTATTGTTGCAATTGTTTATGTTTTCCTGCAAATCCGAATTAATTTGAATAACTAGATAAGAATAACTGAATGATTCGATATAAATAATAATTTTAAAAACATCTTTCTATTATAAACCGCATAACAAATTAACAGAATATTTAATAAAATATTTTTTATGGTACTAGACAAAGGTTTACGTTCAATTATCACAAGATTAGTGTATTTGATAAATGACACTGTAGCTTTCAGGCAGCGACCAATTCAGCAGTGATTTTCGCTAAAAACTGTCGCTTAACAGTCCGTATATTTTGTATGCAAGGAAAAATGGGTGTACCTCTCTATATTTTAAACAGATTACCTGAATATATATAATATAAAAAAACGATGCATGGATTGTATCGGTAGAGTTTTATTGACATTTAATTTTAGAGATAATTCCGAAATAAGTGCAATACAGATAGATCTCAAAATGGAATAAAAAAAATCGAAAACTTATCGATTGTATTATTTGCTTGCGAACTCATTTTAGAGAAATGTTGAATTCGTAAATATCGAAACAGGGAAATTGTATTAGGTAAAAATGTTGTAACTACCTACCGTATTTATTGTTGCCCTGAGAGGCCAAAGGAAGTCGATATTTATTTGAGTTTATGGAAAAATTCAATGAAAACAATTGACTAAATAGTTGGATATAAAATCATAGTTTATACTCGCTATAAATAATTAACGTATAGTTTTCGATTTTTTATTACAGTTGAATTTTGACTTCTTATGGTCATAAAAGCTTCAAAAGGTCATATTTGTCGACATTTGGTTGCCTTTATTAATCGACTTATGAAAAGATGGTGCAATAATTTTTCCTAATTATTTTTTTCGTTATTGATTGACGATTAGTGATGCCGTTTTTGAACTTAGGTATAAAACAAAGACAAATTAGATATTGTATATGGTGAAATTTATAAATTTTATACATTATTAAATAATAGGTTAAGAAGAATTTATTTTATACGCGAGGAGAAATGATATTGTTAAACATTGATATCGAATTTTGATTCGATATAAATTAATTTTTGTCAATCTGGACATCTACCCATACTCGTCTGATCGCTAGTGTATTTTTTTAAATGTTGTAACGTTCAATTGGATCACTTCGTTGTTGAAAGGCATTACATTTAAATAATACAAAAAAAAAACAGTATTATTTGCACAATTTTATGCAATTAGAATCACAATTGGTACCGCTCGTCCCGAGTCTAATCAACTGATACAATACAAATTAACACAAGGCAGAAAAATGAGTTAATAATAGATATACAAAACCTAAGGTTCAAGAAGTAAGAAAATAATTTACAGGTCACTTTTAACACGAAAAAATGCCTACCGCGTACACAAGTATTTCGGAAACACATTTCATTATGATATGCTACATAACAACTGTCATTTATTGGGGGAAAGGCATGATAATTTAAATATTAAAAACAATGTTTTAGTACGTATTTCCACAACATATTTTATGATCGGGACCGGTCGCGAGTTTTATCAACTGATCGAAATATTCGCGATCTTAAAATATACTGTGGAAATATGTAATAAGATATATGTTTGTTATTTAATAATCTAAGGTAATCATACCATATAAATAGTTAACAAATAAAATGTTAAGGATTTTTTGGCACTAGTTTGTAATCAAAAAATATTCTATTAAGAGACAAGGAATATTTTTTTTACAATAAATTAACGTGCACTTAAGTATTTTATGGAATTGTGGAAATAGTACTAAAAATGTTTTATATAATGATTAAAAAATAGTACAGCGTTTATTACTTACTAGACCGCAGAAGTCGTCAATTTAAGTGAGATTCGAAATGTTGGCAACTCCGTTGATTACATCTAAGTTAATATAAAAATTTCGGATGAATAAATAATATGAAAAAATTCCGCCCAATACAAAATAGTTTGTAATATAAATCGAAAAAAGAAAATGATCACAGTAAAAACTTAAAAAAAAAACATCGCCAATAATAAACTATTATTTTTTTGTTGATATACAAAAGTATTTCGAAAATATATCAGCCAAACAATTTAATGATGATTTAACAGTATATTACAAGATTAAATGAAAAAATTGAGCATACCTTTCAGAAGTATCTTCAAAGTGGTTTTGTATCAAGTTAAGACGGCGACGGATGTTTGAAAAACAAAACAATGAAAAAATATAAAATAAAAACATAAAATCAAGCAAACTTTTGACGTTCCAAAGTTGTATTTTTACGTGGAAAAATACCGAAACAACACAATAAAGTCACCCAATAATCTCACTACCTTGACGATGCGATTAGGTAAAAAATTACAAAGTTCACGGACACGTCCGCGCGGCGCGAGACATCAGGGTAGACTGAGCGTTTTGGAGGGAAAACCGTCTGGACGGGGCGACAGCACGGCGCTGGGGAGCATGCGCCGGAAACATGGCGAGAGATTTTCGCGGGCATTTTCCGAGAACGGCAGCGTGCTCCAATTACGATAAACATCCGTTGCCGCGAGTTTGTGTGAATGTGTGTGTGCGTTTAGTATGACGCCGTACCCCCAAAACGAGCTGCGAATGACTACGGATCGTAAGGTGGGTAAATAGTCAAACCAAAGAAAGGTCAGTTATTAGTCATGACTGTAATTGTTTACGTGAAACGTTTTGAACACGCCACAATTGTGGTTTTATATTATGAAAAATTAAAAAAATGTGACAAGCTTTGTTGTTTTATGGCTCTATGTTATAGTCATTACTGGGCGTTCGTACAATTGGATTGCGGTTTTAACGGGTTCGAATACCTTCATTGATTTTATCATCAATTTACGAGTTTGCGTTAAAATGTCCCATTCTAACAAAGGGGTCTTTTTACGTTTTGTAATCATAAACTACAGTAGAACCTCTATTATCCGGATTGCTCAAAATGAACAAAGATATTACGAATTTGCTGATATGCACGTGGCGAACTATTTAAATACGTGATGGAATGCAATCTTAACATTTTGTTGCATTTGTTCTGTACGCATTTTTTCTAACAAATCCTGCATTAATTATGGATCAATAATCGTCTAAATTCGTAACACAGTTCCACAATCTATTGTGGAAATAAGAACTAAAAAATGATTTTTTATTATTTAAAATATCATGCCTTTCCACCAAAAAGTGACAGTTAACACCTTAAAAGTAGTCCCATATGTTTGTAACACTAATGAATAAATTTTTGAAGCAATCGATGTTCGAATATTTTTTATACAAATTGGCACTGATTTGGTTGAAACAACAAGAAATGACAATGAAAATTGACTTTATTGATCGAATTGGCATTTACTTGATAGAACTTCATTATAACACGGTGAAAAAATAGCAATATATGATCTATGTACTATGTACCTAATAAATTTTCTAAAACTAAAACACAATATTTATTCACCGTGTTATAATTGGTTTGTTTAAATGGAGTGTCTAAGTGACAGATTGTATTTGGATCATCATATATATATGTTACAAAATCAGCGTTTCTCCCTATGTATACCTCTTACATTATCAGGTTACGGTTTATCATTTCTTGAATGACGCTATGGTAATTTTAGTCGAACGGATCAAAATTAAATTTGAATTACAACTTTGTATGGTTCCCCGCACGTTTTGTCACTAACGACCCGGGCTTCGCCTTTCGGCATCTTCAGGCATCCTATCACACGGATGCAACACAACTGACGCAAAATATACAGTTGGCACCGTCTATGTACCAAAGGTATTAATTACAGGAAAACACACCCCAAGGAAAGCAGTAAATGGCAGCTAATACACCTACTGATTTCAATCTGGCGAGTAAACTTAATTCGCGACGGTACTGGCGCTGAAAATCAACGCGAGCAATATTATCGTAGTTCTTTAATTGTGCATCGTGCAGTGAGCCTCGACCCAGTTCCCGGCCGGTCGTCATGGCGACAACACTGCACCGGTCCTGCGGCGGGGCGCCGCGACGCTCCCGCAACAGCGCCGCGACGCCGCGCCGATGACATCGGCGTTTTCGCAGCTGCAGGTGTAATCATGTAAACTTGACCGAACATTCAAACGAAAAACGTAAATTAGACGGTACTCAACGACGTAGTTATCTCAGCATTTAAAGTAATTCTAAACATTCAAACAATAATGAACAATGCATCAAGGAATGTATGAATTTACTTTCTCACAATTAGGGATGACAAAAAAGACAATACTGCAAACGAGATTCCGGTATTTTATCTGTATACAGTGGGTGATTGCATAACGAACGTAATCTGTTCTAAGACAATATTCGCTATCCGAATTGTTTGTTACCATAGATTTTTAAGGGAAATTATATAGCGGAACGAGTTAGTTAGTTTAGAACGGAAGCGCGCCGTTTTAAAAAATTTTGTCGAATATAAAACGTCGATTAGTTTGACAGATAGAACAAGTGGATTAGAAATATCGTTTTAGTTCGTTATCCGAACACAAAAATCTTTCGTGATAATGATCGTTGTCCGAGTTGTTCGTAAACCGATTAACTACTGTGTATTATAACAAGAAATATTTTAAAATATACGTAAAAAAACAGCCAAGCAATATCGAAATGTATATGTCTGTTTTTGATTTGAAGCATTCTCATACCCAGTGTGCATTACAATCTACAATAACTTTTTTAAAGTCGATTTTGAGTTGCGGTAACAACTATTTATATTATGACTTTATGTCGTTGCGAATAAACCGCAAACAATTGACGCTTTCAAAGTCAACATAACAAATGCCACTCAACAAATTCAGCTAGATTTATGTGAGTCATTGAAATTTAGACCTCCCGAAGACTAGCCACAAGCAAAGACGCGGCGATTGATATCTCATACACAACAAATTTTATTTAGATGTTAACAAATTTCGAGCGTCCCTATTGAAAGACATTTTGTATTTTACAAAAAAACTGAAAGTGTCAAAAAATCTAAATGTTATGTATTTATGTTATAAATGTAATTTATTTTTTATATTTAAGAAAAATAATTAAAAACGTTTAGAATCTTTTTAATAAATTAAGTTACATCTTTAATTACCGATACCAACATTCCCCCTTTTGGACACGACATTATAGTAGCACATAGAGTCCACTCCGAGAAAGATTTTTGCAAGATCTACAGGAAAGGTTGTCCGGGGATATGACAAAACATGTTTTGGTCCCTATACCGTCAACAAAAAAAAAATAGCTCCAGTAATATTTGCAAGACTTGTGCAAAACGCAAAAATAGAAGTGAAACTCGGTACATGTGTATACATTGTCATGTGGTTTTAATTTATGATATCGACCGAAGGTGCTTGATGGAATTTCAATATCAAATTCAAATTCTTACAAATAATGTCAATAATAAGCTCAATCTTCCCAACTCCCCTTTGTTGTATCCTTTGCGTGAGATCGGTTAAATGAATCGACAATCTCACGAAGAAAATTCTTATATTTCATCACTAGATGTTTAATTGTTACTTGCCAAATTGAAATAGGTGTGTATTTCTTAAAAAAACCTAATTATATTTTAATGATAGTTGATTATTATTTGTTTTAAAACCCTTTCAGGAATGACTCATTAACAATATTAATCGTTAATGAAAATTATCACAGGCAATTGTCTTAATTATATTTAGATCAATATTATTAAATTTGTTTTAGTTGGTATTTAGTTTTTGCCTAGGGGTCTGTGTTTTCCTGTAATTAATACGTTTCGTATATAGACGATGACTGTTTATTGTGCGTCAGTTATGTTGCATCCGTGTGATAGAATGCCTGAAGATGCCGAAAGGCGAATCCCGCGTCGTTAGTGACAAAACATGTGGAATCGTACAAAGTTGTGATAGTTCAAATTGTCATGTGGCTCTCTTCACAGGGGAGAATGTTGGTAGTTTTATCATACTAGTGTTAATTATTACAATGTTTTTAACCATTTCAGAAAGTTTCATTTGATTTTATCCAGTATTTTTAGTGTTCAAATTTTATCAAATCACAGGGCATGGTTTGCCAAATTTTGGCGGGGGCTGATAGTGTTTATGTGCTGAATAATAAAAAAATAAATTACTTAGGAAGTTAAATATCGACTATTGTGAATCGCAGGGTTGAGGATTAATGCTTAGTTTGTTTTATCACACATACATTCACTTCATATCACACATACATACGTTTATCATACATACATACATTCAAACCAAATCCAGACGCCCACACATCAAGCAATCTTGATTGAACACGTCGATAAGGGCCATTACGCATTGCAGTCTATCCTCAAATTTCAGCCATGCATTAATTTCAGGCAACATTGCACCTACTGTTTATTAGAGATAAGAGCTTTAACCTTTTGTTCGGATCAAAATATACAAGACTACATATTAGTCATTTTTACTGTAGAAGTAAACTCCAGTTCAATAAATCCATTAATTAATACATTGACGAATGTTAACTCATTTCGTGCTAAGAACATGCCTAGAGTATTCACACGTATAACAACTATGTGCTCAGGACCAAGGTGATGTTTTCTTGCCCGAAAAGTACTGTAAGTAAAAGACTGTTGATACTGTTTGTATTTTTTACTAGCCTACATTATTCATTTCTGATTTCGTCGCCTTTGAATCTTACCGCGCGGAACACTTTTTTGCATAGTAAAGCTGAGTCCATACGTCCCGTTGTAAATATTTTTTCCTTGTAATTTTCATTGTTTTATCGCACTGTTATTTTTAACAATTGGAATATAAACATAACTGGACTATTTCTATAACGCCGTTAAGTAGATGAATTATTTTATGTAGATTTTGATAATAGTAATTTTCGATTTTGAGTGATTTAGTGAATTTTGAGCAAACATAAGTGCTTCTTGAATATTATAGTATAGACATTTGTGTGTATGATATATATTTACAATCATGAATCAATATATATATATAAATAAACACACGTATGGACCAACCGTTGTAGTTTGAACTTGCCGCTGATTTATCAGTGTAATACGAGACGCAAAAATACTGACGTTGACTTATTTGTACTTACCGACACCGGCATTTAATGTCTTTGAAACAATGCATATAATTTATTGTTTGAAATACATTTTTATAATTCAAATATATTCAGTACGACTCTTTTACATGTGATTTTAGATAGGCAGTGAAAGCGTTAAACTTGAAAGTATTCGGGTCTGTGATTTTTGCTCGCAAGTAAAGTTCCCTCCGATCTGCGCGGTATCTATTTTAAAAGAAAACTTCATGGAAATATTATCGTGTAATAAATTAGACATTAATTTAGTATGCACCAGCTGCCGTCAAGGCGTCGCCTGTGTAATAAATTTGAAAGAAATTGAAAGGACGTGTGATCTGAAATAAGAAAATCACATTATTTCCTCGTACAGTGGCGGTAGATTTCTTACTGTATACCGAGATTATATGCGACACAATAAATAGATCAAAAAACAAAAATAATCAATTAAAAATTACATCCAATTATACTGTATATCTTGAGCCATGTTTAGGGTTCAATTTGAAATGAATATTAAAGATGTCTTATCGAGAGCTTTTACGTAAAAGTTTTGATGCGAACCAAGTTTTTTTTTATCATAAAACGACCTATTTCACTTTGGTTTCAATCGTGTAAACTGACATGGAAATGTACCAAATTTAAAATCTGGTATTGAAATTCCATACAGAGCATCACCTGTCGATATCATAATTTAAATTAGATACAATAAACAATAAGTAGGGACTGCAGTATATCAATACCGATATTTCGGTACTCAATATTTAATACCGGTGTGAATCGTTCAAGCTCCGTATACTTCGCCATTTGTTTTGTCAATCACGATCCGAGTTTAGCTTCAGATAAGAGTTCAGCAAATATTTTTCTTTTAATTTAAAATGTTGGATCACACGGATAGAATGCCTGAAGGTGCTGAAAGTCGAAACCCGGGTCGATAGTGGTAAAAAATATGGAATTGTAGAAAGTTTCAGCAGGTAAAATTTGATATTGCAATTTTATCAAGCACCTTCATTCGATATTATAAATTAAAAATATTTACTATTCTTATATTATAAACAATTCGCTAATCACGTTATTAAGGAATCACATAATATAAATTCAAACTCAGCACCAAAATTTTTGCATCTTTGTAGTAAGGGTCGCAGAATGACGGCTTTGGAACAGCTGGAAATCAATAGACATCACTTATCACAAAGGATTCTTAACGAAAAAACTAATATAATATACTATACTAGTATCCCCACTAGTCCAACCCTATTACAAAGGGGTGGTCTGATTTGTTCTGTAATGACCACTTCCGTCCCATATGTAAACTTATTGTCATAGCCATCTATTGTTTCATTTAGAATTTTTGAAAATTTTGTGTTATTGTGTGAAAGTAACAAGCTAGGCCGTTGGAACAGGAGAGGATGTGTTGTGTATCTTTTCTGCACAGCTATATATAGATAAGCGAATGTTAGTTTAAGCATAGTTCTGACGATGGCGTGAGCCGAAATAGCTCCCAACTATATTTTTTAAAAATAATTTTGTAGAAATAAAATACATTGCTATTTTTTTTTCACCGTGTTATAATGGAGTTCTACCAAGTGAATGCCAATTCAATCAATACATAAAAAATATTTCTTGATTTAACTGGTATTTACTTGGTAGAACTCCATTATATCACGGTGAAAAATATTTCTGTTATATATTTAGATCCCGGCTTTCGGTTCTATATATATTTTTGAGTGTTTCGTTGTATATATGATCGATGAAAGGTGATCCGTTATCCGTACGGTAGAATGCCTGAAGATGCCGTAGAGCGAAACTTATATCGTGAGTGAAAAAATATCTGGAAATGTACAAAGTTTCAAAAAAAATTATATGGAGGGCTGTGAATATTCATAAACCAAAAATGAAAACCTTTTAATGGAGAATGGTTCGACACAAAGAGAAAATTCTGCGGGACTATTTGACGAGCGCCGAACAACCCCGTCCGGGTTGACAACCCAAGCGAATTTAAGGGGTTAGTGGGTCATAAGGGTTACGGGCGTTGCGGGACGCGGGTCATAGACGGCGGTCAGCAACCCCGGAGGCGCACAGATTCAATCAAACCCTGTTATTATATTCGCATTAACACGATCGTACAATATATTGTTGAAACATAAGCTGTAGAACAGTATTTCTCATGTGCGGCCACCAACAGTTTTATAGTAAATATTGATATTTAAAAAAAAAATGTGTTTTTACAAATGAATTTGTAAAATTATTACTACTTTAAAATTGATTAAATAAAATAAAACTGACTAATCCAGCATTTAGTCTAGTTTAAGGACCGTTTTAATAATAAAACTGTTCAAAAATGTTGACCGAAGTTATACGTTGACCATGAATAAAGTGAATATAAAGAATTAACGATTGACAAGTTGAAAAAAATAGCAATGTATTTTAGTTCTGCAAAAGTATTTTTTTTAAATATAGTTGATAGCTATCTCGGCTCACGCCATCGTCAGAACTGCCGCAATAGCTGTCAACTGTATTTTAAAAAATAATTTTGTAGAACTAAACCGTGTTATAATGGAGTTCTACCAAGTGAATGCCAATTCAATAAATTAACAATTACTTTATTAATGTTGTCGATTTTACCTACAACTAAATATCGTGAAAGATCATTCAGTTTAATACACTTTATAAAAAATAAATATTGAAATTATTTTTATCACATTTGGTGCGGCCACGAGAGATTTCCATAGGACAGCTGAAGTTAGTGATGTGGCCACGGTGAAATTTCACGTGAGAACCTCTCTAGGAGACCTCTCGGAGAATTTTTGAGACTTCATCACTCGAGGGCATATGGATACTGCCCATGGCGTTATCCATCTGACTTGTGACATCTGACTCGTGTGAGTATGTATATATAAAAGTTTGAAAACTGGAAGAGAAATGCACCGCAACACATATTTCTTACGACTTATAGGAGGCCAAAATGAGAATTCAGTCATCCTTGATAATTCTTCTAACGTGTAGAACAAATCTACCAATGGGAAGAACATAACATAGCAATGTTCAACAATATTGCTTCAGATGTCGACACGAGTGAGTTCAAACAAATACTATTTTTAAATCTATTAAAGGAGATTTTACATGAGGTTGAATTCCTTGTTATTTTTCCATTTAATTTCCAATGTTACCTCTTATAAATATTTTCTACGTTAAAAAAGCAATAAAAATTTCAGTTGAGGATGCTCGCAGTGAGCGAAAATTTTTTTTTTTTTTTTCGGTTTTAAATTATACTGTGGAATATAAGTACACTAAATATATTATAGATATAACTACTGAGATATCTGCGATTTTTTCAATGGTGAAAATTTTTAGAGATTGAAACATTACGTAGTACAGGGTTGTCCTAAACTGTATGGTATTATATAATGGAAATTTAGTTGGGCTGTGGAGTTGTGAAGGAAAAAACAAACGACTCCAACTCCGACATTGACCAACAGCACGAATCTCGAATTTTGTCAGGTTTTTTTCCCTACCGTTTCTATTTATGTGCATTCAAACAAAGAACAACCAAACAATTCGGCAAAAGGCCAAATTTTACTATATTGGGACTCAAACGAGGACGCTTTATTTCTTCTCGTTCATTGAGATATTTTTCAAAATCTTATAATCGAAAAATTCGATCGTTTTTCACGACTCATGGCATTACACCACAACACCACCACAGTTTTGCTTATACTAAAGTTTCAATTCGATTAACTCTTTCAAATTTGTTAATACACTGCAATAAGCCATCTCAACAATTGAGACATTAGCAGTCAGATGGTTAATCAAATTGTCTCATTAACTTAATTAAATATATGTAAGGAATATTAAAAATGTAATCTTCTAATGTTATTATAATTTATGATATCGAATGAAGCTGCTTGATGGAATTTCAATATCAAATTTGAATTGTTATAACTTTGTACGATTCAAAATGTTTTGTTTCGCCTTTCGGCATCTTCGCGAGGTCGGTTCAGTGAATCGACAATCTCACGACGTAAATTCGTATACTTCATCACTAGACGTTTGATAGTAGGTATCTCTATAAAAAAACCGCGTTAATATTTTAATATTAGTTGATTAATATTTGTTTTAAAACCCTTTCAAGAATGACTCGTTAACAAGATCGTTAATAAATTTGAATTGTTACAAATTTGTACGATTCAACATGTTTTGTCACTATCGACCTGGGGTTCGCCTTCCGGCATCTTCAGGCATTATCACAGGCAATTGTGTTAATTATTATTAGATTAATATTATTAAATTTGTTTTAGCTGCAATTTACTGCTTGCCTTGGGGTGTGTGTTTTCCCGTAATTAATACCATCGGTATATAGACGATGCTGTCGAATTTACGTCAGTGCTGTTGCGTCCGTGTGATAGAATCCCGAGGATACCGAAAGGCGAAACTCACGGGTAGTGACAAAACATGCGGAATCTTACAAATTTGTAACAATTCAAATCTTCTAATATAAGATTAAAATGCCGGGAAGTGGTAAAGCAAAAAGCGGGCAAAGTATAGAAATTAGTTCGGCAAGTGTTTCTCGGTTATTTCTTGAGGATTTGTCATTTTCTTACACTTCCTGTCAAACTGTAAGCGGAATGCAAAAAAGACGTATAATCGCCGAGAACATTGGCCCACCTGAATGGTGTGTGACGTAATCAGAACTATTGAAATATCTTTGCTGACCGCCCGAACCGAGTGCGTAATATGGCCCCGTGCCACGTCGGCCCGAGGCACCCGCCTCCCCCGCACGAAGAAGAATTCTCGTCGTGGACATTTCACGGTTATATTTACACTGGGGTGACCGTTATCCACGGTTGGATGTTATAGTCGACACTAATGCTCCGGGCACACGAGGTTTTAAGAAGCGATAGTAACTGACCTAATACAAGTGCAAATTTGTTCGGTTGAACTGAACGTTAGTGACTTTTACATCGCAACCCTCACATTTACTACTTAACCCTCTAACTCAGTGGGTATCATGTGAAATTTCACTTTGGACGCATTATAAACATCAGCTATTTTATGGAAATGTCTCGTGGCCGCACCAAATGTGATAAAAAAATCTTATATTATATATTTGTTTATAGTCACACGTAATGACCTCTCACAACATACATTTGTAGGTAAAATCGACAAAATTAATAAAGTATTTAATTTTAATTAATAATTGTTGTTAATTCTTTACACCGAAACAGTTTTATTATTTTATTATTATTAAAACGGTCCTTTACTTAAATTCGGCTAAATGCCTGGATAAGTCAGCTTTATTCAATCAATTTTAAAATCATAATTTTACAAATTCATTTGTAAAAATACATTTTTTAAAATATCAATATTTATTATAAAACTGTTTGTGGCCGCAGCAAAATCCTCTGGTGGCCGCATATGAGAACCACCACTCTAACTGCTACAACATGTCATCTGTTCAGACGGCTGATAGAGTGTTGACACTTGATACTCAAACATATAAGATCATTTTATAATTTGAATAATGAATTTCAACATCGAATTTGAATTGTTGAAACTGTACGATTCCACATGGTCTGTCATTAACGACCAGGGTTTCGCATTTCGGCATCTTCAGCCATTCTCTCATTCATTACACGGATGTAACGGAATCGGCAATTGTCAAAACTGACGTCAGTTCTGTTGCATCTATGTGATATAATACCTGATGATGCCGAAGGGCGAAACCCGGGTTATTAGTGACAAAGCGTTTCGTACAGAGTTTCGCCATGAAATAAGACATTTTCAACTCATTCCTTGCTGAGTCGTTAAAAGGATATTCCAACACCTAGACTTCAAAAAATTATTGAGTAATATTGGTTTGATACAATCTTATTGAGTTTTTCAGGACAAATTAAACAATGCATCAATTTAAAATTTCGCAGTTAGAGGATTAATGGACGGATGGTTAGAGGTGGAATGGATGGTTAAAGGATGAATGGATGGTTAGAGGTGGCGACTACTGACTTTGCCAATCAATTTCGGGTCGGCACCCATTGGTTTAGAACTGCTACATGAGAATAATAAATTTTACTATATATCATCATCATCATCATCATCAGCCGGGGTCGATCCACTGCTGGATGAAGGCCTTCCCTGCTTTTTTTTTTTTTCAGGGGGGGTTTGGACATAGCAACACCACGCTGCCCAGGCGGGTTGGTGTTCGGTTTTCTGTCTGGGTTTTCCTTCCCATTTTACTATATATACAAAACAACAAATAGAAAGCTACATTACATAAATACAGATTTACTTTTATCTTGTCAAGAACCCAATGAATATAATTGAATATTCCGAAACAGGTAAAATTAATTAACAATGATGAGCAATATCCTCAAACACTTTGTTTGGAACGCCCGCGCGTTATTGTCAGGCCTATTTAATTGGTGTGTATAAATACGGCCCTGCTTATTTTTTAACCAAGCTGAATCATAATTTTAGGTTAGGACAAAATTTATTCTTTTTGATGTTATTATCAAAAGCAATAGATATTAACACTTTTAGCCCCGGCCAAAATTTGGCAAACTAGGCCCTGTGCCCTGCTCATTTTTTAACAAATACCATTTTTCTGAAGTGTTTACTAAAATTGATGTAACTCTGGAAATGGTGGATAAAATCAAATGAAACTTTCAGAGATGGTTGATGACATTTGAATGATTACCCCAGGTATGATAAACTTGCCAACATTCTCCCTTGTGAAGAGCTACATGATGATGTACCGAGTCTCACGTCTCTTTTTGTGTTTTGCACAACACTTTGCAAATCTTACAGGGGTTATTTTTTTTCTGTTGCCGGTATAGGGATTAAAACATGTTTTGTCATATCTCCGGACAATCTATCCTGTGGATCTTACAAAATTCTTGCTCGGAGTGGACTCGGTGCCACTGTAATGTCGTCTACTATTGCTATTTTTGCGGTGGGGTTGCGATAGTTTACCCCCGATACATCGGTCGATATATCTTTGTGGAGTAAATATGTCAGCAACAGCTGCGATTATTTGAGACCGTTTGGTCGCCCCAATTTAAAAATCGCGTAAGGAAGTGCGAAAACGTCGACACGACGTTAGATCCATCATCGGAGTGCCTAATCACGTGATATCGCGAGTGCTCTCTTTTTCGCTCACTGGCGGTTCGCACCGGTTAGAATGAACTGGTTCACACGAAAATAATTAGAAATGGCAATACAAATAAAATTTTGATATTTAAAATAAATATAAGCAATAATTGACGGCGCGCCAACTATGTGAAAATTCCAAAACACACGATGTAATCACTTATTTCGTTGTGAAAGCAGTCCCCTATTTGAAACGTTTTTATGTGACGTAGTATAGTAGAAAAGCGTGCAATTGGAAAATAAAATAATGCGTACGAAAATATACGTTGATCTTTCATACAGTCGAAGACGGTTAACACGAAATTGAGGAGACCGAAATAGTTTTTCGTGTTATGCGAATTTTGCGTTGAATAATTCATACAAAAACCTCATCGCAGTCATTGACGCCGAAAAAATTAATTGACTATTTAATTTTAAAATTTTCACTATCAGATATATTGATAGTCAATATATTGTCACATGTCGCACTAAGGACACCATAAAGCAGGGCTCTGAAACCGGTGTGCCGCGAGCCGGATGCAGGTGTATCACAATCAAATACAATGTTTCATTATATTATTGAAAAAAAAGAATATCCTCGCATTTCCGACAAAATAATCTTGACACTACTTTCATTTTCGAAGACATCTTCAGTTGAACTAAGTTTTTCAACACCTGTATTAATTAAAAATGATGAGCGGTCATGCTTAAAGGTCTTGACCAAGAACTTCGGGTTGCGCTGTTAAATATCAAATATCTGCCGAATATAACAGTTTTGTCTTTATATTCTTTATGTATGCATACTTTTCAAATAACAACGAATTTTTATTGTAAAATTTGTGTATCTATTTAATAACTATATATTTTAACTTTTGGTGTGCCGGAATTCTAGCGGAAGAACTTTGGTGTTTCGTAGGTGAGAAAAAGTTTCGGGGCACTGCTATAAAGTATTAATTAAAAAACACACACAGCTTTTATGTAGCAAAAACAAAATTATAGATTTTTCATAACGAAATCTGATATTTTCTTCGGAATGTCATTTATCATCAAATTTTCTACAAATTATTCGATATCATCCATTGTTTGGTTTATTTTGACACTCGAATGTGCACGAAAATAGTTGTGCACACTTTTTATGAAGTACGTTAAGATGCGAATTCTTTTGGTGTCGAGCGAAATTTTGTTTCACCTTAAAATAATACATTTGTATGTAATTACGTAGAAAATTTTCTGGGCCGCTGTAATATTTCATATTAACCAATATTCTTCGATAAGCCTTTTTGTGTTACATGTTTTCGACTGGAATTAAAAAAATAAATACCTTGTACAAACCATTTTCATTTAGAACACCAAAATATCTTGAAACAGAACGTATTTATACTTTAGGTTACTAGGCGACTTCCACATAATGTGAGTTGTCATGACGACAGCATTCATGTCAGATTTGATAACTTCAAGGTGTTTTACGGATAATAAACTGATGGCTCTCTTGTATGTAATATGACAGTGATACGCCCAGTTCTAAAGAATACAGCTATGTCTGATTATGTTCAGCAAGGCGATATGAATAACAGTCGAAGGTGAAATCCCCTTAATCAATAATGGTAAAACAAGTGATATTTTTAGCCCGGTGAGTGCTAAAGTCTCAAATGTTGAGACGATATATTATAGAAGTGTATTGATAGTCGACGCCCAAGAATATAACAGTTTGAAAAAATTGAATTATTGTCACTTCCGGATTCGCCTTTCGGTATCTTCTGGCATTCTATCACACATCTGCAATAGAATTTATGAACAGTAATGAATCGTTAAAAACACGACTCCGACAAAAAAAAACCATCAATCTTGTCAGGTTTTATTTCTTACTTTTTTAATTTATGTGCATTCAATTACAGATCAATCAACAAGTCCGAGATATATTAGATATTTTTCAAAATCGTCTAATCCAAGGGTTCCCGGGTTCAAGGGCTTTTCGGTTACCGGCGCCCTTTAAAATATCAGAATTTTTTTTACGGCGCCCCAAGTCAAAGGATTGGTTAGCTTGCATTTTATATGCATCAATAATATTAATACTATTTTGCAGAGAAACATTTTCAGGGCGCCCAAATAAAATAGTAATTAACCACGTTGTCACCAATCTTACAAGTATCTATCAACAATTAATACACGATTATCTGCCGACTCAACAATTTGGAACGTTGGAACTCGGCGGGTTAAAAAATATAGCTTGGTTGTTCTTGACAATAAATTTTGATTTACTCTAAGGGTGGGCAACCGGTCGATCGCGAAGCAAAATTTTGTTGATCCCAATTACAATTGAGAACACTCTTTCAGTGCCTATATCGCAAAAATATTTCACTTATAACTAGTCACGTGTTCCCAAAACATCGTAAATGCCATAAAAAAAACACATTATATAAATTTATTGAAGTAAAGATAAGATTGGACTTAAAGTTTGTGAAAAAATATCATGTGTCGCGCCGTGTAACACTTCATTCTGCATTCATTCACCGGTGCGTGTGGGGCATTGAACTGGTTAAATTTACAACCGTTTTAAAAATATTAAGAGATATTCAGAATTTTCAAATAAAGAATATAAAAAAAACAAAATAAATGAACACCAACATTTCGTAGACATTTCTTCGATTAAAATTCAATTTGAAAATAGCTCTCAAACTCAAAAATGTTGCCCAACTTTAATTTATACCAAAATTGCTGAATTGAGAGTAAAGTATAATGAGAATGTTTTGGGCAATTAGATTTATTTGAAGTATGGTTGTCAGGAATGAAATGTGGAATCACAATTGTCCTGTTGGCGGGCCCTGTTTTATATCACAGCGGCCGGCAACTGGTGGTCCGCAGAGAAATCTGACATTATATCAATTTTTAGTCCTATCACCAGAAAAAAATCAACCGAATCTCGTAACACATACATACTTTTCTTGATGCATTGCATGTTCTGTCTCAGTCTCTCAACTTGTTTTATATTCTTCTTGGTCTTTTTCCACTACATACGAGACGATTACACGATATCACACTTCAGTTGTCGCGAAAACTCCACAATATATTTATGCGAAAAGGCGTTTTCATCTGTCATAGCAATCGAAACACGGTCTCGATCTCGAGTTACATCATTGGAGCCAAACATAAATTTTATTATTTCAAATGCCCAAGAACAACCATCACAATAAAAACTAATAAAGTTTTATAATTTAATCATAATTAATTATTTTCTTTTATGAACTAGCTACATTTTTAATGCTTTTATTTCGTTGTATTCACTTTTATTTAAATATATAATATTTAACACAAATGTCGATTTGGTGGTCCGCCGGATCAAAATTGAGATATTTTAACCCATCTAGTAATCAGCGAGTTCAAAAAGGTTGCCGACCGCTGATAAGATCAATTCCACGACAGCTGTAGTAAATCAATGGACTCGCATCGAGTAATATTGCACAGTTGGAAAGGTATGAAGCGCCGTGATGTGGTTTGTTACGTAGGGCCCGCGTTCCGACGCCGTGACGCGTCGGTCCCGCACGCGCAACGTCACGGCGGCACAAAAATAATCACCCACCTAACCGCGGTCAACTTTCGTTTCGATTTCGGCCAAGATACATCGCTCAGAATCCACGCCGACGTCATAAGTATAATATAATATGTATTGTTTTTTTTATATTATAACACTCTAAATGTGTTAACCTTAACTCAATGAATCGTAGCGTTTATATAGAGCAGTGGTCTTCAAATCGGGTTTCCTTCGCACCTTCTCGAGGGCTTTCGCGAGTCGAAAAATTCAGCTTATCCAATTACCAGGGATGTGGACTCGGAGTCGTGTTATTGGTCAATGTGAAGAACGAGCGACACCAACTACTTTTTTGAAAAATATCTCAATGAACAATTTGAGAAACATATAAATAGGAAAGGTACGAAAAAACCCTGATTAAATTGAGCTTTTTTTAGAGTTTAGAGTCGTGTTTTTTTAAAGACTCTTCAGTACCGGCCATTTTATTAAAATATCAGCGCTGAATCAGAGATTTGCAAATGAAGGAGAGGTAACAACTTATCGAGAAATCAATAGATTCTTTAGACGTCTTTACATAAAGTAATTGTAACGTATCGAATATTATTTTAAGATATATTTTTCAGAGGTTCCTCGAAAAAACTTTGAAAACGACGTATATACAGAGATTGACTTTCTGCATACTGAAATAGACACAACCATATCTTGGGTTGCTGCTTCCAAAACACATCTAATAATAAAATTGTAAATTTGTTTATCTTTGGTAAGGCTTTGGAATGTAAATTCTCATGTAAACGGCATGCAACAATATCAATTTTAACTGTACGTTCATCTAAGTGCATGACAAAGGAATATCGTTGATCGAGGGAAGTATTTAAAAGTATCTCAAACCGTTTGACTATCGCGCAAATAAATGATAGATATACTAGAAACGGCGTGTTTTTAAAGGCCCGAAAAAAATCTTGAGACTTTTTTATCATCGATTATAAGGAATTTCTATGTATACATTAAACGAATTGCATTATATTTTCCAGTTTTATGTAACAAATACGTTAAGGTTGCCACAGCAAACAAATATATACTGTTTCATTTAATTATCCAATTTCGTCGCACAATTGAAATAAATCTGCCCACAAGTTTCATATGTTTTCAAACGTATATTGCCTGCATAGGAAAAACCTTTTTCGAATAGGTATTCGAATACCTGATTAAATTGTAACAAGTGGTCATAAATTAAAATGATTATGTGTAGCATGTGGCAGGCTTTTTAAACACCATTAAGAGAAATAAATATTTTTACTTATTATATGCTCGATTTCAACATAATATATTAAAAAAATGACTCCATTGAAGAATCGAGTACAGTGGTTGATCGGTTAACGAACAGTTCTGACTGCGAGCAAATCGGACAATGGACACTATCACGAAAGATTTTTGGGTTCGGACAACGATAACATATTCGGATAACGAATCAAAACGATCTTTCTAATCGATTTGTTCTGTCTGTAATATAATAATGATCCAGGATCTAGATATCAATCACAAAGGATTCTTAACGAACAAACCAATATATGTCCGTCACCATTATTGACTCCTCTGACTGATGTAACTTTGTTTCTGTAATGGACCATTTCTGTGCCATATGTAAACTTATTGATGTAGCCGCCTTTTTAGTTTCATTTACAATTGTTAGTTTTATTGCGAACAGGAAACAATCTAGGTCGTTAAAACCGGAGAGAGGATGTATTGTGTACCTTTTCTACACAGCTTTATTTATGGATAAGCAAGTGTTAGTTTAAGCATAATTCTGACGATGGCGTGAGCCGAAATAGCTATCAACTATATTTAAAAAAATAATATTGTAGAACTAAAATACATTGCTATTTTTTTCATCGTGTCATAATGGAGTTCTACCAAGTGAATGCCAATTCAATCAATAATAATGCTCGCTTAACGAACACTTCGAATAGCCAACATAGTCTTGGAACAGATTACGTTCGCTAACCAATCGATACTGTAAGTTTTTTGAAATTAGCGTTTTCTTGCGATCCAATTGGCTAAATGTTCTTTGTTTTAAAAATATCGGGTAACCCTTCAAAGGGCTGATTGTAAGCGAATTGGCTGACACTATATACCATCGACTTGCTCCATTCGGGACGACCGCGTGTCTAAATATCACCCACATCCGTTGCAACAGTCACTGGCATTTCCCTCGGACGGGCATCTTAAAATTTATCGATAAAATTTAAATGCTTGGAAATATGCCAGACTAAAATAAATTGAGCTTTTAATCTCTCGAGATTTCGCTGCAAATATAAACACGGGATGTGATCTTTTAATTTGATATCTAAACGAAATTATTCTCTATTTTGGATCAGTGGTCCGCAAGAGGGGTGCCACTGGTAAATAACACAGTATCGTTACTATTACGTATATGTTAGTTCATGGTATTAATTTGTCTCATCTACTCTCAGGATGGGGTGTAATTAAGTGTTTAATTCAGGGCTGCGGAATTGTTAAAAAACATGATTACGGCTCCGACGTTGACCAACAACACGACTCGGACTAAAAAAAGAATATTTTAACACGGTGAAAAAATAGGAATGTATTTTAGTTCTACAAATTTTTTTATACGACATTTTTGATAGCTATTTCGGCTCACGCCATCGTCAGAACTGTGTTTAAACGAAAATACGCTTATCTATATATAGCTGTGTAGAAAAGGTATACAATACATCTTCTTTTCTGTTTTAACGACCTAGCTTATTTCTTGCTAGCAATAAAACTAAAAATTTAAAAATTGTAAATGAAACTAAAAAGGCGGCAATATCAATGAGCTTACATATTGGACGGAGATGGTTTATTACGAAGAAGAAATGTTCATTTAAACATAGTTCTGACGACGGCGTGAGTCGAAATAGCTATCAACTATTTCTTTAAAAAAAATTATAGAACTAAAATACATTGCTATTTTTTCACCGTGTTATAATAAAGTTCTATCAAGTAAATGCCAATTCAATCAATAAAGTTTATTTTTGTCAGGGTTTTTCCTACCTTTTATATTAATGTGCATCAAATTAAAGTTCGACTTCAAATTGCTGATTGAGATATTCATCAAGTGTCTAATCCATAGGTTCCCAACCCGGAGTCACCAACTTATACGGTCAACTAAATTTTTTTTTTGTATGTGGGGTCGCGGGTCACATGGATTTTATGAAAAGGGGTCGCCACCCGAAAAAGGTTGGGAGCCTATGGTCCAATCGAAAAAGTAGTCAGAGTCGCTTATTTTTCACGACTAAGACATATACCAAAAACACGACTCCGGACAAAACACCGCGACTCCACGACTCCGAATCCACAGTCCTGGATTAATTTTTCCCGAGGTGGTAGATTCCTTAAAAGCGTAACCGGCTACTCAACGCAGGTTTTTCATAATTAAAGTGTACTTTTTAATGCGCCCGACATTGTTGCCACCCGTAGTGAACTATCGGAACGAAAAACAAATATGTCTACTTGCAGGGATTTAATCGCGCATAAATGTTTTTAAAAGATATCAGACGTCATCAAACTACAAGTGCAACTACAATAAAAAAAAATTGTATACCAGTGCATTTACAATATCATCTTTCATAAAAAAGCTACAAATTACTTTTCCGAAGCAACGACAATAATATGTTTGTCCTTGCCTTGTTCATAATATATGCATAAATGCACTTCTTCGGCGATATTAAACAATTGCTGATTCAAGATTAAGAGTGCATAATCGAACATGTTCATTCTTTTCAATATGCTGTC
This sequence comes from Himalopsyche japonica, assembly GCA_028555115.1. Lineage (NCBI taxonomy): Eukaryota > Metazoa > Arthropoda > Insecta > Trichoptera > Rhyacophilidae > Himalopsyche > Himalopsyche japonica. Next base: position 521,949 of record JAHFWJ010000630.1, read on the forward strand.
ATCGTTATTACTCCAACGATTGCTCATCGTAAGAACAATAAGTTTGCCAATAGAAAATAACCTTTACCGCATTATGGCATAACATTCGCAATGCTTATTATTAAACGCCGCATAGAATCACAAATTTTCGCAAATTGAAAAGAGAAAGAAACTATCCCGTAAAGTTTCATTTATGAAATCTAGGGAACGACGATTTCTAGGACGTCTCAAATTATTATATTATATTTGAAAATCGAAACCTCTTCTTTGTAGAATACGTGTTCCGTTTGATTTTCAAAAAAATGGCGACCAATTATTTCGAAATATATTACATTAAAATTTTCCCCCTGAAAAAAAACCTGTCAATAATGACTAAATTGACATTAATTTCATCATGAAGTTTCGTACCTTTTACTAATGACCTCTCAGTCCTTATATTCAAAATAGTTGTAATTATGTTATAATGTTTTTGAATCATTCATTTAGTAATTAAAACACACTAGCATCTTAAATGACGTGAAATGCATAGTAATCATGTAGTAAATTGTGAACTGGTGCATTCAGATTTAATGTAATTTAAACGTAATAGCACAAAACAAGATGGGTTAATTATTAAATTTACGTGAGACACTTTCTTGTACGAAAAAGGAATTCTCATTAATAATGAATTGATACTGATAATTGATATCTTGAATTGAGGAATGACTAATAATTAGGTGATAATTATAACGTAATGTGATAAGAAATTAGTTCCATATAAAGATAAACATATTCATGTTTAAAAGTTAAAAAAACTGATTTTGGTGTTTATTTTAAATTAACATGATTCGATAGATACTTGTCCTTGTCTTGAATTTTTTTTTTTTAAATATGATTGAGAACCTAGCTAGAAATAATCTAAATTTATTCAGCTTGTATCCATTCGACATAGTATTACAGTTAATCAAATATTTTGTTATTATGAAAGAAATATTGGATGAATGTAAACACGTTAATATTATGAAGGTCCAATGAGAAGACAAACAAAATACATCTCTTCTATCGACTTTGTATTGCTGTGGAATAGAGATAACAAAGACGGTAAGATACAAGAAATGTATGATTGGTTATTGATTAAGTAAAGTGAAAATTTTGTTTTATACATATATATGATTACTTTCATTATTGAATATTTCTACTGATGGTGTGAAAAAAATTATAAAAACAATTTTCTTGTCATGTTTCTGAAATTTGTTTTGCATTCGGGAGCTTACTCCAATAATCTCCGTGCACAATGCAAGCGCCCCTAGCGGTAAAATAGTGCGTCAATTAAAACAGAAAGATAAATAAATACTAACAAGGCTATACATGCTGCCTTATGTCAAAAAAATGTAAAAATAAATTAGGCACTTACGCAATTCGAGAAGCGCCAAAATTTATCAAAGAACAGAACGCAATATCACAACACAATTTATTTATGACAATACTTCTGATACGCTGCGCAGAACATTAAATGTATCATCTCAGAGGATTTTCAATGCAACAAAAGTACACTTCGTTTGATGACAGTGAGATAGATTAATTGAAAATATGACACACTGATGATATCTCGGAGTAATGCACACACACAAATGGGGGTATTACTAATAAAGTTATTCAAAGTTGATATTTAGGTTGTTGTAGCTGAAAATCATTCTGACATTACGATTGAAGGTAAAATTCTGACATGACATACCGAGGAGGATCGTCGTGGTTAGGGTGGAAACGGCGGGAATTTAAAAGCCAATTTGCTCGTGACAAGAGCCTTGATTTACCGTGTTGTGTCAAATTATAACGCGATATTTCACGCGGGGCGCCGCCGTGTTTGCCGAATCGTCGCGCTTACTGTCTTCCGAATGATAATATAAATACGATCGCGAATCGCCATTTGACATGCGCGCCTCCGATATTTTTGTGCCGAAGCGACGACCGCGGCAGATTTTTTAACTACATATTTGATGCTGTAGGTAAAGCAGAAATCGTGTACAGCTATTTTCATGATTTTTCACGAACTATTTTTCTAATAGATATATACACGCAATTTAAATTGACTAAAAGATAAGACGTTTTTCTTCGAAAATTCAATTGACTTCTTTAGTATATCGACATAAAAATTTAAATTTAAAACTCATCATGATATACATGAATGTACCTCTCATTCTGTAGATGTCACTACAAAAAGAAAAATGTAAAACATTTTTTAGTAATGCTTAGTTGTGATAGTTAAGACCTTATGAAATATCTGTGAAAAATTATTAATGATTTATTTATTCAACAATTGATTCCATCACTTGATGCTATCAAATAAACGAAACAAATAATTATTTCAATATTTTCTATTCTTGGGTCATATTTTCATAGACTGAACACTGACATCTATAAAATATTTACTGTAGCAATCGAAATGGAAAAGTGACATCTGTCAATCTTATTTTGTAAAAATAATTAATAGAACGTTTAATAATTTATTAATGCTCTAAGTTTTCTAGCATTTGTATGCATTACACCAATTTTTATTGACCCCCAAATTTATCATTCGCACGTCGTAAAACATTAAAAAATATTCGTTATCCATGCGATTTTTTGACCATGTTCGCATCCAATATGGAGCATCTAGCCTAACTCAACATAAGTTGATTAATAAAAACTAGATATAACTCATTGGATAACTATGAATTGTACTAATATGATGTTAACCGTTCACTGTCTGTAAGTTCTACTGCTTACGTGTGATAGAATGCATGATGATACAGAAAGGCAATACTCGGGTTGTGAGTGACAAAATGAGTGGAAGTATACACAGTTTCGAAAAACGTTGATATTGAAAGTCCGCCCTGCACCCTTAATCGATATCGTAAATAACAGTTATTAATGTTAATGTGCTGAGATGAGAGCCCGTGATGTTTCAGCAGAAAATCACGGCATTCACTCACGGTGGACATAATTTTTCATAATCATAAATTCTAAGAGTTTATCTTGAGTATTTGGCTTGTTTATTGAGAATCGCTTATCTGTTTCTGATATTCTGATGCAATAATTAATATGCCTGACCGTTAATCTTGATCAACACAATTAATATATTCTTAACCACTGTCATTAACAAACACGATCGCTTTGAGTCATCAACTAAGCATTTTCAAAATTAGAATATTAAAAATGTATGGTCACATCTATCAATTGTAAATTGTGGTACATATAAACCAGGGCTGTGTAGTCGGGGTCGGAGTTTTAGAGTCACGGTACTTAGGCCGGAGTCGTGAAGAATGAGCGACTTCGAGTCTTTTTTCGATTAGACGATTCGAAGAATACCTCAATGAACACTTTACCGGATTGGTTGGTTGACCTTTAATTTAATGCAGATATATATAAAAGCTAGGAGAAATCTAAAAAAAACTATGTTTAAACTGTTTTGAGTCGGAGTCATGTTGTTGGTTAATGTCGGAAGCGGTGACGGAGTGGTATTTTTTTTAACGAATCCACAGCCTTGATATATATTGATTGAATTGGCATTTAGTTGATAGAACTCTATTATAACATGAACTATAGTTTTGACGAGGGCGTAAGCCGAAACGGCTGTCAACTATACTACTTTGGAACTTAAATATAATATATTACTATTTTTTCCCTGTCTTTTCTAATATAACCCCATCAAAATTTATTGAAACATTCATGCCCTTCAAATTCAAAACAAAAACAAAAGCACACAAAAACAATTGAATACTTAATCGAATTCAAATAACAATCATCCATTTTATGATTTAGGTGAAGATTTGACATCAATACCAATTCATTTGGCTATGTCATTTTTTTGGTTTTTTAAAACCGAAACATTTTTAGAGATACGAAATATCTGAAGGCCAACTTGTACATAAATATTAAAATCTACAGTGGTGATCTGTTTGGAGTGTAAAATTATATAATATAACATTTTTGAATTTTAGACACACCTTACTATAAGTATAATATAATTGTTTCGTATAATAAATGTCTGAAATATAATTGAATCGTGTTTTTCAAATACTTTACGTGTCACATTTTTTCCAAATAAGAGTTATGTATGAAAACATCTTCGGAATACCTAAATACATAAATGTAATACGAAAATTAAAGTATTATATTTTAGAGCAGTGCTCCGTAACCTTTTGACAAAATTTCACGGCACACCACTAGTAAATATATTTATATAAAATGCGAAAGATTCACTGTCGATGTGTTGGGTGCTATATTTTTTTTTTAAATTATAATTTTTTTGGGTATATTGCGTGTAATTTATTTATATACTTGTGAAGTTGTTTTTACGAAGAAATAATTATTTCTGTTTCAAAGACGACTTCTAGACGAATTATTTTATTTTTCTTAGTTACAGTTAGAAAAATGTGCCGCGGCACGCCAAGCGTCGTCTGGCGGCACAACGGTTGCGGACCACTGTTTTAGAGCGTTGAAAAAACGTATGTATGACAAAACCATCCACATTACAGGTCCACTGAAGGTGCTTGATGGAATTTCAATATCAAATTGGAATTGTTGAAACTTATACGATTGTATATGTTTTGTCACTAACGACATGGGTTTCGCCTTTCGACATCTTCGGGCATCCGGATCCGAGTCGTTTTTTATGACTCTGACTCCAGGCATTACAGCGCCACCTCACTACTCTACTCCACAGCCCTGGAATATAGTAAAGAAAATATGAGTATATAGTGAAGTCAATTTAATTCCATTTTGAGTAATTAAAAACGTCAAGGTAACAACGACGTACACAACTTTCTTAGTTCTGTTGTCAACATTATGCACACTTTGGTGTAGTTATTAGTTCGAAATTCTACCACCTGGTGTATTCAAATACGATAGCTGGTGTATTCAAATGAAAAAGCTATCAACCATATATTTTTAAAAAATTTGTAGAACTAAAATACATTGCTACTTTTTCACCGTGTTATAATGGAGTTCTGCCAAGTAAATGCCAATCCAATCAAAAAATTGTGTACATTTTCTACACAGCTATATATAGCTAAGCAAATGTTAGCCTAAAAATAGTTCTGACGATAGCGTGAGCCGAAATAGCTATCAACCATATCTTACAAAAAAAATTGTAGAATTAAAATACATTGCTGCTTTTTCACCGGGTTATAATGGAGTTCTGCCAAGTAAATGCCAATCCAATCAAAAAATTGTGTACATTTTCTACACAGCTATATATAGTTAAGAAAATGTTAGTTTTAAAATAGTTCTGACGATGGCGTGAGCCGAAATAGCTATCAACTATATCTTACAAAAAAAATTATAGAATTAATATACTTTTAAGGTGTTAACTGTTACTTCTTGATGGATAGGCATGATATTTTAAATAATAAAAACACATTTTGTGGTACTTATTTCCACAATATATATTTTTGGTTAAGACCGGTTTCGCTCAATGCTCGCGATGAGCAAAACCGGTCCTGATCAAAAAATACATTGTGGAAATAAGAACCAATAAAATGTGTTTTTATTATTAAAATAAAAAAGAACTAATATACATTATTTATTTATTTATTTATAACTACACGGTACAAAACTTAGAAATTACCAATTCATTGCTTTTGCACCGTAACATATTACAATATTCATATATAAAAATTCAACAAATACACAGTAAAACAATCAATAAAGATTGCAAAAAAATTCAACCAAGTAAGCTCATGAAATGTCTACTTAAACTGAAAAAATAGCATTCGTCTGAACTCACTTTCGTCCCCATGAAATACGTCAACATCCGAAGCAATACTGTAGAACATTGTTAATGCTCTTACCATTGGCATCCCCATTGGCAGACTGGTTCTACGCTTTGGAAGAACAAATATATTATGTACACGATTTCTTAAAAAAACTTTCCGGAAGATACAAATTGATATTATTAAGGATGGCAGAATTCTCATTTTGGCCTCGAATTAGTCGAAAGAAATACGTGGCTAGATACATTTCTCTTCGATTTTTCACTATTGCTATTGAACTATTGAAAGTGAGCATACCTAAAAGAAAGTCAGTCGGATAAAGCCACGGATAGTATCCGTACGCCCTCAAGTAAAGAAGTCTCAAAAATTTCTTCTGAACCCTTTCCACCAAAAGGGCATATTTCAAATCTCCTGGGGCCCAAACAATAGACCAGACACTCTCAAGCCTACTTCGCACTAAGGTATTGTACAATGATATTAAAATTTTAAAACCAAAAAAGGCTCTCATAGTACGTAGGGTAAAGCCCAACATTTGCTATTTTTTTCATCATGTTATACAAATACGTTATGTAACAGAACAAACAAATAAAATCACCAAAATGTTTCGTAGATCACTGTTCAGATGACGTCTTCAATTGTCCTTCTCAATCTATTTAGTCCATCAATGTACTAGATATTATTGCGAAATTGATGATTTTGTTATTCCTCTCATGACATTTTGTGTATAACCAGTGGTTATGTTATCGATTTATCTAAAAGAAACGGTTTTTTCATTTAGATTTCCGAGCTCACAACAGGCGAATTTCTTGGTAGAAATTAATACTTTTAATTATTATAAATTTATTATTATTTTCGTCGCGAAACTGGTAAATAAATAAATAAATAATTAACTAAATAAAAATAGTGTTAAAAGTGTTGGTGGCACGGAAATTCTTAGATTTTTTTTGTATTATTTAATTAGACAGCTATAAAAAACATTGATAGTCTAAGGTTCGCAAATATTTTACAGAGGTCTCGTGGTAAATTAAAATACAAGAACAAATGTAATTATTAATTTTGATCAGTTACCCCAGAAGCGAAAGAGACGAGCACTTGGGGTTCTACGAATCTGAGCATCCGTAAAAAATAGCTTATATTATATGAATGACATCTTTTCAATTCCATTTTTGATTCTATTTAACATGAATTATATATTGAATGAATTGGCATTTACTTGGTAGACCTCCATCATAACGCGTTGAAAAAATAGTAATGTATTTTAGTTCAAAAAAAAAAATATGTAAGATAGCTATTACTAGGCTCACGCTTTCGTCAGAACTGTGTTAAAAACGTACATTTACTTACTGAGGTACGCAATACAGTACAGAACTAGTTTTAATGATGGCGTGAACTGAAATAGCTATCAACTATATCAAATAAAAATTTATCGATGATGATCGGATGAAGAATATACACGAGGTCTAAAATCATAATAGGAAAAAACTAGTTTGGTGTAGTTATTTAGCGAAAATGAAAAATTTACGAATCGGTAGGTACTGCCGCTTGAGTGTTAGTTTGTTTTGTAATCATTCAGTGCATGGTATAAGCATCACATAACATAAATGGCTTTACTTCATAATTACTGGAATTGCCAGCCAAAAATAAAAACTGTGTTATTATTGCATATCGTGCGAGCAATATGTGTACAAAATATTATTTAAAAAAAAACATTCATAAAGTAATGAACGATTAACATCAACTACGTTCACCGGTGTTAATAAGGGCAATTTTCTGCGTATACCCAATTAAGAGTTTTGTTTTAATTAGTATATTAAATTTGAGACGAACTTGTCAATTTATTTTAGGGCTGTAGAGTTGGAATCGGGGTTGTAAAAAAGTTCAATGACTACTTTTTTAGTTAGACGATTTTGAAAAATATCTCAACGAACGTTTTGCTATTGGTTGATTGATCTTTAATTTAATGCACATAAAAAGGAATTATAGGTTAAAATGTGTTATCGGAGTCGGAGTGGTGTTTTTTAATGACTCCACAACCTTGGTATAAACTGTGCAAAATTCGGATGAACCCTGAAGTTAGGCAATTTTAATGACACTTGATTCAAAAACAATGTATTAATTGAAAGAAATGTATGCTCAAAATACAGGTCGCTAACAAAAATACTTAACGTGAACATAACTATTTGACTACGCTAAAAGATTAAATTGCCCTTTCCTCGCACGATGTGTTAATATGTTCAATAATTGACAGTTCGATGAACATCGTGGTAAAATGTTTGGAAACAATTGCCGAGGCCCACCTCGGATGACATAACCGTCGACCGCGGCCCACTCGTTTTAAGCTCATTTTATTTTAACATCCAATGAACAATATTACACGAGATAAAATTTTACTTGTGGCATCTTGTGACTATTACTCGCTCAGCCAGTTTGCAAATGATCCAGCAACTAATAAGTCCCAAAAACTTGTTTGCCAAACGTAAAGGTTAACCATAGATCTATGAATATTCGTATACTACACTATCTTGCAGCTAGGGACGATGAAGCCGGTATTACAGGAGATACCGGTAATATGTCTTTTTTTAAAACCGAAACACCGATCAAAAATCAATATCGGAATGCGAAAAAAATACTGTATTTACTATTAATAATACATTAGCTATATACGTTTCAAATCCAATTTATATGGATAATTTCAAAGTAGAGGTCTGCAAGGATTCGATTATTTACGGTTGAAACCCAGATTTAATTTGTTAGTCCAAAAAAGCCTGTTCTTTTTAAATTATTGATTAAAAATGCTTTGATAAAGAACTTATTACTACAGTTTTACATATATGTTCTTAAATAATTAATGCCCAGTTCTTCGTTTCGGATTCGAATCTCAATTGCCTTCACCTACTGGAACCTTGTTCACGGGTTGATTTGGCTTAGGTCAGCTCACGGGCCAAGTCCGGAAGCGCGGAGACTTTTATTCCAAACAAATATTTTTGAGTGAATGAATATGGTTTTGGTTGCTCATTTCAACACGGTAAAAAAGCAATGTATATATGAAATACTCTGCAATATTTTCACCGTGTCATATTGAGTTCTACCAAGCAAACTATGCTCTTGCATGAAGGTTTTGACACTGTTAACTCTCGTATATTTTCAAGTGTTGACTATCAACACAACAAAATCAGCTATTTCAACAGTTGAGATGTTATCAATCAGAAGGTTAAGCACTTGGGGCATCACAATATATGAATTCAATTCCTTTCCACTCATCCGATCCTGAAAATAATGCGACGACAACTATCAGTTCTATCTTAGGCAATTAATTTTTTTCCGGTATTGTGATGTCAAATAATCGTCGTATTAATTATTGTAATTAAGTAAGTAAGTTTGGTCAATTTACCGTGTTTTTTCTTTTTATTTTTGAAATATCGTTATTTAATACTGAAAACCAAATAACCGTTTGTATTCTTGCTGTATTAAAGCCCCTGCTCGTAGATTGAAAGAATATATTTTTGTGAAATCACCGCTTGGTTATGAGATGCTCCGCGAAGTATTTAAAATAATGTTGTGGAAAAATATGAATATCGTTTTGATGTGTAAAGTTATTTGGTATCTTTGGCAATAAACGCTTAGTTAGAAATACTAGTCTTCCGTAAGTCTATATTGAGCAATTATTGCATGCGTCTAGTTATTCAGTTAAAATCTAAAATATCGAGAGATGTTTCATAATAAAAATTAATAGTCAAATCAACATAGCTGCCTCTGCACCTGTAGCTTATAGCTACTAGCTAAGCAATCATGTCCGTTTGGGGTTAAGCCCCAGTGAAGCTAATATAAAATTTTAAACATTTTAATGTATTTACATTTGATGTTTGTGTTGTCTTCGGTTGACTTCTCTATAACTGTGATTAAAAAAAACTTTAGATTTTACGCATTCGGTGACTTTTAGTAGTAAAACGATTTTTTACAAATAAAAATTTAATTATTTGTTACAGCAGTATCCAAACTTTACGCTACTGCGCATCCCTAAAATAAAAAAATAGTTTTCGCGTCTCCCTCATTACCTTTTAATTAAAAATATTAATATTAATATAGACACGTTTTAAATAGTAATCACTTTATTTCAAAAAAGGCTATACATACAATTAACAGAACAATAGCAAGGTTTCGCGTGTTTTAGCAAAACCGGACCAAATGCGAACATGTACATATTATATATATGAACATTTATTTTCATATTAAATTTCTAACCAACGCATCAAAATTTATTGCGGTGGATGTTGCTGTTTTATTAACATAAAGTTTTTAAAATCTCATGATATAAATTTTAGCCAATAGCCCACGCCTCCCAGCTTAGAAACCGCTGGTTTATGATGTGTTAAATGTAAATTATTATTGAAACTGCATTTTATTGTACGTATCCATAATTTTATGGAATGAAGAGACTTCAATCAGGGCTGTGAAGTCAGAGTCGTATTTTATGTCAATATCGGAGTGGGAGTCGTGAAAAACGAGCGGCTCCCTCTATTTTTCGATAAGATGAATTTGAAGAATATCTCAATGTATTATATAATTGCCTGATTGGTTAGCTTATCTTTAATTTAATACTCATAAATAAAAAAGGTAGGAAAAAATTTGACAAAAAAAAACACCTTTTTTTAGTCGAATTCGTACTGTCGGTCAATGTCGATATCTGTGTCGAGTTTTTGGTCAACAACGGAGTCGGAGTCTGTTTTTTGAAGACTCCACAGCCCTGGTTTCAATACGTGATTTTTTTTTTGTTATTCATCTAAATAATATAGCTTAAAAAAATGAAACATTACGGTTCAAAGGGGTAATCAATTTTAAGTTTCCAACGATCATATCTTGGTGGCAAGTCATTTAATTTATTTTAATAAATAGTGCATATTTAAAATTTTTTTATATTAATCACTCTTTGAAATAAAATAACCCCTAAATACCACGATAATTAAATTTTGATTATATTATTACTCGTGTAGCTTTGTTGACCCACTGCTCAAATGTTATCTTTCGCCAATGATCTTTTCCTGGCAACACTGTTTGAAATATTTCATATATTATTTATATCCGATCGTATAACATTATGAAATAAATTTTTATTGGACTCTAACGGTATCATATTTTTTAAATTAACGTCACTTAATTGAACGAACGATTAATTTTAGGAAACTATTTTTTAATATGGAATTAAAGCTGTTTTAAAACGTAATAAATATTTAATTAGCAAACAATAGTAAATAATTATGTACTAAATCTAACAAAACGAGCGAATATCGTAACTCGAAGTCAGCTGCGCGACAAGACCAAATGTATGTAATCATATGGAACATGTCACACTTTATCGCGCGACCAGTGAAATTCCGTTTTAATGTTCATCCTGAACATTGTGGGGATATTTTTTTGCCTACCTGGCTATTTACAAGATACACGAGAAACTTTTTCTTTAAACAGGAATAATTTTCCTGTTTGACCTGGCTTTAAATATAGAATGATAGTACTAGTAGTATGCTAATCGCTCACGTAATACTTTTTGGCACATTTTTTTCAAATAACTTATTAAATTAACACTAAGATGGTTAAATAGATAACCATTTATTTTTGACATATTGCAGAGTTATGTCGATTTCATTTTTTTTATGTATGGGCTAAACGCTATTATTTTTGTAACAAATCAAATGTATTTTACTAACCGTAAGCTTTTTTGACCATGTCATATTAAAAGTAATATTACCAGGGCTTGAAGTGGAAAATATGTAAAACGAAACCCTCGACAAATTAAAAAAATCTTGAAATTTATATTTCAACGTTATAGCCCAGACCTTCTTTAGAAATAATTATTGAATCAAGTTATTTCAATATCCGACTTCACAAGTTTTTTCACTCATGACCCTGGCAGCATTCACCTATTAATGCAATGATTTAGTTCTAATACGTAGTGTGATAGAACGCCTGATGATATCGAAATGCGAAACTCGGATTGTGAGTGATAAAGCTTGTATATAGCTTTGGCGATTCAAAAATCAGTCAATTGATATTTTATATTAATATAGTTGTATTTTCTCTACATAATGTATCAACCAAAAAAAATAATTTATAAACCGGTGGAAGTTGCGGCCAAATATGAGACCTTAATAGTATTTTGTATAAAATCGAATAGAATTAATTTCATGTGATGGCATTTATCGTTGTTAAATTGAAGAAAATGCTCGGATGATGTTTATTTCTTTTTATAAAGTAGTTTGATTAAATAAAAATATATGATATTAAAGTATATACCCTGAAATTTAGTGTTATATGTATACCTTTCATTAGTAAACGAAATTGTACTAATATAATAATCACATCCAAAATTGGAATTTAGGTTATCGATTGAATATAAATTTAAAAATAGTAACTTTAGTTTTAAATGGCGTCCTTGCCAGTTTTGAGGAAACTATTTCCACTGAGTAACCTTCCGACTTATAAATAATCAATTAGTTTTTAAGTTAAGAAAATGTTGTTTTTATCTCAGTATTTATTGCATAAGTGAAACAGAATTAAATAATTACGCAAGACGGTTTCCTCGCAAAGAAACTTCTAGAAGATACCTTTGAATAATAACAACATTTTCCTTGATTCAAATTTAAAAAAAAATAAAGAAATTCTCAAATATGCTGCTATGAATTAATAAGCAATAAAAAATGATAATAATTTGCTTGGTTGTGTGTCGTTATGGACAGAGTTTCAAGACATCTATTCTACAAGAAACAAGTTTTGTTTTATTTAAATGCAAAGGTTATGAGTCGAATTCAAAATGCTTGATTATAACAAAAAAATAAAACAGAAATTTGGAGACGCTGTCGACATTTTGTGATAGTCTCTCGAGTGGTTTGGAACATTTCAAAATACAGTGCAGCAAAATTTATGAAAATCGATATTAATTTAACAGATATTTACACGTCAATATTTTTTGTTATTATATTTCAAAATAAGGTTTGTTTCAAGTGTGTGTTTATCCGTATTTGGACGGGGATCTTTTACCCATTTTTATATGAAACAAACGCGGTAAGTGAGTTTTAAATTTATCAAATTTGAATACGTTTTAAGACTTTAACGCTCAAACTTACAAAATCATTATGAAAATTCTAGATCAATTTTTGACAGATGTTTAAAATTGTTAATAGTTCGAATTATTCTCACCAGGGATTTATTTGAAAGCAAGTGCTGTTAAATATTTTGATAATAATAAAAAATACTTCGATTAAAAATAAAAAAAATCTGTCAAAATTACCTCTATATAATAGACATATATATTTTAATAATTTATCTGAATTGATTGCTCATTCCGTGTTTTTTGTACACACCTATTATATACCTACAAGAGATGTTTTACGAATAGTTGTTTATTGTACATAACATATAACATCGTTAATGACAATTTAATTAAGGCAAGTCTAAATTATCTGATATTCTGTGATGTTTGCACATTTTTAAATTAACACGATTCTCATCTTCTGAAGTGAAAAATACTTGGCAAATGTAATTTTTAAGTAAATTCATCAAATTTTTTTTCTTCTGTGTAATAGTCAGGCCCGGTGCTAGGAGTTTTGTCGCCCATACAAAAAAAAATATTTTTCGTTCTAGGTAGAATAGTAAAGGACTATTTTTGATATTGCTTTAAATATTCAGGTTAAATATTTCATTCAAACTCGTTAAATCTGTGGGCATTTTTAAATATCCCACTACACAGTGAAATTGTATATAAAAAATAATGAATTGGATCATATATTAGTATGAGAAAATGAAATTATTGAAATTGATAAGCCAAAGACAATTAGGCATCTAGATCTAGGGGATATGGCACGTATGTAATAACTTTTACGGTGTTAACTGTCACTTCTTGATTAAAAGGCATGATATTTCAAATAATAAAAAAATCAGTTGATAATGCTGGCAATGAGCGAAACCAGTCCTGGTCATAAAAAAAATATGGAAATATTTACTTGAAAAAAAATGTATTTTTATTATTTAAAATGTATGTAATTGTTCAGGTTTTTAAAACATCTAGAACATCTCTGTTCTGACTCAGTATAGAGCTTTGGAAAAGCGTATTTCGTCTAGCTTTATACCATATCTTGCCTGAATTGACGCGGGCATCCCTTACTTTTCAGTGACTGTCTTATACTCATTTTAATTGACTTACTGAAGAAGCCATTTTAAAAAATTGTAACAGCAAAGTCAAACAGCTGCGATATAACTCGAGTACAGAATGAAAAAAAATATATGGTTCTAATTCAATGACATTCCGTTATATTTGTAACCTATTTTTTAGTTCCATTCTATTCAATGTCATATTTTTAGTATCATGACGCTATTTGAACGCATTGCCTGCTGAGCTTTTACTAAAATGATATTCCAAATTCAAAAAGAAATAATTCTTTACTGGTGCTGCTAACCAAATATAAAATGGGCTACAATTAAATACAAAAATTGGGTCAAACGCAAAAGGTTATAGTCAATTGAAAAGTTAGCAGTCAGAGAGTTGAACATACAGCTCACTTGTGATTTTTTTTTTTAATTGAGTATATAATTGATGATACTAGTTTCACATACACGCGTCAACGCAAATTAAACAATGTTTGAATACTCTATATAAATTAATAAGAACTCATTTTTACTACTACTTTTACAATATATTTTAAGAGCGAAACAGGTCCTGATCGTTAAATAAATTGTGGAATTGGTTCTAAGAAATAAGTTTTTATTATTCAAAATATCATGCCTTTCCGTTGAGAAGTGACTGTTAACACCTTAAAAGTAAATATATTATTGATAGATTTCGTTATATTATATTTAAACGCATAACTGAATATTTTTTTACGCAATCATTGTTTCGAATATCAACGTAGCGCTCTTTGGTTTTATGCGCGGCACGCCTGTGCACGAATAGCACTGTACCTTACTGCGGTTCTGACATACTCTAATTTATTTTATTCTGAAAGAAAAGTTCCATTATATTTATGCTTTTAAAAACTCTATTCTAACAAATAAACCTGTTATGAAAACATCAGTAAATTGGAAAATGACAATACTTTCAACTGTTTTTGTCTCACCAGTGACATTTATCTTCCGTCTTGACCTTTTTGCGTGTGGGACTATTACGTAATATGTTAGTCATTTCTGTTAAAATTTCGGTGATAAAATTTAATTTAAGACGAGGTAAACCGATTTGTAGGTACCTACCAGGTCATGGGCGATCTCCTTAGCGACTAGGAAGAAGTATTAACATATAAAATTCCATGCCGCGTGAGTCTTCGCTTAATCAAATCGAGATTATGTGACATGTATGCCAAAAGATATAAAAAAAACATCGTTATTTTTAATGTGTACCGGTTTTTCTTTTTACCCAAGTATTTAAGTTCAGAAAAGTCTTAAGAGATGTCGTGTAGTGTGCGCAAAGAATTAATTAAAAACGAATCAAATATGAATACACCCAGTCCTTTTTTTACGCGAATTTGATTATACGCGAATTTTTTGGACGGCACCGTTACATTTTTTTTACGCCTTTCATTCGTTTTTACGCTATTTTTTCACCAAACTCGTTTTAAAGAAGAAATTTGTATATGATGCTAGGCTTGTACGTTCCATTATTTTTTTTAAATAAAAAATGACGACGATTTTTTTACGCGCCTTTTTCTGGAACCAATATATCGCGTAAAAAAAGGACTGGATGTATTATTAATTTAATACTTATTTAGCAATATTCCAGAACGCCAATGGAAAACAGTGTTTATTTTTGGTGATGAAACATAGACTTTCGTTTCAAGTTAAAGATATTATTTAAATAATAAAACACAACGTTTTAGTATTATTTCCAAAATTTTATTGAGATCAGAACCAGTTTCGCTCATAGCTAGAATTATCAACTGATGTAAAACAAATTAAAACAAAAAAAATGTAGATTTATTTCAATTTGTATTGTATCAGTTAATAATGCTCACGAAGAGCGAAACCACGACTTTATTTGTCAGTTTAGATAATTATTTGTTTAGTAATTGAAACATTTGTTTTGTATATCTGGTATATTAGCACAAAATTTTGTATTTTGTACATTTTTTTTGCATAATTATACAATTTGTTTTTGCCTTGTAGCAATTTTTTTCGAATCAGTTAATAATGATTGCGTTGAGCGAAACGAATCCCGGTCTAAATAACGAAATTTTGTTAAAATACTATTAAAAGTTGAGTATTTATTGTTTAAATATTAATGTTATTCCACCAAGTAATGGCAATTAGCGCTTAAGGGGGACTAATGATAAATGCAAAACTCTTGGTCCGAGTGGACTCGGTGACACTGTTATGTCGTCTCCAGAAGGGGAAATGTTGCTATTGTGTATTGCGCGCGCAACGATTGAGTTTTTAAATCGTTTATATCGATACCTTTAGAGTCGATAAAACCAAATAGATGACTGTTTTGAAAAGCTTAAAGTCTTTACTATAGAAAAAAACAGAATTTCTCTGCCACGTGTACCGCTTGACGTCATTAATTTAACTGTTTTTGAAGGGGCTGGTCTATCACATCAAAATACGATTCCGAGGCTCTTGTGTTGGATTTGTAACATTTGAAGACACTGCACCAGGATTCGACGTGTTTTAAGAATGCCACGTTGAAAGTATCTTCAATGAGCTATAGACACCTAATTAACACTTATAAATAACATATTTTGTAATAAAGATTAAAACAGATACGTGAAAATTTTGGATTTATACACGAGCCTGCATTTGAGAAACTTTAAGGCTGTTTAACTGGCTGACGTTAACACTATCGTCATCCAAAATGTAACTTTAATAATATTTTGTTTACAGTTTTTGTTTAATTGAAATCGATTAACGTTTAGATTTTATTCACTTGTGACAACACTAACACTAATTTTTACATTGGTGCTATATTTTATCAAAAGATGGCGATTAACGTGAAGTTGTTTTGATAGCCGCAATGTAATATTTATATTAAGGTTATGATACAGCGTTAAATTTTCTTTGACATGAAGTTGTTTCGTGCGTCCGACTATTGATTCCTTGTCTTAGACACTAACTAATTAAATTATTTAAATTAAGGATTGCGGTCCATATAACTACTATCTATGCATAAGAAGGCTTGAATCTTTGGTTAGACACACTTTACTTTGATTATGTTCAATATATAGATACTTCATTAATCATCTGGATTCTAACATATCAACTGTTGAGACAGCAGATGGCAGTGTCTTGATGACACTCGAAAATCTATGTAAGGTGAGAGTGCCAAAACTTTTGTCTTAGAGCTATTTTTCCTTCTGAAATATTGACTGATTTGTTTTGATAATCTCAATAAATCATTGATCACAGGCACCAGGGAATCATTTTTCAAATTTTTCCATGTTTGTATATTCTTTTCGCGACACAGCCAGAAACAGGTAAAAAAATATGTTTACTAATTTGTTTTGCATTAGTATAAGTTATTATCGTCAAATTGTGAAGGAAGGTTGGACGTTAAATTAGCTTGAAAATAGTTGCAAAACAAAATGTGCTATAAACATAAACATGTATTCTTCATTTTATATATAATATTTGAAATGTTTATTAAATAATTGCTTCATTATTTCTGTGTTAGTAAAAGGGTAATATAAGTAATTCTTGTTGATATCAATTTCAACGGAAGTTTTCAAATTTATGCAATTTTAATGTCAATATCTATATGCCAAATTCGTATATTTACCATGCAAATATTGTAACAAAACTGAAAATTATTTAACTCTTTTTACAGGAATCTGCTTAATTGTACATTTATTTTTACCTAGATGGCAGTGCTACCGAATAACATGGTTCGGGTATTGGCTTAGCCTCTCCTAGGCTTTGTCTGTCGCTTGATTTGAATTTGACGAACCAACGGCAATTTAATTTCAGACATAGCCTGTCAGAGGTTAGGTTGTTTATCCGGAATATCAACAGACGTCGCTAGTGGAATTCATGAAAATGTCCAAGGAAATAACTCAATAGAAAA
The DNA here is from genome assembly GCA_028555115.1 of Himalopsyche japonica. Taxonomy (NCBI): domain Eukaryota; kingdom Metazoa; phylum Arthropoda; class Insecta; order Trichoptera; family Rhyacophilidae; genus Himalopsyche; species Himalopsyche japonica. The sequence goes on from JAHFWJ010000630.1 coordinate 539,694, forward strand.
TACATTTATAAAATACAAATTCATTAAAAAATAAATGACAGTATTTATTAATTATTTGTAACAAGTTTTATTTATACAAAAATAAGTTAATTATAACAATTATATAAAGCCATTGTTCCAAAACTATTATGTACATTTTTTTATATACTAAACTAAAAATAAGCTTTTATTTACACGGCAGGATTTATCATCAAGATCCTCATCATTCATAATAAACATAATTTTAATTTACGCACTATTTCACTTATACAAAAATATTTATTAAAATTATGGTTTAAATTACGATACAGTGGCATTTATGAAAAAAATATTTAAAGTAATTTAACAATATTAAATGTATCCCTTTTCTCGAATATATAAATTATCCAAAAATAAATATTTTGATGAGCTTTGGGTGATTAACCGAAAAAAGTAAAAATAGGTCAGTTCTTAATACGTCTTCGGATCTTCATTATTTTTTTTATATTTAGATATCGCTGTATAGAAATCTGAAACTTGGTGTTGCATGTTAAGTCACAGTTATGTTGGTATACAGTTAAGCGTCAATTTAGCGCTAGAAGAGTATCAATTAGAACGAAAACGAAATACAATAAACGTTAAAATTTGATAATTCACAGATTAACATTGTCATAAAAACTACTGAGTCAATACTCAAAATCCTTAATTTCACGTTGAATAGCCAGCGGCCGTAGGTCCACCAGTTCTCACGTAGTGTCCGTAAGGAGTGTTGATGGAAACAGGGCCTGCTATCTGGGCGGCAGGATAGCTGGCCACGCTAGGATACGAAGCGGGCTGGTGATGTTGTTGGATGAGGCTCGCGGGCGACGGTAACGTATCTTGTCTGCTCCAAGGATCAAAACCGGTCGCTAAAAAAAAATAAACAAGAAGACAATTAAAATATTTGTCACAACACTGTCATAAATTCATATATCAACTATTTTTTGTACTTTTAGTGAATTGAAAGTGTTAGGTTCAAAAGCTTTTTTTTCTGATAGGGAAGGATATAAGTTATGTGTTAAGAAAGTAAAAAGATCAACTCGATTTCAAAATGAGGTATTCAGCTAGAAGATCGGTGAATAAATTAACCTTTTACACTCGATTGCTGCACGTAGACGCGGCATATATTTTTATGTTATAACTCGAATGTCACCATTGTTGAAATATAATTTTCAATATATTTATTTTATTATCAATATTAATTGGAGTTTTATTTTTCAACGCTTAGCAATTAAGTATGGCACTTTAAGTTCTTCATTAATGACAACTCTGAAGTATGACACTTTCCTCGAGTGGCAAAGGTTACAATTAATTAGGATACAACGATTTATATGAGAATAAAATAATAATTGACGGGCAAATACTTGGATAATACGCTGATTCGTGACCCGCTCCGCTTATCCCGTGGCCTGTATTGTGTATGTGAAGATGGACTTCTTTGTGTGGAGACCACGCGTCGTGCCCGTGGCCATGGTGAGACACTAAGCCTGCTTTGAACGTTGCAATTATTCCAGCCACCTAAATACGACAAAAATAATTAGGAACACTTGGTTGACAATGCTTATAAACGAAATAAATTCCATGTTTCAAGACACCCATTAAATAATTTTGGCTGAACCACTAATTGGAATAATTTTAGATATCAATGGAGGGTGCTTGATGGAATTTGAAAATATTTTTTTATTACTGAAACTTTATTTACTTCCACATGTTTTATTTACCCACACGACATATATTTGGCTTTCTATTACATCAATGTGAAAGAATGCCTGAATATGCAAAAAGGCGAAAGCTGGGTCGTGAGCAGCAAAACATGTGGAAATACACAAAATTTCAACAATTTAAATAACATTTTCAAAAAATAATTCAGTGGTGTTGAGTGCTAACTGACTAACAATCATATGGTTTACGTTGAGAGCGGATATGAAATATAATGTAAAAACACACGATCATTACCGTCGTTCAATCATTTGGGCAGACTTCATACTAAGTATTTTTTCGAGTTAAAATAACTTTCAAGGAAGTTCTTTGAAAAACATTGTTTTTTTTTAAATATATTTTATATTTAATGTCATACATATTTGATATATATTAAGTGTGAAGCTTATCAATGTGTACACATTAGTCTTTGTTTAAGATTACATTATTAAAAAATCCACTCTTTTTGATTAGTCAATGTATGAATTAACTAGTATGTGTATAGGCTCCTTAACGAGGATTAGAAATTTAAAAAAATAATAGCTTAAGTTATATTAGTGTACAGACAAGCGTTGGGCAATATATAATTGATTACGGCTTAGATAAGTATATGTACAGATAATAGTTAAACATGATAAATATTTTTATACATGATCTATTAACAATTACTATTTAAAATGTCTTCTCTCGTGTATAGTATACCTGCCTAAATAGGTAATGTATAGATTGTGACTGTACTTATAATATCCGTATTTTAGTGTATTTGTTACATTGTATTCAAAGTTTAAAAAATATGACTTAACTAATTTTATTAAAAGAGGCAGTGATGTGAACAAGTTTGAAAAGGACTAGCGTGACAAATTGGTGAATATACTTATTACTGACCTTGAACAGCAAAAGAAGAAGTCCAATTGCCACAGCTTTCAGAGACAGCAGGAAGGTCAAGAAGATCAGCGTGGCGATGACTCCAAGTTTGAACATGATGGGAAGTAGAGCTGACTGCAGTTTCCGTAAAGGTCGTCCGAAGGTCCTCGCTGTCTCTGTAGAGGTAATAAAATATAATTAAAAAATGAAGGAATTAGTTTCGTTATATATTCTTAATGGAATGATGTGCAGCTAAATTACAATTTTGGGTATTTTTAAAGTATTGTATGACGCTGTGCTTCCCAAAACTGGGGCCCAGCTTCCTGGGGGCATTTTTTAGTTTAGGAGGCCGTGATTTTTTAGGCGATAATTTTTTTCAGATTTGCGGGTCCACGGTATGAAAAAGTTTGGGAAACACTGATATAATGGATTCACGCGGGTCACAACGTGCATCATTGATAAATCTGTACTATTTAACTGAATAATTTATTAAATTTGAATAGTTGCAACTTTGTACGATTCCATATGTCTTATCACAAACGACCCGGGTTTCGCCCTTCGGCATCTTCAGGTATTCCATCGCACGGATGCAACAGAACTGACGAAGAACTTCGAATCGTTTGTGATAAGACATATGGAATGGTACAAAGCTGCAACAATTCAAATTTAATATTGAAGTTCCATCAAGCACCTTCAATCGATATCATAAATTATGAATAATTTATATTAAACTCTTGACAACTTGACAAAAAATAACAAATTTCAACTGCTGAAATTATGAACAGAACTGACCTATTGATTGAATTGGCATTTACTTGGTAAAACTCCATTATAACACGTTGCAAAAATATCAATGTATTTTAGTTCTACAAAATTTTGTAGAATTAAAATGCGTTGCTATTTTTTCACCGTGTTGGAACTGACCTAATTGTCAGTTCTGTTCCGTAGGACAGAATGTCCGAAGGTGTTGAAAAGCGAAACCCGGGTCGTCGGTCACAAAACATGTGGAATCTGACATAGTTTCAATAATCAAAAATTTGATACTGAAATTCCATCAAGCACCTTGAGTCGGTATTTTAAACAAATGACAATTTATCACAAATTAAATTGATTTATTTTGCCGCCCCTTTTATAATTTTTTTTTTTTAATTTTATGGCATAACTCCTTCTATTCAAAAAAGATTGAAATAAATATCACATTATAACTGGTTTAATTAAATTTACATCCATAAATAATATGTTAGTAGAATGGATACTACTACCAATGTATAATATTATCAGATAGATAATATTACTCGATACAAAATAAAAAAAAAATCGTAGACAATTATTTAGATCCAAAAAATCCGTAATAAAACACTGCAAACTAAAATCAGTCCTCTTCTAAATTTAAAATGGATTTATTGCACCTACAACAAACAGTTTTATTGACGCGGGTCATGCGTGGTCAAAGTCACGTCGGACGTTTAGACATGTGATTATTATTTCGTTACTAACAAGGTATCGATACTTAATACCGGTATGAAGAATACGTATGTATTTTATATTTGTAGATTATAATAAATATTGAGATATGAGATCATGTCTCCTAGATAGTGACAGGTGAAAAAGTAAAGTTTTGAATTATATTAATGTTTTTAGAAAAGCAAAAAACTACATGAATTAAATATGTAAATTAATTATCATTACAATAGATATAAGTATTGTTTAATCAAAAAAATATGACGCTGATTAGTTTTGTCATAAAAATGTAACTCAATTACAATAAAAGATTTAAAAATTATATATTTATACTGAATTTAAAACAAAATGGAGGTGTTTTTCCCATGTGATCCCGCCGGTATATAACCAATGCCAACTGTTGCTTATTGTGTGTCATCTCTGTTGCATCCGTGTGATAGAATACCTGATGACGCCGAAAAGGGAAACCTGAGTCGTTTTTTAAGTGTCCATTATCAAAACACTGCAATCAGTCGTCTTAACTAAATATTTTTTTTAATAATAAAAACATATTCATTATTTCATAGTATTTATTTCCACAACACATTTTTTGATAAGAACCGGTTTCGCTCATCGCGAGTATTATCAACTGATTTCATTATTAACTCAAATATTTTGTGTAAATTTTGAATCAGTTGATAATGCTCGCGATGAGCGAAACCGGTTTTGGTCAAAAAATATATTGTGGAAATAAGTACTAAAAATGTGTTTTTTTATTTAAAATATTATGCCTTTCCACCAAGAAGTGACAGTTAACACCTTAAAAAAATCATTTTTTTTGTTGGTGGAATATTTGACGTCTAAAAAAACGATACAATTATACGACAGTCGAAAATCGAAGCCTTGCTCAAAGAATGTAATGTGAATTATTGATATTCTATATAATAAAAAAATACTAGTACATTAAAAAAACACAGACATTCTAGCAACATAATATTAAACGTTCATTTTGTTGCCGAGTGCGGTAATGGTCATTTTCGCCTACGCCCATCGCACAACACAATATCATAACGGAACTGGTTAATAGGAACAACTTTAGTTTGAAATCGCATCATCCAATTATGCATCAATCATAATAATTTATTGCGGCATCAATCAATGAATTGAATTGAATTGAATTATTGATTCATGCGGTACGGTCACAAATATCCCACTGTCAATAAACCTAAAATCTTCATCCTCGCAAACGTGGTACTGACCTACTAACGTCGTTTCAAGATGGTGACCACATAAAAATAACGGATAAAACGAAATTGGCGAAACGTGTTTGTTTCTTTTATTTTAACACAAATTGCTTTCTCCTTTACGATTTGATATGTCATTGTTGCGCTCAAACTGTTGATTTATGGATTTAAGAACGAAATATCCTGCCGTCAACTGTTTATTTATTCAAAGTGAAAGCGGCACTTTGTTTCTGGGTATAGACTTTCACGTTTCGGATATTTCTTTGGAATCAAGGTTTTTTTGACGCATCTACACTTGACAGAACTTATGATTTTTTTTATCATTGATCTATTCAAAAGTATTTTCAATAAATAACAAATGATTAGCTTTAAACAATAATAAAAACATATTTTTAGTACTTATTTCCACAATATATATTATTTTTTGATCAGGACCGCATTCGCTCATCGTGAGCATTATCAACTGATAGAATACAATTTACAAACAAGTCTATTTATGACTTTTAAGGCGTCAACTGTCACTACTTGATGGAAAGGCGTGATATTATATAAATAATAAAAACACATTTTTTTGTTCTTATTTCCACAATATATTTGTTGACCTGACAAAAAAAGTCTATTTATACAAAAATTTTGAGTCAAAGGTAGCAGGTATACAAAACCATGGGTTCAAGAACTAAGAAACAATTTATGGGAAATCATACAATATTAATACAAATAAGGTATATTCTATCAGTTGATAATGCTCGCGATGGGCGAAATCAGTCCTGATCAAAAATATACTGTGGTAATAAGTACTAAAAAATGTGTTCTTATCATTTAAAATATCATGCCTTTCCATAAAGAACTGACAGTTAACACCAAGTATCAAATTGTTAGTTGTTTAATTAAATTTATAACCATAAATATCGAGTCAGTTTGTAGGGTGGATTATCTTATGATCCGCTTCTATGTTGCCAGTGCTCGATACCAAATGAAAATGGTCTATAGACAATTATTAACATCAAGAACTTTTGTTTTTTTTTTTCTATTTTTTTGAATCAAATATTTACAAAAACTGAAAATTGGCCCTTGCATAAAAAATTTGGCATTATTAAGTCTCCTGTTTGTACTCTACTGCAGTGTTCCCCAACCTTCGAAAAACCTTCGTTCAAAAAAAATGTGGACCGCTAAAACTAAAATAAACATATTTTTATGTAGTATTTTTAATTTTATATTGCGACAGATGGAAATAATTATTACAGATCTAAAAAATATACATATAACAGCCTGATACAAATAAAATTTAATAAACACAATGGACTTTTTTTCAACAAACTAATGCGAAACCTGCTGTTGAATCTTTGATAATATATTTGATATTTTGTATGCAGTGCTGTCTCTAACAGTTTTATTTAAAAATAATAAAAAATCATTTTTAAACACTTATTTCCAGAATATATTTTACGATCAGGACCGGTTTCGCTCATCACGAGCACTTGATCAATCAATTATGATCATACAAAATACTGTGGAAATAATAAAATGTACTGTTTAAATATGTTTTTGTTATTTAAAATACCATGCCCTTCCACCAAGAAGTGACAGCTAACACCTTAAAAGTGAGTTATTATTAAGTTCCTTGGTGTCGCATAACTCTACCAATTATTATTATTTAACAATAACTGTCAATGTTAATGTCAACTGTTATTTAACAATAATTTCATTGTATTTTACAATGAAATGTACAGGCGAAAAAATTCTATATTTAATATTTTTGCATGGCGAATTACTTGAAATTTGGTATAATGTTTGCGGTCCGGTAGAAAGTCTATGCGGATCACTGGTTGAGGAACACTACTCTACTGCAATCATCCATCTTAACGGTTGAGACGTTGACAGTGAAACATTTGAAAAAAAGATTATTGTCCATTATGCCAACACAATAGCTGCTTTTATAATATTTGTACTAAGACAGTATAACTGTACATTTGCATATTAGTGGTGCCAGCAAATGGTAAATTGTAGAGTTGAATTGTATTTTTTAAAAATAGTGTTATAAAAAAAAAAGAAAACATCGTCTCGGATATAGATACGTACGTGATTTATTTGTTCAAAATATTCTCTCGTATTATAATACGTGATGCGTTAAATAATTTAATTTGAATTCACTGTGTTTTATTTTTTGTTGTATGTAAGAAAAAAGCCGTGTTCTAAATACCAACTCAATTCAATAAACACGTGATGTTTACTTGAGAAATATTAACAATAAACATATTTAAAATAATAAAAAAATGTACTTCGGCGCGTTAACCAAGTGGTTCAGTCTACTTCACGGTCAAGAGCTCAAATCCCAGAGTGGAAATTAATACGTTTTATACGTAAAAACCATTTTTATTGGTTCGCACCCGAAGGGATGGATATATATTTTTTACACCAATATAAAATATCACTCTATTACACAGTATTTATGAAAAATGTATCACGCAGATTTGACTTCAGTTAAATCTGTGAATATCCAACAAAAACGCGCGAAAAAATTTACTTCTGCAATTTACTAAAACTTTAATATCAACACAATTTATACACAAATATCACTCTGCTATAATATATTACTGGTGATTATATTTTGAAATGGAGGAAGAATTTTATATTATATATGTATTATTGATAGAATAAAATGTTGTCATCTAACCTAAAAAAATCCAAAGTCAGAACAATGGGAAAATGGAAATAACCATGATGAGAAAAAAGAATCTATGTAAGCTTTAAAACAATCGACAATCGACAGTCGCCATTTATTTTTTCATTGACGTCATAACGGGTTGTTACATTTTAATCGACTCGGTTAAGCTATTGGTATCTTTTTTTATAAAACTTTTTTGAAGATGTAATAAAAATGTAATTCAGGTTTTAAAAGTAGAGCATGTCCATATAAAGTGAAATGAAATTTAAAGTAAAATATTTAATTATTTTTGTAATAAAGAAATCATTACTTCAAGCATATGAATTAATTGAAAACGGAACACATTTAAAAAAGAAATTCTCAAATCCAAATGCCAAGCCATAAATTCGCTAGTTAATATTTTCTTTATCTCTTACAAATACATAATATAAATAATAGGCTATATAAATTCTACGCTTTCTTTTCGTAACGAAAGTTGTAGAAATAAAAAATATATATTTTAGTTAGGTTACCCTTTATTATGTGCTCTTTACAGGAAATATGGCATAATTTAGCTCAACAATATTGAAGAGAAATTTGATTGTGGAGATAAAAATATGTAACGCGATTTCGCGGGATCCAAAAATCGACACAATTTTTTTTGTCGTAGTATACAAGACCGTCGAAAATCGACGCACCGTCATCACAGGGTTAATTGACGTAACATTTTCACTAAGCGTAATTATTTCAAATATTGGAGAAAAATAAAAGTATTTTGCCTGAAAATATGCTAGTCTAGGATTTATTTTATAATCGAAACCAGAAAATAGTTTTTGAGAGAAAAAAAAAATATTATTCAGGTATAAGTAATGCAAAAAAATATACTACTCACAAAACGAACCTTTTCTATACCAACTATTTTTATAGCAACTCAAATATACAATTCCAATATGTGACGTCACATATTTGCCAAAGACAATGCGACTCTAATAAATTCTCCGAATACATGATGGCGCGGCAAATTTTTGGTTTTTTAAGCAATATTGTTTAAACTGTATATTTTTGTTGTCTTTAAAGTATCTTTACAGTATCTAATTAATCACAATTATCAAAATAATAAAACGAATCTCAATGTTTTATCAATTGATGACGCTAGCAAATAGCGAAACCGGCCTTGAACATGTTTTTATATATTGTGGAAATATTACTGAAAAAATTGTTTTATTATTTAAAATAGTATGTATTTCCATTTCTTAATGACTTAGGGACGATTTATAATTAAAAAGTGAATTTGAACGACTTTCAAAACTTCGTTTTGTGACTACCATGTATTGAATTAGAAAAAAATTGTTAAAACTTTGTACGATTCCATATGTTTTGTCACTAACGACCCGGGTTTCGCCTTTCGACATCTTCAGCCATACTATCACACGGATGCAACAGAACTGACTACGTACTGATTTAATAGGAAAGTTCAATTTACCAGATCCCATATTCCTCTCCAGTAATCCGTCCAAATATGCGACACTGCCATCTATAATTCCGAACACACTTGACGTGACAGTCGAAAGCGTTATTTGGTTCAACTGTTCAATGCCAAGGTCGATTCCATTGTCATTTGACAGGACGATCCCATTTTCTACCGCATTTAAATTATTTTCAGCGCCATATTCACTTTTTGAATATTGTTCGATCGAATTTTTGACGTTTGTTTCGATTTGGCTCGGTTCATTTGTTTTCGTTTCGTTTCCATTTTCTGTTCTAAATTGAAACTTTTGACCTTCAATTAGCGCATCTTGAAATCGTGTCTTCAAATTAGCATGCTGTAGTGTTGATGCGTCAAAAAAACTGTCATTTGCATCGATTGTGTTCACGAAACATAACAATATGGCGGTCGTAGCTACAATTGAACACATTCTTGATACGTTTTTTGGTTCACTGGGTGGAGTCCTTGTATTTGTACTTGGCGATTTCACTTGGAAAAGCCATTTAATGATGTCTTTTATATCCATATTGTATTAATCTTTCACTTCACTTAAACATGTTGTTTTAAGATTTAAATTCATGAAAACTGAAATAAAAAAAATATTTTATTATAATCTAGCTGAAAATTGAAAATGTGTTCGTTAGGTTGTGGTTTGTAAAATATAAAATAAATGTATACCAAAAATTTTAGACAATTTGCATACATTACAATTTATGTTATCTACTGAAGGTACTTGATGGAATTTCAATATCAAATTTAAATTGTTGAAACATTGTGCGATTCCACAACAAACAACGAACAAACCAAGCTGGGAGAGCTTATCAGCGAAATAACCTTGGCCAGTTAGGGATTAGCTGGACCAGAAATTAGTAGTCAAAACTTTGGTCTGCTTATCCATGGAATATATTTTCATCAATTGAAAATTTGATTTGGAAAAATCTCTGTATAATGTTATGGAAACAAATAAAAATGTCCATTCCACATGTTTTGTCACTAACGACCCGGGTTTCACCTTTCGATATTTTCGGTTTTATGCAAACACCTTCTGTGATATCGTAAATTATGCCATGAATACTCGATTCGAATTTATTGAAATTAAATTATTGTTTTATACATTTGATTATTTAAATATATTAGAAATACTTCAAAAATGTCAATAAATGTGGCAATAAAATTTAAAAGTTTTACTTTTAAATGGAGCATATTTTTTTTCTTCACAGCTTAGCTTGCACTAATCGACTGGCATACTTATATCAAAATTGACTTTTTGCATTTTGTATCACTGTTGCTTTAAAATTGTTATATGTAGACACTAAATTAAATGCTCTACTAAATCGACAGCATCAAATTTGTCTGAATAGCTACGAAAATTGCAAAATTAAAAAGCATTAAACTGCCATCATATCTAACTGTGAAATGCTGGTGTAATGTTTTTATGGCAAGCTCTAAATATTAACAATAGATAAAAGTGAAATTGAGAGTTAAAGAACCCAAGTTTTTTACACGTTATGCATGTATATTTTACGCTTTTTCTCTCAATTAAAATAGAGATTTTACATTAATTTCATGTGGTAAAAGTGCCGATAAAATGCTTTGAAAATCGCGTATTTTTTATATTAGCTGTCAATCTTTACAGATATACTTTCTTTGAATATTATATATATATATATCTTTTCCTATATAAAAAAATACAATAGAACAGAAAAACCTTTTTTTATCAAACTTTTTGTTGAGCATCAAAAAATTCCTAAGATCAATCAAAAGTTATAGAATTGGCACGGGGAACTTATGGCACGCGAGACGATTTTACATGACACATGAATGTTTTATCATAATGAAAAAAAATTGAAGGGATTATACAAAAAAAAAAATATCAGACATTAGAAGTAGTCTGTCAGACGAAACAAGTATTTCATTAAAATATTTGGCATCTAGCGTTCAACAAAAAAAATCTTGCTAATAATGAAGTTTTGAGGGTTGAACATTTTTTTTTTAAATTTAGTTTCTTTATTATTTATTTTAAAATTTTGTCATTTACAAGTAGCTCATTCTTTCTTTAACTGTTAAAAAAATATTCCAACAGCTAGACTTCAAAAATTTATTGAATAATATAAGTTTGAAACAATCTTATTTAGTATGTTAGGACAAATCAAGCAATGCATTAACTCAAAAATGATCGAGTACAAGAAGGTTTTTACCACTGTCAATTTATAGATTTCCATGTATCAATTATCAGCACAGTAACATCAGCCGGCTCAACAGTTGAGACGTTAGCAGTCAGAAGGTTTATTCAGATTTTCTATGTATTAATACTTAATTGACTTAAAAATATGAAGTTACATAAACATTTGATGCTTTTTTATTTTCATGGTATGTGGCACGCAATGTTTAATTGTAAAATGCTCTTTCGCCTCGTTTTAATGGCCGGGTGAAGAAAGACAATCATCAGAGATGTTTATACACATGGGCTTGAGTCCATAAATCGATTTAATTGAGTCTAACGAACAAGGTCAAGGTTTTTACATAATAGCTGTAAGTTAAATGCGTCCACGTCTTAGTACTTTAAAACCAATGAACACAGAAACATTTCTTAATGCCTAATATTTTCAACGATGAAGACTTCATTATTTTTTCAGTGCATTCAAATATTAATTACTTATAAAGAAACCGGAACAATTTTCGGTGCTTTCTAGATTAAAGAATGTTAAAATTGAGGACATGGAATATACCAATGACAAATTTTATATGCGCGTTAATAGTTAATGACTTCAACATTAACAATCTTCATTTCGAAGTATGTATTTTTGAATAAAACAGTTACTTTCCGTTTAATATGGATTCCCCTGTATGTTGTCAATTAACGCGAGCGTTGATTTCTCTGCCGTCAGTATATTTAACACAATACACGATACACACACGATATGCCTTGCAATGCAACATAAAGAAAGTGTTTGTTTTTTTTTTAATTCTGTTTTTCGAAGTGCTTTTCGATACACAATATTTATGTTTTTCTTTCTGTTACATACACGAATAAATCAGATCTTTTTACAACGTGTGACTAGGCTGCATAAAGCTGTCCATTAAGAAGCATATCTATAATACTTTGTCCAGTTTATCAGTAGAGAATGCTACCGATGAGAAAAATTCGTTTTGATCATGATGTTGAATTAATTAAGAAAATTTTTCGAGCGTGTGCACAACACTAAATTTTTATCGCAATCGGATGAACGGTATAGAAACGCATACGGAACAAACAAAGAAGTATTCATTTGTATATTTAAAGCGAAAATCTAATTCACCGATATATGTCTAATATATTCATCTGTTTCGGCTTTAACCTGTTGCCTGCTAACAGCACAAATTTGTGACTATAGTGGAACCCCAATCAGCCGTCTTCGCATAATAGGTTCTTCCGGGTGGATTGTTAAATTTTTATAGTCACGTCAAACACCCATTGGAACAAAGTTAAATAATTTCACATTAATCGTTCCCCGAATTATCGAATTCTTCGATCTATCGTCTAAATATTACGGACCCGTCTCAATTATTATATTATCCCGATTGACCGGTTTTGGTAGATACATCTTTCTGTCCAATACATATTGTGAGTTTGAACATATTAAATCTTATATATTAACGAAATCAATGATGAAATATACAATTCGCTCAAATATCTTGGGATTTTCTTTAATAAAGAATTTCAGAAGAAGACACCTTTTAAAAAACTATTCGAATATTTTAATCAATAAGATTAAGTTAAAAAAACATTTAAAAAACCCTATCATATTTACCAATTTTGGAAAAAAGATTAGGGAGGAATTTTATGTTTTGAGCGTTTTACTTCCTTTCTTATTATTTTAAGCTTTCTATTATATTTCGTGTATTAGGGTCCCTTGAAAAACGTTGAATCGAGGTTTTACTATACTGACTGCAGGTGTTGATGGTTGATATTCGATAATATCTATTAGTTTGATCAAAATCAACACAACTGAAATCATTTTTGAAATATTTGCGGTTTTAGTTTATTTAACTTTGATCGGCAGGGAACTGGTTATAAATGTCATTGACGTTTGCATGAAATCATTATTTAATAAGGAGAACTCCATAACATGAAAGTAAAATATATAAAAAATGTTTTACGGCTATTTCGGTATGATGTCATATTCCGAATAATAAATATCCGCTGAGCCTTTGAATATTTTCACAAATTTGTGACTCATGTTTCTGGATTTCTAGAAAAAATGCACGTAAATGCCAAAAAGCGAAACTCAAGCCATAAAATACGTGGGAATGTGAAAAGTTTGAACAATTAAATTTGATTTTGAAATTCTATCAAGCACCCTCAGTCCATAACGTAAATTAAACATAATTGTTTTGACACTGTTAAGGCTGTATTTGAGTGTGAATACGTAAACATATGACAGAATGGTCATTGTTAGCACTATTGTATAAAAGTTAATTCTCGTTTAAATTGTTAAAGCTTTGTACGATTCCACAAGTTTTGTAACTAACGACCCAGGTTTCGCCATTCGATCACACAAATTCAACAGAACTGACAAGTTTAAACAATTCAAATTTAATATTGAAATTCCATCAAGCACCTTAAGATTAATTCTCGTGTTATACTGTAGCTCATTTGTAGGCCCCGGTAATAGATTATTAGAAGAAATCAGGAAATATGAAATCAACATAATTGAAAGATATTTCACTTGTTTATTTAGATCCTAGCTTTAAAGTGTGTGTGTTTTCTTTTGTAATTAACTTCTTTGGTAAATAATCGATGCTAATTGTTTATTGTGTGCCAGTTCTGTGGTATCCGTGAGATATATTAAAATGCACGAAGGTGCAGAAAGGTTAAGCCAGGGTAGTTAGTGACAAAACATGTGGAATCGTACAAAGTTTCAATAATTAAAATTTGGTATTGAAAACTCATCAAGAAACTTCAGTCGATATCATAAATTATATTGTATATTTTTTAAAGGGTCCATTATTAAAAAAAGCCGTCTCAATTGGATCAATTTTTGAAAGAGAAGAACATTAGAGTTGGCCGAATGTTTGACGTATAAACAAAAACGACACAATTATTTGACAGTTGAAAATCGAAACATTTCTCAAAGATTATAATGAGAATTGTAAAGTTGTAATGCAGAAAATATAATATGATAATTATAACTGAATTTTTACACTCGATTTCACCTGGCACTGGTCTAACAGTTTAATTATTCGTAATGTCGTGTATCAACATATTTCACTCGTGCCGGAATTGATTCGAACTGAATGGTAAACATCGCGGATGCTAGAGTAACGGAACTCTCATTTCTGAACGACTTTCTTCCACAACCGATCACGGTTAACTGATTCACTGACGAAGATCATACAACCAACATTAAATAAATACCTCTCGACCTTCAGTGTTCACTGTTCGAGCGCTGGATTATTACTGTAAGGCAGTGATGCCAAACCTACGCCTGTAAATTATTACAAAATAAATATCCATTTCTAATTGTTTAATGATTATTTCGTAATTTAAGATATCGACAAAAGTCGGTGCTTAATGGAATTTGATTATAAAATTTGAATTGTTACAACTTTGTACGATTACACATGTTTTGTTACTAACGACACGGGTTTTGCCTTTCTGCATCTTTAGGCATTCTATCACACGGGTGCAACAGAACTTACGTAAAATAAACAGTTAGCATCGTCTATATACCATATATACATAAAGTCGTCGGTTAACGAACAGTTCGGACTGCGAACAAAGCAGACAACGATCACTATTACAAAAAAAAATGTGTTCAACCAACGAACACATATTCGGATAACGATCTTAAAGATCGTTCTAATCCCCTTATTTTATTATATGTATAAAACTCATTTGATCGGTTAACGGACAATTCGGATAACGAATATAGTCATAGTAAAAGATTATGTTCTTTAACAGATTGATCACTCTCTGTATAGCCAGTATAGTCTATATAACTCATTGTACAGAAAAATTTCTTTAAATTGTTTTATACTTTCTTATTTAATTTTGTGAAGTATTTTGTCTCAAAATATTTTATGCGCACATCAGCAGAAAAAATGTCAATAAATAATACGTCTCACATTACGAGTATAACAAAATAAATAAAATTATAAAACTATATACACGAAAAAAAGAAATAACTAGATTGAATAAAATGAAATTGTTGTTATTAACGCGATATTTTTTCATTCTTTTTGTTCTCCTCCGGCTTGGCACTGTTTTGCCTTAGTGCCGGAAAAATAATTGAAAAATAGATAAATTGCTGTGCGACGGGTCGTGCATCACTGTCCTAAGGCGTTGTGTGGGGAATGACCTGAATTTTCAAATGCATACACTTATTCAATGGTCAATCGTCGTTCCAATGGTTTGGAATTGGCATCAAAAGGATTCCTGATCAATTTCAAATTCCAAGTCGTACGTGGTTTTAAAATTATTACCATAGTATTTACCATCTGTCATCCTATTTCATGAAATTACTTTCAAAATTTGAATAGTTACCTTTCTTGGATCTTGAATTGTGCCTTTCGGCATCGTTAATTCTGTTGAATCCGTGTGATAGAATGCCTGAAGATGCCGAAAGGCGAAACCCGGGTCGTTAGTGACAAAACATGTGGAATCGTACAAAGTTGTAACAATTCAAATTTGATATTGAAATTCCATCAAGCACATTCAGTCGATATCATAAATTAAATTACTTTCTTTTATCAACCCTTCCAGTCCCGCGGGGGGTGAATCCTATTATCGGCATCAAAACTAAATTTTTTGTTTATTAAATTTGAATAGTTGAAACTTTCTACTGTCATACGGATTGCAACAGAACTGACACAATAAATAGAGAGTATCGTTTGTATACCAAAAGAGTTAATTATAAAGTAAAAGCACAGACTCTGGTCCTCGCCGATTATAAATAATTATCACTATCTAATGTCAACAAAAAAAGAGAAAACCGTCTTATAATGGAGTTTTACCAAGTAAATGCCAATTCAATCAATAAAAAAAGAGAACTTCTTCTAATATTCTTATTGTCTTCGCCACTGGTCTTCGCTGCTGGACTTAGTAACATAAATGAAAAAGAATAATGTAACAAGTATTTTGAATCAATAAACAATATTTACAAATAAGCATTAAGTCCATCGATATAAAAATTCAAATTAAAAGTATCTCCCAAACAAAAAAAAAGTTGCCTACACTGAAATAGATAGAAATATAAGCAGGTAGAAGTGGTATGTATTTTTTAAATGCGTTTGTCAACATTTTTTTTTACATATTTTACTCTCACGTTATATTAGTTTCCTTATTAAAACAATCATTCAAAATGTAGTTATGATTTTTTATTAATAATAAAAACACATTTTTTAGTACTTATTTCCACAATTTATTTTTTGATCAGGACCGGTTTCGGTCATCGTGAGCATTACCAACTGATAGAATACAATTTACAAGCAAGTTTATTTATAAAAAAAAATTGAGTAAAAGGGAGGAGGTATACAAAACCTTGGGTTTAAAGAACTAAGAAACAGTTTACAGGAAATCTTACAATAACACGGTGAAAAAATAGCAATGTATTTTAATTCTAAAAAAAATAAATATTATGGAGTTCTACCAAGTAAATGCCAATTCAATCAATAAATTGTACAATATTAATACAAATAATGTAAAATAATTTGAAAATAAAACGTTGACAATCACTTATTAATAATTTTCAGTTAAATTTCAATAGTTCTGACGATGGCGTGAGCCGAAATAGCTATCAACTATGTTTGTTAAAAATAATTTTGTAGAACTAAAATACATCGCTATTTTTTCACCGTGTTATAATGGAGTTCTACCAAGTGAATGCCAATTCAATCAATAAATCTTCAAACAAATTTAAGGTAAATCAATAATGCATTGAGAGCTCTGAACAATCACGTGGCTTTGTATACCTGCTATCTTTAACTCAAAAATTTTGTTTACGCAGACTTGCTTGTAAATTGTATTCTATCTTTTGATAATGCTCGAGATGAGCGAAGCCGGTCCTTATCAGAAAATATATCGTGATAATAATTACTAAAAAATGTGTTTTAATTATTTAACATATTATGTCTTTCCATTAAGAAGTGACAGTCAACTCCTTCGAGAGATTCACCTGCTTTTAATTATTTCTATATTTTTTATTTATATTTATTGTGTTTACGGTGAAAATCTGTACCTTACCACCGATATTGTAAAGTTGACAAAATTATTTATTCTTTTCGATGTTTTCTTTTGTGTGTCCACTCAAATGACTGTCAGTTGATCAGAATTTTTCATCAATTGATAAAAATAGCAGTCGATTTTTTATACAAAAAAAAACGATATACGAACTTCGTGCGAACAAAAGAAAATTTTATGTTGAAAAAATAACAATATCCATTTGGAAAGCTCAGTGGCTTTTTATGTGCATTCATTTTCCTTGACACTACAATGAAAGGTTTCTTTTTTTGTGGGCGAATGAAATGAATGCATTCCAAAACACCTTTTCTCTTCACGCATCATTGGTATTGGAGTGATATTAAAGTTATACCTTCATTTGAATATCTATTAACAACGGATTACAGTGTGTTTTGTTATTTTTTCATTGACTACACGAAATGCGTATGACCAAGATTAAAAATAATAACATAACTCAAAAATTAATACGTGCATACTACAAAAAATAAATGCATTGACGTAGAAAATTGTAACATTTTATAAATATTTCGTGTTTATGTAACCAAATTTGGATTGTTGGAATTGTGAAAATTTTCTTATATTTCGTCACACAATTGTCTGGGTTTCGCCTTTCGTCGCCTTCATGCATTCTGGATTGGCTATACTGTCCTGACAGTTGATATTAAGAAATAAGGTTGCCAACAGTGTTGAAACTAGCATCTATATGCTAACTTTTGACACTTTTAAGAAGCTTACTGTCACTTCTTGATGGAAAGGTAGTACATTTAAATAATACAAAAGCAATGTTTTATAGTGTTCGCACAATTAACTATTTTTTTTAGATCAGGGCCAGTTTTGTTGATTGCTTGCATAATCAGTTGATTGATTATCGTGTCATTAATCATTTGATAATGCTTGTGATGATCGAAACCGGCCCAGATATAAAAACTAACTTAAATTGTGGGCATAGTATAAAATATGTTGATCAAAACAAGTGAATCACTACATTATGTACAGTGAAATCTCGGGTTAACGTTTTTGAAAGGACTGATTCCTTACGTAACGTTATTAACGAGAAAACTTATATTCGGTATAATAAAAGTGATCATTTGTTCACAAGTCTAAAAATATAAACAAAATATTTATTTCAAACATATTAAATTGTCGCGCATTAAATTAAATATGTTTATAGAATGATTTGAATTTAAAAATTTTAAAACGTTAATTACGGAAAATAGAAACGTTAAAAAGAATGTTAGATGTACTGAAATTTTAACGATATTGAAAAAATGAGGAAAATCGCGGGAAAATGTGAATTTCGGAAACGTTAAAACGAGGTTTTATTGTACAATATTTAGTGTTGGAACATTCTATACGCAGTTCATTAGGTGGCTCGAAACTTGGTACGAATTCTTCCATAAATATGACTATAATTGTAACTAAGAATGATGGTTAAAATAAACTTGCTCAAATTAATATTTTTGCGCGTAACACAATAACGCGGTTTACTTTGCGTTCACTAATGTGAAAAAAGGAGACAGCGGTGTTTGCTTTGAACGTGTCAATTATTATTTTTGAAGGGTAACACGCCATCTTTATAATAAGTATTCGTTAAATTTGGCAAAATGGAGTATGGCGTGAAGCGTGAAGCAAAAAAATAAATCGATTATTAATTAACATTATATCGAGTATTTTACACCCGCCTATGGTAGCGAAACGCATGCAACAGATATGATCGTTTCGAGATATGAATATATTATTACACTATCTAACCCCTCAATGAGTGACAATACTATTTTCTTCTTATAATATTATTTGTGATTTTTTTCATACAAATAAATATTGTAAAATAAATTAAATATATGAAAATATATCGCCGATTCCGCTTTTCTGAGATACATTAAGTGTAAAAAAGTGATTAAACGCAATGTTTAGTACTAGTTTAGATATTTTAAATCTGATAACTGTAAAAACAGTAAACGGAAAAACTGAAAAAATCTATCAGGGACGTCCCAGTTAATAATGAAACTCGTATAAACAATGGTTATATCAATTTATTAATCATATTATTTATGCGGTATATGTACAAATTGATCAAATGCGTATTGCAATGGTGACGACGAGAATATTATTTGATCATTGAAACGATTTGAATTTCTGTTTGAAGGGTTATTTATCTTATTAGCGTCTGATTGCAGTGGAGGCGTTTTATTTGTTACTTTTTTTGGTTAGCCTTGACGAAAACGAAAAAAATAAAAATGAACCGTCGACAGAATGGAGGTCAAAATCACTTTCTTCGGTCCACGTGATTTTACAAAACAGGTTTCATTACTAGCATACTGTTCCTGCATTTTAATACCTATAACCGACAAAAAGGGTCAGCGATGTTAACGATTGTATTTTTTTTAACTTCGATTATTTCCTGTCATTTATAGCAATAAAAATAATATTTATATTGACTCGTTATTTATAGCTTATTTCCAGTGTCGTAGTCATTTAAAAAAAAAGAAACTTTTATGCATTAATTTAAAAATTAGAAACTTACGACCGTTTAAACGTCTTTTTAAAAACCGTATTGGCTTGCGAATGAAGATACACCTGGGCCTCGTATTACACGCTTATATGGTATAATAAAAACCTCGTGTAATAAAAATCCGTGTTATACAAGGTTTTACGTTCATACAAAATTAAGGTTTGCGTTCCAAAAAAATAAAAAAATCGAAGTTAGTTTACGTAAATATGTACTTTATTTTTAAAAATAAACAAATATACATTTTCGTATTCATTAAAGGAAATTTAAAAGCATTATAGACCATTCATTCATCATCGCTATCACTTAGAATTTTATACTTTTTAGTCTTTTACGAGATCGGTTGTGAGTTTTCATTATCGGAGGAATATAAATTCGCTAATAAGCGATTGTGTGCTTTTAGAGTATTTCTTTATAAGGTTCGAAAATATTTTGTAATTTCTTCTTGAATTTCGAACTCCTTTCCGTTATAGGATCAATAAAAATAAAATCTAATTTATTAGCCAATTCCAATCCTTCATGTATTGTTTTTAATGTGAAACATGTAGCTTTCGCTGCAACTGCTTTCCGAGTGATTAATTGTGGTAGGTTCATTCAATATTTCATTGCAATTAAATTTTTCCCTCAAACCGTGCTGTATAAAAATATGTCACAATTAATAATGTAATGTCAAATATGCGTATTTATTCGAGAACTGTTTGGACTTTTTTACTGCGCGACGACATAAGTGCGCTGCACAAAAACAAAAAAAAAACATTATTCTGTGTATTTTGTAGAGCACATGATATCGTTAACAAATACAAAAATAGTATACGTGTAAATGTACGTTTAAACATAGTTCTGACGAAGGCGTGAGCCGAAATAGCTCTCGACTATATCTGATAAATTTTGTACAACTAAGATACATTGCTGTTGTTTCACCGTGTTGAAATAATAATGATAATGTTTTGAAATAATTGTTGTGGCAAAGATGGATACCACCAGCCCCAGCTTATCTATCGCTGCTATATGATAGACGTTCTTTTAATTAGATAGGTGGCCCTAAAACCGAAAACTTTGCATTACGTTTGCGCGCATTCCACTTATTTTATTGCGCGAGTTGTTGAAATTAATTACCAATTAAATATTTATAGGAAGTGTCTATTTCCGTGACCGTTTAATCCGAAGTAAAATTTCCCAATGATGGTTGGCCAAAGCTATTTACAGATGCAATAAAGTAACGATCCAAATATAATTTCATCGTTTTCACAACCTCTTATTCCATATTCAAAATATTTACATAAACTAACGACATTTTATTAGTATTATTGTCTACTCCAGGAGTGGGAAACTTTTTCATTTCAAAAGGCCACATTCACGTATTTGATTCAACATAAGGCCGCAGTAAAGAAACCGTCGACACCTCCCCTCTATAAACTAAATATTTGAATTCAAAATATAAATTAGTCAAAACGTAATTAAAAAAAAATCATTTATGAAATAAAATATTTATTATATAGTATATTGTTAAAAAATGTTATGCATTTGTATGTCTTCTATTCAAAGGAATCATATTTTATTATACATTATTTTTTGTTGAAATCTATTATTATTGCTGTCTCATTTTTTTCACTAATTATCAATCATCAAACTAGGTATCTACAAGAAACATAAGACATAATAAAGTACGTACATCGTTAAAAATATTTTTTATGTCACAGTTTACAAACATTTAAAGGCTAATTTGCTTCTGCTTTTTGTTATAAAGTATTTGAATATTTGGTTCAAGCATATAAGTTCTCAGAATCAGTGTAGATCAGTTATTTGGGTTCGTAATTTTGACTTTATTTGCAATCAAAAGGCCGCACTAGAATAGCCAAAAGGCCGCAGGTTCCCCACCCCTGATCTATTCCATATTCCGATTTCAAATATTTTTTTGTAAATGACAGCTTGAAAATCGTTTCTTAGCTTTAAGTGTTTTCAGAAGAGAATATTATAAATAATACATACATAAATGTATGGATTTTAAAAGGTTAATTTGGAGAAAATATACATCAAAAGGTTATTAATATTTAGGAGCAAAATATT
Organism: Himalopsyche japonica; assembly: GCA_028555115.1. Classification (NCBI taxonomy): domain Eukaryota; kingdom Metazoa; phylum Arthropoda; class Insecta; order Trichoptera; family Rhyacophilidae; genus Himalopsyche; species Himalopsyche japonica. The sequence goes on from JAHFWJ010000630.1 coordinate 561,864, forward strand.
TTATGTAAAAAAAATAGGATTCATATTTTAAACAATAATTAATAGCTGCATTCTAACAGCTTGTATTTTCGCGGTTATTGTTTTTAACGATGATCGATTTTGTTACTTTTTTTTTTGATTTGGTCGATTATAAATATGAAATCTAAAGAATATATTATGTTTTCATCGTTATTCGGGTTGAAAAATATTTTATGACATCGCGGACCACTAACATGATAATAATGGCCATTTAAAATAGGCTTTACCTACACGTTTACCATTACAAAACAATTATAAATTAGCAAAAAATGTTGTAAATAAAAAATTAAAACAACATTATTTAAAATCAAACAATAACCGACGATCATATACGGCGCACATCCCAATCGTTATCATATTATAATTGACAGCCCAAAAGAAACTTTTTCTACGAAAATATCATCGTATACATTCAAAACTGTTGTTTAAAAGTGTTGTCTAGGGCATACATTTTAATACTCTCGAATACAATGTCGAAGCGGTGACAATGGTTAGGTTTTTTAATATTGCTATAAAAATGACCTTATTTTTTATTCAAAAACAACCACAAAAATAAACCCGTATAACTAGACCGTCTGTAATGTCGATATTACGATAAAAATGTAACATTTTTTAAAAGTTGAATCAACAATTTAACTGTCGTAGATTTGTCTATGGTTATCTTATCACACAAATTCTAACATCGCTATTCACACTAACGAATCGAGCCTATGATTCCCCAACTGATTGGGATCTTTTAATTTTTTTGAAATCCTTGAGCGGGTTCTTGATTTTTTTATGTATTTTACATTAGCACATAAAACTTTAGATACTGTTCATGAAACTATCAATTCTTCTGGGAAAGCATTATATTGGAAATACTAAATCACATTATTATTTTTTCTATAATGTTATTCTATATATGTATTAATTTATATACATGTATATATTTATACAATATGAACAATTTATGTATTTTTTTTTTGTAATGAATCGTATTTAAAATTCTTATACTTTACAGTAATTGGCTATCATTTTAAACAGATTTGTTTAATAGTTTACTCGACAGAATAATCCATTCTTCTCAAGATAAGAATTGGATGCCGTTTGTTGAAATATTTCCTTTGAATTTGAGGACCGTGTCACAAATATGGTAAGATTTTTTTTATAAAAAGTTTGTTCATAGGTATTTCTTACTTCCACCATCGTCAGAACTATGGTGTAGCTGAGTTCAAGCTTATTTATAATAGTCTCAGCATAGTTTTGATGATGGCGGAAGTCGAATAGTTTTTTATAACTATTCGTAAAAAATCGTTAATTTTGATTATTTCTTCCCCCGGTCGGGTCTTTAGTGACAAAAATGTGGAATGATACAAAGTTTCAACGATTCAAATTTGATATTGAAATTCCATGAAGCACCTTCAGTGTAAATCATAAATTATAAAATTAAATTGTTAAAGAAGTATAGAAAACTTTGAGAATTGCTGGAAAATAGAAAGTCTTACAAGTTCAAGGTAAGGTGCTGATTTAGTAATATAGATAAATACTCCAGACGTTAAATCATTTTCCACCATTAATCATTCGTTTTTTTCTTTGAATATAATTATTTTCATTTGTTATACAATTGCGTTATATCACATTTAATTGAACCAATAATCGTCTTATACGTGTATGACTGGAGGCTTAATGAGAGGTCAAAAACCTTTGCCTTTAAATGGAAGAAACAAGTTTAGTTTGAAGCATTACGATAATATTTTTTTACAATATGTTGTTTTTATTTTTCAACGGTTATTAAATATTCTTCGCCGATAATATTATTCAAGAGAGTAGCGGTGGCAGTTTAGGAATATTTAACACCATTTTGCCGAGCGTAATGATTTTTTTGTGTTGTATCAAAAATGTATTGTTTCGGCGCACCTTATGAATGAAATGCGTTTTTTTAAATAAATGAAAATTGGAATACATTTTTTTAAATCGTTATACATTAAAAGCGGCAAAACATTTTTTTGTTCAGAATATCAAATGTTGAATAAGAACTTGAATCCTTTTTGAGTATCTTCGTAATATTAGTACCTGCCACGCGTTGCAATGCCACTGAAACAAAGTGAATTTCGCTTAAGAACAATCGATGGTTTGCAAAATGTCATCAGAAATTCATAACCTCAAAGTGTGACAATTTTGCAAAGGTGGTACCTAGGTACATATTTAAAATAGATGAGTTGAGTAGTTTTTTAAAAAAAGTTTTTATTAAACGAATAGTTTATTCCAAAATTAAATTTATTTTATGAATTATTGACAGAATGCGAAATGTCATTCTAAAAGTTTAAAAATGTTTTTTTTTCATTATAGAGTTAAGATTGAAAAATAACACATAACCTAGTTTAATATTAAGGGAAAAAAACATAAATCGTTTTGTATTTTTACAAATAAAACATGTTTTAAATTCAATAGTTTATTATTTATGATAATCATCTCAATTTTTTTATGTTTGACGTGAGAACTATTATGAATAAAAGATCTATTCAAGCATATTATTGTCTATTATACTCGACAGTAAATTTCAATAGACGAGTTTTCTATTCAAACAAAGAATAGAACACTTAAATCATTTGCTTATTTCATAATTTAATGAATGCAGTGTTGCCAGTAGGCGAAAATATTCGCACAAAAAATAATGTCGAAAACATGTTATTTGATAACAATTATTTTTTTATATGAGCCAAATATAGCATTACATATATTATTAGATAGCTGTTGAAGGCTTTGGTTGTACGGTATTTGATATGGAAATAATATAAATAATACAGAAAAACGAATTTTTACAATAATTTAAAACACAGTTCTTGACAGGACCTAAACGATGTAAAGAACACTAAAACTGTAAATGGCGATTCGTTTTTTAATGTTTTGTTTTGGTTGCTATTGTCATGTCAATGATATTTGACGAAATGATAATTTTTTTTTGAATCATGGCAGCTAAAACAAGTTTAATAATATAAATCTAATAATAACTGCCTGTCATAATATTCATCAACGACCTTGTTAATGACTTAATATTGAAAGGGTTTTACATCAAATTACAATCTACTATCATTAAAATATAATTAAATATTGTACATCGTATAAAGTTGTAACAATTCAAATTTTATATTGAAATTCCATCAAGCACCTGTCGTCGAAATCATAAATTATAAATTTATTGCTTTTGCAATGCCAAAAATATTTGAAAAAATATTGTTGAAAATCAAACAAATAAATAATAACACAAAAAACAAGGATAGCAAGAAAGTCAAACAAACAAGCTAGTAAAAAATAAAATTGTATTCAATTAAACTCACTCTCGTCCATCTAGAATGTGTCGACATACAAAGCAATACTGTTGAACATTGCCATTGGCAGACTGGTTCTACACTTTGGAAGAACAAACAATTCATGTCTACGATTTCTCAAAAAAATAAATATCCAAATTCATCAGTTGATAATGCTCACAATGAGCGAAAACAGTACTAACGTTACTTTTGAAAATTGTGGAAATAGTACTTAAAATATGTTTTATTTATTTCTCTACCCACAAGAAGTGATATAAGAATCATTGCTTGTGTCTTCCTCACAACATCATGAATGGATGTGAGATTAATTGAGCCTCTAGGTTACGCGTTGATAAACCGATGCTGGTATATCGCATATTAACAATCTCAACATGTAACTCAAAAAAGGCAAATGGTATATAAAGATTTTCCATTATTATTGGATCGAAGTGCATCGAGGATCTTGCCATCTTCCTGAACCCGCCAAAATGGGGATGAAAATAATAATATACTTATCTTACGAAACAACAGCATAAAACAGAAATATGTGTACGTTTAATTGAAAGACGGTTAATGCAATATTTGGCAATCTTTGGTTTTGCTAACAATATGTTTCAATTACCATAATGAATAAGCAAATATTAAGAAACATCGATAGCCGATCAACTGTATTGATGGTCGGCATGTTGTATTCAGGGTCGCCATTTTGTGGCGGATATATTTTCGTATGACTTTCACTAATCATCAAGACGAACAAAGATGATGACAGCATCATCACGATTCAATTAAAGACAACATTTGTTATTAATTAGTTAAGTGAATTTGTAGGAAGTTACTGACGGTGCAGTTCTATTCGTATATGCTTTTGAGGGTCTTAAGTTCAAATCCGGCTGCGCTCAAAACCATAATTGCTAATTTAGAAAATATAATTAAAAAATGTTTTGTTTTGAAATAGTTTTTGTTTGGTAAATAGTATGCGATGCCTCCAGTTCTGTGACATCTATTTATTGGTTGAAATAACTGTAAAATGTTTACGTCATTGAAAAATCAAGCATTATTGAATTTAAACAACGTTTCATTTGAAGATACTTACTTCCGTAAGTTAATCTCAGTATAATTTTTTGAGTGGACTTGGTGTGAAAAACAGTGCATATTTAATTTTGACAGGTTAGTTTGTTATAACCAAAAACTACCAATTTTTGATTATGTTCAATTTGGTGACTCTTTTTTGTTGTTGATCAATTTATGAATATTTACTTCCCGCGATGGATTCAGTGGTATTTTTGTAGAAGTCTATCTTCAACGTAACCTAAAATTGATAACATTGCTATTCCATTTATAAGATGTGACTGTGCGCATGTAATAAATTACCTTACGATACAGTAAGATGCTTCTCAAATAAACGAAACACGTGCCACATCCAGTAACTCACAAAATGAAATAACAACTGAGTTTACTTTCGAGGTGTTAACAGTCACTTCGTCGTGGGAAGGCGTGATATTTTAAATAATAAAAATACATTTTTAGTATTTATTTTCACAAAATATTTTACGACCAGGGTCGGTATCGCTCATAATGAGCATTGTCAACCGATCAAGTTTTTTCTTCAGTTGATAATACTCACAAGTGAGCCAAAACGCATCTGATCATAAAACATATAGTGGAAGTACTAGAAAATGTGATTTTATTATTTAAAAAAAACATTGGAGTTATCAATTTTAATTTATATTATAGATTTTCGCTCTAATTACGTCAATTCAAGAAATGGTGACCACTGCTACAGTAACCATACGAGAGATAGACCAGTGGTACTTAAACGTTTTCATACCGTGCCTCCCCTGAACAAAAATATGTTAAAAACAAAAGAAACAAAATGCGGTCCCAGTTTGGGGAGCACTGATATAGACCTCGGATCGTTGTTGATCCGTCAATTTTTAATGCCGGTGAACAGAAAAAAATACGACCCATGAGTTAAAAATTATGAGGAACACGGTAAAACAATTCGGCCTTAGATAAATGCACTGAAAATGATGTCACTAATTGTCCTAATATATCCGTAACGCTGTTTTAAGTGAATGTAATCAAAAGATGGCTTTGAAACGAAATTTATCGGCCATTACTTATGTTAAATCGCGCTCTAAATATTATTAGAGTGTGACTCAGTTTTGGAGTACGCTCTTCATAATGGTAACAGATTGAAATTTTATGAAGTTATTTGTAGCGCATGACCATTTAATTTGAGGCTTGATTTAAAACAATAAATCCAATAGAGGGAATTGCTTACCTGTGTATATATATATAAATTAATGAATGTGCGTGTGTTTGTCTTTACATGCATTACAACACCATTCATTCGATGTTACTAAATGTTGCTAATGTTACTAAAAAACCACTTCTTCTCCAAATAGTAAATAATTAGTATTAAAACGAGACTAATAACAGTTAAATTGTTATTGTAACGAGTTTCCTTGAATTCCTAATTCTATGATCGCAGCAACGCGCGATTGGTCAGCTAACGCAGCTTGCGACTGGAAAATATTCTTTGTGATGATATTAATTTTAAATATTTTTTTTTTGGTTGAATGGCGTTTTTATGTTGACTTTGAGGGCGTCAATTATTTGCGGTTTATTTGTAAAGACTTGCAATATAAGATAGATCCAAAGGAAGAAGACCTACGGCACTAAATTGGATGATCATGGAGGCCAGTTCCATACCCTCAAATCGCTCGTGCAGAATGTCTAATCAAATTTGATAACTTGCACACGTTGTTCAACGCTATAATCGTCCAGAGTAATTTGCTGTATTTTACTAAACAGTTTATGGTTACGGTTATTTATGGTCAATAGGTTGTGGAGCAACTATCTAAAAATTGTAATTTCAGTTCGGATTTTGGATGTAATGGTTTGAAATTGTCTGACTTTAAAAGGAGTCCAGTAAAATGTAAATATTTTTTTTCTTTATATTCATTTTAGCCGATAAATCTGCCGCCATAAGCAAATGCCATATTTGCCTCATCCTAGATCTGGGTCTGTTTACCCACGTGCAACCTTTCAGGCAATATAAAAAGAACGCGACGGCGTATAAATCACAACCTTAGGGTCAACATATGTTAATTATAGAATTTCTATGAGAGTCAGCAACAAAATAAACATAAATAATAAGATTATTATTGGTTGTAGTTCCTAATAGGATTCATTTGACCCGATGACACTGGCGACATACAGGGTCCATTAATACTAAGCTTTTTTTACAGTTATCTAGTTAACTAAAGAAACATTTAGGTAACGACATTGTTAACAATCATATGTAAATTTCGTTCCAATTTTTATCATAGTAAAAACCTACAGAATTTTTTTGTTCTTTTTGAATGCTAAGGCAATAAATTGTGTCATTCACCGGTCATTCTTCTTCTTTTCTGGCACTCTAGTTCGCGGTGAACCTTGGACATGTTAAAGTCTTGTGATCAAAGATCAATGCGCTATCATTGGACACGTAGCCGCATAACATGTACACAAATAAAAATGATCGAAAAAAAATGTAATAAATTTCATCCGAATCGTTTAAAAACTGTAAATTTCCACGTGTTTTGTTACTTACGACCCGGTAGCTATTCGGTGTCATCATATACAACCAGGGCTGTGAATTCGTGTTTTTGGTTTGTAGACATCGGGTATGTATTTTTTTCTAAAGAGCGTACGTGGTACGGGCTAGTGCGCTATGGTTAAATAACAATTTTCCATTATTACTTATTAGATTAGATTTTTTCACTTTAGATTCATTTTTTTCTTCTTTTTTATCTAGCCAATAATTCAGCATGCCATCAGTGCGAAAAACCAGGACATCCTCAAAGGTGTCCGATATGAGCGATCAGGCCTTAGCACTCGTTAAACACATATTAGAGTATAATAATAAGGCGGCTTTTAAGGCATTATTGCCAATTTTCCTGCTGATGAAGACATTTATTGCTGCGGGGGAAGGCAAATATGCTTCGGAAAGTTTGCTTCCACTCCAGTCATCAACGCCGAAGCAATCAAAAAAAAAAACACCGGCCCCTAAAGCGGCCGCCTCTATCAGTTGTCCCGAGACAATAACCGTACCGTCCCTAGAGTCGTCTCCGAACAAAGCAAAGTCACCCAGGGAGATAATCAAAGCTATAGAAAATTACGCGACTTGTTCAGATGCGTCAATAAACAGCGAATCTGACTCGTATAGGATGGCATCAGGCAGAGATAGTTTTGCCTGGCCATCCCAACTAAGCAAAGAGGAAAACTTAATAGTAAACAAAGAAACCTCTGTTGGAAACCTTACTCCAGAAGTGGTTACCGTAAGCCCTCTTCCCTCTTTAAAAAGTCATCGGGAAAAGTCCATTTCACCGGGGGTCCTCTCAAGCGCTCCTATTGTTGCTCGGGCTAAGAAACACTTCAATAACGGTAACCCTCAAAGAAATCAAAAAATCCCTCCGATTATCTTACATAAAAAAGCAGACTATATGACGTTACTCAAGGATGCTAGACTTGCAGGCGTTGATTTAGGAAAGGTGACAGACGTCAAGCTGGGAGTAAAAATCCAGCCCGCCTCAATCAGCGCCTATAGACAATTAACTAGACTCCTTGCGACTCGGAATTCGCCGTATCACACATATATGCTACACGAAGACAAGCCACTAAAATTGGTCTTGCGAGGCATTCCGACCTACATTTCTGATGAGGACATTTTGAGTGAACTCGAGCTACTCAAGTTTCCCGTCAGAAAGGTCCAAAGAATGAAGAGCAGCGCTAATAAAACAGCGCTTCCTCTTATCCTCTTAGATGTTGAGAGGAACCAGAGTGGGAAAGGAATTTTTAATCTGGCCTCACTGTTCCACTACAGCATTGTTGTTGAGTCACTGAGGAACAAGACTTCGGTTGGTCAGTGCCACCGTTGTCAAGGGTTTGGTCACTCGGCATCATGCTGCCGTGCACGAGCATACTGCGTGAGATGCGCGGGTGAACATACTTCTCAGGAGTGTACATACACGAAAGAGAACGGTCCAGCGAAATGCGTTAATTGTAATGGGCCTCACCCAGCAAACTACCGTGGTTGCTCGCAATACCCGATTAGAATAAAGAAGGCTAAACCGCTTCGCGCGAGACCTCAAGTAACTGAAAATGATAGATGGCCGTTGCCAACATTTTCAGAAGCCAAGGGCTCTTCATCATCTTCGACATCAAAGTCACAAGCTGTAGCGGCTAAGTTGACTCCCGACTCCCAACCGCCCAAGCCAAATGCTCGCATGGATCATAAATCCATGCTCGAGGAATGGCGTATCATCGTGTCAAAGGGAAATCAATTCCTCGTGAAACTGTCCGCCCAAGAGGCGTCTTGTAATGCCGAAGATGGCCAGTAAAATCCAACCGGCATCATTAAAGATTCTCCATTGGAACAGTGGAGGTACACTAAGGCACGATAAACTTGAAGTGATTGACGTTTTATCGAGATATGAAATCGACATCCTTCTTGTGAATGAGACTTTCCTCAAGTCATCGCATCGTCCATCGATACCTAATTATTCCTTATACCGATTTGATCGTACTCGAACTTCGGGAGGAGGAACTGCGATTTATATAAAAAAACATATTGACCACTGTGCGGTGCCATTGCCAGCGCTTACCGGCAAACTAGAAGCAAACGCGATAGTTGTAAATACAAAATATTCGGGACTCATTAGATTCGTTTCAGTTTACAGCCCCCCTGATGGACAAATAATGACTTGCGACCTAGAAGTAGTTATTCCCCGTGGTATACCTACAATAGCAGCAGGTGATTTTAACGCAAAACACCTCGACTGGCATAGTAGACTGACGAACTCACGTGGACGTCTACTGAAATCTTACATCGATGATATCGATGCAGTGGTAGCGGCACCCTATGAGCCAACGACCCTACCGAGAAATGGTGGCATTCCAGATGTCTTAGACATTGCTATACTGAGTGGAGTGAACCTTCAGTACGATACTCATATAGTGCATGAGCTTAACTCTGATCACCAGCCAGTCATTTTATGGTTAGGAGTACCGTCTAACCATAGCTGTAATAATTTTAATCAGACGCGTAATATTATCCAATGGAAGGAATTCGAGGATTTTGTTGAAGACATGCTTATCCCACACAGTGACTTAACGGATATTCAAAGCATTGATCTTGAGATTCATAGCCTCACAACAAATATCAATTTAGCTGCTGCATATGCCAGTAAAACGGTAAAAAATTCACCGCACAGTAAAGCGCTTCCAGCAGATATTAGACAGCTTATAAATGATAGACGGAGCGCGAGAAAGGAATGGAAAAAGTTCTGCAACCCCTTAGTAAGACAACGCGTCAACCGATTGTCAGCAGAAATCCGACGAGCCATGAAGGCTTATCGCGAAAAAACTACCGACGACTACTTAAATGAACTCGTCAAAGGAAGCGACCCATACTGGGCTCTCTCCAAAGTTCTCCGCGCAGAAAAATACCCCTTGATGCCACTTCACGGAGCAAAGGGTCCCGTATTCACCATCAGTGAAAAGGTAGAAGAGTTTGCGGATAGCCTCCAGAAACAATTTACACCCAATTCAATTGACACAAGTAATTCACGCTTGAAAAATAGCGTGTTAGATATAGAAGCAACCGCTAAGCTAATCCTAGACCAACCCTTAACTGTAGACTGTCAATCTATTTGTCCTTCTACATTTGCCGAGGTGGAAGGACTGATCAAAGCGCTTTCTGACAGAAAAGCTTTGGGAAATGACAGAATCGGTAATAAGGCTCTAAAACATCTACCGCTTAAAGGTATTAGCTCGTTAGTCACTATTATCAACGCGTGCTTAAGATTACTATATTTTCCATCACGTTGGAAGGAAGCGGATATTATTCTAATTCCAAAGCCTGGGAAAGATCACACTCTTCCGATAAACCATCGACCAATAAGCTTGCTACCCGCAATGAGCAAAATTCTAGAGCGTGTGATTAAAGCCAGACTGCAAGAAGTGGTGGAAGAGAAAAAGATAATCCCAGATACACAGCATGGTTTCCGCGCAAATCACTCGACAAACCACCAACTTCTTCGGGTAGTAGAGTTGATTGCAAGTGGATTCACTCATAAAGAGGTCACGGCGGGCCTCTTTTTAGATATTGCTAAAGCCTTCGACAGGGTATGGACCGAAGGGCTCGTATTCAAAATGTCGAAGGCTGGCATAGGATTACCACTTGTAAAGATTCTCAACTCGTTCGTGACGGATAGACATTTCAAAGTCAAAATGGGTGTAATTCGATCCTCCTTCAGACCGATCCAGGCTGGTGTCCCGCAAGGCTCCGTCTTGGGACCCATACTGTATAATATATTCACGCATGACATTCCTTGCGGTAGGGAAAGCGAAGCAGTTATAGCTCAGTACGCCGATGATACTGCTATTTTATCAAAATCTCGTAATCGGCAAAGTGCTGTCACACAAGTCCAGCTATTGGCTGATACCATAGCGGACTGGTGTGAAAACTGGCGAATTAAAATCAATACCGAAAAAAGCGCTGCAGTTATGTTTTCAAAGGGTTTCATTAGAAAACCCAATTTCGATTGCATTCGTATGCAAAATACAGAAATCAAGTGGTCCAATACTGTCAAGTATCTAGGACTCACTCTAGACAATAGGCTAAAATTCTATGAGCACACCGCGATTAAAAAACGTCAAGCTTATGGTGTAAAAGCTAAACTAAACTTTATGCTCAATGTGAAGAGCAAGCTTACTCTCAAAAGCAAGCTGCTCCTCTATACAGCTATAACTCGACCAATTATGGTGTACGCTACTCCAGTGTGGGCTTATGCACACCAGAAGCATCTGAAGACACTTCAAATTGTCCAAAATAAATCATTGCGACAAATTTGTAATGCCCCGTGGTACGTTCGCAATTCGCTGTTACATAGAGACTTGAAAGTGCCTACAATTCGAGAGTTCGTTCGTGAAATGTCTCGAAACTTTCACAGCGATATAGGCAAACATTATAAGGTCTAAGGCCGAGAGCGGTTCTGCTCGATGACCCGCCATAGGTTTGTTGTTACAGATCTTAATCCCAACATGGACAACCTCGGCATCTGAAAATGACTTTCTAATTTTGTTTCCTTACGTATTGTATATGCATGCGTGTGGCTGTGTGTGTGCCTGTGTGCACGCGTATGCATGAGTGAATGTAATGCGTATGGTGTCCGCATGAACTGCACTCATTGTGGGTTCCAAGGCTCAGCTGCGACCTAATGTTGTCAACAATGACACAACAATTACAACAAGTTAAATCTATATATGAGAGATGGAGGAGACCTGAAGAGCTCTGATGCTGACGCGTCATAGATCTTAACGCTCCATGAATTTGATATCCCAAAAAAAAAAAAAAAAATGGTTAAATAACAGCGCGCGTATAACGTTCGTTTGTATTGGTAAGGCGGTTAATTGATAGGCATTATTTTTTAGGGCCTGCAGAAGATATAGTATATCGTGATATTTTCACCTTTTTACTTTGAAACATGTGTGGAAATTAATATTCCAACTTTCAACTCTGCTACTGGCCTGTAACGCTAAATATAAATGCGGAATATCTATCAAGATCTCTCTTCTTATTCCACTCAGAATTTTCAGATTTTTATTTTATAGTAAGCATGAAACCACCGAGAAATTTTGATAACAGAATATGGTTTGAGTATTTCATTAACATTTTTTGTAAATTAACTTTCTAAGTAGATTACCTTTTGTACTAATGTTTGATTGATGATAAAAAAACAATCATCCGTTTTAATAAAGCATTTAAAAATCTTTTAGATGAACGTTTCGTTTTCTAATGTCTCGCGTTGGTAAAATGTCATTGAGTACAGATTTTAAAATGTAAACAAATAATATATCTCTAAATTGACCATTTAGAAGAAATAATGCCAGCAATTACGCCTGCGACAAATACTGTGATCCGTCCAACTGTTCTTAACTACCAGAGGTTCTTCAACGGTCAATAATAAAGAATATTAATATATTAATCGTGGACAGGCAGATGAGTATAATTCTAAAACGATGACAAGTCAATAAAATCATTCGTTTTTAAATTGTTGAAATTTTGTTCAATTCCAAATGTTTTGTCACTAACGACACGGATATCGCGTTCGTCAGTTTTATTGCATCCGTGTGTTGTGAATGCCAGAAGATGTCGAAAGGCGACATCTGTGTCGTTAGTGACAAAACATATCGAGCGTACAAAGTTGTAACAATTCAAATATGATATTGAAATTCTATCAAGCACCTTCAGTTGATATCATAATATCATAAATTGATTCTCAATAAGTTTTTTTAAAAATACTTTTTGTCAATGTTTTTAGGAATAAGAATCAATTAATCAGCTTTATTGCATCCGTGAGATAGAATACCTGAAGATTTCGAAAGGAAAAACCGGGTCATTAGTGAAAAAACATTTGTAATCGTACAAAGTTTCAACATTTTAAACTTGATATTAAAATTCCACCAAGTACCTTCAGTTGATATCACAGATTGATTCTTAATTGAGTTTTTTAAAAATATTTTTTTGTCAATTTTGTCAGGAATAAGAATCAATTGGCAAATCTTTCTTAAAGAGACGAAACACGTGTTACAACTTTTAATATTACCAATAGAATAACAAAATTATTAATTTTATTTGTAATCTATGTATCGAATATATTGTGGAAATGAGTCGTAAAAATGCGTTTTTATTATTTAAAATATCATGCCTTTCCATCAAGAAGTGACAATTAACACCTTTACCAATAATGTGTGTTTTAATTTTTTACAATATCGTGTTTTCCCACAAAACACAGAGAAAATTAAGATTTTAAAAGTAATAAAATTATAGCTCGTTTTTTATTGATAATCTCTCTTCTTTTAATGTGTAAGATTTTTTATATAACTCGTTAAATATCGCGTGATGTACGTGTTCTTGTTATATGCACTTTCAGTTGAAAACAAAAATGCTAACTTTGCTGTTAGATGCAATCAAATCAAGATTAAACACTATTTAATACGTTCTCCTTTCTTCCCCTGTAGCTTTTATCTTTGACGGTATTGTTATCGTGACTTTCCGTCAATGCTGAATATAACAAACTTGGACAAATTGTATGGGATTCCCTGTAAAGCAGTGTTACTCAACCAGTGATCCGCGAGACTTTCCGCCAGAACACGAACAGTGCAACATTTCAAGAAATTCGCCTTGTTAAAATATTAAATATGTGACTTTTTTGTTAGCACATTTACTTGAACTGTTAAATAATAATAATTATAAGGATGATACAACACCAAGGAACTTAATAATAACTTTCAAAGACATCACTATAGTCTAGAATATCTAATATATTACTAAAGATGCAACAACATTAGTATATTTAAAAAAAAACTTGCATCATACTGTTATATGTATATTTATTAGTTATAGTTAGTAGATTTAAAAAATTATACATAAAAAATGATTTTCCTTCAATATTAGTGGTCTATAACTTTTTCGTTTTTTTATCGGTACCAAGTGTAAAAAGGTTTGGGAACACTGCTGTCAAGTACTTCTTAGTCTTGTTTTGCTTAGTATCAATGAGTGCTATTAAAACAAGTTGTTGTTGATATGTGATACTGCCTGACCGATTTTCACTTAATTGATATTTGAATGGCGCGAAAGTGCTTAGATTACAGGTGCGTGCACATGTTAACTTCATTAACATAGAAAATAAAAGATTTTTTTAATAAGATAGGGTCGCCCTTAGTTAGGCTATGGTAAAACACCTCCAACATGAACTATGATACATCCGATTGTATCAGATAATGAGAAAGAAATAAGCCGCTAGATTTAATTTTGAATACTATCGAAATCGATCTAAGTTTGGAGAAAATAGTTAAATATTTGAAGTCTCACGTCTTGGGTACTACTTTTAGGTATCTTCAGCAGTGCTCTAAAGTCGGAGTTGGACTCGTGAAAAACGGGTAATTCCGACCACTTTTCAATTAGACAATTTTGAAAAATGTGTCGTATTGATTGATTGAAATTTATTTTTATCCACATAAATAGAAAAATTAGGAAAACTAGTTTTAGACAAAATTAAACCTTTTTTCAATCGGTTTAAAGATTCCACAGCCCGATTCTTTGGGCATCACACGTATTCAATATAACCGAAAGTAGAACATTGAATGAACTGACTCTATGAACATTTTAATGACTTTATGATGGCGGTGTAAGTCTATCAACTATTGCATATACCTTGTAAATTACGTAGAACTAAGATACATTGCTATTTCTTTACCGTGTAATAATGCAGTTCCACCAAGGTAATGCCAATTCAATCAATAAGCTAAGTATATATTTAAAATCTTTAGTATAATTATAGTTTAAAAATTTATATTGAAATTTCACCCAGTCAAGCATCCTCAGTCGATATTGTAAAACACACGTCATCAATTAAATTATTAATGCAATTGAATCAAGCTATGAATGTTAAGTTAAAAAGATTTTTACCTCAAATAAATCGCTTTTTTGCGTCTTTTTATGTCGAATTTAAATCACAGTGAATTTTTGTTCTGCTCGTGAAAAAAAGAAACATTTTGATAGAAATAGCTCAAAAACGACTTTCATTTTTTGTCATGGCAAGCGGTAAACGTTTTTATGTCTATTAATAATGTTTTTTTTACTAACATATACTGGCAACAAAAGAGCGAGTATTCTACGTCTAAAGAAAACACTTCACGTTGTAAATAATATGATATGAATCAGCAAAAAAATCATTTCATAGTTCTTGAAAATCATCGCTATAGTTCTTGGTCATGTCTTATGTCTGGCCTTATTCATATTGTGATTTTTGTAGCAAAAAAAATAGCATAATATATTATGCACTTGTTTGTATCTTTCTATATCTCAAATAACAGCGATTTTTGGCACAAGAATAACGTTATTTAATTTAGCCACTCACCAATAATTATCAGCGATCGATATTGCTATTAAATTTAGAATTCTTTATAATAATTTTATTTTTTTTAAGTTATTTGAAATTAGTCTAACAATTTATTAGTGCAAACCAAATCGACATAACGAGACACTGATCTTATAGGTATTACTTTTAATAGTTTGAATACTTGAAGAGAAATGTATCTAATCACATATTTCTTTCGACCCATTCGGGGCCAAAATGAGAATTCTGCAATCCTTAATTATATCAAATGGTATTTTCCGGATATTTTTTTAAGAAATCGTGGAAATGAATTGTTTGTTCTTCCAAACTGTAGAACCAATCTGCCAGTGAGGATGCTAATGGTAACAGCATTAAAAATGTTCAATAGTATTACACGGTGAAAAAAATAGCAATGTATTTTAGTTCTACAAAATTATTTTTAACAAATATAGTTGATAGCTATTTCGGCTCACGCCATCGTCAGAACTATCTATCGTGAGCCGAAATAGCTATCAACTATATTTGTTAAAAATAATTTCGTAGAACTAAAATACATTGCTATTTTTTTCACCGTGTTATAATGGAGTTCTACCAAGTGAATGCCAAGTCAATCAATTCAATAGTATTGCTTCGAATGTCGACATCATCAAAAGTGTTTTTTTCTTGGTTATATTTTTGAAGTTTCTACTGCTTATAGCTTCGGAAGTAATTAACGTAATAAATGAATAAGATGGGAGATATTTTTTAACGCTTCAACTTTCTCCAAAATTTTCTGATACGTTTATTCGATTTAACGTTTTTCAAGTAATAAATATACCATGGAAATCGCTAGTTAATGTACATGTTACAGCAATAGTGTATTGCAAGTAAAAATGTATTTCCATTGGTGTATACTGATACATATATTGAAGTCACATCCCGGTATATTCACATCAAATCTAATCGCATTATCGTTAATTGAAATACACGCATCAAAAAATATTTGAACAAAATTCTTCTTTATTTTGATCAGCACTGCATTCTGTTGTTGAAACGTAGAAGTTTTTCAATGAAAGATTCTCTTATTTCTCGATAGACTACTACAATTTCAATATGGAAAAAACTTTTTGATAACATTGTTCTGATTTTATTATTATTTTTATTATTAAAATTCATTAACAGACATTCAAATTGTTTTCTACGAGAGAAATTTGATGAAATTAATGATGTTAGTTAATACTCGTCTAAATATTAGTATGCAAATCAATTGCTAGATGTCACATGTAGTAGATGTCACGTGTAGTAGATATTATTTATTTTTTAAATATAAGTAGAGTATACAACCAAAAATTAAAAAAATAAAATAATAATTGAACCATTCTCTGCTGAGCCTAATACAGGTTATTTAAGCACCGAAATATCAAGTGACGTAATAAAGAAATTAAATTTTTGAGTTTATCGTCTCATTGAGATAATCTCACGTTAGGGATGTATATAGCAAGGGAGAAATAGGAAGGTTTATTCGATCGTTGAAAATAAACATTAAATTTCATTAAGCACTGTTTGTTTCTAAAATTTCTTAATAAAATGTTTTATGACCCTCCGTGTTTTGATACAATAATTAACACCTTCATCCGCGTTAAATTAATGGTTTTACGATAATGAATTCTCGGCAAATGTCGATGTATCTAAAAGCAGCTAAATGTTTTGATACTCTTATGCAGTGGTCGGCAATCTTTTACCCGTAGGTAATTAAATTACCCATTGCGACATTTGCAGTTACCCGTCAAATAAATATAATATAATTTTTTATCAAATTATTTATTGTGTAAACTTATTACAAATATATGTAAATGAACAATTAATGATGATTTTTATAACTTTTAGGTTAATAATTAAGGATCAATTTTGATTTAATTTTTATATAAAATTAATATAAATAAGATTTAGTCGAAATAAATAAAAAAAAAAAAAGATTTTATGCTTTTACCCACGCGCAAATAAAATTTATGGATACCTTACTTTCATGTTTTATTTTATCAATAAATAAAATATTTATTAAGTATGAAATCGAGACACATTTGGTTTCCAATATTTTTTTAATCGTTATAATGTTCATATTTGGCTTTTCGGCAAAATAGCTTTGCCGACTACTGGTTTAATCTATTATATATATCATGTATAAAGCCAACGACCATACCACGTTGAAAGCACCGGTTCTCGTCCGATCACCGAAGTTAAGCAGCATTGGACGCGGATAGTGCTTTGATGGGTGACCGCTTGGGAACACCGCGTGCCGTATTGTCTTGGCTATGGGAAGGAAAACCCAGACAGAAAACCGCACACCAACCCGCCTGGGCAGCGTGGTGTGCTATGTCCAAACAACCCCCCTGAAAGAGAAAGCAGGGGGAGGCCCTCATCCAGCAGTGGATCGACCCCGGCTAATGATGATACATATATATAAAACAAAAAGTAATTTGATAACGGTACAAATGGATTCATTACTTTATCTGTTGTATCCATAAATAGTTGTAACGAGTACGGTTTATGATTACTCAAAAAATGGCCACATCCTTATACGCAGTCAAACTAAAATATTATTGTGAAATGTATCGTTTAACAATAGAATTCTATGAAAGATTGTTATCTTGGAAACATTTCTGTAAAAAATAAAAATATAAAACATCGTTTACAGAGAATTGTTTGATATTTATCATACAAACGTTAAAACATTTTGAAAGTTTATAAATAAAGGCTACAAGTCTCCTCCAGCCACTAGTAGGACAAGTTTTCACCCGAGGTCTTTCTCGCCAAATTATCAAAGATGACCACCAGTTTGGTGATCTTCGTAGCGTTCCTTTTGGCCCCAAAAAGTCTTGGAAATAAAGATGAATATCTGGGTGAGTGAAGAAAGATCTCAGCTGAGTGCGATCAGCTGAAAATAATAGTATTTATATAGTGAAGGCGAATACAGCTGTCATTTTGAATGTGACACATAATTGAGAAAGACGTTTTACTCAAAATTGGCGCTAAATCTATCGAAAATATAATGTAAAAGTAGAACACTGTTCATTTTTAAGATGTTAATTGTCACTTTTTGGTAGAAAGGCATTATATTTACATAATAAAACATTGTTTTTAGTACAACTTTATACGATTTTATATAATATATTTAAAATTAATACTGTTTTCACTGCCTACGTTAAAATAAAAAATTGTGATAAAAATAACTAGCTACACAAAACGATAGGAAAAGGATAAAAACTAAGCATTTAATTTACAAATAATCATACAATATATTGTACATATATCAATGAAAATCAAACTATATATTTAACTAGAATTGTTATAGAAAGAGTCTTGTTTTTGATTTGTATTGTATCAGTTGGCAATGCTCGTAATGAGAAAAACCGATGATTATATTGAAGATATAAACGTGTGGAAATATTAGTAAAATAAATTGTGTTTTTATTATTTAAATCGTCCGCTTTTATAAGGGTTTCCTTTGAGACGGTGATGTCGAACGTTTTTGAGAAGTGGGTCAAAATTTGATATTTTTTTAAACGCTTGAAAAAGTAAGAGAGGGGACATTTGATATATATACGTATTTTTTTATAATATAGACTATCTGCGGTCTATTTAATGATATAAAATTTTACATTTATAAAAATTAACGCGTTGGTTATTTAAAATAACTTTATATATATCAGTGTTTGACTGCTGTAAGAGAAATTCGTGGGTTTATTGTACACGCAACCTTACTGCAAAATTTGATTTTCGTACAGTGATAGCAAACAATAAATGTCTGAAATATTCTTGCGTTCACGGTTTGAGTCTCGTAAATATTAAAAGGCATGAGGCTCCAATATATTAAAGTTCATCATTTGGTATGTTACAGTTCCTATTGATTCATCTTCAAATCGAGAAAAGTTTGTATATAACGACACTGAAATTATTTTATGCAGCATGAAGACAATGTGGGAAGAAGCCTTACATATATGCGGGTAAATAATGTATAATTGTGTCACAAATTGTCAACAAGGTAATACGCATTGGCCCGTCTTCATAATGGACCTTCATCAAGCACCTTCAGTTGATATCCAATGTGTTCTACAACAATTCTCACGATTGGTTTCTACAACAATGTATTACCTAGTATAATAAATATAACTATTTTGAATAATAATCTAGTTCATACAGTAAGGTTTCTTCGAAAGTTTTAAAGGCTTACTTTTTAGGAGCATGCAAGCGACACTTGTGAATCTTGATACGTTGGAAAAAGCTGCATTTTTTGGAGAATTACTCGCTGAAACAGATCTAGGTAAGATATTAAATATTCAGTGAGTGATCGCTTAACGATTAAAAGCTGTTGAAGATTTTACTCGCTATCCGAATCGTTCGTTTCTCGATAATCGATTTACCGTAGATTTTCGTGGGAAAATAGAAAGATCATTTTAGTTCGATATCTGAATATGTGTTCGTTGTTCGATGTATTCACATAACAAACTGATCTTTAACCGATTATCGATTTAGCAAAGGTTTTATGAGAATTTAGAAAGATTGTTTTAGCTCGTTATCCGAATTTGTGTTCGTTGTTCCAAAAAAAAAATCGTAAAAGTGTTCGTTGTTCGTTTGCTCACTAACCGATAATCGATTCAATGTATTTTTTATGGAAATCTAGAAAGATCGTTTACTTTCGTTATCCGAGTATTTGTTCGTAGTCCGAACTGCTCGTTAACTGATCATCGATTTACCTGAATGAGAATGATATTTGAATCTAGTAAAATCATTTTTGTTCGTTCTCTGAATATGTGTTCATTGTCCGAACAAAAAAATATTTCGTGATAGTGTTCGTTGTTCTATTTATTCGCATTCCGAACTGCTCGTTAACCATTTATCGATTTACCATGGATTTTGATGGGAATTAAGGATGATCGTTTGTGATCTTTATCCGAATATATTTGCATTATTCGCAGTCCGAACTATTCGTTAACCGATCACTCACTATATTTATACTCAATTCACCGGATATCTGAATATAATATACTTTTTTAAGCTGTACTAATTAAATTAGCATAAACACGTATTCTTCAATGATCTATCAAATCAAGTCAAGAATAAAGGCCGTTTAAACGTATCTTTAACCTAATAAGACCGCATTCAAAGAATTTCAAAATTAATCCGTAACCTGCTGTGCTTAATGAAGGGTATTCAAAAAAAAAGAGCATTGTATTGTTAGTGTTAACCAAACAAATGAAAATTATAAAGGTGAAAGAAAAAATTTACCGTTAAGTCTCAGTAACAACAATCCCTTTAACATTTAGCATTAATAGTTGTTAGAGTGTTAAAAACAAATAAAAACCTATTAAAGATAATGAATTTCGTCTATGGATGTGAATATTTGGTCGGAAAAATCTCGTCGTTTCCCTATCTATTATTAATATGTTGTTATTTTACGGTTATTACGACTATTGAAATGAAGGAATGATAAGAGAATTTAATTTTTTTTAATAAAAAGATAGTCAGTACTTGGCAAGTGTATCAATGTTCATTTTACAGTTTTGGAAGATGTGTGGGTAGGAGCAAAACGAGAGAGCAATGATCCACGAAATGGTTATTTATGGACTTCCGGAAAACCTCTTCGTCGATCTGCTTCCAACATGTGGATTCCACCGAAATCAATACATGATCAACCAAACCAGAGATATCCACAAGTAAGAGAGTTGTAGCACATACATATAGCCCACAAAATACGTGTGTCTGCCTGTCACAAAGACATTTCCCAAATATTTGTTTTGTAACACGCAGTACAGACGTACATATAAATCGAAACAACATTTTATATGTAATATTATATTATATATCACTTTAAAGGTGTTAACTGACACTTCTTGATGGAAAGGCATGATTTTTTAAATATAAAAATGCATTTTTTTATTACATTCAGTTGATAATGCTCGTGATAAACGAAACCGGTCCTGATAAATAAGTACTATTTTTTTTTGTTAAAACTTAAAAACACTGAAAAAATAGCAATGTATTTTGGTTAAAATTTTTATAAGACATAATTGATAGCTATTTCGGCTCACGCCATCGTCAGAACTATAATATACGTAAGAACTATAATAGTTCTGAAGATGGCATGAGCCGAAATAGCTATCAAGTATATTTTATAAAAAATTTGTAGAATTAAAATACATTACTATTTTTTTACCGTGTTATAATGGAGTTCTACCAATTAAATGCCAATTCAATATTATATATATATATATACATATATGTCACATTATGAAGTCTGAAATATTCTAAAATTATTAAAAAAAATCTTTTAACAGTGGTGTTTTTTCTCCATAATAAAAATTTACAATGTATTTCCCTACAGTGGATTAACCGCGAAGACAATTTGCCGTCTATAACTAAAAGTTTGGGCAATTGCGTGGGTATCGAAAGAGGATATCACGACCAACCTGTGTTTTTGGATCTGGATTGCACTTTAGAAAGACCCTTCGCATGCGAAAAGGGTAATAATTATTTATTTTGTTTCACATTCTATAATATGAGGTAACATTATGACCGCGTGCGCTGCATACACCCACCGAATAACATTATTAACCTTGAAACGCCCGATACTAACATAACATATAAATTCCGACATAATTTTTTTTAAATATATTTTATTATTATTTTTTACAACCTATATAAAACAATTGTTTATTTTAATACACATGATGAATATGACACAATGATGAGCTTATATTTGCTATGATAAATAATACAATATAAACTAACGTTTACTGTAAAAAAAAATTGTTGGTATTTGTTGAGTGTATTTTCCAAAATGCTCTAGAATTAAAAGGGTTAAGATACCTTCATTAGATAGCCACATGCTCTTTGAAACAGTAATCTCTCATACATTCAAATATATACATATGATGGTATTAAGGAGTCATGAATTTTGGATGTTGATTGGTTTTACTTCGGTGGGAGTGTGAAGTCCTAGAGAATTGCAGGGATTCAATAATTATTCTTTCTTCGTTGGATTAATATGTTATTTTTAAAATATATTATATACCGTATCTACAGAATAAAATGTGCATCTCTAAGAGAAAAATATGTACAAATAATGTCAACCGTATTGAAATAGTAAATCTTTATTGACAAATCCAGCAATAGTGAATTATTCGCATTTTTAATAATATTGGGTGGTGGTGCGCCGCAAATTTTGGAAACAGTGCTGGTGTGCCGTGGAATACAAAATGCTGCGGAGCAATGGGTTTAACGACAAGGTAAAATGTGCATGATAGACACGAAAATAATATAACATATATTAAAACTCACATTTGGAATTTCATCCATACATCGTTTATTCTCCTGGCACGGTTGTTTGGTTTTTAATTTTTCCTGAATTGATAGACAAGCCTGGTTTGTTTTTTCAGTTTCTCAAAATCCTTACAAAGATCAGTCAGTCGTAAAAAGTGATGATGTAGTGGAATGTGGAAACAAGGAGTACTCGGTGTTCAAAGGCGCCGTCACCTTCGACGAAGCTGTAGGCTTCTGCGCTTTTCACCACATGAAGTAAGCTGGACTCCATTGGTTTTATTCTTTGACCTTTTTTCTGCTGAGCCACATTAGGAATATTAAAGCCTATAAATATACCGTTTTTCCACTAATAAATAATAATTAATAGTGAACAGATAGAATAAAAAATTAAAAGAATGCTCTTTACACACAATTTTGATTTAATTATTATCAGGTAAACAAAACAAACGGCTTAAGAACTAAAAAATACGTATTTGATATAATATAATTCTGAAAATACCATTATAGTGCGGTTTGTATTTATTGAAATTAAAACGCATCAATATTTATGATTGGGTAAAATAGTCTGACGATAAATTATTCACACGATGAATTATCAGCACGGTGAGCTTGCTGGCGACAAGTTAACTCTGTCATGAATTTTTCACGTGAGCCACTATTTGTAAGATATATTTGGTTTGTATCATATTTTTGCTAGCGATTTTCCTCACGTTCAGTTGTCTGTTTTTTTATAGATTGGCGAGTTTTAAAAACTTAGAGTGTGTAGAAAAAGTCTCTCTGCAAATGATGCGAACTCGACCAAGTGAGTTCAATTGACTTTAGTTTGGCAAGAATTCTGGTATATTTTTTCTCATAGTTTTGTATGTATCTGGGATATTTTTTAACTTTCGATATAACAAAATACATAATTCATGATATCGACTGAAAGTGCTTGTTGGAATTTCAATATCAAATTTGAATTGTCAAATTGATTGTACGACTCCATATGTTTTGTCACTAACGACCTAGGTTTTGCTTTTGGGCATCTTCAGGCATTCTATCACACGTATGCAACAGAACTGACGCACAATGAACAGTTATTATCGTCTACATACAAAAGGTGTAAATTAAATGAAAACACAGACCCCAAGGCAAGAACTCAATGGCAGCTAAAACAAATTTAATAATATTGATCTAATAATAATTAATATTATACAATTAATTGCCTATGACAAGTTTCATCAACAATTAATATTGTTGATGAGTCATTCTTGAAGGGGTTTTACAACAAATAATAATCAACTATTCTTAAAATATAATTGGTTTTTTTTAAGACATACCTACTTTTTTCAATTTGGCAAGTAACGATTAAACATCTAGTGATGCAATATAAGAATTTACTTGAACTGATTTCACGTAAAGGATACAACTAGGTGCAGTTTAGTTGGGGTCTGAGCTTTCCTTTATTTAATACGTTTGGTATATAAACGATGCTAACTGTTTATTGTGAGTCAGTCCTGATGCATTTGTGTGATAGAATGTCTGAAGATACCGAAGGCGAAGCCCGGGTCGTTATTGACAAAACATGTGGAATTTCGAAAAGTTGTAACAATTCAAAAACGAAATATATGTTAGCGCAGGTGTTCACAAAGTGTGTCTCGCGGGAGTCATTTCAAGTCTGTGTTTTTTTTTCGTACTGCGCTTAAGTCTTCAATTTTCATTTCATGCTCAGACATTGAAAGCGCATGGATCGGTGGGAGAGGAAAAGACGGTGTGTGGACCTGGCTGCATTCAGGTGAAGAAATCACATCCAATAATCGTCCAGAAGTCATTACTATTCGTCCTCCTGGTCCGGTCAAGCCGAGCAAGCCTGGAAGACCTCCAAAGCCAACGAGACCTGGCAGGCCAATAGCACCCGCGCGACCTAATTCAAGGAAAATTACATTACGTCAAAAATCTGATACGAGATTTCCACCGTTTCGGTAAAAACTAGCTTAAGATATTCTACATTTGTAATTACTAATATCATTATTATCTAATATATTAAGTCAATATTAATTGGTTAGTTTTTTTAAGCAAAAGATACAGCCCAAAATTGCCGAATCCTATAATAAACGATTTGAATGACAGCACGACACGTTTCATAAGTAATTAAAAAAAATATATTTAGATTCGAAATAAATTAACAAAAGTTTTAACAGTACTTTTAAGTAAGTGTCAATTGTCATTTTTCGTTGGAAAGTTCATCCCTCGATTTACGCGGTAGATACGTTCCAAGAGAGAACGTGTAATTCGAAACCTCGTAAATCGAATAAATCGTTCATACAAAAACAGAAGATAGGTTTCATAAAATAAAAATCCGCATAAATCGAGACATCAAGTTCATATAAGTTTGGGGATGGGTTCCAGAAAATCAGTTAAAACGAGTAGATTGTGTATACACATATATATGCATAAAAAAATTCTTTGTAAATTTCTTCTGATGAGGCTAGTCCTAGAAATGGGAGAAATCTGATGTAACATACGCGCTTGTGTGAGGCGTGCCACAAAAATGTATTTTATTTCTGACCGTGTAAAAGTGAAACCGCGTAAAATGGGTACCGCGTAAATCGGGGGATGAGTGTATAATAAAAAAAACATTTAGAGTAATATTTCCATAATATTTAATATATATTATAATCAGGATGGGTGAACCGAAGAGGTTAGAATCAATTAATAGCCTTGTTAATTATTATAACCCTACTTATAATAGTGATTATAATAATTTTAAAATATCCTAAAAAATATTATTTACCAATAATTGACTACTATCAGTTTTTTTAAATTAGAAAAACAATTGTTTAGTTTTGTTTCCACGGTACATTTTAATGACCTCCTCTGGTTTCATTTGTAAACAGTATTACTTCTTTGGCATACATATTTAATAATTGCCTTCATTTTTTGGGTTGTGATTTGACAAGTTTACCTTAACATAAAGTTGGTGTCAATATTAATTTATATTAAAAATGATCTTCCACAAGATTATCAAGGAATCGATCTAAAATATTCGCCAGAAATGGCGGAACACGTGTCACATCTATTAACACAAAGCTTCTCAACCCTTTTCATATCACGGACTCCTAAATCCCCTAACACCGAAAAAAATTAACATTAAAAAAACTATTTTTTTTTAAATATGTTCAAAATAAATATGTGTACTTTCTATTGAAAATTTTCGCAAAACACCAGGTTGGTAAGCACTGGAATTACAAAATAAGCACTTTTAATCTACACCTTTCCCTCGCTTAGCACGATTCTCGCTTAACACGGTTTCAGTTTCGGTGAAAAAAATATGTTACGACGTTCCGTAAATGTGCACACAGCTGTGCGAAATTCTAAAAATAATGGTTAAGGTATACCGGGAATAGAACTGCGCATTTCCAAAAACAAATAGCACCTGAAATATTTATTTAGACAATACATCAGACATTTAGTCTCTCGTTGCTTACTGTGTTTGTCACTCGTTGAATTCTGACAGCTGATAAAATAATTACTGTTTATAATTTAACTACTTAAGGTATATTTTTCTTATTTCTAATGCATATTTTTATTACTTGTTCCACCTAACTGTTTTTTTCTTAGTATCTTAAAAAAACCTATTCTCTCTATTTCATAAATTTGTCAGTCTCGCTTAACACGCTTTTGCTTAGCACGGCGATCTAACAGAACCTATCTTTCGTGCTAAGCGAGGGATGGGTGTTGTAATTATGTGGATAAATTCCACATAATTACTATCGAATCCATTGACACTTTCGGCTAGTCTAAGCTAGTCTAAGTCTAGTATGTTGAGTTTATTTAATTGTCTATGTTCATTTTGCAGTAAATATTTACCACGGAAGAAAAATGGATGCCTACTTTTGGATAGGCATGTTTGTGACCACACCATCTTCCTTGAAGCCAGATGCGAAAGAAAGCGAAGCTTCATTTGTATGAGTGAGTTATTTATATTCAAATCTTTCAACTTTAAATTTCTGCTAGAGATTCTCAAAATCTCGGGGTTTTTGAATTCCCGGGATTTGAGACACAACTTTGAAAAGGCCCTGGGAATTCTCGGGAACTTGAGGATTTTATTATTTATCATTTGAAGTATAGAATAAAATGTAAAAAATAATACTTTACAGTGGGTATTCGGTTAACGAACATAATCGATTCCAAGACTATATTCGCTATCTGAATTGTTCGTTTTACAGATAAAATAAGTGGATGAAAATGTCGTTTTAGTTCGTTATCCTAATATGTGTTTGTTGTTCGAACACAAAAGTGTTTTGTGTTAGTGTTCATTGTCTGATTTGTTCGCAGTCCGAACTGTTCGTTAACCGATCACCCACTATGTATGGAAAGACATATATATATGTTTGAAGGTTCATTTGTATTGAAACACCAAATAAATAAAATTAAAAAAAAAAACTTAGTGCATTCGCGACAGGGTGAATGTCCCCAAAGTTTGTATATATTGTAAATTGATAAAATTGTAAGGTCTTAGAAAAATCATTTAAATAGAAAAATTATTTATTCGATCTTAGTCACCATATGTCTTAAATCTTCTGTTTATTACTTCATTAATCACTTTAAAATTTTAATATTCTTATAAAACCAATCGGCAGTCACTGCAGCTAGAGTGCTCAATTGTTTTCGATACCAATGTATTTTGTTCTGTAAACATTCAGTGTTTGGGATAAACCGCAAAATATCACATAATTTAAATATGTTTACTTCATAATTGTCGTGATTGCCAGCCATAAATAAATAAACGGATCATAATTGCGTGTTTTGCGAGCAATAAATGTATTTTTTTTTTAATATTGAAAGAGTTATGAGCGATTAATGTCAACTATAGCAAATGACGTGAACCGTATTACCCGATGTTAACGTGTTAAGGAATCCAGTTTCGATTTTTTTATAGAATACCGTGAACCCTTTCAATGATTTCTATTTTTTCCAATTTTCTAGATTAAAAATATGGGTTTTGGTCTGAAACATTGCATATAACAAATTTCAGAGGAAAAATCGTCCTACAGGAATGGTCGCAGTATAAACCTGCGTTTGGCATCCGACGATAAGTATTTCTACCTGGTGTCGCCAGAAAAGCTCAGCTGGGATGCTGCTAATGAGGAATGCAAGGCTCAAGGAGGTAGCCTGCCTCATGTCATCGAGCCTAAGGTTGTTAAACAACTGCTTTTCATCATGGCAGAATCAAATTTTGACCGTAAGTAATTTTCAAATGAAACACTGTCAGTAAATTGGAGATAATATTTCTTTTAACAAAATCTCTATGAAATAGTTGTGTGACAATTCACTCTTGATCAATTCTCAGCAGAATAATTTATGATATCGATGTTTGATGAAATTTCAATATCAAATTTGAATGGTTGAAAAATTGTACGATTGAACTGTTGTGGTAATTAAATTAACCACTCTAATATTTAGTTACAATTACTCGTCAAAGAAATTTTATATTTTCTTAATAAAATTATTTATTTTGTTAACTTGTTCATTTATTCAAAATATCTAAAAATGGAAAATTAATAATGATTTTTATCACTTTTAAATAATTAACTGACGGTCATTGAAGGGCATTATTTACTTATACACCCAGTCCTTTTTTTACGCGACTCATTGGTTCCAAAAAAAGGCGCGTAAAAAAAATCGCGTAAAAAAATGTTTCATGCAATTGCATTATATTTCTTTACACACCCTAAAACATAAATTCGTATAATATCCGATACACTTGTCAACATTTGGAAATTGTATGTGTACTTAAAAAATTGAATGCTTTACAAAATTAAGTTTTAAAAATACACATATTTTTTAATTTAAAAAAATAATGAAACGTACATGCCTAGCATCATATATAAATGTCTTCTTTAAAACAAATTTGGGGAAAAAGTCGCGTAAAAACGAGTGAAGCGCGTAAAAAATGTAACGGTGCCGTCCAAAAAAATCACGTATAATCGAATTCGCGTAAAAAAAAATCGCGTAAAAAAAGGACTGGGTGTATTGTTAAAAAAAATTTAAACTTTTACCCACTATGCAATTATAAGTAAATTTACAAAATAGATATTCTTATACTTAGTCTTTCAAAAAGTTGCAGGCCACTGAAATAGTGTATGGTGAGAACCATATTTTTATACAGCGATTGTACGCCTGTGGTCGTTCGATAATTAATCGATGACAAATATATACAGTTAACGAACATTATCTGTTCCAAGATTATGTTCGCTATCCGAAGTCGGAATAAAGTCGTTTTTAGCTCGTTATCCGAATATGAGCTCGTTATGCGAACACAAAAATTTTCGCGATAGTATTCGTGGTCAGATTTCTCGCAGTCCTAACTGCTCGTTAATCGAAAATAAATTTCAATGGAAATCTAGAAAAGTCGTTTTAGCTCGTTATCCGAATATGTGCTCGTAATAGGAACACAAAAGTTTTCGCGATAGTATTCGTGGTCAGATTTTTTGCAGTCCTAACTGCTCGTTAACTGATCAGAGATTTTAATGAAAATCTAGAAAAGTCTTTTTAGTTCGTTATCCGAATATGTGTTCGTTATGCAAGTTTTTCGTTAACCGATCATGCACTGTGAATAAATATTTTGTGTAGGAATATCATTTAAACGAAGGATGTCAGATAATATAGGATTTTTTAGTAATAAGGTCCCAATACTGCTTTACTGCAATCGAAGATTCAAACGTCAAAATGAAAATTATCGCTTTACACTGACAAACAATAGTTTAGCGTTCCTTGTATTTTCAGCTATTGACCACTTATGGGTTTCTGGTCAAGTGAAGCCTGGTAGCGACGGAAGGTTTTACTGGATTGACCCTCACGACCAGACGAAGATACCAGGGCCATATAAAAAAGGGGAACAGGGTAGTAATTCACGCGTGAGTAATCATTTCATTCTTTTGTTAGACCCAATGGTGATGTTTTTAAAAATTTTAAACGAAATTGAATGATGACATTTCATTTAAGCCTTTTATATGATTATTGATTGAATTGGGATTTACTTGGTAGAACTCCATAATAACACGGTGAAAAAAATAATAATATATTTTAGTTCTACATTTTTTTTATAAGATATAGTTGATAGCTATTTCGGATCTATATATAGAAAAAGTACACAATACATCTTCTCTTGTTTTAATGACCTAGCTTATTTCCTGCTAACAATAAAACTATTTTTTTTTACGTAAATGAAACTAAACATGGGCAATTTCAATGAGCTTAAATATTGGACGGAGATGGTTTATTATGGGAAAGCATTAGCCCCTTGCAATGGTCTGAAAAGCGGCGACAGATTTATATTATTTTATTTGTTTAAGATTTTGTGTGACAATTGATATCGATTGATTTCCAGCTGCTCCAAAGCCGTCATCTTGCGACTTTTATTACAGAGATGTAAACACGTCGGCGCTTATTTAAAATTTATATTATGCGATCTTTTTATAAAGTCATTTGCAAATTGTGAATCTGTTTTTTTTTATTATTGGATTATCTAAAATTGACTTCTCGTGACAGATATATGACTTATTTCTACCATAACCAAAAAAGCAATTTTTCATCAATTCTAACAACAAAATGATACGAATTTTCAATAGCAAACCAAATCCATATTTTTTTTAAATAATATATTTTTATAATTAAAAAAGGGCCTACTTTATTATTGAAGAACCACTGCACTATAAGCCGACTGGTTATAAGCTACAGCTTATGAGCTTGAAACTATATATGTATTATTTTTTAATCCATATCGGCCCATAATGTGTAACATATAGCCTCTCAATGGATGTATCTTAAACTTTTTTACCTACGAAAACCGCGCGTTTCTCAGTTGCTTTATTTGTCTAGACATAGACTAGCATAAGAAAGAAAGATTACAAGGAAAGTGCTCATTGTCATTTTTAGCTAGTTAATCTCACTTCAACAAGTTTTTAGATGATCAAGTGGTGGTGGGTGATAATTTATCAACATAATATACGCTCATGTCTTCGAATAAAATTAATATCAAAAACGAATACAATTTAAACAATTTTCCGCCTTAGTTCGGATTCGAGCCAATGACTTATATCATAACAATACGGAAGCCAACGACGTTAACCGCTGCACCACGGCCACAACTTAAGCCTTGTAAAGTAGTCAGTTATTAAATAATTAATAATTATATAATTCCTATATTAGCTTTATATTTATTCAATAGATTTTATAAGGTATTTTATTATTCACAGCTGCCATGGTGTGACGCAAAAATTTCGTCGAAAAATGGTTGCTTGAACTTGGACAGGGAGAATCATTTAAATGGTCTTCTTTACGGATTGGACTGTCAAAAAAAGCAAAATTTTATTTGCATTACTGGTAAATATCTATATAAAAAGAGTCTTTTAATAAGAACGCTTGAAAGTTGTGAAGATTAAAGTAAAACAATCTGTATGTGATATATTCACTCAGTATTTAGCATCGTTCAAATATCCACCGCGGCTTTGCTTGGTGGCACGTATCCAAGAGGTTCAATTTTCAATGACTTCGTCGCATAAATCTGGCTGAATATTTTTGGATGGCGCGTTTTATATTGACTTTGACGGCGTCAATTGTTTGCGGTCTAATTCCAAAGACTTGCGATTTAATATTGCTTCAAAAGAAGAAGTCTAGAGGCTTTAAATTTCTCGATTCTGGTGGCCAGCTCTATTGACTCAAAACGCTCGTGTAGAATGTTCATACGAATTGGATAATTTAAACACATTGTTCAACGCTATAATCTTCTATAGTGATTTGCCGTGAACTATTACACAATTGATAGATGTCATTTTAACATAACGGCTGGTGTAGTCTAACAAATTTTGAGCACCTTAATTCAAATATGTTTTACTATTGAAATCTTTATAAAATTAGTAGCAGATCCAATCAAAACATTACTATCTTTTCTAAGGAATCATTTATGTTTTTCTAACTACTCTCAAAATCACTTCAAGGTTTCAGGAAAGGCATTTTGTGTATTTAAATACGAATCGATGTTCACTAAATTTTTGATCATATTTTCTAGACAAATTCAACAACAATCCTCTCGACAAGCCCGGTCATCAGAAGCCTGACAACGAACCTTACTATGATTATTATTATGATCCTGCAAAATCTTATTATGATTCTGATGAAGTTTACGATGAAGATAATCCTAACGCTAACGTTGAGGAACCGCTATACGACAGTGACGGGAATCCCACCAATGTTCATGGCGACTATAATGATTATTTACTCGTCAAATCTCATAAGAAAAACTTACGAAAACCGGACGCCAAAAGGCTCCCAATGAGAGATGGAGATGGCGATAGTAAGAATGACATATCACCCATCACGTTTGAGGAATCAGTAGTAGGTGAAGATAATAATTCAAAACCTGAGGTTCATTTACCATATTATGATACAAAAAAACCTGACGATAAGACAGAAAAATCTAAAGATTATATACTGTATTATGATACAGAAAAACCTGACGAAAATAGTCCAGATAAAACAGAAAAACCAGAAAATTTTACACCATATTACGATACAGAAAAACCAGACGAAAAACATACAGCCAATAAAACAGAAAAACCTGAAAATTATTTAATATATAATGATACTGAAAAAGCAGGCGAAAATAATCCAGCCGATAAAACAGAAAAACCTGAAGATTACATAATTTATTATGAAACAGAAAAACCTTATGGGAATGAACCGGAAAATATTCCGGAGGTATTCGAAAAACCTCAAAATGCAGACGGTAATTACTTTCGAATTGGAAAAACTGTAAATGTAAAACAAAGAAAAACAAGAGATGTCAAAATATCAGAAAACAAGCATCCAATAAGAAGTTTGATGAAGAATTTAGATTAATTGTTTAAAAAGGAATGATTTTATTATCCTGTAATAATTAAAGTTTATTATATGAAGCCATTAATAGTAAACACTTATAACTATAGACTTTGTCAAAATTTTATAAAAAAATATTTAAACTATATGTTATGGTAAATAACTTATAAAACTTAACAATACATTATTATATAAACGTATAACAATTATTAAATAAATTAATTACAATAATAATAACATAAATTTAAAAAAATACAATGACATGAATATATAACAATAAAAATCACATGGCAACGTTTACAATCTAATTTCGACTACGTGTAGTTCTCGACTTTCGACGCTTCAGCTTCCGACGGCTCGACATACGACGGTTTGACTTACAACTGTTCGACTTACGGTGGTTCGACTGACGACTATTAGGCCCACGATTCGACTTATGAACAAAAATGAGAATATAAATTGCATTATAAAGGTGAGTAAAGATCTAATTTCGAATACAGATAGTTTCGACTTATGATGGTTCAGCTTACGATGGCTCGACTTGCGGTGGTTCGACTTACGAACAAATAGTGAGAGTTTAAAATGCATTATAAAGGTGATGAAAGCTCTTTTTTCGAATACAGCTAGATCTTGACTTTCGATGTCTTGACTTACGATGGTTTGACTTACGGTGGTTCGACTTACGAACAAAAATGGGGTTTTAAAATAATGCATTATAAAGGTGATGAAAGAACTAATTTCGAATAAAGATAGTTCTCGACTTACGATTGTTCAGCTTACGGTAGCTCAACTTACGGTGGCTCGACTTACGAAAAAATGAGAATTTAAGATAATGCATTATCAAGATCTAATTTCGACTACAGCTAGGTCTTGACACGATGGTTAAGCTTACGATGGCTCGACTTACGGCGGTTCGACTTACTAACAGAAAAGAGGTTTAAAAAAATGCATTATTAAGGTGATGAGACAGCTAATTTCGAATACAGCTAGTTCTCGACTTACGATGGCTCGATTTACGACGGTTCAACTTACGACTGTTTGACTTACGGCGGTTCAACTTACGAAAAAAATGAGAATTTAAAATATAGGTTTATAAAGATGAGGAAATATCTTATTTCGAATATAGCTTGTTCTCGCCCTTACGATGGTTCAGCTTACGATGGCTCGACTTACGATGGCTTGACTTACTAAAAAAAAATGAGAATTTCAAATGCATTATAAGGGTGAGGTAAAATTCTCACGTGGAATCCATCGTATTCAGGTAGACTTTGCTTACTATAAATAAAATAACAAACAACTCACAACAAATTTAATTTTACTATTATTTTTAACAAAAATATTTTTACTGCCTATAAACCCATGCTTTAGTAAGGATGACGAGATATTTCAAATATTTATAAAGTATTTTTTTTGGTAATAAATAACTACGAATTTTTATATTTTGTATTAAGCTCGGCTTACAACCAAAGTTTGACAATTTATCATAAACTCGGTCGTAAGTCGAGGACTACCTGAATATGTATTGTAATCAGTGCCTTACTGGCTACTAAATATATGATTTCTTTTCTTGAATTGAATTTAAAATACGACAGAAAAATTCCAAATAGAAAAGAAAAATTTATAAAAAAAGAAGTGTTTCCAACACTTCATTTTTTTATGAATTACAAAAATGCCGTTTACTTCTTATAAAAAATAAATTGAAATCAGCGGAATTTACAACATATCAGTGAAAAGACACTCTCTAATTAAAAGGTTGCCCAAAAAATTTTAATTGACAACATTTTTTTTGTTTAATTTTTTTATTTTTTTGGGATATCAAATTCATGGAGCGTTAAGATCTATGACGCGTCAGCATCAGAGCTCTTCAGGTCTCCTCCATCTCTCATATATAGATTTAACTTGTTGTAATTGTTGTGTCATTGTTGACAACATTAGGTCGCAGCTGAGCCTAGGAACCCACAATGAGTGCAGTTCATGCGGACACCATACGCATTACATTCACTCATGCATACGCGTGCACACAGGCACACACACAGCCACACGCATGCATATACAATACGTAAGGAAACAAAATTAGAAAGTCATTTTCAGATGCCGAGGTTGTCCATGTTGGGATTAAGATCTGTAACAACAAACCTATGGCGGGTCATCGAGCAGAACCGCTCTCGGCCTTAGACGATTACTCGGTACTGTCTCATCATAATTATGTAGATACGAAATTGTAGGGTTATAATGTTTGCCTATATCGCTGTGAAAGTTTCGAGACATTTCACGAACGAACTCTCGAATTGTAGGCATTTTCAAGTCTCTATGTAACAGCGAATTGCGAACGTACCACGGGGCATTACAAATTTGTCGCAATGATTTATTTTGGACAATTTGAAGTGTCTTCAGATGCTTCTGGTGTGCGTAAGCCCACACTGGAGTAGCGTACACCATAATTGGTCGAGTTATAGCTGTATAGAGGAGCAGCTTGCTTTTGAGAGTAAGCTTGCTCTTCACATTGAGCATAAAGTTTAGTTTAGCTTTTACACCATAAGCTTGACGTTTTTTAATCGCGGTGTGCTCATAGAATTTTAGCCTATTGTCTAGAGTGAGTCCTAGATACTTGACAGTATTGGACCACTTGATTTCTGTATTTTGCATACGAATGCAATCGAAATTGGGTTTTCTAATGAAACCCTTTGAAAACATAACTGCAGCGCTTTTTTCGGTATTGATTTTAATTCGCCAGTTTTCACACCAGTCCGCTATGGTATCAGCCAATAGCTGGACTTGTGTGACAGCACTTTGCCGATTACGAGATTTTGATAAAATAGCAGTATCATCGGCGTACTGAGCTATAACTGCTTCGCTTTCCCTACCGCAAGGAATGTCATGCGTGAATATATTATACAGTATGGGTCCCAAGACGGAGCCTTGCGGGACACCAGCCTGGATCGGTCTGAAGGAGGATCGAATTACACCCATTTTGACTTTGAAATGTCTATCCGTCACGAACGAGTTAAGAATCTTTACAAGTGGTAATCCTATTAGTGTTTTAAACTTCTTCTTGTGAAATTATTTATTAAAGACAATCTCAAGACATTTAAGCGAATTACATACAATATTTCATCATTAATTTCTTTGGATAATATATACGATTAAATGTGCTCAAACTCACAAATTGTATTGGATAGAAAGATTTCTATACCAAAACCGGCAAATTGGGATAATATTTGAAACGGATTTAATATTTATACGATAGATCGAGGAACGGTTAATGCGGGACTTTCTAACATTTTTCTTATGGGTATTTGATAAGATTATAAAAAATGAACGATCCATCCGGGAAGATGTATTATGCGAGAACGGTTGATCGTGTTCCTGTACTGCAGCTCCACAGTGCGTATGAACAAACCGCCATTGGTAATAAACAATATTTGATAGTTTTTTTTTATTTATATGGCAATCAAATAAAAATTATGTTAATTAAGGTTTAACATACTCTAAAACAAATATGGATACAATTTATTGGTATTTCTTTATTTATATATAATAATAGTTTTACATTTCATAAAATATATAAATTTTTAAATATATTCATTATTTTGGAGTTTTTTTTGTTATATTAAATAATTGTATAAGTTATTCGTTTATCTAAATAAAAAAATACATCATTAGTTATATTATACGTGAACACACTACTACACGGTACGCATTAACACTATTAGATTGGAATGTATGTAAACACACACGTATTTTCTGTCAAAAATTTATCGTTTTTCAAATTTCAACAATTTATGTTTTTGTCATTTATATGTTAAAATCAAAATCTGTACAATTAACATTTATTAATCTCTTAATTATCCTCCGGGGCCCTTGACTCTTGGATCTCCTGTAATTGATAAAAAAAAACATAAATTAGAAAGATAATTTATTTTTATATGATCGACGTAAAATTTACTGAGGTCGCATTATAAACATGGCTTAGTGGTAATTTCTCACGGCCGCTACAATTTTTTTTAAATATGAAAAAAATACTAGTTTTTTTTACAAAGAAAATCGTTTTTATATTCAATAAAAAATATTATTTTACACGGTGAAAAAATGGATTTGACTTTTAGTGTGTAGTAATGGAGTTCTACCAAGTAAATTAAATTAAAAAAAAAAAAAAAAAAATTTTACAGTTCCTAAGGGTAGTCAACATTGTACTCATCGGTACATACTATGGCTCTCAAACTCTTCTTACAGGGTGTATTCCGAAGTGTAAAAAATATGGTGAGAAAATTCCCCAAGACTCTGCATGCACTCAAGTGTGAAGAAAATATATATTATATTAATAATAAACTATGTATTTTTTTGTTTTTGAAATCGTGATTTATTAAGAAATTAGTTTCGTTTGCTTTCTACAATACACGACGAAGGGAATTTTTTGAATGCATTGTAATATTCAAGGCTTTGGAGTTGTTGAAAAAATACACGATTCCGGCTTCGACTTTGACCAAAAACAGGACTCCGACTAAAAAGTGTAGAATTTTGTCAGATGTTTTTCTAACCTTTCCTATTTTTGTTAAGTTAAAACCAACCAACCAATCAGGTATATTTTTCATTGAGATATTTTTCAAATACTGAAAAAAAGGAGTCGGAATCACTCATTTTTCACCACTCCAACGCCGACTCTATGACCCTGGTAATATGTCAATGTAACCGAGTCAGCATGTCTGATGAAACCGACACGTCTTGTTGGTTAAAGAATTCGAGTTTTAACTCTACTCGACACATTTGTGGCTACTACAAAAAAATAATGAAGATTTGTATCATTTTAATTACCCGGTTTCTCTTTTGTCCATATTTGGACCAGAACGTCACTTGGGATTTCGTTTTGAGTCCAGTTTGCTGGTTAAAAACGTGACACGCATCGAATGGTGGACAGTATAGATGCAGAGACACGGCGGAATCCACGTGAGATGGATTTTCGACGCGATGGAGTCCAAGGGAATCTGAAAAGAAAAAGAATATTTATACAATACATCTGATAAAAATCTTTACTTCTCTGAGAGCATTTTTAGACTTATGTATCAAATATAATTTAATTATAAATTAGAACAATTGTATTCGTGGTCAGGTCATTCATATAGAGTGTCATTAAGGCGCAGAGGTCAGAAGGACTCGTATTCTTTACATCTGTCGTATTGGTGATCATTATGCTTAGTACTGGGTACATCATTGTCAGCAAACGTGTCTCTCGAAATAAAAATATAATGTATTAATAAAAATTGTAATTTTACCTTGTGCGTTTTGTCAAAAAACTGCATTATATGGAAAACCATTATACTAGAGACTGCTGCGTACGTTACGTTATAGGAAGCTTTTCTATTGAGGGGAACACTATAGGGGGGGGCTGAATAAAATGTTGTAATATTTATAATGTAAAGACTAGATCGGATAAGTAAGATACTATCAGGTGATAATGCTCGCGATGAGCGAAACCGGTCCTGAAAAATATGTTGTGGAAATTAAAAAGAAAGGAAAGTAAAAGTACAAAAAAATGTGTTTTTATTATTTAAGATGAAAATATTATTTTGTTACCGGAGTACTTAAGCAGTGACAAAAGCCGTTGGTTTCAACCGTTATTTCTCAGTAAGAAAAAAATCGACAAATCGATTTGTGTTTGTGATTATCTTTTATATTCCTTTATTTTAAAAAGAGGGGTTGAGAAACTGAATAATAATCAGCGCATCCAGAAATAATTCTGTTACAATCAGGGTTGTGGAGACGAAGTCGTGGATTCGCGGTATTTTGGCCGAAAAACCAGCGACTGTTATTTCGATTAAGCAATTTTGAAAAATATCGTAGTGAAAAATTTGCCAGATTGGTTGGTCGATTATTAATTTCATGCATATAAATAGGAAAAATTGAAAAAAAAAATGATAAAATTAGACTTCTTTTAATTGGAGTCATTTTAATTTAATATATCGTAATTTTGATCGTTTCGTCTTGTTTTTCTAAGTGAAAATATGTTATATATAAATTAATTAAATATAATATATCTGTTCTGTGGTTTTTTTTACAAGGGTTATCACGAAATGATAACTTTTGGAAACGCGTATTTTGTCCGCGACTTAAATCATATCTTATTTATTTTTCATTGAGAATTAATAATTTATTTATGATGTCATTCACTCAAACAATTACTCGTGTATAAGTATAAATAATAAAAAAAAAACTTGTACTAAATATGTTTGCGAGTTGTTTTAATTTTATTTTGTTCAACAATTCGATTGTTTACGTTGGGAAACCTGAGTGCAGTGTGTTGATAGTTGGTAATTAAAAATATTAATTATGAACAGTGTCATTTTTTTTTAGATATTTGACACACTGAAAGATTTGAATGTTAACAGTGTTAAAATTTTCTGATATACATGCAGATGTTGTTCGCGTAAAACAAAATAGCAAACTCGTCTTTTGAACCCGAGTGAAAAAAGGTTATGTACGACTGATTTAATCAAAATGGCTTTTTTAAAGAACTTTATTCAAAATCCGATAAGGTTAATACAAATTCGCTGTCCAACTTTCATCTGTGATTTCTATGCAGCCGCTTTCGATAACGCGATATTATTTAAAATAAACGAATGTATTGATCATTTTATAAACCTGATACAGAGCTTCACGGGCCTTTCTTAGAGCCAAGGAGAATCGTGCATAAATTTTTTTAAAAATAGATCTAATTTATGATTTATTGAAGGTGCTTGATGGAATTTCAATATCAAATTTGAATCGTTACAATTTTGAACGATTCCACATGTTTTGTCACAAATGACTTGGGTTTCGCCTTTCGGTATCTTCAGGCATTCTATCACACTGATGCAACGGAACTGACCGTTCGAACGGTTCGTTTAATAGAGGCGTCGAATTAAGTTGGCTCTGTTTTTTTTAAGATTTCTTGATAGAATATTTTATGATTTTCCGTGTGTTTGAGTAATAATTAAACATCTTGTCCCGAAGATTCTTAAACGCAAAACTCAGGTAACCCTATTACGAAACACGTGAAATTGTATACAGCTTAGACTCGGGCTGTGGAGTCGAAGTTGGAATCGCGGATGACCGAAGTCGGGGTCTAATGCTTAGATTAGACGATTTTGAAGAATATATCAATAAACAATTTACCTGATTGCTTGGTTGATAGTTAATTTAATGCACATGAACAGAAATGGAAGACAAAAAAAAACTTTTTTATGTCGTAATTGTGTTTTTTAACGACCATTATTCCGCACATTATATTCGTTATAAAGCTGCCCATGAAAATTATTCTGCACTATAAGAAAGCATAAAAACACACAAACGTTCGGTATTCACACAACCGTATCAAATCATTACCTATTTGACTTTATGGAAACAAACAAATATACAAATACATTGACGTCCAAAATTTTTGTGAAAATGTATTTTTCAATCCGATAAAGCAACACTGCAACTTTTGGCATGTTGCAAAACAAAATAAGTCAGTTTAGTTTGCATAGCAATACATTGCGTAACAAAATGACCTGCACTTAAATAAAAACAAAAGTAATTACTGATATCTACTTCTTGTATGGATGTCATATTTTTCCAAACGATAACAACACCCAACAGGTCACGTTGTGTCAAAAATCAAAAAACAATTTCACTGATAGCCCTGCTTATTGACGTCGATGGACAAAATATTTAATACAGTTTTATACATATTTTTAGACCCTATCAGAATTCCGTATTTTTTTATTTTTGTTATTTATGCACTTAATAACGTTGTGACGTTTAACATTATAAAGCACACCTCTTTCGGTGACTTTCGGTCTTACAATGACGTCACATATGTAAACGAAACTGATTATTTGGTCCGTAAAGTCATATTTCTCTGTGAAGGGTAAATTAATGTCAAAAAATGATTACATAATAATGTATGTCGCTGTCTTATTAATTAAGGCATCAGAGATTAACATTTACGTTATTAGATCGCCCCTTGCCGCAACCGTAGCGAGTATTATAGTGGTGCCATAAGTAAAAGTACATAATATCAAACAAGGAAATGTAATTAAGTTCTAATAAAGCTATTTTTCACCGTGTTATTATGCAGTTCTAACAAATAAATGCCAATATTGAATTGGCGTTTACTGGGTCCAATCCAATGACACACTTAATGAATAAACAAATATAAATCCATCACCGCTTCTCAGATTATTACGGAAGCTTAATGCATTTCTGTAATAAATTATCTCAGTACAATACTTATTCACTATTTACGTTTATTCCCCAAATTAACTAACACTCCGAAAAATGTATAAAATCAATGCGTCACTTTTTAGAATTCACTAGCACACTATGAAGCTTGGGTGTTAACACAAAAGAGAAAATGTATTATGTACCTTCTTTACACAGCTATATAAAGATAGGTAAATGTGCGTTTAAGCATAGCTCTGATGATGACGCTAGCCGAAATAGCTATCAACTATATATCTTATAAATTTTGTAGAACTATAATACATTGCTATTATTTTGCCGTGCTATAATGGAGTTCTACCCATAAGTTAATTCCAAATCAATCAGCAAATGTTAGACTTTCAAAATCATAAAGCAATAAAAAAAAATGTGAAGAACCACTGATTTAAATTTTCGAGATATTGTATACTATAAAATAGCATACAAAAATTTTCCCCTTGTCAAAGAGCATCTTGACATAATTAATGAAGTGAAAATATTTTTTTTGTCACAAATATAATAATAATTATTGACATATTCCAGTTTTAACCACTTTATTTATTCTTCATTTTGTTGTCGTGGCCTTAAGGAACCCGTTATCTTAAAGCTTCACTTTTCATATAGTATGTTAAATATAATAATAATGCATTTGTCATTTAATTAATTGTGAAAATGAAATGATACCAAAGCAAAATAATTATTTATTCATAATATGGTTTCGCTGGTAATTGAAACAGATATGAATTAAATGGAGCAATATTCGATATTAAAAAAATACAATTTATCTTCTTTCGAGCGAGTTGAAATTGATGGCGCATTTTTTCTAAGCGCAGAGTTTGATGTTAACGTTAAATTAACTTATTGTGGTTCCTATAGTAGTTTTGTTTAACACTTCCTCTGCTGTGCTAAAAAATACGTCCGTTGCGGTGATGGACACTCAGTGACCAATTGAAAAAATATGCTTTAAATTGGAATAATGCTTAGTTAGGTTCTTTCGCTAGCTGTATTATAACAATGTTGTAATTTTACAATGTATATTATTTCCAATAATGCAAAAATTCATGAAAATCTGTAAAATAATGAAATAATCATAAGCATTTCAAGAAGACAACTGCGAGACGTCCTCTCTGTGCACTGACTCATCGATGACTATTGCAACGAATTTTTGTATATGGGCAGAATGCGTGTGTGCAGGGATTTGAAACATTTTGAATTAAATTTCATTAAAAGAAAGCAAACAAATGTAGTTTGTACAATTATTAATTATCTTAATACATACTACCATTTATAAAACTTGCAAAACTTGCAACCTGCACAACAGTTAAAAGTCTTGAAATATACGAAAAATAAAAAGAATAAATGTACAAAAATTGTAAAAATGTATATGGTTACAGTAAAGTAGAATATCTACTGCGTTCAGGACAAGAAATATTTTGCTTCTACTCTGTGTATCAAATACACCGGCCCGTTGTAGATATTGTAAAACAGTTTTGTTCTTTTTATGGAATCTTTAGAGCATAAACTACAGATTCTTCTCTTCTAAGCCTCACGGGGTACAACTGAGGTATTACTTTCTACCGTGTCAATTAGCACCTTGCCACAATATGAGAACACCATGTTGAAGGCATTTATAATTTCACAACTATTCATGGTATATTTTTCTTATTCGTAATACATATTGTTATTATTTGTATAATGAAGTTTAAATTATATAAAGACATATAAAATTTTTGACCCATAATGTCCAAACTGATATCTAGTAGAAAAATAATTTCTCTGGAGACAAAAACACAAATTTTGGATCAACTTAAAGACAAACTAAGTACGACTGATATTACAAAAAAAAAAAAAACAGTTTGAACTGAGTAATATATTTTATCCGTATCATTATAAATCAATAAATTTTCATATGTTCCACCTACCTGTTTTTTCTTAACATCTCTAAAAAAACCTATCCCCTTTATTTCATATATTTGTTAGTCTCGCTTAACCGGATTTCGCTTAGTACGGTGATCTAGCAGAATCTATCTTCCGTGTTAAGCGAGTGATGAGTGTATTAGATTATATTACTCTAATGATATTTTTATTTCAAAAACATATAATCATTGATTATTA
This sequence comes from Himalopsyche japonica, assembly GCA_028555115.1. Classification (NCBI taxonomy): domain Eukaryota; kingdom Metazoa; phylum Arthropoda; class Insecta; order Trichoptera; family Rhyacophilidae; genus Himalopsyche; species Himalopsyche japonica. The sequence goes on from JAHFWJ010000630.1 coordinate 604,609, forward strand.
TTTTTAAATTGACCTGATTGGCAGATCAATGAATTATGAATTACAACAGCATTTATTTACTAATTGGCATAATATTATTACGTGTTTACAAAATATAGCTAATTTTATATAGTTTATTATAAATATATATAAAATATATGACATCATTTATGTAAATATCAAGATCAGATTTCAACGATATATTTTAAATTATAAACAAATTAATATATTACTTTCAATTTACTTTATAAGATAAGAAAACATTCACTAATAGTTTTGTTGATTTCACATGATTGACATTAAACAATATAATATGTTTTAATATTGTAATGTCAAGTTTATATCAACAAGCTTGCATTTTTTTAGAGTTCTCTAGGATTGGATCGAAGAGAGAATGATCGGCAACAACACTGTTCTACAAAAAAAAAAATGTTGAATCTTCGGTTACAGAATCATTCAATATGCTTGCGATTTAATTTATGATATCAACTGAACGACTTGTTCAATTTCAATATCAAATTTGAATTGTTATAACTTTGTACGACTCCACATGTTTTGTCACTAACGGCCTGGTTTTGCCTTTCGGAATCTCCAGACATACTATCACACGGATGCAACAGAACTGACGTTCAATAAACAGTCAACATCGTCTATATATCAAAGATATTAATGACAAGAAAACACAGACCCCGAGGCAACCACTAAATGGCAGCTAAAACAAATTTAATAATATTGATCTATCAATAATTAACACGATTGCCTGTGATAATTTTCATTAACGTTTAATCTTGTTTATGAATCATGCTGATGCCGACTTGCGAAACCTGGGTCGTTAGTGAAAAAGTATGTGGAATCGTACAAAGTTGTAACAATTCAAATTTGATATTAAAATTCCATCAAGCACCTTAAGTCGATATCATAAATAAAAAAAATAGTGTACAGTAAATTGTCAATGCCAATAAAGGGTCACATAACGATCTCAAGTTTAACTGGTCAATCTGTGTAGAATTTCATTTAGAACATCAAGAATAGAATCTTTTTCCACAATTTTTAAGCGCGTTTTTGTCCAGATTTCTTTATATATAACGGCATAAGAAATCTGAATAAACCAATTAGAAATAATACGAGAATGACTGTTGAGACAAACGACAGTATGATAAACAGCTGAACGTAAATGTGTTGCCACACTACTCAAAGAGTTAATGTCATACCTTGTTCCATATTTGAATAATTTAACACGTCAATATCATGACAAATTTACTCTATGGTATTTTTTAATACAAAAGATAAATAATGTAATGTATTCTAGTTTATTATATTTGGTATTGCCAAGGTGATATATTCCAAGAACTTGTAAGAAATCTCCATAGAGTAACATTAACTACACTTAGAATTTGCACAGAGGCTTATTGCGTGTTTCACAGCAAATAAAAACAAATTCTATTTTAAATATTTACATAAGTAAATCTTTAGGTAAATGCAAGTGTTATTTAAATGACGGCGGTTCATTAAGCTTAGTAAAATATTACCATAAATAAGAATTTAGTTCCTGATAAAATAAACAAAAATATTTAATAAGGAAACAAATAAAATTGCAGCTATAAAGGTGTATGGAAAATTTAAATTAGTATTTGGTAACGGATTACTTGTGCAGGATTCGAATTGAATAATAACATATTTTTAGTAATATTTTCATAATATATGTATTGATGATAAGGGTCGGTTATTTTTATAATTAGCGGAACCGGTTTTGATCATAAATATAGTGTGGAAAGACTATTTAAAAATATGTATATAATGCCTTTTCACCAAGAAGTGCATTAAATACTTCAAATGTATCGTAAACTTTAAGCCAGTTTTTTGAGAACTTACAACAATTTTGATTATGGTTTTCTTTGTTTTTATTTATCATAAATGTTTGATAACTGTTATGCGCCAAATAAACAAAACTTATGTTTTATCATTGTGTTATAAAACATATATTGTCTGCATTTCGTAAGACATACGACCTCCAACCTCAGTTTTTATTGTCTATGAAAATCCAAACATCGAAATTATACTTTATAACGACATAGATTTAACATTTATAATTACAAATAAAGAAGTAAACAATTACAAATATGCCACACATTTTTTGGGCGTATGTCAGTAGACATCAACTTGAGGAGAAAAATCATCGGAAGTATCTATACACAAGGTCTCAAAATGCTTAATTGAAAGAAAAGCAAATTTCATATGGTATAATTAAATTCATACCCATCGGTTCGCTACTGATAAGCTCTTAGTACTATACCAAAGATGCTGGCATTTTTTTTGCTATTCACATCCGTTTTAAATAGAGGATATACTATACAAGAGAGATTTTTGTACAAGAACTGCTCACAGCTCAGTTAACCACTCTTTTTTCGAAAAAAAAATTGGATAAATGTTAAGGGTAGCTTATTAGTAAGTTCATTGTTAATGCTCGACATTTGGAGCGTATGCTATATAGTGATGTCAAGTCTCGATCAACTCACCGTTGATATAGCAGACTCCATTAGTTTCGAGCCTCGTCCGCCCCAATTCAATCATCTGGTGGTCTTCGCAATCGACGACATTGTCGTTGTTGTCAGGTCGGTGTTCGCAGGAGCTGCCATTTTCCCCGCCGATTCGACAGCTGGTTTCGAAGTTTGAATTCAGGTTTTCCGTGCCGACGCCATTTTTGTATCCGCCATTTTGATCGCAACAAACGTCTGGCATTTTGCTTTTGACTATCGGGTCGTGCATTTTCGGCCATGCGTATCTGGAATTGGGGCGAAAATAAAATCCTTTTAAATTATAATCCAGTCAAGTGCTTTTGTTTTTTAACAACCAAAGTGTTTACAAAAGCAATATGATAGCAAATTCAAGCAATAATTATCAAACTGACCCCAACCTTTGTGTTTTATTGATGGAATTTTGTTTGAGTATTATTATTCTAGGACGATTATACAAAAGAATATAGTATAAAGGATATATTGCAGAGCTGGATTCATCGATCATCCAACTATTCTTAAGATTAAACCCTCAAATAATTCCGAGATTAAATTAAGAAATTTTTATTTATATGATACTTAAAACGATCGCCGTCAGGAAAACGGTCAAAGATTTCATGCTATTGAAATGTTCCGTGGTTCATTTTATGCTGAGTGTGTTATTACTTGGCCCTAAGTCCATTTTCACTCAGATCAAGTACTGTTACTATGGCTGGTTAATGAGCTGTCATAGCTTTTTTGCCAATTGATAATAAATCCACTAGATCAAGAAAGTAAGTTTTGATTACAGTATAAATAAACAAGTGTAAAATATGAAATAAAAACATTTTATTAATCAATTATGTGCACAGATTATTTTTTCGGCTAGACATTTTCTACTAAATAATCATATAACTTGATTACTATAGTTTTATAAAAGAGTTTCAACGCAGATCTTTTTTCAAACAATTTATTCGCGGCGAATTTATTTTATATATCAGGATCACTATGACTAAGCACCAATTAGTAAAATAGCGTTTTTTTTTTTACCTGATTTCTTCAAGTTCTCCTTTCAGCATTTTCATGAAACAATGCGCGTCGGCGTGGTCATGAATCGGAGAGGCGTGACCTTCACCCCAACAAAGTACCATTAAGTTGAATTTTCCATTGCCAGAATCCACTAGGTTTCTTGTGTATCTGAGAAAAGAAGAGAAAAAAATAATCAGACCCTTTTTTTATTTATATATTTAATTAATGTAGTGTCAATATTCTCAAATGATTATTATAATTAATGGCAATACTTAATTAGCCAAAAATATCTTCAAAATAAATGGGGGGTCGATTTTGCATATTTTGATAGCTTTGTAATCAAAGAATAAATTTACTTCTTCCGTAGTTATCCACAACAAAAAAATTTACGTAGCCAGTAATGTCAAAGAAAGTAAGTTAACAATTTGAAAAACAATTACCTTGAACTAATTAGCTTGATTACAAAACGTGTTTGACGCGTATGTTTATATATTTGACATTCCAAGAAAATAATAAATATGTCAGTTCCATTTTTGAATATTGCTTAAGAACTGATGACAAGCATCCATAAACAATTTAGTTTACCTCACCACTTATAGATGACGTTGTATAGTTTTCTTTATTTAAAAATAAAAAAAACTGATACAAAGTAACCATACATTTAACTGCAGTAGCAACACAGATGCCGCCATGATAAATGTTTCTGCATATTTGCGGCACAACCTGCTTTACTTTATACCTCAAAAGGGTGTTATTACAATAATTCTTTCGGCAATTTATTTTTTATAGTTAACACTCCGTGTTTGGTATAATATTAAAGTTTTATGTGCTAATTTTCATTTCGGTGGTAAATATGTGCAGTATTTTTTACCTTCTCTACAATTTACTTCAATACTGTTAAAAATAAAATTCTTTTAGAAATTCAATGGTGAAATGAAAAATTTCTAATATTGACTGTGTTGTGAAATCATAGAGATATATAGATCAATATACATATAGATCAAATATATTAAATTAATTTATAATATAATTAGTAAAAGTTTAAATGTATAATATATGTGTATATACATTATATAGTTTTAATTGTTGAAATTTTCAATTTCGAAAATTCCAATATAAAAATATCCAACACCAAAAACGATATCATATTTAACATTGTGTATGGTTTTGAACAGTGCTTCTGTTGAAGTCGTGTTTTTGGTCGAAATCGGATTCGGAGTCGTAAAAAACGAGTGAGTAAAAACATAACATTAAAAAATCTCTCAACATATTAGAAAGATTAGCTACTAATGTATTTCATATATCTGCATCTAAAATAGTCATTAGATTTGTAACTTTTATGTAGATAATTCCTCGTAGGTTCAGAATGCACCAAATGTGTATCTTTTCAATTCAAGTTCTGTTTTTTTAAATTATACATTATTAAAACTTCCATCTAATCTTTATAGTACTAATGTTATTCAAATGAAATCTTTCATTTTTATTTTCTTTCGTTGGATGCATTTGTCACTGGGAGCGGTTTATATAGGCTTGAATACTACAGTTTTTCAACAAACAATTGTAACAATACGAATCTATTGGAATGGTGTTTCAATGGTTTTTTTTTATTATATAGGTACTCTGAAGACAATGATGGTGGACGATAGCCAGAACGTTGCCAATTTGATGATGGCCATCTTCACGAAGATCGGCATTACCAATTACGATGAATACAGTTTGGTGAGTTTCTTTCTTCCTTGTATGTTAACTTGTTCTTTACCGAGCCACATAACGGATATTCTATCTCCGATTATGACAGTAGAGTTGGATAAACTTATCAAGATTATTATAACAAATCATATAAATAAAATCAATAAAAAAAAATACAAGAATGTTTTGACACTATTAAATCACACTACAGTCAGCCATTGCAACAGTTAAGATATTTACAATTAGAGGATTAGAAATGACATAGTTTAGAGCGATGGTTCTCATGTGCGGCCACCGGAGGATTTTGCTGAGGCCACCAACAGTTTTATAGTAAATATTGATATTTTAAAAAATAGCGTTTTTACAAATAAATTTGTTAAATTATTAATATTTGAAAATTGATTGAATAAACCTGACTTATCCAGCATTTAGTCGAGCTTAAGAATAGGACCGTTTTACTAATAAAACTGTTCCAAAATTTTGGTTGAAGTTATACGTTGACCATTTATCAAGTCAATATAAAGAATTAACAACAATTGATTTATTAATTTTATCGATTTTACCTACAATTGTATATTGTGAAAGATCATTCAGTGTAATGCAATACACCCAGTCTTTTTTTATGAGAATTCGATTATACGCGATTTTTGGACGACTGTTTTTCTGGGACTTTTTCACGCGATATTTCAATTTTTGGAACCAAATTGTCAAATTATATGAAAGCTGTGATTTTTTCACGCGCCGTTTTCTGGGACCAATGTATCGCGTAAAAAAAGGACTGGGTGTACACAAAAAATAAATATCAAAACTATTATTATCACATTTGGTGCGGTCATGAGACATTTCCATAGGACAGCTGATGTTTATAATGCGGCCACATTGAAATTTCACGCGAAATTCCACTGGCTTGGAACAGGGCTGTGGATTCGTATTTTTGTCAATGTTGAAGTTGGCGTCGTGAAAAACAAGCGGCTCCGATTACTTTTCCGTTAGACGATTTTGAAGAATATCTCAATATTTAATGCCGGATTGGTTGGTTAATCTTTTATTCAATGGAATAGAAAAGGTAGAAAAAAACCTGACAAAAATAAAAGTTAAATTCATTTAAATTATTGATGTTTAAAATTCATTGTGGCATAAAGAGTTAACCGATCGTTTTAATCGATTCACATTCCTGACTAGCAGGTGATTGGCAACTTGAGTAGTACTTTTTATCACAAATTGTCGTACAGAGCACTTTCGAAAATGATCGATTTCTCGTCAAAATGGTTCGGTTTGAAAATTAACGATGCTTATTTTACTTTACAAAATTGTACGGCAGTACATTTTTATTGTACATTTTCTTAACTCTTCAAACCATTGTTTTTGTACACCTGTAAATTATTTATTCATAAATTTGTATAAATAGACACGACTTAATATATTATGACTTATTATACAGAAACTGGTCACGATCGTAGTGATATAAAACTGTAAAAATTGTACTAAACATATTATACACATTTCAACATAACGCCTTACCACCAACAAATGGCAGTTTTTACTTTTTTTCCAATATATCAAAATGAGAAGAATGATTTAAAAATAATCACAATACATCAAACTGACAAGACTACATACAGATGTCACTGCTTTTCAAAATTCAAGCATAAACACGCCCACAAACTCACATTGCCATATTCTCTATATATAGAGTCTGTACATCCATACTCATCTAAAGGCTGAAAGTATTTAATTAAATAACCTTTCCTTCATTTGTATTGTATCAGTTGATAATGCTGGCTGTGAGCGAAATTGGTCTTTATCTTTTTGTCGTATAAATGTGAAAATGATACAATTTTTTTTTTACTATTTAAATATAATTCTTTGAATGAAGTTGCATTTATTACGTTTAAATCAATTTCGAAACCATTGCAGTGTTGGTAAAAATTTAAAAACATTGCAAAAATTAACACGGTGAAAAAATAGCAATGTATTTTAGTTCAACAATTTTTTTTATAAGGTGTAGTTGATAGCTATTTCGGCTCACGCCATCGTCGGAACTATTCCGTTCTAGTTCCGACGATGGCGTGAGTCGAATTGAATACATTGCTATTTTTCACCGTGTCATAATGGAGTTCTACCAAGTAAATGCCAATTCAAATACAACAGTGGGACATTGAGACAATAAGTGGGACAAATACCATACATTTTTGAAGTCTCTAATAATCGGTGTTGGTCTCTCTTGGACTAATTGGCGTAATCCACCACTGAACACGGATTTAAAGGTTAAATTAATTTAATGTGGAATTGAGCGAAGATCATAAGAAAAATATAATTGCTAGGAATATTTTTTATATATTTTTCATTGTTTTATTGATAGCTGTTAACAACAATATTTCTGATTGAGTGATGTATGATGTTTTCAAGGTAATGATTATGCAGTCATCTAGGTAGCTTATCTTGTTATTTGAAGCTTGACGACTATTTCTATGCAAAATCAGTTAATTCATCTAAAGAAATAGTTTTTTTTTTCGAAATAGATCGAAATTGTCAGTACGTTGTCTGAAATACATTTTTATGTAGACATAACTATGCTAGATATAATAAAAAACAATTGTTAAATAAATTTTTCACATTTAACTACGGGGACGCAAATTAATTATGTCAACAATAAAAGAGGTGATTAATTATAAAAAGATTGGCAATCTGTGACCCGAGAGCAACAGAGTTCTGTGTGTTGATTTTTGGTTTTTAGACCACAATTTTGACAGAACTGTCGTCTTTTAAATACTTGTAAGACCACCTGATGTTACTTTTGATTTGCCGAAACTCGTCAGTTAAAACCTTGTTGCTTAGTGGTTAAAAAAAAATTCACATTTAGAATGCAGTTCGGCAGCTATTTCGGATTATGCCATCGTCAGAACTATGATAGTGTTTGACAAACAAAACATTGACAATTTATTACGTCACTCATTTGAGTGTTTTAACTCTTATTTAGAATTAAAATATTAATTATTTATAATTTATGATATCAACTGAAGGTGCTTGATGGAGTTTCAATGTCGAAGAATTGTTACAATTTTGTACGATTACACATGTTTTGTCACTAACGACCCGGGTTTCGTCAGTTCTGTTGCATCCGAGTGATAGAGCGCCCGAAGATGCCGAAAGGTGAAACCCGGGTCGTTAGTAACAAAACATGTGGTATCGTACAAAGTTGTAACGGCTCAAATTAAATATTTAGTTAATATTAATAACTTAAGTTAATATGCGATAAAATTAATGCATTTTATAAAAACGACGTTCCTTACCAATTTGATCTAAGCATAGTTGTTCGTCTCAAAGTATTATTTGTTTGGTTTTTTTTTTCATTTTAAAACATCTTTAGGCATTTTCATATACGAATAAACTCGATATCAACTGCGAAACGTGGATTATGAATGACAAAACATGCAGAAGTGTCCACATTTTGAACGATTCAAATATGTCGTTGAAATTCCATCAACCAAGTTAGTCAATATCTAAGTTTGAAGTTAAGAATAAATATTTTATTCCTTTATACTACAGTGGAACCTCGATCAATCGTTCTCGCATAATACGTTTTCCCGGCTGGAACGCTTATTTTTTATAGTCCCGTCAAACTCCCATAAGAACAATGTTAAATAATCCCGCATTGACTGTTTCCCGATTCCCCGATTTCTCGATAAACCGTCTAAATATTTTGGTCCCGTTACAAATATTATCCCGATTGACCGTTTTTATTGTGTATTTCTCCTTATCTCGGCAAACAAGTTTGACACAGCCGAGTGCAGGTGGTATGTCTAGACACGTTGGAATCCGCTGTACATGTTAGACGTAACGCATTGGACGCATGTGCTATTTTTTTTTTAGGGATTGAAATCCACCACACGCGTATTATTGTTTATAATGCAAATGTAGAGTTGTTATAAATTCATGGTAATAATGATTCCTGTACATACAAGCTTTTAGCCACAAGTTTAGTAACAAGTCTTTGTTCCGATTAAAGTAGCCAAATAACAAAGAAGCAACCTAACATAAAGGACTTTTTTAAAAAATAAATTTTATATACAGTATGTACAAGTAACTAATAAATAAATGTTTATTACGATTTCACTTGTTTATTATTATTTGAAGCTTTCCCGCATTCGCCGTTTCCCGTAATTACCGTTATTTTTTCAGAGTCCCTTGGAAAACGTAAAATCGAGGTTTCGCTGTACTTATTTTTCTCCAACTGCGCTCCGCCGCTCTTTAAAAGCAGCCGCTCTTGTGCACTACACAACATATTATATAAATAAGACAGGATTGGGCTATTTGATTTTTATTGAGTCGTCTTACCTGAATCTGTCGTATTTGGCAAACTTCTTCCACTCAGCAGGGTTTGACTTGTAGCTTAGCATCAGTTGACTGACGTACTCCACGTCGATGTGATCCGATTCGAAGATCCTATGAAGTTCTCGTATGAGCTCGTCTAAGGTGTCCACAGTCTTGGCTGGCTTGATACATTCTACAGGGCGGTCTGGGAACGATCCCGCGAGTTGAAGGCTCTTACCGTTTAAAATATTCTCGCTGCTTTTGCAATTTGTCAATATTGGCATTGGCTCAGAAGCATTTTTAAATTGGTTTTTGTTGACAATAGATGATGAATAAACGTCCATTTTTAAATATATATATATATATTTACTTAGAACTGTCAAATTGTCAAAAAAACAGTAAACTAACACGCGTGGGCTACCTGAAAAAGAAGAACATTTCATTAATAAAACATCGCTTGTTTCAAAGACTATTTTTTAACACGGTGAAAAAATAGCAATGTATTTTAAGTTCTACAATATTTTTAATAAAATATAGTTCATAGCTATTTCAGCTCACGCCATCGTCGGAACTATGCTTATCAATCAATTTTTAAATAATCAAATCAAAGTTTATCAATCAATAAACTATTTTTAATACTTATGTAAGCTAGGTTGTTAAAACAGAAGAGAAGATGTATTGTGTACCTTTTTTTCACAGCTATATACAGATAAGCAAATGTACGTTTAAACATAATTCTGACGATGGCGTGAGACGAAATGCCAATTCAATCAATAAACTATTTTTTAAATATTAAAAAGACATTTTTGAGTACTTATTTTCACAATATATTTTTTGACCGGACCTCATCCCGAGTATTATTGAGCGAAACCGGTCCTGATCAAAAAGTATATTGTGGAAGTAAATACTAAAAAATGTGCTTTTATTATTTAAGATGAAAATATTATTTTGTTACCGGAGTACTTAAGCAGTGACAAAAGCCGTTGGTTTCAATTGTTATTTCCCAGTAAGAAAATTTTTTAGGATTAATAAATAGGATTTAATCAACCAGCTCGGTAAATAACATTAGATTCTTTTCTATAGTATAATATTGTATTTGCACATGTCGACCTAGAAGATTTGGACGAACTGGACTAGTTCAAAATAGTTTTCACAAGCACTTAATACCAAAAAAAAAGTGTAAAAGAAATTGTTTGTTTAATTTATTAGAAAGTAATCTCACTCAACAAAAATAAACTGCGCAATTTGTCTCTGCAATTCTATTATGTATATAATTCTTCTTCTATCAAAAACGAGTGATGCGTTTTATAATAATCGATTTACATTTTGGCTAAAAAAACATTTTTATTTGTATTATATTTCAGTGAAATCATTGCATTAAAATTAGTTGAAATTCACTTATACACGTGAACAACTAATTCAAAAGATACGTTGATATTAATCCGTTGTCTGTAACTTATTGGTGGAAATTTCTATACCCTGCTAACATGTTGATAGTTGATACTGTTAACTATAAGTCAGAAAGTTTGCGTAGCAGTCTTTGCTTCAAGACACATCATTTTAAAAGAGAATGGTGTTATTGTGTTGTGTTTGAAAATAAATTATCGTGTTTTCTCTGTAGATAACTGAACTCTTTTTATCTAATAGTTTTTTGAGTAAATAACCAATAACAATACAGATTTTTAGTGGTTCGAACCAGAAATTCAAACCAATTTTGCATAATTAAATGTTGAAATAATGTACTCATTAACTGCGATATACAAATTCCTATTTTTTTACTTGTTCATTAATTGGCAAACAATAACAAGTAATAAATATTAAATAATGATATATAGAATGAATTTTATTATGTAAACAAACAATTTTATAAAACACGGTGAAAAAATAGCAATGCACTGCACTGTAAAACGGGTTATGATGAGGGCGTAAGGCAAAATAGCTATCAACTATATACATTACAAATTTTGTAGAACTGAAATACATTGTTGTTTTTTCACCGTGTTATAATGGATTTCTACCACGTTTATGCCAATTCAATCAATAACTTAAAAAAAAACAGTTTATAAGACTATATTTTGGAATCCGAGCCAGTGAGCTCGCACATAAAGGTGATGTTGTTCACCCATCCGATCTTAAAATGGACGCTTTAAGAGTGATAATCAAGGAATTAGATATTCTTCATTAAAAAAGTGGTTGATCGATGAGATAACAAGCAGTTCTTTTGACGAACATCACTAGGCCATATGGAGCAGATATGGTTATAAAATAGTTACAACACCAAATTTGAATTGTTACAATTTTGTACGATTCAACATGGTTTGTCACTGACGACCCGGGTTTCGCCTTTCGGCATCTTGAGGCATTCCATCACACGGATGCAACAGAACTGACGTGTGATGTAATTGAAACCCGGGTCGTTAGTGACAAAACATGTAGAATCGTACAAAGTTGTAACAATTCAAATTTGATAGTGAAATACCTTCAAGCACCTTCAGTCGATATCATAAATTATGTTACAATACGTTGAAAATTTTTGTGAATTACAGAGTGTGTGCCATGCTGTTCGAATTCGGGTTATAAATACAATACGGTATCATATCTCTCATTTTATACATCAGATAACACACAACGACAATCGACGTCCTGACAAACGCCATATAAATAAAAACAGTGTAAATCGAGTATAAAATACTTTTTTTTTAAATTTAGCTGCTACATTGAAATTTTCAAAACATCTATGACGTCCAATGATTTTAAAGGTTTATTATATCGAATTTGAGCTGTTGAAACTTTGTACGATTAGACTTATTTTGTCAAATGCCTGAAGATGCCGAAAGTCGAAACCCGGGTCGTAAGTGGAAAAAAACAGGTGTCAAAAATAGTACAAAGTTTCACCAATTCTATTTGGCATTGAAGTCCTATCAAGAACCTTCGGTCGATATCACAAATTGTATTGTATATTTTTTTAAGTGTCAATTGCCAAGTGACAGTCATCAGTTGTGTTTCATCGGTGTGATAGAATGCCGAAAGATGCCGAAAGGCGAAACCTGCGTCGTTAGTGACGAAGCATGTGGAATCGTACAAAGTTTCAACTATTTAAGTTTGAATTTGAAGGTATTTGGTTATTACATCAAATGAATATAAATTATATCAAAAAAAAATCTGAAAAAAAAACATGGTACAGCTAAGTTGTTTACCAATTTTGAACGAACCAAAAACTTCCCCCACTAACTCTCTCTCTTTGTATTGATCACATGAGATTAGTTTAATCAATCTACAATTTAAATGATTTGCTTCTCACAATTATGTTTGAATTTTCATCGCAAGTGATATTATAACAACTACTAATTATAGAGAGCTATGAATTGTGACTGTTTACTGTAGTATTTATGTAATTAATGACGATCGTTGTTGTTCAAATAAATGTAGATATTAATTATATGTTCTAGACTGATTGTAAATAATTCTCTTACTGTGTCTTGCATATAAACGCTTAAAACTATTCCCATTCCGTGGATACCTGTGATACTAAATGGCTAAACATGGGTTTTGAGAGCGAAAAAAATATGTAAATATACAAAATTTTACGATTCATGATGTATACATCAAGTAATGGAAAAAATTAGATTTGGACGATTGATTCATGTATTTTTATTACTAGGAAATAATAATGTAAAATGAAAATCAAATACAAATAAAACCTTATCAATTTACAAATTTTATTAAATTTAAAAACATAGTTTGTAAAAAAGTGTTTTGAAATAAAACGCGTTGACGCACGTGTTAATAATGTTAAAACAAACATATATAATATTTTTAAGCCGTGTTGATCTAAAACGTTATATTTTTATCAAAAATTCGTCTTAAAATAGGCGTTTGAATCATTTTTCTTCTCCCCCCGCCTGCTTTACTAACTGTTTCATTTTATACGGCAGTATCCAGTGGCGTAACAATCTTTTTTCCTAAAATTTGAATTTTCTTTGGAGTAATTGTTCAGAACTTGGCGGCGTCTAATTAAATGTGCAGAAAATTTAACCATCTAGGTTAGTGCTTCTTATAACCTGTCATACTACGGCTTTAAAAACCTGAAAAAATAATCTGCGGCCGTCCTGAACAATAAAAAAACGTTGATAATGAAAATCCACAGAAAACCTACGGCCCATAGTTTGGGATGCACTGTTTTTTAGGTAATTGTAAAGCTTCTACCAATACAGAGATCTACTCGCTCTCTATATTCGATCGAAGTCAGTTTTTTTTAAAGGTCTTGCAATTAGCGTTTTTTGCTAACAAGTCAACATGGCCAATACAAGTTTTATGGCTTGGAAACGCACTTAGAAAATATTGTGTTAGTTATTTTATGCATGAGGAAATTCCATCTTGTCAATTTTGCATTAAAATTTTATCATTAATAAAATGTCTTTCAATAGGGCCGCTCGAAATTATGTTGTGTTGTGAGATATCCATTCATATTCTTTTTGATTTCAAAGTATACTTTATGACACATATAATGAAATAAAACCTCGTTCAAATATCCGCCATAGCTTTGCTTGGTAGTACGTATTCAGAAGGTTTAATTTTCAATGACATTGTCGCATATATCTCGCTAAATTTGTGAAATTACGTTTTTTATGTTGACTTTGAGGGCACCAATCGTTTGTGGCTTAGAAGATTTTAATATAATGATATCGGTGGCCAGTTTCATGCATTCAAATCGCTCGTGCGGAATGTTCATCTAAAATTAATAATTTGCATATTTGCTTCAACCTTTACATAGAAATTTGCCGTACTCTATTAAGCAATCAACAATAAATTTGATGTCATTTTAACAAAATGTCTGCTATAACATAACAAATTTCAATCGTTCTTTTGAACACTTTACAAAAGCGCATTAAAAACAAAATAGTATTTTAGTTTGTGTTGAGTTAACAACGCCTTATAATTATATTAAATAACTCATATTTGTTTGTGTACGTGCCAATCGTTAGTGACGGTGTGATGTTGAATTAAATATTCTAAAATAACTATTAAATTTGATTGACGTAGAAATAATAGTTTTATCATTATTGTGAAGTCAAAAAATAAACAATATCAAATATTAAACGGGTCAAAGACGTAAACTAAGAAAAATAATATAATGTTTAAGATGTTAACATTGTGAGCGGGCATTTATAGTGAAAAGTGATAACATAATTATTCCAATCGGGCGCGTTTCACTTCTTTGAGAAGCATCTTCAAACTCTCTGTTTGTTCTTAAACGTTTTTCAATAATTGTCGGTTTTAATTTGTGTTGAAAGAATATATATTTATTGAATTGGCATTTACTTAATAATAAATAATTAACTCTATTATAATACGGTGAAACAATTGCAATGAATTTAAGTTCGTCAATATTTATTTATGAGATATTTAATCGATAACTATTTCGGCTTACGCTCTCATCATACTTCTGATGAGGGCGTGAGATGAAATAGTTTATAAATTAGTAAAACCTCTAACGGTTATCAGTTATAAGTATTTTTTTTAATAAAAAAAGAAACTCGCCGCTTTTATCGGCCAATCAATTTTAATTTTCATTTTATTTACGTAAGAATTTTCACCATCAAATCCTAGCAACGATTTTATAAACAATATTGTATGGATTATTATTGACTTTGAATTGTTGAAAAATCAGATCCGGATTTTGCCTTTCGATGATCACAGATCACACGGATGCAACCGAACTGACACACAGTGAATATTTGAATACTAACGGCACGAAATATTTTTTTAAATAATGGTTTTCTTTACAAGGCTCAGCAGGGAACAGTTTAAGCGATGTTTCACTTCCAGAAGGTTTCATGACGTTATTTTATAATAAGGAAAGGTTTTTTTAGTTTATGCCATACACAAACCCGAAATTCAGGTAGGCGCTGCTAAAAATAGGATAAAATTTCTCCAGGAATTTAACATAACATTCCTTAAGGTGTACGCTCACTTAAGATAAGGAAATGCAAAACATCAGAAGTGTAATGTTACATTTTTGGATGTATATACAGTGGGTGATCGGTTAACAAACATAATCTGTTTCAAAACTTTTCGCTATCCGAATTGTTCTTTAGTCGATCAACTGAGTCATAGAGATAGAATAATTGTATTAGAAAGATCGTTTGATTCGTCAACCGAATATGTATTCGTTTTCCGAACACAAACATCTTTCGTGATAAGTGTTCGTCATCCAAACTGTTCGTTAACCGAATATTATTATATTACAGACAAAATAAGTGGATTCGATATATCGTTTTGATTCATCATGCGAATATGTATTTATCGCCCAAAGATAGAAGTGTTCATTGTCCGATTTGTTCGCCATACGAGCTGTTCGTTAACCAAATGCTATTATATTACAAATAACACACGTTAATAAGTAATATCGATTCAATCGTTATCTTAACACGTTTACATTTTTTCAACACAAAAATCTTTCGTGATACTGATCGATGTCCGATTTGTTCGCATTACAAACTTTTCGTTAACTGAATATTATTATAATACAGATAGTATAAGTGAATAATATATTTTTAATTCGTTATCCGAATATGTGTTCATTGTTCAACACAAAAATCTTCCATAACAGTGTTTGTCGTCCTATTTGTTCGCAGTCCGAACTGTTCGTTAACCGAAAAATATTATAATACAGATAAAATTAGTGGATTAGAAAGAACATTTTAATTCGTTATCAGAAAATGTGCTCGTTGTCCGAACACAAAAAATCTTTAATTTCGTTCGCTGTCAGATTTATTCGTAGTCCTATATAATTTACAGTTTTTAAAACTCAGTAGGTATTGGCGTTTTACTGTAGATTTAATATTTTTTTTTCAATATTGTCAGAGCCCTAGAACTATTTTGAGCTAACCGAAATACCTTGTTACAGGTTTCGGCTGTGTTTTAAAATTTAGCCCCGAAATTCTTTGCATATGTTGATTGATTTATTGTTTGAAGCAATGTGTTATTTACTGTGTTGACTTAACTGTTTTTAGTCGAAAATTTCACCTGATATATGACGCTATCTTGGCCCGCACGCGTTTTGTAAAAAACAGCTATATTTATACTGTTAATGATGACTCGAAATTTTAATCATTCAGAATAATTAACATATCATTAATAAACAAGGAAGATATCCTTAAAACGTTGTGCACGCATGTCTCGTATTGCGTATTTATAAAAACCAATTACTTTTAATAATAATAGATTTTTCTCAAGAAATGTACATAACCATATAAATTTCTTTCAACTTACACAAGGCCATAACAAGATTTCGCCATTCTTGATATTGTCGAATTTTGTATTTCCGATCATTTTTTGAGAAGTTTTATATTATTCAACTGACTTTCTTTTACGTATGCTCACTTTTATGAAAATTCGGAGAGAAATGTATCTATTGACTATTCACATATTTCTTTCGACTAATACGAGGCCAAAATGAGAACTCTGACATCCTCCATAATATCAAATTGTATATTTTTGACAAATCGTTGAAATGAATTGTTTGTTCATCCAAAAAGTAGAACTAGTCTGCCAATGGTAAGAGCATTAATAATTTTCAACAGTATTGCTTCGGGCATTCCATGACGACATATTTCATGTGGACGAGAGTGAGTTCAGGCGTATACTATTTCTTTAATAGATTAAAGTAGATTTTACATAAACTTGCTTGGTTGACTATCTTGCTATCCTTGATTTTTGTTTTGTTGTTTATTTCTTTCATTTGCAACTTTAAATGTTTAAATATTTTGATGTTGTAGAAGCAATAATCTAGTAATTTGTATTTTTTTTGTAATGTGCATTTACTATATAAATTAATAAAAATAAATTCGTCCACGCGAGGGGTCGACAGTTTGTCAAGTGAGAAGAGCCAAATTGTCATGGAAACGGGGTAATAAAGGTATATATGAAATATGTATGAACGAAACATAGCTTTTTCATTTTTTTCGCAAGAAACATAACTGTCGAAAAATTGACGCCCCGCAACAAAAGAAATAAAGATTTCCTTACCAATTTCTAACGTTTACCATAAAGCAATTGTTTTTTACGCAACAAAATGCGAATAACTAGTGATTTTTATAACGTATCTATGTTAAAAAAAAATATAAATGGACATTAAAGTCATTCGGTTCAATATTGGCTATCGTTGACAAGGTATAACATGTCAACTAATAGCAGCTAAACAAGAATGTTAACATGACAGTAAACTGCAAGATGGTGATGTCATTTTCAAGAAATTTCTGGAGAATGACAAATAATGGAAAGGCATAAGTTTTTAGTGGCTTGGTAGCTTCCAGCAGGGACGCCATTAAATGTATTTAAGAGGTTGTAAAATCAGCCAACTTGTCGATTTTTTTTTATAAATTGGAATTGGCAAGTTTTCTTTAAATTCACGCTTAATTAGACTAGACGCTCAAATTTGCTATGTTTACGTATTGATTGAAAAACCGGAAGAATTTTTCAATACTCATAATATAAATATCCAAACCGGTGTTACAAGAATAAACAAAAATCAAAAAACAATTATTATTACTGGCAATTTGCATTGCAACACAGTATGAATAATGCAACAATATTAATTTAATAACAATATGTATGACCTTCAACATTAATTATTTTTTTAAGACTATGTTTCTATGTTTATCATCTTCAAGCATTTAGCTCAGGGATCCGATCAATTTGACAGTTTATAAACGGATAAAATCATATTTATACAAGATGAATTATGAAAAATATTGATCCTTAGTTTACGAGTTTAATTGATATGTGAATTAATTTTGATAATTCGAAATTAAATGGAAACATAATCTCATATCCAATACAAACCGATGACTTTTAAATAAAAGATTTTCACAAGAATCAACTACCACTAAAATGTAATTAGAAAAAAAATATTATTTTGAGGTACCTGCTGATTTTAAATGGGAGGGATTTGTAGGATAAAATATCAAGTGACGTATTATTGGAGCAATCAAAATAATTACATTGTCGATTGATTGAAATTATCTGGTGTAAAGAGTATAACAAATGAGAATCGTTGAGGTCCAATGGTTCCTTCAAGATTGGTTGAGAATTCAATTGAATTGTGCATCTGTGAGTTAAAATTTATGAGTATGCCGAAAAACGAGTTCCAGTTTGTGAGTAACCAATAATGTAAAATTGTACAGAGCTTGAACTTATTATTTAATTGATTTTACTATCAAGCAGGGGAAGTTTTGATTAAATTGACATTTACTTGATAGAGCTAACATGATGAAAAAAATAGCAATGTATAACTATTTTGGCCTGGCCTTTAGCAGAACTATTCTATACTTAGTTCCGATGAAGGTGTAAGCCGAAACAACTATCAATTATATAACTTATAAAGTTTGTTAAACTAAAATAAATTGAGATTTTTTCACCAAGTTTATTAAACAAGTTCACCAATATGTTAATAATGAATGGATTTTTAATCTAATATTTCCAAATGTAGAATAAAAAATAATTATATTTGATGAAATTTTTTTGAGTGAAAATTGCATTCAAATTTTAGTCTCGAAATATAGGCATTTTCATCTGATTTTGAAATCTGTATTTTGGGAATGAAAAAACAGCCTTGTTTTGTTAATACTGGTATTGCAGTCCCTAGTTAGCGGGTAGTTTACTTTGTCCTTAACCCTTTCCTTGCTGAGCCATGTAAAAGGTATTGCAACACCGAATATTTTATAAACTAATCCAGTAGTGTTGATGCTAATCATGCTTTTGGAGATATCAGAACAAATCAGGCTCTATTTTAAAACAAAAATTACCTCTTGCATCATTGAGTTTATACCGTTGATTATGCAATTAACTGTCTCAATATTTGAGATGTTAGCGGTCATGGGTTAACAAATTGAAGGGTTTCAACTCATACTAACTGTTATGTTTACGTCAAGATTCTGTGATGTTATATTGTTGAAATTTGGCACAGAAAGTAATTCTAAGTCTTGCTTGAAACATTATCGTTACTTATTTCAAATTAATATAATGCGGTACGATATCGCGAATTTTATCAAAAATTGCGAAATTAAAATTGAAGCGTATCGTAAAAACTTGATTCCATTTAAATATTTTTCAGAAAATATTGATTGAAACTCTAGTTTAAACATTTTTTAAATTGAACATGGAATATAGAATTTAAACAGGGGTATCCAAACTGCGGCCCGCGTGCAACACCAATCCGTTATTCTAGTTTATTTTTATTATATTGTAAAATTGTGTATATAATCAAAACTACTGAACCGATGTTATTCAATGAGAAATATCTAAATATGAGTACAGGGTTGATTTAATCGTAAAGCATTTCGATCCAAATTGATCTCAGATATGATTTAATTTATTTATGGAAAACCGGTTTTATTATTTTTAAAATACCGGTATTAAATGTGACATACAAAAATACTCCCTACAATAAATAATATATATTTCTAGCCTACTCCTATTCCCATATTGAATTATATCGTCTTCGAAAAAAGGGGTTGAGTGACCGACCAACAACCGGTTCTCGTAACAACAATGTGTTCAAGATACCTATAAGGATTTCACTTGCATATAAAATATTGGTATATTTTCTTTCCATGTGAATTTTGTCTAATAAAATATTTGCAGAACTTGATTTCAAATTTTCTAAAAATTGTTTTATAGTATAACATATTTCTATGTCGATTATCAGTTTAAATTATTACTTGGTTAATATCTAAGTACTAATTAATTAGTTATGCTTGATTCACACGGCCTACTTTTGGGTAAAGATCGAAAAAATCACACTGAACATTTGAAAAATGATACTGGAATGAAAAGATGGAATTTATTACATCAAACGATGAAAATATGTAAATTTATATTTTATTATTAATTTTAAATAAGTTTAATAAAAATAAAATAAACAACTCACCACAAATAAGCCAAGAAAAATATTCACAACGCTGTATTATATACACAACTATTCCGCTTTCACAAATTAAAATGTCTTTTTTTTAAATAATTAATTTCACAAATCACTGAGGTACGGGTATAGACAACCGCTCTTGAGCGCAATCGAATGAATATTGAGACTATTTTGTTTATGGTAAGATTGTTTTTAATCTAGTTATTTGTGGCTGTAGAGGGGGGAACATCCGTGACGACATCAAGTGTTGATATAATTTTTTTGTAACCCTTAAGTCACGAGTAATTTATTCATGCAGTAAGCACCCGATATATAATTATATTGTATTCGTTGTTATTTTTTAACTTATAGATAACTTCGAGCTGGTTTTTACATATTTTTTTCTTGGTTTTTTCCCGTTCTTGTTTTAAATGTATATAATACTCGGTTATAACAAAATATTAAGGATAAGGAAAGCAAAAATTTTATGTCGATATTAAATAGTAAATTTATTCCAGGAATTAAAAACACGGCTTGTAACACGCGACGTTGGGGTCATCACTTGTCTCCCAGGGGATTCAAAGTAAAACCTCGCGATATGATGACGGCAAGAAGTTTTATTATTTAATTAAATGGCACTGTTAAAAAAAGATTTTTTTAATATTGATGGTGCGGAAGTGTCATGTTAGTCAAATTATTACTTTCTCACTTTTAAACATTTATTTATTTTCACGAGCAGGGACATAGCTAGAAATTTGGGGCCCTCGTGAAAATGAATATTTTATTTAAAAAAATACAAGATTATGTAATTAAAACAATTTGTTGATATATTCAAAACTCGATTTCACGTTTTTCAAGGGACTCTAAAAACGATAAATATGGGAAAGCTTTAAATAATTATAAAAACTTTAAAAAAACTGACAGTCCCCACACTTTAATTTCAAAAATGTGGTAAATATGGAAAGGTTTTGTAAAATTGTTTTAAACATCTTCTAGTGAAATTCTTGATTAAAGACAGTCTTAAAACATTTGAGCGAACTTTTGTATATATTTCATAATGAATTTCTTTGGTTAATATATGAGATGTTATGTGTAATTTAAACCTCACAAATAGTATTGGATAGAATGATTTCACGATTTGACATGACAAAATTTTCGGAAGATGAAGAACTGCTTATAATTAAAACATCTTATTTATCCTCCGATATCAAATTATTCACGATACATGCTCGAGATTTAATATTCAAGATGTTCTCTAAAAATAATTGAAATTTTGTATTCAATTTTGAAAGTGTTCTCACGTATTTTATTTTTTGTTATTGTTTTTTATGAATTTATTACCACCCTACAAATCTGTCGCCCCGACCAAATGTGACATTTGCCCCATCCTAGATCAGGGTTTGCAAATAATACGTGATATCTATGAGTTCACCATTACAACTTAACCTGTTCCACGCTGAATTACATAAATGATATACCAATACCGAATACTTCAAAAATTAATTTAGTGCTGATGGTGTTAATCAAACATATTGAGATCACCAAGAACAATTAGGCCACGTTTCAATACAAATATTAACTCTTGCGCGAAAGTTTTGAGACTGTTAACTCTCTTTTATATTTAAATGTCAACTATCAACACACTGCAACCAAACATCTCAACTGCTTAGGCCAGCCATACTCAATCTTTTTTTTCCTCCGGGCCGCATTCCAATTTTTGCTTCTGTACGTGGGCCGCAACATATTTATAGTAAACTGTTAATATAACACATATTTTACTGCGTAAATAGGTATATATTATGATTTTCAAAATAAATCTTTTTTTTATTAACTTAAATTTATATTGTACATACTTATTTTTCAAAATAAAAAGAAATGAACAACAAATTAATATAATATAAAAGTATACAAAAATACCAATATATCAAAAATCTTTAATTAAAGTGGGCCGCGCATAAGAGTTGATTGGGTCACGTCACCTCAAAAACCGTGTGCAATATTTTATTAAAATAATTTAGTAATTAATTTAATACTCATATAAAACATTTAAAAAAATAAATTGTGAGCCATTCCTTACGATCAACTTGAAATGTCGTCTGATTTAGTGTACACCTTTTTTCCGTATATTATCTTCATTTGAATTCTTGACAGCTATTGTAGAATGCCATAGATTATTTACAAAAGTATTTTGAATCTAAAGATTACAAAATAGATTAAAACGTGCCTCACTTAATCAAGGAACTGGGGTAAATCTGTCACTTATAATGCAATACTACCGCAAGTATTGCAATCAAAGAACAATTCGAAACAACACATTTAATAGTTTAATCAATCAGTTCTATGGAGATAAATTAATAATCTATATTTAATTGTTCTATTCTTCTAAACACTTTAATAATATAATATACTTAATATTATTCCTTTAAACGTTCATTTTTTAAATGTGACATTAAATGATTTAATACTTAGCGTTTGAAAAGTCATCAACTGTCAAAAAACTCGCCATTACCAGGGTGACACATACAATGATTAACCAGTTGAGTGTATGGGTTACTTTGATAGCATTCATTATTAGAACATTGTTAAAACTCATTTTTTCATAGTTAACTCTATCAGTGCCTAGATTGTAAAAATATTTACGAATAAGCCGTGTTTTTTTCAAACATTGAAAATGACATAAATATTATTGTATATAAAAAAAGGTAATTTCAATTCATTAAAGTAGACTCAAAATGGGACTAAACATTCGTGAATATATACATATATTGCTCACATCGAGCATTCTATTCACGCACTGGACTGGTTAACAACCACGATAATTTTTGTCTTGTATAAATATTTTATAATAAATATACAATAAAATAAAATGAAAATTGTTAAATATGTAACGAAGGATAATAGACCACATTCAGGACAGTAAATTAATTTTATTTTAATAAAGACTGAATAAATCATCTAATACTACAATATAAAGACAAAAATACTCATAGACCTTACTGTTGAGATAAATAAAGAGACTATAATTAAAGAAGACGTATTCTAATGTGTTAGGATCAGTGCCGGATCAAATACAGCAAATATTATAATTAGACGCAAATATTAGGTGTGAAGGGGAAACAACAAGAAAAATAATAAATAGCTATTTATTGTTTATTACTGTTGAGTGAGCAATAACTGATGAGTGGCCTACAACTGTGTCTGTTACCTTATTTAAACTTGGTCCCGCCTCATTTTGCCGCGTTAAAAGTAGGTAACCATAAACAATAAAACTAGTATCAGAGATGCATTTGTTTTACGCCCTTTATTTTGACTATGCTTTAAAAAAGAACATGTATATGTAATTTTGTAGAGGTATATAATTTTGATTATTGATTTGACTATAATAAAATCATCCATTGTGTCTAAAATTTTACTTTATTTTAAGCTGTTATTTAAGAAAGCAAACAATGATATTAAAGTTGTTACATAGTATAGCTGCATTAATTTACAAGCCATGTTGAATGGTCTGGCAACAGTGTAGTTTCGGACTACAGTTGAATATTATATGTGTCAGTGGTTCTATTGTATGCGCCCTACGGTATTTAAAATATACCCTCATGTTGGAAAAGTTCAGGAGAGATTTTTGAAACGTCTTTACTTGAGGGGGTATGGACACTACCCATGGATTTATCCGACTGACTTTCTTTTAGGAATGCTCACTTTTAATAGTTTGAAAACTCGAATAAAGAAATGTATCTAGTCACCTATTTCTTTCGATTTACGCAAGGACAAAATGGGAATTCTGCCATATTTAATAATATCAAATTGTATGTTCCTGATAATATGTAGAGAAGTCGTGGTCATGAATTGTTTTTTTTTCTTCTAAAATGCAGAACTAGTCTTCCAACTGAAATGCCACCGGTAAGAGAATTAAAGAATTTCAAAAAAACTATTTCAAATGTCGACATATTCCACGTAGACGAGAATTGGTTCAGATGAGTACTATTTTTAACGGATTAAAGTAGATTTTGTCTGAACTTGTTTTGTTAATTCTTTGCTATTTCTTAAAATTCCTAGAGTTAAAATTTAAAAAAAAATCTACAATATACTTATTATTTATAACTTTTGTAACGTCTCTTGTCTATGATTTTAAATTGTGCTTCATGTTAAAGATATATCTTTGATGTTATTTTTGTTCATTATGATTGTTTTGAGCATTATTGGCTTAAAATAAAAACAGACAAAAAAACACAAGAAAAAATATTTTTTCATCATTAAAAAGCGTGTCACACACTGTCAAACTTCTGCAGATATATTCTGAAGACATAATCCTTAAGATATTTATAATACCAGTTGACTAAATTGACAAAGTACTGCAGGAGACCTGAAATCAAATAGTCACTTTTGACGGATTCTGCAACGCATATGTACACATTATTCTTATGCGCAAAAAAGCTCATTTTAAAAAGCTTTCACGAGGAAGGTTTACAACTCGTACCTCGGTTTTATTGCAAACTGAGAGTTTTGGGTAATTTTTTACACGCCCAAGAGCAGGGGCAGTGCGTTTCTTGCGTTTTTACTTTTTTACGTATTTAAATACTTTCATACAATAACTCGCTGTTGAAAAGTCATATTTTAATAGCATTATAAAAGACGAGTGTATGTAACAAATTTTTGTGGACTATTTCTTCGGACATGTCTCCTCGACAAAAATTTTAAGCATGCAAAACGCTGTTATGCTGCGGAATACACTCTTTAAAAAAATTATAACCTATCAGGTGGTTGTGAGTGCACAAAATAATAGCATAGCAATATATAGCCGAAAAAGTTTTAATTTTCAAAATATTTTTTGTTCAGAGGGGCCGCGGAATATTTTCTCAGATTTAGGGGATTGTGGCATCAAAAAGTTACAAAAAGCACTGATCTAGATGTACAAATATATTTATTCTCCGTAGTAAGGAGCAGAACGACGTAGTTGTTAACCATCTTGCATTAAATTTTAAGCCTCATATCACTGATAGAAATACAAATAAGTTTTTTTTATGAGAATTCTCGAAATAATAACTATTGTTCTGTTATTTTAGGGTTAGTACTATAATTATTGTTTCAATATTACAAATAATATATCAAAACATACACTTATCACTTTCGGAATATTTAAAACACAGATATCTCCAAACTATCTGTAGATCACAACCCCAAACATAAAATACGCACGGAAAAATTCAAATTATTTACTTGACACTTTCGATGTTTTTCGACAAATTCTAGACGGAGTTATCTGTAATTTCAATGTTTATTCATAGCTATTTCTACTATGGCATTTCATAAATTTCGTAGTAATTTTGATTAAAGATGAACTGTCAATGAATGACCATGAATTAGAAATGAATTATTTCATTGAATTAGTTTATTGCACTCTAAAAATATGTCTAAAATTTGACCTATTTCAACTAGTTCATTTATGAAAAATATAAAGTATACAACATGAAGTTCAGAAGCAAATATGACCCGCACAAGATAAAATTAGTTATGCCTACTTTACGAAAAAAAGTGTTGGCAAAATTATGTTTTTTATGTCGTATTTTATTTCCAATTCAATGTTCAATTTTCAAAAGACCCTTTGAAAGCCCGTCATTGGACAAATTGCTGTTTGATTGTAACTATCAAACTTATCGAGATCTGTAATATATATCATCAAAAGTTAAACTAATTTAATTTTTATGTTTTTAAGTTACTTTTCAATATAATTATAATACATGATTTCTAGAAAATCTAGGTATTTTATTTTGGATGAATTGTAGACGATGATTACTTATCAGTATGCGACATTTCTTATTTAAATAGTTCTAAAGGTACTCTACGTTTTATCTACCAACACTTACTAAGGGTTCACAATCTTCTTCGGGGGTTTTCCGAAGCGTTACAGCATTTTGCGTGTTTCATTTTTTTTTTTGCCAAAAATGCCCGTGGAAAATCCCCCAAGTTGCGGATAGTTGCAAATAGTGCGGAATATTAAATGAACTGCCAATGCCATCTAGTGAAAAAAATCTTAAAATGTTTTTCTCTGTACATGGTGTTGTGCCGGGAAGAAAGGACTTAAATTTACACCACAGTTTACATTTAGTTATCGTAAAGTAGAGATGTGAAGAACTTATCATGGAAAAATAATCAACAGATCGACGTGTTTTGAATCGTAAAAAAATGTCCAAGTCAATCATCAATTATTTTTATGAATATTTAAAAATTGCCATCAAACCTAATATTTATCATTTTGAGAAGAAAAAGGCTCAGAATCAGATAAAAACAAGCCTTGGCCACAACTTGCGAGAATACCTACTGAAAATATTGAATTCGATAATTTGAATCAGACAATTTTTATCACACAATTTGCATTACATCCAAAAATTACAACAAAAAACTAAAATCGACCTATTGTACTTTACGAAAGGTGTCAACTGTCACTTCTTGATGGAAAAGCATGACATTTTAAATGATAAAAACACAATTTTTAGTCACACGGTGAAAAAATAGCAATGTATTTTAGTTCTACAAAATTATTTTTAACAAATATAGTTGATAGCTATTTCGGCTCACGTCATCGTCAGAACTATTCGTCAGTTCTGACGATGGCGTGAGCCGAAATAGCTATCAACTATATTTGTTAAAAATAATTTTGTAGAACTAAAATACATTGCTATTTTTTCACCGTGTTATAATGGAGTTCTACCAAGTGAATGCCAATTCAATCAATACAATTTTTAGTACTTATTACCACAATATACTTTTTGATCAGGACCGGTTTCGTTCTTCGCGAGCATTATCAACTGATAATGCATTAGCATGATTAATCAGTTGATAATGCTCGCGAAGAGCGAAATCGGCCCTGATCAAAAAGTATATTGTGGAAATGAGTACTAAAAATGTGTTTGTATTATTTAAAATATCTTTTTACATTTGATTCGACAATTTTAATTTAAAAAATTGAATTAGATGATTTTGAACTAGACAATTTTCAAATTTGAATTGTTACAACTTTATACGATTCCACATGTTTTGTCACTAACGACCCGGGTTTCGCCTTTCGGCATCTTCAGGCATTCTATCACACGAAGACAACAGAACTAACAACTGTCAGTTCTGTTGCATCTCTGAGTCTGTTCTATTGCATCCATGTGATAGAATGCCTTAAGATGTCGAAAGGTGAAACGCGTGTCGTTAGTGACAAAGCATTTGGAATCGTACAAAATTGTAACAATTCAAATTTAATATTGAAGTTCCTTCAAGCACCTTCTGTCGATATCATAAATTAGACAATTTGCCTTAAACACAAGAAATTGTGTTTCGGAAACCACAATAATAAAATCGATATATTTTTGACATAAAGAAACTGTTTTTTTTTAGTTGCTTTTTCTAATATCCCAGCCAATCATTCGACTTATTTGTCTTCATATTACAATAATCATTTCCATAACGCGATAAAATAATGTATCCTAACAAATTGATAACTTTTTAGGTCACAGAATAATAACGTTGTATAATGCCTTTACAAAGCATTTAATACAAAAATTATACGTAAATAAAAAATTTTGAATTGTTAAAATTGATACAATTAAATTATTATTAGACGAAGAAGTTGCCTAGTAAGTAAATTAGTATAAAAATTAAATGTTCACAATCACTTATTAAGAATTACAATTACAATTATGGTAAATCAATAATCTATTAGGAGCTCTAAACAATCAATAAGGAAGTAAGTAGTGGGAAATTTTTAATGACGAAAATAACCCACAATCACTACTTAATGGAACAAAATAAATTAATACATGAAAAGTCGATTAAAGATGAATCGATGAGATGGGAAGATATGGTCAGTCAGGGGCGTTCCAATATTTTCTGTAAAAAATTAAGTAAAAGGAGGCAATATCATTTTTCAAAAAAAAAAAAAAAAATTATTTATTTGAAATATATATTTATTAATCTAATTTAATGAGTATAACAATGGTGACGACGCAAAAGTAGTTTGTTCATTTATAAGGTTAGAATTAGGCAAAAATTTATATCGATTAATTTCAAGGATTTCTTGTTTATCTAATTTCAGTGATTTGTTATTGAAATGCAGGATTTTGTAGTTTATAGTAAAATCACATGAATGTTTATTTTGAAACAAATGGTTTCCAAAAGTAGAAATCTCATCGCCTTTTTTGGCACAGGTTAAATGTTCCTTAAATCTAGTATGAAACGATCTTCCTGTTTGACCAATATACCTAGCCTCACAGGAATCACATTTTAGAAGATAAATACCACTTTGGCTTAAAATATTAATTTTGTCTTTCGTGTTAACTAACATTCGACTAAGATTATGATTGTTATAAAAAGTTACATTAAAATGTTTTTTGTCTATCTTCTTGGATATGTTTTCAGAAACTCGCCTAAATAACTTAGTTTTACCCAACGTTTTTCAACGGAGGGAACATCAATCATCAAGCTCGAGGTTACATTTAATAAAGCTAATTTTTTAGTTTTTTTCATGTGATTTTACTATAAACTACAAAAACCTGCATTTCAATAACAAATCACTGAAATTAGATAAACAAGAAATCCTTGAAATTAATCGATATAAATTTTTGCCTAATTCTAACCTTATAAATGAACAAACTACTTTTGCGTCGTCACCATTGTTATACTCATTAAATTAGATTAATAAATATATATTTCAAATAAATATTATTATTATTTTTTTTTTTGAAAAATGATATTGCCTCCTTTTACTTAATTTTTTTACAGAAAATATTGGAACGCCCCTGACTGACCATATCTTCTCATCTCATCGATTCATCGCTAATCGACTTCTCATGTATTAATTCATTTTGTTCCATTAAGTAGTGATTGTGGGTTATTTTCGTCATTAAAAATTTCCCACTCCTTACTTCCTTATTGATTGTTTAGAGCTCCTAATAGATTATTGATTTACCATAATTGTAATTGTAATTCTTAATAAGTGATTGTGAACATTTAATTTTTATACTAATTTACTTTATTTGTATCAATATTGTATGATTTTATGTAAATTGTTTCCTGGTTCTTGTACCCATGATTTTGTACACCTGCTACCATTAACTCAAATTAATTTTTTGTTTTGTATAAATAGACTTATTTGTAAATTGTATTCTATCAGTTGATAATGCTCGCGATGAGCGAAACCGGTCCTGATCAAAAAATATATTGTGGAAATAAGTACTAAAAAAATGTGTTTTTATTATTTAAAATGAACATCTAATCTAATCAAAAGTAATATATAATTGCCTAGCATAATATGTGGATTCCCGATCCTATATTACGTGCAAGTTGTGCGGTGCACACGGGTAACCGATTTTAGACTACTGCCAAAACCAAATTATTTAAAATACCTTTTTTCTTCCAACATTTTGGCAGTTTTTTTAACGTCTAAATTGTTGAGAAAACCAATACTAATGCGTTAATAGTTGCTAGTTAAAAAAAAAATACAGTGAGTAAAAGATTTATTAAATTGTAATAATCTCTTCCTTATCGAGCCATATTAAAGGCAGCCGACCCAGAACGCTTATAATATTAATTCAATAATTTTAAATTTAACTAAACCTTTATGTTTTCCATCACAATAAAAGCTCAACGGTAATTGCGTTTGTAGTTATAGAAGAAAAAATAGTAAAGATAAATACAATATAATGTTTGATTTTTGTACTCTTCTAGTAATTACATCACTAAGGGCCCGTGTTTTACCTTTTGGCATCTTCAGTTATTTAAGAACATGGACGAAATCAAAGTAACAGCTAGTTTTTTTCTATAATAAAAACGCATTTTTGTCACTATATCTACAATATATTTTATCATCATGACCGGTTTTACTTATCGTGGGTATTATTAACTGATTTTCGTTATTTAAAATACTATGCTTTGCTATCAAGAAGTAACAGTAAACACCTTAAAAGAAACATTTCAATATTTTATATATAATATTTATGTTTTAAGTAATTGCTTTATAAAAATGCCATTTTCCTGATTTGGACCGTAACTGATAGCAGTAATCATTCATACAGATTTTGGGTAAAGGCATGAGCAAGTAATGAGCATTTCGAGTATTTCGTTATAAGATAGGAAAATATTTTAGGATTCTGTAAACATCTCTGATAATGGAGATTTTATTTAAAAAAAATGATTCATGTATTATTGGCGCTATCTTATAAATTCTTAGAATTGTCTTGTTTTTGGCCGTGAAAGCAATTATTTAATTCTATTATACTAAAACTCTAAGGATTTAATACAGGTGCAATAAAACCGTTCATTTAGAATTTTCCTTGATGCAATGACGGTTATGTGAAAAAGATTTATCTAGATTATGTTTGTAGTGTGAAATATTTCCTGTTGTCGTAGTGTTTCGCAATAATTCATAAACCATTTTTATCTCCATATTAAAACACAATTCTAATAACACCCAATAAAAATCGTGTCGCAGTGATTACTGTAACAACATTATAGCAAACGTAAATAAGATGTTTGAGCAGCGATCATTTATTGTGATATTATTGCAAGTAACGATAATTTAAAACATTTTGTAAACTCCACAATCACTAAAATAATGTAAATAAATACTATTAAGGAAAGAAATGTAATTGTTTTACAGTTGAGAATTTGTTATCTAATTGTATTCACTAAATGACGTGTTTAAGCGTTGGCGCCTTTTCAAATAACTCACTAGAAATTAATTACTGAAGGTCGGCGGTGTACAACATATTTGAAAAAAGGGCCCGGCTGATTTGTTTTGTCTTTTTTTTTTTTTTTTGATGTTGATAAATTATGATATATTTTAATAGACTAGATATAAATTTTGTTATTATTAATTTAGTATTTAAATTATTTTATTTTCTACTTCCATCATTCCCTATCGAACGAGCTACTTCGACTACTTTTTCGATTACACGGTTTTAAAGAGTAACTCAATGAACAATTTGCTGGATTGGTTGGTTGATCTTTAATTTAATGCACATAAATAGGAAGGGTAGGAAACAAAAAACTAAACAAAATTATACTTTTTTTAGTTGAAGTCGTGTTTTTAATGAATTCACAGCCCTCTTCTACTACCCTACTGCTTTATACATATTTTTACGTTAGAACATATATTATAGTATCAACTGAAGTGTGATTTCTGAAACTGCAAGCATTTTGATGCCTGGTTTAATGTTTATGGTTGCTATCCCCAACATAGCACTAACATTGTCATTCTTCAAGCGGTTTATTCGTTCACACTTTTTTAGTTTTAATCAAGAAAAAGAGTAAGCTCAAATGTTCGACGGAGAAATTGATTGTGAATTACTTTTTATTTTGGATCGGAAAAATGCCATATTAGGCCGCGGTTCGTGCATCTCTGCTGTAGATACAAGGATCTAAAACATGAAAATGACTACAGTAAAAGATTGCAGAGATAAAAAAAGACATGTATATATACAGTGAAACCTCGATCAACCGTTCTCGCATAATACGTTTTCCCGGATAGATCGCTCATTTTTTATAGTCCCGTCAAACACCCATAAGAACAATGTTAAATAATTGACCGGTTTTGGTAGATAAATCTTTATATCCAATACAATTTGTGAGTTTGGGGACATTAAATTTAATATTTTAAGCAAAGAAATTGATAATGAAATATGTCTTGAGATTTTCTTTAATAAATAATTTCACAAGAAAAAGCATAAAACAATATTCGATTATTTCAACAGATAAGATTTAATTTATGATATCGACTGAAGGTGCGTGATAGAGTTTCAATATCAAATTTGATTTGTAACAACTTTCAAAGTTGTAACAATTAAAATTTAAGTAAGATTTAATTAATATTACTTTTACACTCACATATTTACCAATTTTCGAAGATTAAAGGGAAGGGGCACTTTGAGTTTTTTAAAGTTTTGACTTTTTTATAATTATTTTAAGTTTTCCCGCATTCCTCGTTTCGCGCAATTTTCGTTTGTTTTTTAGGGACTCATGGAAAACGTAGAATCGATGTTTCACCATATATATTATTATCTCAATAATATTTGTGAAATTATACACCATATATATTATTATCTCAATAATATTTATGAAAAACTAACTACTTTCTTTCATTTTATTATGATTTTAATTATTGTAAAAAAAACATGACACTAATGCGCCATGTATTTGAAAAATATAACTAAGACGAAAAATATGTGATAATCAACATTCTTATTCCCGTGGGTAGAATCATTTCCCACCAACTATCACTGAATCTTAAATATTTATTTTAATATCAGTGATATATATATATATATATTGTATTCAAGGTAATCTGAGATAAAAGTTTTTTACACGTACGTATTAGGTGACCAACAATGTCACAAACAAATATTCTCTCTGTGTAAAAGTTTTTCAATAAAGACGCTCAAAAATTATTAAGTTATAGCAGCCATATTGTTAAAATGACACCTGTCAGATTTGTTGTCGATTGTTTAATCGAGTACGGCAAGTCACCCTGGGAGGTAGTGAGTGTTTAATAACATGTATAAATAATCAAATTTGGATCGAAATTTCGCACGAGGGATCTGAGGGTATGGAACTGGCCACCAAGATCGTGAGATTTAACGCCGTTAGACGTCTTCCTTTGGGGCTATCTTAAATCGTAAGTCTGCAAATAATTTTCAAACAATTGACGGCCAAAGTCAGCATAACAAACGCCATTCAACAAATTCAGCTAGATTTACGCGACAAAGTTATCGAAAATTGAACCTTCCGAATACGTGCCGATATTTAAAAGACGTTATATTCGACACTTGATGCTTTAAAATATACATTCTAATCTACCCACAACATTTTTGAAATCATTATCCATCACATTAGAATTGTTGTAACTTTGTACGATTCCATATATTTCGTCACAAACCAGCCGGACTTTGCCTTTCGGCATCTTCAGAATTCTCTGTTTATCTGTGTATAAATATAATTATATCCAATTAAGTGTCATTATAATGAAATAAATAGTTTTGAAAGTTATTTCAAATGTATATATGGATCCTAACTTTAGGGTAAGTGTTTTTCC